>JAVIAB010000026.1:322500-922500 GCA_032433765.1 Megaustenia siamemsis | reverse complement strand
TCGATCTACTATATTTTCCTAGTTAGTTGTTTAGAAATTCCGTCCTTCACTAAATCACTCCTAACTAACAGTGAGCGGTTGCTCGATCTACTATATTTTCCTAGTTGTTTAGAAATTCCGTCCTTCACTAAATCACTCCTAACAATGAGTGGTTGCTCGATCTACTATATTTTCCTAGTTGTTTAGAAATTCCGTCCTTCACTAAATCACTCCTAACAATGAGTGGTTGCTCGATCTACTATATTTTCCTAGTTGTTTAGAAATTCCGCCCTTCACTAAATCACTCCTAACTAACAGTGAGTGGTTGCTCGATCTACTATATTTTCCTAGTTGTTTAGAAATTCCGTCCTTCACTAAATCACTCCTAACAGTGAGCGGTTGCTCGATCTACTATATTTTCCTAGTTGTTTAGAAATTCCGTCCTTCACTAAATCACTCCTAACAATGAGTGGTTGCTCGATCTACTATATTTTCCTAGTTGTTTAGAAATTCCGCCCTTCACTAAATCACTCCTAACTAACAATGAGTGGTTGCTCGATCTACTATATTTTCCTAGTTGTTTAGAAATTCCGTCCTTCACTAAATCACTCCTAACTAACAGTGAGTGGTTGCTCGATCTACTATATTTTCCTAGTTAGTTGTTTAGAAATTCCGCCCTTCACTAAATCACTCCTAACAGTGAGTGGTTGCTCGATCTACTATATTTTCCTAGTTAGTTGTTTAGAAATTCCGCCCTTCACTAAATCACTCCTAACAATGAGTGGTTGCTCGATCTACTATATTTTCCTAGTTGTTTAGAAATTCCGTCCTTCACTAAATCACTCCTAACAATGAGCGGTTGCTCGATCTACTATATTTTCCTAGTTGTTTAGAAATTCCGTCCTTCACTAAATCACTCCTAACAATGAGTGGTTGCTCGATCTACTATATTTTCCTAGTTGTTTAGAAATTCCGCCCTTCACTAAATCACTCCTAACTAACAATGAGTGGTTGCTCGATCTACTATATTTTCCTAGTTGTTTAGAAATTCCGCCCTTCACTAAATCACTCCTAACAGTGAGTGGTTGCTCGATCTACTATATTTTCCTAGTTGTTTAGAAATTCCGCCCTTCACTAAATCACTCCTAACAATGAGCGGTTGCTCGATCTACTATATTTTCCTAGTTGTTTAGAAATTCCGTCCTTCACTAAATCACTCCTAACAATGAGTGGTTGCTCGATCTACTATATTTTCCTAGTTGTTTAGAAATTCCGCCCTTCACTAAATCACTCCTAACAGTGAGTGGTTGCTCGATCTACTATATTTTCCTAGTTGTTTAGAAATTCCGCCCTTCACTAAATCACTCCTAACAGTGAGTGGTTGCTCGATCTACTATATTTCCTAGTTGTTTAGAAATTCCGCCCTTCACTAAATCACTCCTAACTAACAATGAGTGGTTGCTCGATCTACTATATTTTCCTAGTTGTTTAGAAATTCCGTCCTTCACTAAATCACTCCTAACTAACAGTGAGCGGTTGCTCGATCTACTATATTTTCCTAGTTGTTTAGAAATTCCGTCCTTCACTAAATCACTCCTAACTAACAGTGAGTGGTTGCTCGATCTACTATATTTTCCTAGTTGTTTAGAAATTCCGTCCTTCACTAAATCACTCCTAACTAACAGTGAGCGGTTGCTCGATCTACTATATTTTCCTAGTTGTTTAGAAATTCCGCCCTTCACTAAATCACTCCTAACAATGAGCGGTTGCTCGATCTACTATATTTTCCTAGTTGTTTAGAAATTCCGTCCTTCACTAAATCACTCCTAACAGTGAGTGGTTGCTCGATCTACTATATTTTCCTAGTTGTTTAGAAATTCCGCCCTTCACTAAATCACTCCTAACAGTGAGCGGTTGCTCGATCTACTATATTTTCCTAGTTGTTTAGAAATTCCGCCCTTCACTAAATCACTCCTAACTAACAGTGAGCGGTTGCTCGATCTACTATATTTTCCTAGTTGTTTAGAAATTCCGCCCTTCACTAAATCACTCCTAACTAACAGTGAGTGGTTGCTCGATCTACTATATTTTCCTAGTTGTTTAGAAATTCCGTCCTTCACTAAATCACTCCTAACAATGAGCGGTTGCTCGATCTACTATATTTTCCTAGTTAGTTGTTTAGAAATTCCGTCCTTCACTAAATCACTCCTAACTAACAATGAGCGGTTGCTCGATCTACTATATTTTCCTAGTTAGTTGTTTAGAAATTCCGCCCTTCACTAAATCACTCCTAACTAACAATGAGCGGTTGCTCGATCTACTATATTTTCCTAGTTAGTTGTTTAGAAATTCCGCCCTTCACTAAATCACTCCTAACTAACAGTGAGTGGTTGCTCGATCTACTATATTTTCCTAGTTAGTTGTTTAGAAATTCCGCCCTTCACTAAATCACTCCTAACTAACAATGAGTGGTTGCTCGATCTACTATATTTTCCTAGTTAGTTGTTTAGAAATTCCGCCCTTCACTAAATCACTCCTAACTAACAGTGAGTGGTTGCTCGATCTACTATATTTTCCTAGTTGTTTAGAAATTCCGTCCTTCACTAAATCACTCCTAACAGTGAGTGGTTGCTCGATCTACTATATTTTCCTAGTTGTTTGGAAATTCCGTCCTTCACTAAATCACTCCTAACTAACAGTGAGTGGTTGCTCGATCTACTATATTTTCCTAGTTGTTTAGAAATTCCGTCCTTCACTAAATCACTCCTAACTAACAGTGAGTGGTTGCTCGATCTACTATATTTTCCTAGTTGTTTAGAAATTCCGTCCTTCACTAAATCACTCCTAACTAACAGTGAGTGGTTGCTCGATCTACTATATTTTCCTAGTTGTTTAGAAATTCCGTCCTTCACTAAATCACTCCTAACTAACAATGAGTGGTTGCTCGATCTACTATATTTTCCTAGTTGTTTAGAAATTCCGTCCTTCACTAAATCACTCCTAACAATGAGTGGTTGCTCGATCTACTATATTTTCCTAGTTGTTTAGAAATTCCGTCCTTCACTAAATCACTCCTAACTAACAGTGAGTGGTTGCTCGATCTACTATATTTTCCTAGTTGTTTGGAAATTCCGCCCTTCACTAAATCACTCCTAACTAACAGTGAGCGGTTGCTCGATCTACTATATTTTCCTAGTTGTTTGGAAATTCCGTCCTTCACTAAATCACTCCTAACTAACAGTGAGCGGTTGCTCGATCTACTATATTTTCCTAGTTGTTTAGAAATTCCGCCCTTCACTAAATCACTCCTAACTAACAGTGAGCGGTTGCTCGATCTACTATATTTTCCTAGTTGTTTAGAAATTCCGTCCTTCACTAAATCACTCCTAACTAACAGTGAGTGGTTGCTCGATCTACTATATTTTCCTAGTTGTTTAGAAATTCCGTCCTTCACTAAATCACTCCTAACTAACAGTGAGCGGTTGCTCGATCTACTATATTTTCCTAGTTGTTTAGAAATTCCGCCCTTCACTAAATCACTCCTAACTAACAGTGAGCGGTTGCTCGATCTACTATATTTTCCTAGTTGTTTAGAAATTCCGCCCTTCACTAAATCACTCCTAACTAACAGTGAGTGGTTGCTCGATCTACTATATTTCCTAGTTGTTTAGAAATTCCGCCCTTCACTAAATCACTCCTAACTAACAGTGAGTGGTTGCTCGATCTACTATATTTCCTAGTTGTTTAGAAATTCCGCCCTTCACTAAATCACTCCTAACTAACAGTGAGTGGTTGCTCGATCTACTATATTTTCCTAGTTGTTTAGAAATTCCGCCCTTCACTAAATCACTCCTAACTAACAGTGAGTGGTTGCTCGATCTACTATATTTTCCTAGTTGTTTAGAAATTCCGCCCTTCACTAAATCACTCCTAACTAACAGTGAGTGGTTGCTCGATCTACTATATTTCCTAGTTGTTTAGAAATTCCGTCCTTCACTAAATCACTCCTAACTAACAGTGAGTGGTTGCTCGATCTACTATATTTCCTAGTTGTTTAGAAATTCCGCCCTTCACTAAATCACTCCTAACAGTGAGTGGTTGCTCGATCTACTATATTTTCCTAGTTGTTTAGAAATTCCGTCCTTCACTAAATCACTCCTAACTAACAGTGAGCGGTTGCTCGATCTACTATATTTTCCTAGTTGTTTAGAAATTCCGCCCTTCACTAAATCACTCCTAACTAACAGTGAGCTCTTGGCTCATGTGCGGCTATAATGCTACACGCCTAGTCTACATGCCAACCTCCCCAATTTCTGTCCGCCCAGTCTGTTATGTACTTGTCGTCTTAACCAATGAATTAGTGCCACGTCATAGCCTCAATCTTACTAACTGTAATCACCCTTTTGTTTCCTTTCCTCACAATCACGAGAATTTCCACTCTTCTCAGCCAACACAAGTTAATGTCCACACTTTAAGACAACTCACTCTAGAGTTGCTTAAACACTCACCCACCGTCACGAGACTTTCCAATCTCATCATCATCAAGTGTCATGTCTGCTGGCGTAGGTGATCGTGTCTCTCACAACTTTCGATCTCGACAGTTATTTATCATTTCTGTTGTTGACCTTCTGCCAAGCCATTCTCTTAAGCTGTCTGGTATCTTTTATCATTGCTTCCCTCTTCCTCTTCGTCCCTCAATTTTCCCAGTTGTCAATATTCCAGTTGTTCTCTTCTCATTACATGGCCAAAAAATGATTGTTTCTTCCTAATATTGGATATTAGCTCTCTCTTTCTTTCTTGCTTTGTACTCTACACCACAAAGGATTAAACTTGTCAGCTGTTACCATTACTTCTGTCTTTTTGCTATAAAGGTTGAGTCCTTTATTTTTGCTTTCTTTCACTATAATGTCTAACATTTCTTTCGATGAAGACTGTATCATCAGCATACCTTAGATTTTCCAATCTACTCACCACTATGGTTCTCCCATTCTCCTTCATTACATTACCCACAATGGTTCTCCCATTCTCATTCACCACATTACCCACTATGGTTCTCCCATTCTCCTTCATTACATTACCCACAATGGTTCTCCCATTCTCATTCACCACATTACCTACTATGGTTTTCCCATTCTCCTTCACCACATTACCCACTATGGTTCTCCCATTCTCCTTCACCCCATTACCCACTATGGTTCTCCCATTCTCCTTCACCACATTACCCACTATGGTTCTCCCATTCTCCTTCACCACATTACCCACTATGGTTCTCCCATTCTCCTTCACCACATTACCCACTATGGTTCTCCCATTCTCCTTCACCACATTATCCGCTATGGTTCTCCCATTCTCCTTCACCACATTACCCACTATGGTTCTCCCATTCTCCTTACCCTATACCCATCTCCATCTATTTCTTTACATTCCTACATATCACATCATGATGAATCAACACCATCATTACCACCATCCCCAGCAACATCATTATAGGAATCAACACCATCATTACCACCATCACCAGCAACTTCATTATAGGAATCAACACCACCATCACCAGCAACATCATTATAGGAATCAACACCATCATCATTACCACCATCACTATAGGAATCAACACCATCATCATCATTACCACCATCACCAACATCATTATATGAATCAACACCATCATTACCACCATCACCAACATCATTATATGAATCAACACCATCATCATTACCACCAACATCATTATATGAATCAACACCACCATCACTATAGGAATCAACACCATCAACATTACCACCATCACCATCATCATTACCACCAACATCATTATATGAATCAACACCACCATCACTATAGGAATCAACACCATCAACATTACCACCATCACCAACATCATTATAGGAATCAGCACCACCATCATTATCACCAACATCATTATATGAATCAACACCACCATCATTATAGGAATCAACACCATCAACATTACCACCATCACCAACAACATCATAGGAATCAGCATCATCTTTACCACCATCACTAACAACATCATTATAGGAATCAACACCATCATCATCAACAACATCATTATAGGAATCAACACCATCATCTTTAGCACCATCACTAACAACATCATTATAGGAATCAACACCATCATCTTTACCACCATCACTAACAACATCATTATAGAAATCAACACCATCATCAGACTAACAAACATCTGTTTGGCCAGACTAAACCATCTATTCCCTGGATGACTACAAAAAGGTTGAATAGGATCTCAATCAGGTTTGGTTCTCTGAGCCTGATGCAAGCAGTCAACTGTGACTGAGAGAAAGCATGATTGGTGGAAAGAAAGAGAGGTGAGTTGGAGATCATTAGTGGATAGTCATTCGAGAGGAATCGAAGGCTCTGTGTGGACGGTTGGACATAGGATAGCAATTTTCAACCGGTACCGTGGGCAGTTGGAGAAGTACACAACCAGTGGTAGGTTAGTTAGCCGCAATGTGTTCGTTGAACAGGAAGGTTAGATTCATGGACAGTTAAACAATGAGTTATTGTTATTGGTTATTGGTTATGGAAGGCCTCGGCATCACAGCAAACGAATCAAAATCCATAACTGCTCAACCGCCCGTGCCAGTGGAATCATCCGAATTACCAACTCATCTCCCAAACAAAGAAAGGCAACTGTAGTCCCCATCGTAGCAGTCTCAGCACACGCCAAAAGACATAAGGCGAAACCGCGCAGAAAGTGAACACAGCCAACTGTTCCCCGTCATACGATATCATCATTCATCGCAAACAAGCGGGATATCGAAGCAGGATCAAAACGGATGAGACACACAGCTCACGGTGTGCACAGAGCACTCAACTCAGTAGCTCCTGCAACAAGCCAGACCTGGAATATGAGGAAACTGCAAGAAGGAACACTTTTCAGACATAGCCTTCAATGGTTCCTGCTGCCTATCCACCATATACCATGGGAGTTCACGTCCTCCCGAAAATGATGATCGTCATAGCACTTGATGATGTTAGGCCGTCATTGATGACTCCAATTCCAAACATATAGACACACAGTGGTGGTAATTTGTCATTTCCAATCCAACAGAAGCCACATGACCTGTAGTTAGTAAAACCACAGAGAGAATATGATTTTGTGACCTTCACTGATTCACTCTTAGATGTGAATGTGTAGTTTACACAAGAGGAGAAGTTTTCAACTACAGTGATTCCATTTCAGGCAATTCTGGGATAGCAAGGCAAGTCTCCTTTATAGCAGCAGAACTTGATGTTCTCCGCTCCCTTCTTGTAGCTGCTGCCACACGATTCTAATGTCTCACTAACCTGGACATCACTCAAGAACAATGCCAGACTAACATTCCACAAACATGGCTCTGCTGATGAAGTGCCTGGTGCAACAGTTGCATCAATCATACTGGGGGCTCCTGGTCTGTGGTCATTAATATCACAGACGGCACATGGTGTTGTTATATTCAGTATTTCTTTCTGGGGTGTAAATATGTGGCACACACATGGAGAGTGGTTTGTGGTCACAGTAATCCCATTAAAGGCAATTCTAGGGTAGCATGGCATAGCTGTTTCAGAACAGCACAATCCTGTGATGTTTTCTGTGTTCGCTATAAAGCTGCTGCTGCTACACAATCCTGACCAATTATAGGTGTGGACATTATTCACTTGCAATGACAAAACTGCATCGTTTACATCATAAACCTCTGGAAGCGAATCATTTATGGGACTAATAGTACAATTTATTCTTCCATCGGGGATATCTGCATTGAGTCCCCAAAAAAAAGGTCTTTGGTTAAAAAGCACATATGCGTTTGAGTTAAACACACAATGAGCCCACTTCGTAGATTCAAAATGATCCTTGCCAATGCCATCGGTTTGCACAAGTTAGGTCCTTAGCTACCAACGTCAAAAATGTCTGAAACGAAGCCATCCAATTAACGACTTTATCTACAGCGAAGGTTAACGAACTGTGAACAAACATTTATGTTCAAACCCTTGAAAACATTTTCAAAAATCTGCCAACTCGCAGCAATGACATTTATCGTGTTGTTCAATGTAAACATTGCTTGGTCCATAGCTCGAATATAAATATGATAGAGCAACCATGAACATTCTAGTTAATTTGTGGCATAGCTACCAAGGAGGTCTCGATAGAGACATACAGTGAGTAGAGTTGTGTAGTAGCAACAATGAACATTCTAGTTAATTTGTGACATTAGCTACCAAGGAGGTCTTGCTATAGACATACAGTGAGTAGAGTTGTGTATTAGCAACAATGAACATTCTAGTTAATGTGTGACATTAGCTACCAAGTAGGTCTCGATAGAGACATACAGTGAGTAGAGTTGTGTATTAGCAACAATGAACATTCTAGTTAATGTGTGACATTAGCTACCAAGTAGGTCTCGATAGAGACATACAGTGAGTAGAGTTGTGTATTAGCAACAATGAACATTCTAGTTAATGTGTGACATTAGCTACCAAGTAGGTCTCGATAGAGACATACAGTGAGTAGAGTTGTGTATTAGCAACAATGAACATTCTAGTTAATGTGTGACATTAGCTACCAAGTAGGTCTCGATAGAGACATACAGTGAGTAGAGTTGTGTATTAGCAACAATGAACATTCTAGTTAATGTGTGACATTAGCTACCAAGTAGGTCTTGCTAGAGACATGCAATAGGAGTATGACACTCCAGAAGTCATTCAATTACGGGCGAAGTCGAGTCTGACAGGTTCGCCGTGTTAGTGACCAGCTGTGACATTACAACTGGCATTAGCGGAAAAGATAATCAGTCAAACACTGCATTGTATTGGGGTTAGGTGCAGATTAGACAGTGGCAGCATTCCCGCCAGTGTCTGAATTAAACTGGAGAAGGCGTGATTGTGGCAAATCGAGTGAGAAGATACAAACCGACTATTGTCAATGTAATTGTGATTGTGAAGGGTGAAGTCAGCCGTGTGCATTAAACTTTAAGTGCGACTTTTATTACTTGGTGTTCTGTGAGTACTTTATCAATGTTGGCTGTCTTGTCCTAGACTAGCAACGAACAACACCTGGCAGAGACTCACACACGGGTCTGTAGAACTTTTATTACTTGGTGTTCTGTGAGTACTTTATCTATGTTGGCTGTCTTGTCCTAGACTAGCAACGAACAACACCTGGCAGAGACTCACACACGGGTCTGTAGAACTTTTATTACTTGGTGTTCTGTGAGTACTTTATCTATGTTGGCTGTCTTGTCCTAGACTAGCAACGAACAACACCTGGCAGAGACTCACACACGGGTCTGTAGAACTTTTATTACTTGGTGTTCTGTGAGTACTTTATCGATGTTGGCTGTCTTGTCCTAGACTAGCGACGAACAACACCTGGCAGAGACTCACACACGGGTCTGTAGAACTTTTATTACTTGGTGTT
The DNA here is from genome assembly GCA_032433765.1 of Megaustenia siamemsis. NCBI lineage: Eukaryota > Metazoa > Mollusca > Gastropoda > Stylommatophora > Ariophantidae > Megaustenia > Megaustenia siamemsis. The sequence continues at coordinate 913,085 of JAVIAB010000026.1, read as the reverse complement.
CTGTGAGTACTTTATCTATGTTGGCTGTCTTGTCCTAGACTAGCAACGAACAACACCTGGCAGAGACTCACACACGGGTCTGTAGAACTTTTATTACTTGGTGTTCTGTGAGTACTTTATCGATGTTGGCTGTCTTGTCCTAGACTAGCGACGAACAACACCTGGCAGAGACTCACACACGGGTCTGTAGAACTTTTATTACTTGGTGTTCTGTGAGTACTTTATCTATGTTGGCTGTCTTGTCCTAGACTAGCAACGAACAACACCTGGCAGAGACTCACACACGGGTCTGTAGAACTTTTATTACTTGGTGTTCTGTGAGTACTTTATCTATGTTGGCTGTCTTGTCCTAGACTAGCAACGAACAACACCTGGCAGAGACTCACACACGGGTCTGCAGAATTACAGCGCGGAGTACTATGGCGATCAGCACCCGGCCAGGAGTGCAACTCATGGCGGCTTCCAGTGAAGGCGCCAAGCAGGAACTGTGATGAGTTGATCATCAAGGTAAGCAACGCCACTGGGGGGCATTGCTGTCTGGTTCTTATCATGGCGGCCTTGTTCTCAGTCTTGCAGCAAGTCATTTAGCCAGGCAACCGTCAAGGTGAGTGACGCAATTGGTGGGCAGAGTCGCACTCTACAGCAGTACACTGCTGGCGCGAGAAACTGTCAAGTTAGGCGCCAGTTATATCAAGAGTTGTCCATCATCGTGCGGAAGCACCCTTGGTAAATCTTGGTAAGGACGACTTTCGGGAAGGCGCGCACGTCTAGAGGTGCACAAAAACACAAAGAGAAGAGAGTGAAAGAGAGTAAACAGGTATATGCTGGCGTAGGTGATCATGTCTCTCCACAACTTTCGATCTTGCCAGTTATTTATCATTTTTGTTGTTGACCTTCTGCCAAGCCATTCTCTTAAGCTGTCTGGTATCTATTCTCTTTTCTTCCCTCTATCTCTTTGTTCCTCAATTTTCCCAGTTGTTACAATATATTCCAGTTGTTCCCTTCTCATAACATGGCCAAAAATTGATTTTTCCTAATATTGGAAGCTCTCTTTTTGCTTTGACCTCTTTCAGAACGTTTTCATTACTCTTCTTAGCTGTCCATTGTATTCTCAACATTCTTCTGCAAAACCACATTTCTACAGACTCCAGTGATTTTCTTGTCTGTTGTCCTATTGCTGCCTTGCAGGTATGCTAAGGGAGAGTCAAAAGGCTAAGAGAGAATACCCTGAAGTAAAACAACCATACTGCATTGTGGGTGAGAATTTTTAGTCAAAGGCTAGCAGAGCCAACCGTAAACAAAATGATATAAGGCAACAGAAAACCACAGTCATAAACTCTGTATAATCATGGATCGAACACCAAATATAAAAAAGGAAGGAAGGAAGGCAGGCTGGCAGGAAGCCTGGTCTTACAGCCAAAATGTTTATGATGAATGCCACACTCTGGGTGAAAGTGGGCAGCAGAACAACAGGGATGTCTTTCTTTTTCAGGGATTGGGGGGGGGGGGGGGGGTGAGGAGAATATTTGGTACCCACTTAATACCAGGCGAACCCAGAACCTGGCCTGTCGTAGGAATCAACCTCTTGACCTCAGTAGATCAGTTCAATATATCAGAGCTGGTTAAGAGACTACCTTTTCCAGGTAACACAGGTAGATGAATGCAAGTTGAAGCAGAAAGATGAGCCAATACTGTAACAAGTTGTTGGTCGCATGTGTTGGCTCCAAGGTTTTCTCAGTAGGCCAGAAAGGATAACTGAACAATTAGTAAAAATCTGGCTTGTGGGGTTGCAAATATGTGAAGCAGCTACAAACTACAACACAATGTGTCTACATTCACTTCCTTCAGCAACATCATTTGTGTTATCATCAGCAGGGTGGATGACGAAGAGGACTATTTAGTCATTTAGTAGTTGTCAGAATTCATATTTTGAGTCACCTATGATAATATGACCTTACAAATCTTAATTGCTAGGAGAGAAAATGAGTTACAAGAAATGTTAGACATTATAGTGAAGGAAAGCAAAATAAGGACTTAGCCTTAATAGAAAAAAGACAGAAGTAATGGTAACAACAAAGAAAAAGACATCACCACAATGTACAATAAAGACAAGTGGAACAATATTAAAACAGGTAAATGAATTTAAATATCTGGGAACAATGTTAACCTCAGGTGGTAGATGTAAACCAGAGGTGAGATGCAGAATGGCTCAGGCAAAAACAGCTTTCCAAAAAATGAGGAAGATACATTGTAATCTATGATAAAGATATGTGCAATCCATTTTTGACAATAGAAACAAGAAAAAGAGTTCTTAAATGTTATGTAGAGCCAGTCTTAACATATGAATGTGAATCATGGACAATGAAACAACAAACAAGAAAATCACTGGAGGCTGTAGAAATGTGGTTTTATGGAAGAATGTTGAGAATACCATGGACAGCTAAGAAGAGTAATAAAAATGTTCTGAAAGAGGCCAAAGCAAAAAGAGAGCTAATTTCCAATATTAGGAAGAGACAATCATTTTTTGGCCATGTAATGAGAAGGGAACAGCTTGAATATATTGTAACAACTGGGAAAGTTGAGGGACAAAGAGATTGAGAAAAGCAGAGAGAAAAGATACCAGACAGCTTAAGAGAATGGCTTAGCAGAAGGTCAACAACAGAAATGATAAATAACTGTCGAGATCGAAAGTTGTGGAGAGACATGATCACCTATGTCAGCAGGCATGTCCCATGATGAAGATGATGACAATGTGACACAGACAAACAATAAAAGAGGATGACACAGGGTCATCAACTGTAATAGCCGGCCTGCAACTACCAACGACAAACAGGAAGCAGAAATTTGACAAAACAATCATGAACATTACTCCACAAGCATAACCAACACAGCAGCAACATCAGCACCAACACAGCAGCAGCATCAGCACCAGCACAGCAGCAACATCAGCACCAACCTGACACACACAAACCATTTGTAAAACACTCGACAACTCAATTCATTTTTCTCAATTTCATTTTTTAAAAAAGTCACTTTGTACAATTGGTCAATGTTTTCTCAGTACAGAATCACTACTCTCAGGATAGTGTCAATGTTTTCTCGGTACAGAATCACTACTCTCAGGATAGTGTCAATGTTTTCTCGGTACAGAACCACTACTCTCAGGATAGTGTCAATGTTTTCTCGGTACAGAATCACTATTCTCAGGACAGTGTGTACAGAATCACTACACTCGGGACAGTGTCAATGATTTCTCAGTACAGAATCACTACTCTCAGAACAGTGTCAATGTTTTCCTAATACAGAATCACTACACTCGGGACAGTGTCAATGATTTCTCAGTACAGAATCACTACTCTCAGGACAGTGTCAATGTTTTCCTAATACAGAATCACTACACTCAGGACAGTGTCAATGATTTCTCAATACAGAATCACTACACTCAGGACAGTGTCAATGATTTCTCAGTACAGAATCACTACTCTCAGAACAGTGTCAATGTTTTCCTAATACAAAATCACTACACTCGGGACAGTGTCAATGATTTCTCAGTACAGAATCACTACTCTCAGGACAGTGTCAATGTTTTCCTAATACAGAATCACTACACTCGGGACAGTGTCAATGATTTCTCAGTACAGAATCACTACTCTCAGGACAGTGTCAATGTTTTCCTAATACAGAATCACTACACTCGGGACAGTGTCAATGATTTCTCAGTACAGAATCACTACTCTCAGGACAGTGTCAATGTTTTCCTAATACAGAATCACTACACTCAGGACAGTGTCAATGATTTCTCAGTACAGAATCACTACTCTCAGGACAGTGTCAATGTTTTCCTAATACAGAATCACTACACTCGGGACAGTGTCAATGATTTCTCAGTACAGAATCACTACTCTCAGGACAGTGTCAATGTTTTCCTAATACAGAATCACTACACTCGGGACAGTGTCAATGATTTCTCAGTACAGAATCACTACTCTCAGGACAGTGTCAATGATTTCTCAGTACAGAATCACTACTCTCAGGACAGTGTCAATGATTTCTCAGTACAGAATCATTACTCTCAGGACAGTGTCAATGTTTTCTCAGTACAGAATCATCTCAGGGCAGTTATCTTAACATGGTCCATGTATTTCTGCTGGTTAAATAAATTGTAGTTGTCAATATCAAAAACAAAAGAGCAAAGACATTAAATAGAAAACAAAAATTGAAAAAAACAGTATGGTTAAAGCTTTACGTAATAATTGGACAACATTTCGGGCCAATAGGCCTTCAGCAGGAAGAAACATAGCACACACAAATATCTGTGTGTATCTTTAACCATATAGTTTTTTCTATTTTTTTTTCCTCTATATATATTGTTTCATATCTCCTTACAATTAGCTTTACTGCAGCTTCACATTTTTATGTATTTCTTTGCCTTGATCCCTCAAAGACATTAAACCGGCCTTTTGGGCCAAATCTTTGAAATGACCATTATATATTAGTTTATCCATCTTCGGACAAAATATCTCAAGACATTCCCACGTCTTAGTTTATAAATCTGTCTACAGGTCACACCCTTCTATGACACCTTAAAATAACACTTTTCACATTTTAAGTTACAATTTTTTTTTAAATTCAAATTGACCAAATCTCTAATGGAGGAAATCATGTTCCAAACTAAAATTTGTCATTTGGCCAAATCTCTGATTTTTAAAAATATCAATATAACCTAAATTTGTCATTTGGCCAAATCTCTGATTTTTAAAAATATCAATATAACCTAAATTTGCCATTTGGCCAAATCTCTGATTTTTAAAAATATCAATATAACCTAAATTTGTCATTTGGCCAAATCTCTGATTTTAAAAAATATCAATATAACCTAAATTTGTCATTTAGCCAAATCTTTGAAGATAAAAGAGAAATAACATAATAAAATTTGTTATTTGGCCAAATCTTTGATGACACAAAAAAATCACATTAAACCATAAATTTGTCATTTCACCACAGTGACTCAAACATCTGACTCAACTGCATGGCAAGATAATATCACTAAAAATGTAAGCCAAAAAGATCGGGGCTGACACATGTACCAGACATCAAGGTAAGCTCTCTCTGTACTTGAGACAAATATGTTCACCCCAAATCAGGACTGGCTCATAGCAGGGTTTCATCCGGCCAGCGGAAAATTAATAAAATATAGCGCATTTGGACCCACAAAGCATTTTAACATATTTTTTTTTTGTTTTTACACATATCACTCTACAATCTTTTACAATCATTATTGTAAATACAATCATTATTATAAATGGTGCGCCACCTCTCACAGAAACAAATGTAAAGAAAGAACAGTCTTACCTCACGAGTTGTTTTAGGAAATATGGCATTTTTTCAACGATCGGCACACTTCTGGGGTAATCTGGCCAGCACGATTATGTCTTCCTAGAAAAACACCTGTGGTACTAATTTAATTCTTTCCGTACCATGAGTCGCAAAAACTTGCTCTAATTACCATCATTAGAGTCAGTATTTACATCATTAGAACCAGGTTTTAAATTATTGAGGTTTCCTCAGTTATTTTCATTAAATAAAACTTTGTAATTCCCTTATTTAACCCTAGATCATGATTTATATACCTGTGACCCACGTTGTTACGATTCCGTAGTAAAAATTACTACCACTTTTTGAGGTAACATTTTGAGGTTTTGAAAATCCAACTCTTTGAACATTTGCTAATAGCAGTATGTTTACACAATGACAAGAAATGGAGATAGCATATGGTAATCATTCCCTAATTTATGGTTGATTTTTAGCCTGTAACTCGACCCCCCCCCACCCAAGGCTCCCTGGGCCAGTTTAATCATCATTGTTCCAGAGCCATCACACAGGGCTCACTATTCCCTTTTTTTGGTGAGCTTTTCAATTTCACTAGGAGAGTGTATGTCTGCTGCTCTTGCCTCTCTTATCAGTGATCAGCCGGACATTTCTGGGTATCATTACCAACACTAGAATTGAAAGAAAGAAACCAATTTTTTTGTTTTTAATAGATCATCAGACAAGAGCCCAACTCTTTTCTTTTATCTCTGCTCTCCTCTCCATGTCTGGGTCCTATACTTACTCCTCCCTGTGTTATCTTTATTACCTCTCTTGCTCTTCTTCCACCTTGGCACCTCCATCCTCTCTCTCTTCTTCCCATTTTCTTCATACCCTGTGGAACACTACCTCCAATTTTTCATAGTTTGGTTCATTGGGTCTAACTAAATCCTACCTGCCCTATTGTCCATTAATCTTTTAACCAGACTTTACATAAATCCTGGCCACTGTCTTTTCTGCCATTTATAGAGCTGTGTAGTTGTTGAGCAGTGAGATATTTAGTTGGTCATCCCGCCTTCTCATTTTAGTCCATTCAGAGACTGACCATGCTCTGGAACACAGGGAAGTGACTTTTTAAAATTTCCTTTCTTGAGTATCTAGCATATTATCGCCATGTAGTTAGATTTGTTTACATTCCCTGATATATATTTTTTTGTGTTTGTTGTTGCAGCTGAAGGCCTACTTGGCAGAAATGTCAACTTTTGTTTTGTCCATTACCACGTAAAGCTGTCACCATACCACTTGTTTTCTTCCTTTTTTTTAGAATTGCTAGTTGTTGAGCATTCTGATTCTGAATTATGTATTTAATATAGTTTGTTTGGTATAACAGATGAAGACTTTTGCCAAAATGTTGTAGTTGGACTTGTCTCTCTGTTAATCTGGCTGCTCAATATGATGTTGTGTTTATTTTCTTTACCCAAAACATCAAGTTCATGTCTAAATCTGACTGAATTCCTGCCAAACGATAACACTGAGTGAAATCCTGGTCAATATGGTGGATGGGCGGCAGGAACTGTTAAAGGCTGTGTCTGAAAAGTGTTCCTTGTTGCAGTTTCCTTATATTCCAAGTCCGGCTTGGTGTCGGAGCTACTGAGTTTAGTGCTCTGTGCACCCCATGAGCTGTGTTTTGATATTTCGATTGCTTATGATAAATGATGATATCGTATGACGGGGAACAGATGGCTGTGTTCACTTTCTGTGCGGTTTCACCTTATGTCTTTTGCCATGTGTTGAGACTGCTATGATGGAGACTGCAGCTATCTTTCTTTGTTTGGAAGATGAGATATTAATTTGGATGATTCAACTGGCACGGGCGGTTGAGCAATTACGGATTTTAATTTGTTAGCAGCGATACAGCGGCCTTCAATAACCGTAACACTGAGTACTTGAGTAGAACATTTTAAAAAGTAACGAGTCCAATATGCAAGTGGCTGAGTCAACCGCTGTGGTATATTTTTTCCAACTGTGGCTACAATTCACACTGCTCCCAGCGGGAATGGAACAGGTTGTTCAAACATTGGTAGCTTTCAACCGCTGTGGTATATTTTTTCCAACTGTGGCTACAATTCACACTGCTCCCAGCGGGAATGGAACAGGTTGTTCAAACATTGGTAGCTTTCAACCGCTGTGGTATATTTTTTCCAACTATGGCTACAATTCACACTGCTCCCAGCGGGAATGGAACAGGTTGTTCAAACATTGGTAGCTTTCAACCGCTGTGGTATATTTTTTCCAACTATGGCTACAATTCACACTGCTCCCAGCGGGAATGGAACAGGTTGTTCAAACATTGGTAGCTTTCAACCGCTGTGGTATATTTTTTCCAACTGTGGCTACAATTCACACTGCTCCCAGCGGGAATGGAACAGGTTGTTCAAACATTGGTAGCTTTCAACCGCTGTGGTATATTTTTTCCAACTGTGGCTACAATTCACACTGCTCCCAGCGGGAATGGAACAGGTTGTTCAAACATTGGTAGCTTTCAACCGCTGTGGTATATTTTTTCCAACTGTGGCTACAATTCACACTGCTCCCAGCGGGAATGGAACAGGTTGTTCAAACATTGGTAGCTTTCAACCGCTGTGGTATATTTTTTCCAACTGTGGCTACAATTCACACTGCTCCCAGCGGGAATGGAACAGGTTGTTCAAACATTGGTAGCTTTCAACCGCTGTGGTATATTTTTTCCAACTATGGCTACAATTCACACTGCTCCCAGCGGGAATGCAACAGGTTGTTCAAACATTGGTAGCTAGTGAAGTGGTTTCCCTAACTATATATATCTGACCATGTCTATTTTATTATTTTTTTTTAAACAAACGTCAGAGGAAAATACTTTGTATACCATGGAATGAATTTAGATTCATCAACATCAAGTGCCATCTTCGCACCGAAGGTCGGCTACCATGGAGCGCCATTCAGCTCTGTCTCTTGCTTTGATGGTACAGGTTGTCATAGGCTGACTTGTCCATCTTTTGATGTTACTAGTCCATGTTAGTCTTGGTCTGCCTCTGTCTCTTGCTTTGATGGTGCAGGTTGTCATATGCTGACCTGTTCATCTTTTGATGTTACTCGTCCATGTTAGTCTTGGTCTGCCTCTTTTACTTAGTATTTTCCCTTCCAAGATTACTTTTTGTAGGCTGCTGTGTCTTTTAACATGCCCTAAAAAATCTCATTTGTCTTGTTTGAATTGTATTTAGTAGTTCTCTTTTCTATCTTTCGTTCGCCCGAAGTATTGTCTATATCTGCAATGTTGTTTCCTGTATAAAATTACTATCTTTTGTAATTCTTGCAGTGGCCCATATAGTTTTCTCTGTAGTGTTGTATGTTGTTCTCTTTCATCTTTAGTTGTTTTAAGACTTCATCTTTTACTTTTTTCCATCCAATTCTACATGTTCTTCTATAAATCCAGAAAGGTTTCAATTTTGTGTTTTGTTTTCTTGTCTAATGTCCATGTTTCTGCATAATACAGGAATGTTGAGAAGATATAACATTTTGCTATTCTTAGTTTTAGCCCTGGTGTTATTTGTTTTGATGTTAGTATATTTTTCATGGCATTAAAATTACTTTTTGCCATTCCTATTCTTTTGTTTATTTCAATTGTAATGGAAAATTTCCATCACTGGCATTTAGACTAGAGCTGAAATAAGCGAAATGACAAAGGTGGGTCATATGTTGCTCATGTGATGAGAAGAGAATCTCAAAGCAGGCCTTCAAATGAGAACCAGAGTGTTTAAAAGAAAAAGTTCACCTAGAGAAACACTAAAATGAACACTGAGGTGAAAAGCAACAACGGAGGGGCATGAGTTCCCTTTCCAAGACTGAAAGGCTCACCCAGAACAAGGAGATGTGGTGAATAATATGCAGGTCCTGTGCAAGGTCTGACACTTAATAGCAAAGATAGTCGGACATGTAGAGGCTAGAACTTCTACCCAATGTGTCATCTTCAGCTCAAGATGAGATAGGTAGGTAGTTAAACAGATACATAGATAAATTAGATAGGTGGGTAGGTAGATAAGTAGGCAGGCAGATATGTAGATAGATAAGATAGCTAGGTAGGTATTGTAACGGCAGACTTTTTGTGTCGTCTATTATTACTTTTAAGCTGTGACCATATCATTTTTATTTCTTTTTAATGCCCCCACCCCCCTTTTAACCATAAGTGAAGCTAGAGCCAGAGACAAGCAAATAGAAATTGAGGTGGAAAGACAAGGCCAATAACTCAGAAGAAATGCTGTGCCGAGGTCGGATGTTTTAAGCTAAAGAGTGCAAATAACAACGCATCACATTTTACCCCTTTCACGGTTCACAGGGCAGCTCAGCGATCACAAATCATACGCCAACAAGCAAAAATGCATTAAAACCAAACAGTTTTGAGGTATAACATAAGTAGAAGCTCGTACTTCAAAGCAGGTCACATTATCAAGTAAGTCAGTTTCATTTCATTCTGAGTAAGTCAGTTACATTTCAAAGTAAGGAACTCGTATTTCAGAGTAAATCCCATTTTAAAGTAAGGAACTCATATGTTGGAGTAAGTAGGTCCCATTTCAAAGTAAGGACCTCCTCACTTCAAAGTAAGTAGCTTGCATTTCAAATATGTAATCCAATTTACAAAGTAATAAATTCTCAAATCAATTCATTTCAAAGTAAGGAAATCCCAACTCAAAGTAAGTAGTCTGGACTTTAAAGTAAATACCGCACATTTTTTAGCACAATAATTGTGTCTAAACTTGTTGATGCACTAGCGGCAATCTGTTAAATTAACATAAATTATTTTCGTGACATTTTTACAGATTTGAACCCCCGCCTCAATAGGAGAGGTGACGGGGTGTGACTAGCGAATGTGTTTGCTTGAAGTACAGTATGAATGCCAACGAGGGCGCTCGTCAAAAATACAGATCTTACACGAAGGAATAATGATTATCAATTGCTCGGCTTTGCAAGTTCTGAGCCTGCGTCTGTTCCCGCACTAGATTTTCAATGGATGAAGTTCGAGTCCGTACTGACCCACTTATAACCATCACATCTCTGACGGTTTCATGGGGAGATGTCGTCAGAGATCCTCTTCCGTGAACATGATGCACGGCAGTGCCACCTCTTGTTCGTGGCGAACCATGCGTGTGTGATGAGCTTGGTGTTCGTGGCCTGTCGAATGCCATGACGAAATCACTCAGCGTGACATCAGACGAACCACCAGATTCTAATGGGATGGGATGAGTTCTGAAGTGTTCGAGCATATCAAATATAGTCTCGAACCAGAGATGTTGTACCCTGCACCGTGCCTCGTTACTGATTGTCATCCGCAAATGCTGGGAATAAAGAAAAAAAACAGTCTAGCAATAAATGACAATCAGTTAAACAACAAATGACAAGAGTCAGTTAAACAACAAATGACAAGAGTTATTTAAACAACAAATGACAAGAGTCATTTACACAACAAATGACAAGGGTCATTTACACAACAAATGACAAGAGACAGTTAAACAACAAATGACAAGAGTCAGTTAAACAACAAATGACAAGAGTCATTTACACAACAAATGACAAGAGTCATTTACACAACAAATGACAAGAGTCATTTACACAACAAATGACAAGAGTCATTTACACAACAAATGACAAGAGTCAGTTAAACAATAAATGACAAGAGTCAGTTAAACAATAAATGACAAGAGTCAGCTAAACAAACAACAAGAGTCAGTTAAACAATAAATGACAAGAATCAGTTAAACAACAAATGACAAAAGTCAGCTAAACAACAAATGACAAGAGTCATTTAAACAACAGATGACAAGAGTCGGTTAATAAACGACAAGAGTCAGTTAAACAATAAATAACAAGAGTCAGTTAAACAATAAATTACAAAAGTCAGCTAAACAAAAAATGACAAGAGTCAGTTAAACAATAAATGACAAGAGTATATTAAATGACAAAGAGTCACCATACAAAATTCTACTTGCAAGCTTGCAGTCTACTGGTCAAACAATGTCATTTGTCTGTTCAATTCAAAACTTTTGTTAAAATTAATTAAATCAACAGACGAAATATACCACAATATGGTGAGCCTAGAATTACTGCCCTTTGTGCTGTCATCAACTGGAAGGACAATAGATAGACAGTAGATAGGTAGACAACATGGAGAGTCTAGAATTACTGTCCTATGTGCTGTCTTTGACTTGAAAGGACAATAGGTAGACAACATGGAGAGTCTAGAATTACTGACCTATGTGCTGTCTTTGGCTTGAAAGGACAATAGATAGATAGACAATATGGAGAGTCTAGAATTACTGTCCTATGTGCTGTCTTTGGCTTGAAAGGACAATAGATAGATAGACAACATGGAGAGTCTAGAATTACTGTCCTATATGCTGTCTTTGACTTGAAAGGACAATAGGTAGACAACATGGAGAGTCTAGAATTACTGACCTATGTGCTGTCTTTGGCTTGAAAGGACAATAGATAGATAGACAACATGGAGAGTCTAGAATTACTGTCCTATGTGCTGTCTTTGGCTTGAAAGGACAATAGATAGATAGACAATATGGAGAGTCTAGAATTACTGTCCTATGTGCTGTCTTTGGCTTGAAAGGACAATAGATAGATAGACAACATGGAGAGTCTAGAATTACTGTCCTATATGCTGTCTTTGGCTTGAAAGGACAATAGATAGACAGTAGATAGATAGACAACATGGAGAGTCTAGAATTACTGTCCTATATGCTGTCTTTGGCTTGAAAGGACAATAGATAGACAGTAGATAGATAGACAACATGGAGAGTCTAGAATTACTGTCCTATGTGCTGTCTTTGACTTGAAAGGACAATAGACAACATGGAGAGTCTAGAATTACTGTCCTATGTGCTGTCTTTGACTTGAAAGGACAATAGACAACATGGAGAGTCTAGAATTTCTGTCCTATGTGCTATCTTTGGCTTAAAAGGACAACAGAATAGACCCATGTTAGTTTGGGTGGACCCACAAAGCAGTCAGTGAGTGAAATGAACTGAACCTTTTGCCCTCAGTAGACTAATTATCTACCGCAGCTCCCTAACCATATCAAACTGCAATCCACACCATCCAAGCCGAGTTATCACCTTACCTTTGCCCTCCCTTGGAAGTTGAAGGTCAGCACATACTCCCCGGCCCTAGTTTCACTTTTCCTCACCAGAAACACCCCATGTCCTGGTGGCCCTTGCTGTAAGACCAACTGGGCAGCTTCAGCCCGAGAGAGCGTCCCATGAAACCAAGGATATTCTTTTAAAACTTGATCAACGCCGCCTCCACCTTCAAGACTTTCTGGGTGGCTCTGGTCTGTGGACAAAGGTTGTACGCTACCATAAATATAAAAGATAGTGGTGTTATGACAAATATAAAAGATAGTGGTTATACGATAAATATAAAAGATAGTGGTAATACGATAAATATAAAAGATAGTGGTAATATGATAAATATAAAAGATAGTGGTGTTATGATAAATATAAAAGATAGTGGTGTTACGATAAATATAAAAGATAGTGGTAATATGATAAATATAAAAGATAGTGGTGTTATGATAAATATAAAAGACAGTGGTGTTACGATAAATATAAAAGACAGTGGTGTTACGATAAATATAAAAGATAGTGGTGTTACAATAAATATAAAAGATATAAAAAGATAGTAGCACTACAATAAATATAAAAAGATAGTAGCACTATAATAAATATAAAAGATATAAAAAAGATAGTAGCACTACAATAAATATAAAAAGATAGTAGCACTATAATAAATATAAAAGATAGTAGCACTACAATAAATATAAAAGATAGTAGTGCTACAATAAATATAAAAGATATAAAAAGATAGTAGCACTACAATAAATATAAAAAGATAGTAGCACTATAATAAATATAAAAGATAGTTGCGGTACAATAAATATAAAAGATATAAAAAGATAGTAGCACTTAATCCTTAAGAGATCTTAATCCTTTTGGATAACTGCAAATGTGCACTTTGCACAGATAAAAGATTACTTAGTAGTTGGAAACCAAAAAGAGATGACCAAAAATGGCTAGGGACAAAATTTATACTAAAAACATGTCACAATCTCTCGAGGATTTAAAAAAAAAAATGAGAGAACCTCTGAAGTCGGAGATTAGACAAAACCAAATGTGGGAAAGAAAAGTCCAGCAATATAGAATCTACAGAATTCTCTTGCCAGGAATAATTAGAGAAGTTCTTACCTGATGCATTATCTGTTCTAGAGGATGCCCTCAACTCAGCACCACTGATATTCTGTGCATGCGGGGGGCTGTTGTGATCCATGTGGATCATGCTCCATGGCCGCGGTGAAGGCAGGGGTGGGACTGTGGGCGTGTTGTTCCCCAAGCTGCCCTGGGAAGAACTTCGGTGTTGCGATGTCAATTGTCCAGAGTCTGGTTGCAAGGAGAAATCAGTCACAAAATATGTTCACTAGTTCAGTTGTATAGGAAATCTTCACTAGTTCACTCACACATAAAATCTTCACTAGTTCAGTTGTATAGGAAATCTTCACTAGTTCACTCACACATAAAATCTTCACTAGTTCACTCACACATAAAATCTTCACTAGTTCAGTTGTATAGGAAATCTTCACTAGTTCACTCACACATAAAATCTTCACTAGTTCAGTTGTATAGGAAATCTTCACTAGTTCACTCACACATAAAATCTTCACTAGTTCAGTTGTATAGGAAATCTTCACTAGTTCACTCACACATAAAATCTTCACTAGTTCACTCACACATAAAATCTTCACTAGTTCAGTTGTATAGGAAATCTTCACTAGTTCACTCACACATAAAATCTTCACTAGTTCAGTTGTATAGGAAATCTTCACTAGTTCACTCACACATAAAATCTTCACTAGTTCAGTTGTATAGGAAATCTTCACTAGTTCACTCACACATAAAATCTTCACTAGTTCAGTTGTATAGGAAATCTTCACTAGTTCACTCACACATAACATCTTCACTAGTTCAGTTGTATAGGAAATCTTCACTAGTTCACTCACACATAACATCTTAACTAGTTAACTCACACATAAAATCTTCACTAGTTCACTCACACATAAAATCTTCACTAGTTCACTCACACATAAAATCTTCACTAGTTCACTCAATCGTAAAATCTTCACTAGTTCACTCACACATAACATCTTCACTAGTTCACTCACACATAAAATCTTCACTAGTTCACTCAATCGTAAAATCTTCACTAGTTCACTCACACATAAAATCTTCACTAGTTCACTCAATCGTAAAATCTTCACTAGTTCACTCACACATAACATCTTCACTAGTTCACTCACACATAACATCTTCACTAGTTCACTCAATCGTAAAATCTTCACTAGTTCACTCACACATAACATCTTCACTAGTTCACTCACACATAAAATCTTCACTAGTTCACTCAAACATAAAATCTTCACTAGTTCACTCAGACATAACATCTTCACTAGTTCACTCACACATAAAATCTTCACTAGTTCACTCACACATAAAATCTTCACTAGTTCACTCACACATAAAATCTTCACTAGTTCACTCACACATAACATCTTCACTAGTTCACTCACACATAACATCTTCACTAGTTCACTCACACATAAAATGTTCAGCAGTCAGTTAATCATGATAAGCTCATTAGTTCATCATCATCATCATCACCAAGTACCATGCCTGCTGGCGTGGGTGATCATGTCTCTTCACAACTCTTGATCTCAAGTTATTTATCATTTCTGTTGTTGGCCTTCTGCCAAGCCATTCTCTTAAGCTGTCTAGTATCTTTTCTCTTTGCTTCCTTCTATCTCTTCGTCCCTCAATTTTCACAGTTGCCACAATATATTCCAGCTGTTCCCTTCTCATTACATGGCCAAAAAATTATGATTGTTTCTTCCTAATATTGGAAATTAGCTCTCTTTTTGCTTTGGCCTCTTTCAGAACATTTTCATTACTCTTCTTAGCTGCCCATGGTATTCTCAACATTCTTCTGTAAAACCACATTTTTGCAGCCTCCAGTGATTTTCTTGGCTGTTGTCCTATTGTCCATGATTCACATCCATATGTTAAGACTGTCTCTACATAACATTATAGAATTCTTTTTCTTGTTTCTATTGTCAACAATTAATTGCAGTATCTTCCTCATTTTTTGCAAAGCTGCTTTTGCCTGAACATTCTGCACCTCACCTCTGTTGTACATCTACCATCTCACCTCTGTTGTACATCTACCATCTCACCTCTGTTGTACATCTACCATCTGCAGGTAACATGCGGTTATTAGTTCAATCAATCATGAAACGTTCATTCAGTCATAAGTTAATTAGTTCAGATAGCTACATCTGTCATAAGTTCAACTCAGCAAAGGCCCACTCAATGACCACTAAAAGAATGGGCAGTCCTCATAACTACCCATCCGTAACCATAAATACCATAGTAGAAATTAGCCCATCAAAACACAAATTCTTCCAAATTTGACATTTTTCAGTGATCAAACATTAACCCCCCCCCCCCTCCCCCATAATTACCACTTCCGCTGGCCCCTGAGTGTTTCATTTATTTGCATTGTTGTTGGAATGTCTTTCTTTTATTTTATGAGATTGTGAGATACATTGTTGTTGGAATGGCTTTCTTTTATTTTATGAGATTGTGAGATACATTGTTGTTGGAATTTCTTTCTTTTATTTTCTGAGATTGTGAGATACATTGTTGTTGGAATGTCTTTCTTTTATTTTCTGAGATTGTGAGATACATTGTTTAATATGCACACAAAAAAATCACAAATTTTCAAGAAATCTGTAGTTTTTCCTCTTTTTTTTTTTCAGTGTCCAGAGAAATTTCCTCAGTCGCCGGCAGACATCAAACATTTGTGACTTGGGAAACAAAGCAAATAATGTTATGAGGTAGTTAAATATACTGACAAACTTACGGCGACCATCTTGATAGACATTGTAACACGTTCAATCCATGAGGTGAAATTCAGGTCATAAATCAACCTGATCCAGGAATTGAGTCCCCATGTTTTGTCTAGTGTGAACACACGGAACTGTGTCAAGAGTTCAGAGAGATGACTATTTTTAGAGCACCTAATGTTACATTTAAGTAGTAGTAATTTTTACTACGGTATCGTAACTGTGAGAGTTACAGCCTGGTATCGTAATCTAGGGTTAAGGCTGTCGTAGATATGTTCTGATTTATTTGTGCCTTTCAGAGGGATTTTCATTGTATTCTCCATGTTTCATAGCCACATAATGGGACTGATTTAACATTGGAGTTATAAAGTATATTTATCTAACAATTAATGTATATTTATTAACAAAGTATATTAACTCTTTCTGTACGTTTCGCTGTACTGTGCGCCACGCCAATTTCAATCACGTACGTTTCGCCGCAGTGCGCCACTCTCAATTTGATTAGTGTGAATGTCATCAAACCATATTCTTTTTACATATCTTGTATCATCTTGGTATTGGTGAAATCTAATACCTTATTCAATTATCTATACATTCATATATAATATGTTATATGTTCATCATCATCATTATATATGTTAGATAAATATAAATATGTAGATTGACATTTAATACCACGAAAACTTTTTATCTCTGAAATCTCTTCCGTTGCATCGATAAAAAGCTTCCGTACAGAAACAGTTAATTTGACAATCAAAGAATATTCTACCCATGTCTGCTCCGTTTAATTTTTATTTACATTTTATTTGTCCAATGTACAAAGGAGAAGACAATGGTTACCAACCTTTTCTTTCTATAGAGCCAGAAGGTGCCGTTGGTAGCCTGGGCCGCCTGTGTATGAACATAGACAACACTGAGTTTGTTATTCTCACATTCTTATACATGTCTACCCCAAACTTCAATCAAGAGTAATCAATGAGAAGAGATGTCACCTTGTAGAAAACAGAAAAGGGATAATGTCCTAAAGATAGCTTTTTTTTTTAATGACAAAAGACTCAATCTTGTAAGAATAATCAATGACAAAGGACACAATCTTGTAAGAGCAATCAATGACAAGGGACACAATCTTGTAAGAGCAATCAATGACAAGGGACACAATCTTGTAAGAGCAATCAATGACAAGGGATCCTATCTTCATACTCTCCAGCAACAAATTTCACCACAAACCACTGATAAAAAAAGTTTCACCACAAACCACTGATTAAAAAAGTTTCACCACAAACCACTGATAAAAAAAATTTCACCACAAACTATCTATCTAATGACCTTTTGAGCCATAGCCAGCCCATAGGGCATAGACCCATATACTCTTTCTCTTATCTACATTTGTATTCTAGCAGTTTTCAATCCTTGTAAAGATCTTTTATCAAATCTTGCCATTTGTCTCTGTTCTGTGCAGGCAACTCTATCTTATTGAGGGAGCCGATTCCTGCTGCTCTTGCCTCTCTGATCAATATTCTTCTCAATGTCTCTCTGGATCGGCCTCTTTTCCTCTTACCTGTTGTTTGCTGCTAATTGACACATTCTGTATCAGGTCTACGTTTCATTAACAAAAGCGTTTTTACAATAGCTGTAGGTTAGACCACAAACTACTGACAATAAAAGTTTCAACACAAACTACTGACAATAAAAGTTTCAACACAAACTACTGACAATAAAAGTTTCAACACAAACTACTGACAATAAAAGTTTCAACACAAACTACTGACAATAAAAGTTTCAACACAAACTACTGACAATAAAAGTTTCAACACAAACTACTGACAATAAAAGTTCAACACAAACTACAGACAATAAAAGTTTCAACACAAACTACTGACAATAAAAGTTTCTCCACAAATACTGACAATAAAAGTTTCAACACAAACTACTGACAATAAAAGTTTCAACACAAACTACTGACAATAAAAGTTTCAACACAAACCACTGACAATAAAAGTTTCAACACAAACTACTGACAATAAAAGTTCAACACAAACTACTGACAATAAAAGTTTCAACACAAACTACTGACAATAAAAGTTTCTCCACAAATACTGACAATAAAAGTTTCAACACAAACTACTGACAATAAAAGTTTCAACACAAACTACTGACAATAAAAGTTTCTCCAAAAATACTGACAATAAAAGTTTCAACACAAACCACTGACAATAAAAGTTTCAACACAAACTACTGACAATAAAAGTTTCAACACAAACTACTGACAATAAAAGTTTCTCCAAAAATACTGACAATAAAAGTTTCAACACAAACCACTGACAATAAAAGTTTCAACACAAACTACTGACAATAAAAGTTTCAACACAAACTACTGACAATAAAAGTTCAACACAAATACTGACAATAAAAGTTTCAACACAAACTACTGACAATAAAAGTTTCAACACAAACTACTGACAATAAAAGTTTCTCCACAAATACTGACAATAAAAGTTTCAACACAAACCACTGACAATAAAAGTTTCAACACAAACTACTGACAATAAAAGTTTCAACACAAACTACTGACAATAAAAGTTTCAACACAAACCACTGACAATAAAAGTTTCAACACAAACTACTGACAATAAAAGTTTCAACACAAATCACTGACAATAAAAGTTTCAACACAAACTACTGACAATAAAAGTTTCAACACAAACTACTGACAATAAAAGTTTCAACACAAACCACTGACAATAAAAGTTTCAACACAAACTACTGACAATAAAAGTTCAACACAAACTACTGACAATAAAAGTTTCAACACAAACTACTGACAATAAAAGTTTCTCCACAAATACTGACAATAAAAGTTTCAACACAAACTACTGACAATAAAAGTTTCTCCACAAATACTGACAATAAAAGTTTCAACACAAACTACTGACAATAAAAGTTTCAACACAAACTACTGACAATAAAAGTTTCTCCACAAATACTGACAATAAAAGTTTCAACACAAACCACTGACAATAAAAGTTTCAACACAAACCACTGACAATAAAAGTTTCAACACAAACCACTGACAATAAAAGTTTCAACACAAACCACTGACAATAAAAGTTTCAACACAAACCACTGACAATAAAAGTTTCACAATATTAAAAACCCGTGGCAGTTGGTAATAGAAAAAAAAGTAGGTCAAAAAAGAAAGGCAGCAGACTGGGAAAAATGGAAATCTACTCAAAAATAACAAAACTCACAATGATAAAAATAATGTCTGAAGACATCTGCCTGCATGATGGAGGACACCTGAGCACATGGCAGCGAGAGTGAAAAATAGGGAGAAAAGGTGATATCCATGCAAAATTTAACTCCTCAACTCTTTGTTAGAACTGAACTCTTTCTTGCTGTCGTTCACCCAATGACTTATCATCATCATGTGCCAACCTGATTGGCATAGGTTATCATGTGCTTCCATAATCTTCTATCCACCGCACATTGTATCATTTCTGTTGTTGACTGCTTTCCATACCATGACACCAAGATATCTAGCATTTTCTCTCTTTGTCGTCCATCATCTCTCTTTCCTTGTATTTTGCCAGTTGTAACAACTTACCTATTGACTACTAGAGGAATCGATTGTCCTCTTCGTCATCTGTCCTTGGAATGGTATTAAGTGGACAGAGATATGTTGTGCTATAGTTGTGTTGTAGTATGAAGTACAACTGTGATATTTGCACCTTTCAGCCCAACACATCCAAATTCAACACAACATTTTTGAGTACCGGGTTGTCTTCCCTCTTCGATCCCTACAGATTGGCCAAACTAGACAGGTTTGTCTGTTACTGGAGGCACTACGAAGAAGTGGTGCAATCAACGATCTCATCTACAATTAGGAAGAGAAAATGGACATATGTCGGATATGTGTTGAGAAGAGACAAGAGAAATCCAAAACAGGCTTTTCTATGGGAAACATCAGGATACAGAAAAAGAGGAAGACATAGAGAGACACTAAAAATAACATTTATAAGAGAAGCAAAGTTGGCAGGCATAGACTCATTAGATAAGATCGAACATCTCACCAAGAATAGAGCTGGGTGGCGAAAAAAATGACGAGTCCTATGGGACACCTAACGGTGCTGGAAGGATCTAGATCACTACGTCCTAAAGTAGCACGACCTATCATCGCAAACACTCAAAATGGGGCTACTTTGGTATCTAAGGCACATCACTCTCTTTTTTAAATATTTTCAGATTAGGTGCTACTTTAGCTGTACCTTAAAACCAGACAAATTAGGACAGAACAGTCTTACATTGAGTCGATGCCTTCTGCAGTCGCAGCACAGTTATTGCGGTGGATACAGTTTCTAATCTCCGTCAACCAGGCCCGCAAGTCATTTGGGTCGGATGCTTCTACCACATACTCTATTGTGCCTTCTCCCTAAGACATACAAAATAAGACACAAATCTTTGTAGCATTCTCCCTAAGACATACAAAATAAGACAAAAATCTTTTGTAGCATTCTCCCTAAGACATACAAAATAAGACACAAATCTGTGTAGCATTACATTCTCCCTAAAACATACAAAATAAGACAAAAATCTTTTGTAGCATTCTCCCTAAGACATACAAGATAAGACACAAATATGTGTAGTTATGTAGATCTGTGGATTTTTCCTAGACAATATGGCTGCCAGAAGTGATACTGACCATATCACCCCCAAAATATGATGTTGCTCAAGAATTGGTCCACCCCTGGCTTTCTCTTTCCCTGTGGGTTCCATAACAATGCATGTCTTGCTATCAGGTTTTAGGTACTCAGTTTGAATATCAATCCTACAGCATCCTTTTAGCTTTGACTGCATACTCGTGTTCCCAGAGTCCTTTCCTTTTTCATGAATGGTGTCATTTTTTGTTTTAGTTTTTTTTTTAACCGGCAGAATCTTTTTTATAATCTTTTTTCTACAGGTGACGGGTTATAGTCAATTCTCTAGCCTCCTTAGTCACTCATTTCCAGAAATGTGACAGGTTGCAGTCTATCCTCTTTAGTCACTTATTACCACATATATAGCAGGTGACGGTGACTTTTCTTTTCTTCCCTGAGTGGTCAGAATCCTGGTAAGCCACATGATTGTGGTAGGTGACAGTGACTCTATTCTTTTCTTCCCTGAGTGGTCAGAATCCTGGTAAGCCACATGATTGTAGCAGGTGACAGTGACTCTATTCTTTTCTTCCCTGAGTGGTCAGAATCCTGGTAAGCCACATGATTGTGGCAGGTGACAGTGACTCTATTCTTTTCTTCCCTGAGTGGTCAGAATCCTGGTAAGCCACATGATTGTGGCAGGTGACAGTGACTCTATTCTTTTCTTCCCTGCGTGGTCAGAATCCTGGTAAGCCACATGATTGTAGCAGGTGACAGTGACTCTATTCTTTTCTTCCCTGAGTGGTCAGAATCCTGGTAAGCCACATGATTGTGGCAGGCGACAGTGACTATTCTTTTCTTCCCTGAGTGGTCAGAATCCTGGTAAGCCACATGATTGTAGCAGGTGACGGTGACTCTATTCTCCCCTGATTGTGATCAAGGTCTGAAAAGCTTCCTTGTTGCAGTTTCCTCATATTCCAAGTCTGGCTTGCTGCAGGGGCTATTGAGATTAGTGTTCTATGCACATCATGAGCTGTGTGTTTCATCGGATGGTGTTTCTATATTTAGATTGCTTACGATGAATGATGATATTGTATGACGAAGGACAGTTCAGTTGCGTTCACTATTGGTGCTACTATACCTTATGCCTTTTGACGTCTGCTATGTTTGCTACAATGGAGACTGCAACTTTTGTTTTCTTTGGACATTCAATGAAATGTTAATTCTGATGATTCCACTGGCACGGGTGGTTGAGAATTATGGATTTTAATTTGTTTGTAGTGATACCGGGGCCTTTGAATAACTATAGTGGTTATATTCTTTTTCTTCCCTCACCATAGTGAGGTCCTGATAGCCACACGGGCATGGCAGGTGATAGTGGCTCTATTCTTTTTTTCCCCTCACCATAGTGAGGTCCTGGTAGCCACACGGACGTGGCAGATGACAGTGGCTCTATTCTTTTTTTCCCCTCACCGTGGTGAGGTCCTGGTAGCCACACGGACATGGCAGGTGACAGTGGCTCTATTCTATTTTCCTCTCACCATAGTGAGGTGGTTTCCGTTTCCGGTTGTTTCCAAAATGGAGGAATTATTTTTCTCCGGCTTGGTATAGAACCGTTGATCAGAGGTTTAACAAGCCGCTATCGTAAAAACGATGTTGTTAATGAAACGTAGACCTGATGACAGATCTTGGAAAGGTTCTGGCAAAAGCAACATACAAAGAATTAGACAACAAAGTGAAAAGTTCGGCAAGAAGAGATACAAGAGCTTATATAGACAACTTGGCAGAGAAAGCAGAGACAGCTGCAATTACAGGAGACAGCAGAACTCTTTATACTGTACAAAAGATGCTGACAAACACCTATACATCCAGTGGAACACCAATTCTAGACAAATCTGGATTAATGCTAACAACAAGCGCAGACATAAAAGCCCGTTGGGCGGAACACTTCAAAGAAATTCTTAACCGTCCACTACCTCACAGTTTAATAGATTTTGAAGCTGAAACACCAGCAGCAGAATTAGATGTAAATTTAGATGACTTCACCTTGAGTGAAATAGAAACCACCTTAAAGCTAATGACCAATAACAAGGCTGCTGGAGAGGATAAGTTAACAGCTGAGATCCTCAAGGCAATTGATAGCCATAATTTAATACATCTCCAAAAAATGTTCAACATCATTTGGAAAACAGAGAAGACGCCTCATAAATGGAAAAAAGGAATCATTGTTAAGATCCCAAAAAAGGGCAATCTTAGAGATTGTAACAATTGGAGAGGCGTGACACTTTTGTCAGTTGCCTCAAAATTATTCTGTAAAATCATCCTAAATAGAATAAAGGATTCAATAGATACAGTAATGCGTGAAGAACAGGCTGGGTTTAGAAAAGGGAGAAGCTGTCTTGACCACTTTTTCACTCTACGACTTATATTGGAGGAACACATTGAAAAGCAAAACCTTTTGTACTTAACTTCATCGACTTCAAAAAAGCATTTGATAGTATTCATAGAGATTCTTTGTGGAAAATTCTGAAGCAATATGGCTTACCATCAAAAATCATAAATATTATCAAAGACATGTATGATGGTTACACATGTGCAGTTCGAACAGAGGAAGGACTGAGCGAATGTTTCCCAATAGAAACTGGGGTTAAACAAGGATGTATTTTATCGCCCTTGTTATTTGGAATTGTTATGGACTTCATAATGAAGAAATGCTGCACTGGTAATAAAGGCATCGAATGGATACAAGGAGACCATTTGGAGGACCTGGACTTTGCTGATGACATAGTTCTCATCAGCAATCAGATAAAAACGATGCAGGAAAACACAAATGAACTATCATCAATAGCCAGCAAAATTGGGCTTGAGGTCAATCATGAAAAGACTAAAGTCATGAAAAGTTTAATTCCAACAAGTGACAAAATATACATGGAAAACAAACCAGTAGAAGAGATCGATCACTTCATCTATCTTGGAAGTCACATTGATCGAGAAGGGGATACGAGCAAAGAAATTAGAATCAGACTGGCTAAAGCAGCAATGTCTTTCAGAAGCCTTGAAAAGTTGTGGAAATCAAAACTCATTAGCACAAACACAAAACTTAGGCTATTCAAATCAAATGTACTATCAACCCTTACGTATGCGTGTGAAAGCTGGAAAACAACAAGAGATATAGAAACAAAGTTGAACGCATTCGAAAATAAATGTCTAAGGAAAATACTTGGTATAGAATGGAACGAATTCAAAACAAACGAGGAAATTAGAGAAATCGCCAATCCAGCACTAATATCTTCAGTAATAAAGAAAAGACGATGGTCATACGTTGGACATGTGATGAGAAGAGATAATAATCGAATAGCAAAGCAAGCCCTCATATGGGAAACAACAGGTAAAAGAAAAAGAGGAAGACCCAGGGAGACACTGAGAAGAACATTGATGAGAGAGGCAAGAGCAGCAGGAATCGGCTCCCTCAATGAGATAGAACTGCTTGCACAGAACAGAGACAGATGGCGAGATTTGATAAAATATCTTTAAAAGAAAACTGCTAGAACAAAAATTCATATAGGAGAAGGTGTATCTTGGTCTACGCCCTATGGGCCGGTTACGGCTCGAAAGGTCAATAGATAGATAGAGATAGTGAGGTCCTGGTAGCCACACGGACGTGGCAGGTAACAGTGGCTCTATTCTTTTCTCCCTTGACGATGCTCAGCGTCCCAGTAGCCACATGGAAGAGTCATCTTATACACTCCCCACCTTTCCCAACACATATAGAAATCCAATTAGGTTAAATACAAAAATAAAAATTTTCAACTCAAATGCTAAGTCGGTCCTATTATATGGCTGTGAAACATGGAGAACAACAAAATTGACAATCACGAAGATACAGACTTTCATTAATGGATGTTTATGCAGAATAAAAGGATGGAAATGGCAGGACAAAATCACTAACATAGAATTATGGAAATGTACAAGTCAAATACCAGTGGATAAAGAGATAGGACACACACTACGGAAGCCAACTGAGAGTATTACACAACAGGCCCTTTTTTGGAATCCCCAGGGGAAAAGACAAAGAGGAAGACCAAGGAATTCTTGGAGAAGACAGATAGAAGCAGAGATGAAGATGATGGGGAAGACATGGAATGATCTTAAAAGAATGGCAAGAAACAGAACGACTTGGAAAGTGTTTGTTGAAGACCTATGCTCCAGTGGGAGCTGAAAGTGTTTGTTGAAGACCTATGCTCCACTGGGAGCTAAAAGGTAGAAGAAGATTCCCAACAACTCCTACCTTTATAACAAAAGTGTTCTCCCTGTCTGGCATCTCCAGTGCAGTTGTTTCCCTTGCCTCGGTGATCAGGAAGCAGAACAGCCCAGTCCTTGGTTGATAGCCTGAAAGATGAAACAATATTACCATAAATATCTGACTTCAACCAGTTAACTAAACCCACTCTAATCATCAGCATTATGATGTGCCATATCTACTGACACAGATGATCATTTTTAGACCAACAATCAAGGTGAGAATTGTTGTAGCCAACATAATGGTAGGGTCTGTTCAAACAGGTGGTTCAACCCGTAAGTAAAAAAAAGTCAAGAGCTCCGTCACGCCAAGTGGCATATAGGGAATATGGTGTTAGCGACCCGTCACGCCAAGTGGCATATAGGGAATATGGTGTTAGCGACCCGTCACGCCAAGTGGCATATAGGGAATATGGTGTTAGCGACCCGTCACGCCAAGTGGCATATAGGGAATATGGTGTTAGCGACCCGTCACGCCAAGTGGCATATAGGGAATATGGTGTTAGCGACCCGTCACGCCAAGTGGCATATAGGGAATATGGTGTTAGCGACCCGTCACGCCAAGTGGCATATAGGGAATATGGTGTTAGCGACCCGTCACGCCAAGTGGCATATAGGGAATATGGTGTTAGCGACCCGTCACGCCAAGTGGCATATAGGGAATATGGTGTTAGTGATTACAGACCTTCGGCACATGATTTTTGGGGTAATGTGGTCGGTATTACACCCGTGCCACTTTACTTTCCCAGAAAAAATCTGGTACCCATTTAAGGCTGGGTGAACCTGGCAGCCGTCGGTTTGGATCGAACCCGGCCTCTGGTCCTTTGTTTCCAGTTAACTAACCACTGAGCTATTGCGGCTCACGAGAACCATTTGGGTGTCCTGCTGCCCTCTTCTATGATTTCAATTAAAAGGCAGAGGGACTGGTTGGTCTTGAAGGGTGGCCTTGAAATAGAGAGGTTGTGGTTCAAATCCCGGTTGCACCGGTTGGGATTTTTAAAAAAAATGTTCAACAGTCATTTGGCCTGTGCCAGTCATATTCATCAGAGGTCACAATCCTTCATCAGCATCATGTGCCATACTAGTTGGCACAGGTGATCAGGTCCTTCCACAATCTTCTATCTAGTGCATCGTATCGCAGTGGTCTGTTGTTGATTTTTTTCCATGCCATGACACCAAGCTATTCAGTATCTTCTCTCTTTGTTGTCTGTGACCTCTCTTTCCCTATATTTTGCCAGTTGTAACCAAGTATTTCAACTTTCCTCTTCTCATGTTGTCCCCAAAAAATGATGATTGTTTCTTTCTGATGTTTCTTGGGAGCTCCCTTTTTGTGCTGGCCTCTTTGAGAATGTCTTCTTTGGTCTTTTTAGCTGTCCAGGGGAACTTTCAACATTCTTCTGAGAAATCCCATCTCTGTGGCCTCTAATTATCTTTTAATTTTGTTTGTTTACTGTCCATGATTCGCTTACAAAGGTCAGAATTGGCTCTATAGCACTGATGAACTCTCTTTCTCACTTCTATTGACATAGACTTGTTACATAAGAAGTTTTTATATTTTGGCCTGAGCTATTCTACTTTCTATTTCTGTGGTACATATTCCATCTGATGTCATTATTGTGCCCAAGTATTTGACACATTGCACTTGTTTCATATTTGTCCTGTTTATTTTTATGCTGCATGATATTGATGATTGTTTTTTCGATATGACCATTACTTCAATTTTCTTACTATTCAGGCTGAGACCTTTCTTGTTGTTTTCTTTTACTATTCTTCTTCTTCTTTCTTTCCACATCTGCCTTTCAGTGTCGAGGGAATATATAATTTGCGGTCTTTTGCTCTTCTGTTCACCTCTGCTGCTGTTATGTTTCCTAGTGCTTCTAATATTCCATCGACCCATCTTTTTCGTGGTCGACCCGTGGGTCTGGTGTTTTCACAACGTCTGTTGAAGGCTCGTTGTAAACCAAAGTTACCTGACCTGAAATAGATAAGAAGATGATAACCAAAGTTACCTGACCTGAAATAGATAAGAAGATGATATCCAAAGTTACCTGACCTGAAATAGATAAGAAGATGATATCCAAAGTTACATGACCTGAAATAGATAAGAAGATGATATCCAAAGTTACCTGGCCTGAAATAGTTAAGAAGATGATAACCAAAGTTACCTGGCCTGAAATAGATAAGAAGATGATATCCAAAGTTACCTGACCTGAAATAGATAAGAAGATGATATCCAAAGTTACCTGACCTGAAATAGATAAGAAGATGATAACCAAAGTTACCTGACCTGAAATAGATAAGAAGATGATAACCTAAGTTACCTGACCTGAAATAGATAAGAAGATGATAACCAAAGTTACCTGACCTGAAATAGATAAGAAGATGATAACCAAAGTTACCTGACCTGAAATAGATAAGAAGATGATAACCAAAGTTACCTGACCTGAAATAGATAAGAAGATGATAACCTAAGTTACCTGACCTGAAATAGATAAGAAGATGATAACCTAAGTTACCTGACCTGAAATAGATAAGAAGATGATAACCAAAGTTACCTGACCTGAAATAGATAAGAAGATGATAACCAAAGTTACCTTTGGGGGTGAGTAAAACTCCATTTGGAATCCACTTGGGTTCTTCACCAACACCAGCCTCGTCTTTTCCCACCTGGACTTTCCCTTGGCATCCTCGCCTGTCAACACATTCACGATCCCCTCCTTGTGGACGTCTTGGTGTATACTCGGCAATCGGTGTTTACCATCTTTCTTCAGTTTCTGCTTAGATCTTGGATTTGGTGACGGCAGCTCGATGCCATCTTCCGTGCCTTGCTTGAAGAGCTTTGACTTTCTAATACTTTTAAATGAGAATCTTCTCAAAATGCCTTTTCCGGGCTTCCGGGTTGGGCTTGTTCCGCGATCTGGACTGCTGTCTCGTTCATAGTCATCAAGATGAACCTGTGGATTTAGAGTTAAGTGAATTATGAATACGAAATAAAGATACATCCATCAAAATAGAAAACTGTGCCCAACTGCCCATTAGTATTTGTGCTGAAAGTGGTCAATGATTCATACCTGATGGTTTGTATCAGGATCAGTGAACCAGAACTGATAAAGGTCCTACCCCACCTCTGTATGGTGAGCTCCTGGTAACAAGCTAACTTGTCTGATAAAACAAGGAAGGTAACCATGTACCCAAAAGCAGAGCAAGACATCAAGATGCATAGAGATGAGAAGCTGTATGTGGAGCAAGACATCAAGATGCACAGAGATGAGAAGCTGTATGTGGAGCAAGACATCAAGATGCACAGAGATGAGAAGCTGTATGTGGAGCAAGACATCAAGATGCATAGAGATGAGAAGCTGTATGTGGAGCAAGACATCAAGATGCATAGAGATGAGAAGCTGTATGTGGAGCAAGACATCAAGATGCATAGAGATGAGAAGCTGTATGTGGAGCAAGACATCAAGATGCACAGAGATGAGAAGCTGTATGTGGAGCAAGACATCAAGATGCATAGAGATGAGAAGCTGTATGTGGAGCAAGACATCAAGATGCATAGAGATGAGAAGCTGTATGTGGAGCAAGACATCAAGATGCATAGAGATGAGAAGCTGTATGTGGAGCAAGACATCAAGATGCATAGAGATGAGAAGCTGTATGTGGAGCAAGACATCAAGATGCATAGAGATGAGAAGCTGTATGTGGAGCAAGACATCAAGATGCATAGAGATGAGAAGCTGTATGTGGAGCAAGACATCAAGATGCACAGAGATGAGAAGCTGTATGTGGAGCAAGACATCAAGATGCATAGAGATGAGAAGCTGTATGTGGAGCAAGACATCAAGATGCATAGAGATGAGAAGCTGTATGTGGAGCAAGACATCAAGATGCATAGAGATGAGAAGCTGTATGTGGAGCAAGACATCAAGATGCATAGAGATGAGAAGCTGTATGTGGAGCAAGACATCAAGATGCATAGAGATGAGAAGCTGTATGTGGAGCAAGACATCAAGATGCACAGAGATGAGAAGCTGTATGTGGAGCAAGACATCAAGATGCATAGAGATGAGAAGCTGTATGTGGAGCAAGACATCAAGATGCACAGAGATGAGAAGCTGTATGTGGAGCAAGACATCAAGATGCACAGAGATGAGAAGCTGTATGTGGAGCAAGACATCAAGATGCACAGAGATGAGAAGCTGTATGTGGAGCAAGACATCAAGATGCACAGAGATGAGAAGCTGTATGTGGAGCAAGACATCAAGATGCATAGAGATGAGAAGCTGTATGTGGAGCAAGACATCAAGATGCATAGAGATGAGAAGCTGTATGTGGAGCAAGACATCAAGATGCACAGAGATGAGAAGCTGTATGTGGAGCAAGACATCAAGATGCACAGAGATGAGAAGCTGTATGTGGAGCAAGACATCAAGATGCATAGAGATGAGAAGCTGTATGTGGAGCAAGACATCAAGATGCACAGAGATGAGAAGCTGTATGTGGAGCAAGACATCAAGATGCATAGAGATGAGAAGCTGTATGTGGAGCAAGACATCAAGATGCACAGAGATGAGAAGCTGTATGTGGAGCAAGACATCAAGATGCACAGAGATGAGAAGCTGTATGTGGAGCAAGACATCAAGATGCATAGAGATGAGAAGCTGTATGTGGAGCAAGACATCAAGATGCATAGAGATGAGAAGCTGTATGTGGAGCAAGACATCAAGATGCACAGAGATGAGAAGCTGTATGTGGAGCAAGACATCAAGATGAAGACATCAAGATGCACAGAGATGAGAAGCTGTATGTGGAGCAAGACATCAAGATGCACAGAGATGAGAAGCTGTATGTGGAGCAAGACATCAAGATGCACAGAGATGAGAAGCTGTATGTGGAGCAAGACATCAAGATGCACAGAGATGAGAAGCTGTATGTGGAGCAAGACATCAAGATGCACAGAGATGAGAAGCTGTATGTGGAGCAAGACATCAAGATGCACAGAGATGAGAAGCTGTATGTGGAGCAAGACATCAAGATGCACAGAGATGAGAAGCTGTATGTGGAGCAAGACATCAAGATGCATAGAGATGAGAAGCTGTATGTGGAGCAAGACATCAAGATGCACAGAGATGAGAAGCTGTATGTGGAGCAAGACATCAAGATGCATAGAGATGAGAAGCTGTATGTGGAGCAAGACATCAAGATGCATAGAGATGAGAAGCTGTATGTGGAGCAAGACATCAAGATGCATAGAGATGAGAAGCTGTATGTGGAGCAAGACATCAAGATGCACAGAGATGAGAAGCTGTATGTGGAGCAAGACATCAAGATGCATAGAGATGAGAAGCTGTATGTGGAGCAAGACATCAAGATGCACAGAGATGAGAAGCTGTATGTGGAGCAAGACATCAAGATGCACAGAGATGAGAAGCTGTATGTGGAGCAAGACATCAAGATGCATAGAGATGAGAAGCTGTATGTGGAGCAAGACATCAAGATGCACAGAGATGAGAAGCTGTATGTGGAGCAAGACATCAAGATGCATAGAGATGAGAAGCTGTATGTGGAGCAAGACATCAAGATGCATAGAGATGAGAAGCTGTATGTGGAGCAAGACATCAAGATGCATAGAGATGAGAAGCTGTATGTGGAGCAAGACATCAAGATGCACAGAGATGAGAAGCTGTATGTGGAGCAAGACATCAAGATGCATAGAGATGAGAAGCTGTATGTGGAGCAAGACATCAAGATGCACAGAGATGAGAAGCTGTATGTGGAGCAAGACATCAAGATGCATAGAGATGAGAAGCTGTATGTGGAGCAAGACATCAAGATGCATAGAGATGAGAAGCTGTATGTGGAGCAAGACATCAAGATGCATAGAGATGAGAAGCTGTATGTGGAGCAAGACATCAAGATGCACAGAGATGAGAAGCTGTATGTGGAGCAAGACATCAAGATGCATAGAGATGAGAAGCTGTATGTGGAGCAAGACATCAAGATGCACAGAGATGAGAAGCTGTATGTGGAGCAAGACATCAAGATGCATAGAGATGAGAAGCTGTATGTGGAGCAAGACATCAAGATGCATAGAGATGAGAAGCTGTATGTGGAGCAAGACATCAAGATGCATAGAGATGAGAAGCTGTATGTGGAGCAAGACATCAAGATGCATAGAGATGAGAAGCTGTATGTGGAGCAAGACATCAAGATGCATAGAGATGAGAAGCTGTATGTGGAGCAAGACATCAAGATGCATAGAGATGAGAAGCTGTATGTGGAGCAAGACATCAAGATGCATAGAGATGAGAAGCTGTATGTGGAGCAAGACATCAAGATGCACAGAGATGAGAAGCTGTATGTGGAGCAAGACATCAAGATGCACAGAGATGAGAAGCTGTATGTGGAGCAAGACATCAAGATGCACAGAGATGAGAAGCTGTATGTGGAGCAAGACATCAAGATGCATAGAGATGAGAAGCTGTATGTGGAGCAAGACATCAAGATGCATAGAGATGAGAAGCTGTATGTGGAGCAAGACATCAAGATGCATAGAGATGAGAAGCTGTATGTGGAGCAAGACATCAAGATGCATAGAGATGAGAAGCTGTATGTGGAGCAAGACATCAAGATGCACAGAGATGAGAAGCTGTATGTGGAGCAAGACATCAAGATGCACAGAGATGAGAAGCTGTATGTGGAGCAAGACATCAAGATGCATAGAGATGAGAAGCTGTATGTGGAGCAAGACATCAAGATGCATAGAGATGAGAAGCTGTATGTGGAGCAAGACATCAAGATGCATAGAGATGAGAAGCTGTATGTGGAGCAAGACATCAAGATGCATAGAGATGAGAAGCTGTATGTGGAGCAAGACATCAAGATGCACAGAGATGAGAAGCTGTATGTGGAGCAAGACATCAAGATGCACAGAGATGAGAAGCTGTATGTGGAGCTAGACATCAAGATGCACAGAGATGAGAAGCTGTATGTGGAGCAAGACATCAAGATGCACAGAGATGAGAAGCTGTATGTGGAGCAAGACATCAAGATGCATAGAGATGAGAAGCTGTATGTGGAGCAAGACATCAAGATGCATAGAGATGAGAAGCTGTATGTGGAGCAAGACATCAAGATGCACAGAGATGAGAAGCTGTATGTGGAGCAAGACATCAAGATGCACAGAGATGAGAAGCTGTATGTGGAGCAAGACATCAAGATGCACAGAGATTAGAAGCTGTATGTGGAGCAAGACATCAAGATGCATAGAGATGAGAAGCTGTATGTGGAGCAAGACATCAAGATGCACAGAGATGAGAAGCTGTATGTGGAGCAAGACATCAAGATGCACAGAGATGAGAAGCTGTATGTGGAGCAAGACATCAAGATGCATAGAGATGAGAAGCTGTATGTGGAGCAAGACATCAAGATGCACAGAGATGAGAAGCTGTATGTGGAGCAAGACATCAAGATGCACAGAGATGAGAAGCTGTATGTGGAGCAAGACATCAAGATGCACAGAGATGAGAAGCTGTATGTGGAGCAAGACATCAAGATGCATAGAGATGAGAAGCTGTATGTGGAGCAAGACATCAAGATGCACAGAGATGAGAAGCTGTATGTGGAGCAAGACATCAAGATGCACAGAGATGAGAAGCTGTATGTGGAGCAAGACATCAAGATGCACAGAGATGAGAAGCTGTATGTGGAGCAAGACATCAAGATGCATAGAGATGAGAAGCTGTATGTGGAGCAAGACATCAAGATGCACAGAGATGAGAAGCTGTATGTGGAGCAAGACATCAAGATGCACAGAGATGAGAAGCTGTATGTGGAGCAAGACATCAAGATGCATAGAGATGAGAAGCTGTATGTGGAGCAAGACATCAAGATGCACAGAGATGAGAAGCTGTATGTGGAGCAGGACATCAAGATGCACAGAGATGAGAAGCTGTATGTGGAGCAAGACATCAAGATGCATAGAGATGAGAAGCTGTATGTGGAGCAAGACATCAAGATGCATAGAGATGAGAAGCTGTATGTGGAGCAAGACATCAAGATGCATAGAGATGAGAAGCTGTATGTGGAGCAAGACATCAAGATGCACAGAGATGAGAAGCTGTATGTGGAGCAAGACATCAAGATGCATAGAGATGAGAAGCTGTATGTGGAGCAAGACATCAAGATGCACAGAGATGAGAAGCTGTATGTGGAGCAAGACATCAAGATGCATAGAGATGAGAAGCTGTATGTGGAGCAAGACATCAAGATGCACAGAGATGAGAAGCTGTATGTGGAGCAAGACATCAAGATGCATAGAGATGAGAAGCTGTATGTGGAGCAAGACATCAAGATGCACAGAGATGAGAAGCTGTATGTAGAGCAAGACATCAAGATGCATAGAGATGAGAAGCTGTATGTGGAGCAAGACATCAAGATGCATAGAGATGAGAAGCTGTATGTGGAGCAAGACATCAAGATGCATAGAGATGAGAAGCTGTATGTGGAGCAAGACATCAAGATGCATAGAGATGAGAAGCTGTATGTGGAGCAAGACATCAAGATGCATAGAGATGAGAAGCTGTATGTGGAGCAAGACATCAAGATGCATAGAGATGAGAAGCTGTATGTGGAGCAAGACATCAAGATGCACAGAGATGAGAAGCTGTATGTGGAGCAAGACATCAAGATGCACAGAGATGAGAAGCTGTATGTGGAGCAAGACATCAAGATGCATAGAGATGAGAAGCTGTATGTGGAGCAAGACATCAAGATGCATAGAGATGAGAAGCTGTATGTGGAGCAAGACATCAAGATGCATAGAGATGAGAAGCTGTATGTGGAGCAAGACATCAAGATGCACAGAGATGAGAAGCTGTATGTGGAGCAAGACATCAAGATGCACAGAGATGAGAAGCTGTATGTGGAGCAAGACATCAAGATGCATAGAGATGAGAAGCTGTATGTGGAGCAAGACATCAAGATGCACAGAGATGAGAAGCTGTATGTGGAGCAAGACATCAAGATGCACAGAGATGAGAAGCTGTATGTGGAGCAAGACATCAAGATGCACAGAGATGAGAAGCTGTATGTGGAGCAAGACATCAAGATGCACAGAGATGAGAAGCTGTATGTGGAGCAAGACATCAAGATGCACAGAGATGAGAAGCTGTATGTGGAGCAAGACATCAAGATGCACAGAGATGAGAAGCTGTATGTGGAGCAAGACATCAAGATGCACAGAGATAAGAAGCTGTATGTGGAGCAAGACATCAAGATGCACAGAGATGAGAAGCTGTATGTGGAGCAAGACATCAAGATGCATAGAGATGAGAAGCTGTATGTGGAGCAAGACATCAAGATGCACAGAGATGAGAAGCTGTATGTGGAGCAAGACATCAAGATGCACAGAGATGAGAAGCTGTATGTGGAGCAAGACATCAAGATGCATAGAGATGAGAAGCTGTATGTGGAGCAAGACATCAAGATGCACAGAGATGAGAAGCTGTATGTGGAGCAGGACATCAAGATGCACAGAGATGAGAAGCTGTATGTGGAGCAAGACATCAAGATGCACAGAGATGAGAAGCTGTATGTGGAGCAAGACATCAAGATGCACAGAGATGAGAAGCTGTATGTGGAGCAAGACATCAAGATGCATAGAGATGAGAAGCTGTATGTGGAGCAAGACATCAAGATGCATAGAGATGAGAAGCTGTATGTGGAGCAAGACATCAAGATGCACAGAGATGAGAAGCTGTATGTGGAGCAAGACATCAAGATGCACAGAGATGAGAAGCTGTATGTGGAGCAAGACATCAAGATGCATAGAGATGAGAAGCTGTATGTGGAGCAAGACATCAAGATGCATAGAGATGAGAAGCTGTATGTGGGGCAAGACATCAAGATGCATAGAGATGAGAAGCTGTATGTGGAGCAAGACATCAAGATGCATAGAGATGAGAAGCTGTATGTGGAGCAAGACATCAAGATGCATAGAGATGAGAAGCTGTATGTGGAGCAAGACATCAAGATGCACAGAGATGAGAAGCTGTATGTGGAGCAAGACATCAAGATGCACAGAGATGAGAAGCTGTATGTGGAGCAAGACATCAAGATGCATAGAGATGAGAAGCTGTATGTGGAGCAAGACATCAAGATGCATAGAGATGAGAAGCTGTATGTGGAGCAAGCCATCAAGATGCATAGAGATGAGAAGCTGTATGTGGAGCAAGCCATCAAGATGCATAGAGATGAGAAGCTGTATGTGGAGCAAGACATCAAGATGCACAGAGATGAGAAGCTGTATGTGGAGCAAGACATCAAGATGCACAGAGATGAGAAGCTGTATGTGGAGCTAGACATCAAGATGCACAGAGATGAGAAGCTGTATGTGGAGCAAGACATCAAGATGCACAGAGATGAGAAGCTGTATGTGGAGCAAGACATCAAGATGCACAGAGATGAGAAGCTGTATGTGGAGCAAGACATCAAGATGCATAGAGATGAGAAGCTGTATGTGGAGCAAGACATCAAGATGCATAGAGATGAGAAGCTGTATGTGGAGCAAGACATCAAGATGCATAGAGATGAGAAGCTGTATGTGGAGCAAGACATCAAGATGCACAGAGATGAGAAGCTGTATGTGGAGCAAGACATCAAGATGCACAGAGATGAGAAGCTGTATGTGGAGCAAGACATCAAGATGCATAGAGATGAGAAGCTGTATGTGGAGCAAGACATCAAGATGCACAGAGATGAGAAGCTGTATGTGGAGCAAGACATCAAGATGCACAGAGATGAGAAGCTGTATGTGGAGCAAGACATCAAGATGCACAGAGATGAGAAGCTGTATGTGGAGCAAGACATCAAGATGCACAGAGATGAGAAGCTGTATGTGGAGCAAGACATCAAGATGCATAGAGATGAGAAGCTGTATGTGGAGCAAGACATCAAGATGCACAGAGATGAGAAGCTGTATGTGGAGCAAGACATCAAGATGCATAGAGATGAGAAGCTGTATGTGGAGCAAGACATCAAGATGCACAGAGATGAGAAGCTGTATGTGGAGCAAGACATCAAGATGCACAGAGATGAGAAGCTGTATGTGGAGCAAGACATCAAGATGCACAGAGATGAGAAGCTGTATGTGGAGCAAGACATCAAGATGCACAGAGATGAGAAGCTGTATGTGGAGCAAGACATCAAGATGCATAGAGATGAGAAGCTGTATGTGGAGCAAGACATCAAGATGCACAGAGATGAGAAGCTGTATGTGGAGCAAGACATCAAGATGCACAGAGATGAGAAGCTGTATGTGGAGCAAGACATCAAGATGCATAGAGATGAGAAGCTGTATGTGGAGCAAGACATCAAGATGCACAGAGATGAGAAGCTGTATGTGGAGCAAGACATCAAGATGCACAGAGATGAGAAGCTGTATGTGGAGCAAGACATCAAGATGCACAGAGATGAGAAGCTGTATGTGGAGCAAGACATCAAGATGCATAGAGATGAGAAGCTGTATGTGGAGCAAGACATCAAGATGCACAGAGATGAGAAGCTGTATGTGGAGCAGGACATCAAGATGCACAGAGATGAGAAGCTGTATGTGGAGCAAGACATCAAGATGCATAGAGATGAGAAGCTGTATGTGGAGCAAGACATCAAGATGCATAGAGATGAGAAGCTGTATGTGGAGCAAGACATCAAGATGCATAGAGATGAGAAGCTGTATGTGGAGCAAGACATCAAGATGCACAGAGATGAGAAGCTGTATGTGGAGCAAGACATCAAGATGCACAGAGATGAGAAGCTGTATGTGGAGCAAGACATCAAGATGCACAGAGATGAGAAGCTGTATGTGGAGCAAGACATCAAGATGCATAGAGATGAGAAGCTGTATGTGGAGCAAGACATCAAGATGCATAGAGATGAGAAGCTGTATGTGGAGCAAGACATCAAGATGCATAGAGATGAGAAGGTGTATGTGGAGCAAGACATCAAGATGCACAGAGATGAGAAGCTGTATGTGGAGCAAGACATCAAGATGCACAGAGATGAGAAGCTGTATGTGGAGCAAGACATCAAGATGCACAGAGATGAGAAGCTGTATGTGGAGCAAGACATCAAGATGCATAGAGATGAGAAGCTGTATGTGGAGCAAGACATCAAGATGCATAGAGATGAGAAGCTGTATGTGGAGCAAGACATCAAGATGCATAGAGATGAGAAGCTGTATGTGGAGCAAGACATCAAGATGCATAGAGATGAGAAGCTGTATGTGGAGCAAGACATCAAGATGCACAGAGATGAGAAGCTGTATGTGGAGCAAGACATCAAGATGCACAGAGATGAGAAGCTGTATGTGGAGCAAGACATCAAGATGCACAGAGATGAGAAGCTGTATGTGGAGCAAGACATCAAGATGCACAGAGATGAGAAGCTGTATGTGGAGCAAGACATCAAGATGCATAGAGATGAGAAGCTGTATGTGGAGCAAGACATCAAGATGCACAGAGATGAGAAGCTGTATGTGGAGCAAGACATCAAGATGCACAGAGATTAGAAGCTGTATGTGGAGCAAGACATCAAGATGCACAGAGATTAGAAGCTGTATGTGGAGCAAGACATCAAGATGCATAGAGATGAGAAGCTGTATGTGGAGCAAGACATCAAGATGCACATA
The DNA here is from genome assembly GCA_032433765.1 of Megaustenia siamemsis. Taxonomy (NCBI): domain Eukaryota; kingdom Metazoa; phylum Mollusca; class Gastropoda; order Stylommatophora; family Ariophantidae; genus Megaustenia; species Megaustenia siamemsis. The sequence continues at coordinate 875,170 of JAVIAB010000026.1, read as the reverse complement.
GATGAGAAGCTGTATGTGGAGCAAGACATCAAGATGCATAGAGATGAGAAGCTGTATGTGGAGCAAGACATCAAGATGCACAGAGATGAGAAGCTGTATGTGGAGCAAGACATCAAGATGCACAGAGATGAGAAGCTGTATGTGGAGCAAGACATCAAGATGCATAGAGATGAGAAGCTGTATGTGGAGCAAGACATCAAGATGCACAGAGATGAGAAGCTGTATGTGGAGCAAGACATCAAGATGCACAGAGATGAGAAGCTGTATGTGGAGCAAGACATCAAGATGCACAGAGATGAGAAGCTGTATGTGGAGCAAGACATCAAGATGCACAGAGATGAGAAGCTGTATGTGGAGCAAGACATCAAGATGCATAGAGATGAGAAGCTGTATGTGGAGCAAGACATCAAGATGCACAGAGATGAGAAGCTGTATGTGGAGCAAGACATCAAGATGCACAGAGATGAGAAGCTGTATGTGGAGCAAGACATCAAGATGCATAGAGATGAGAAGCTGTATGTGGAGCAAGACATCAAGATGCACAGAGATGAGAAGCTGTATGTGGAGCAAGACATCAAGATGCACAGAGATGAGAAGCTGTATGTGGAGCAAGACATCAAGATGCACAGAGATGAGAAGCTGTATGTGGAGCAAGACATCAAGATGCACAGAGATGAGAAGCTGTATGTGGAGCAAGACATCAAGATGCATAGAGATGAGAAGCTGTATGTGGAGAAAGACATCAAGATGCATAGAGATGAGAAGCTGTATGTGGAGCAAGACATCAAGATGCATAGAGATGAGAAGCTGTATGTGGAGCAAGACATCAAGATGCACAGAGATGAGAAGCTGTATGTGGAGCAAGACATCAAGATGCACAGAGATGAGAAGCTGTATGTGGAGCAAGACATCAAGATGCACAGAGATGAGAAGCTGTATGTGGAGCAAGACATCAAGATGCATAGAGATGAGAAGCTGTATGTGGAGCAAGACATCAAGATGCACAGAGATGAGAAGCTGTATGTGGAGCAAGACATCAAGATGCACAGAGATGAGAAGCTGTATGTGGAGCAAGACATCAAGATGCACAGAGATGAGAAGCTGTATGTGGAGCAAGACATCAAGATGCACAGAGATGAGAAGCTGTATGTGGAGCAAGACATCAAGATGCACAGAGATGAGAAGCTGTATGTGGAGCAAGACATCAAGATGCATAGAGATGAGAAGCTGTAAGTGGAGCAAGACATCAAGATGCACAGAGATGAGAAGCTGTATGTGGAGCAAGACATCAAGATGCATAGAGATGAGAAGCTGTATGTGGAGCAAGACATCAAGATGCACAGAGATGAGAAGCTGTATGTGGAGCAAGACATCAAGATGCATAGAGATGAGAAGCTGTATGTGGAGCAAGACATCAAGATGCATAGAGATGAGAAGCTGTATGTGGAGCAAGACATCAAGATGCATAGAGATGAGAAGCTGTATGTGGAGCAAGACATCAAGATGCATAGAGATGAGAAGCTGTATGTGGAGCAAGACATCAAGATGCACAGAGATGAGAAGCTGTATGTGGAGCAAGACATCAAGATGCACAGAGATGAGAAGCTGTATGTGGAGCAAGACATCAAGATGCATAGAGATGAGAAGCTGTATGTGGAGCAAGACATCAAGATGCATAGAGATGAGAAGCTGTATGTGGAGCAAGACATCAAGATGCATAGAGATGAGAAGCTGTATGTGGAGCAAGACATCAAGATGCATAGAGATGAGAAGCTGTATGTGGAGCAAGACATCAAGATGCATAGAGATGAGAAGCTGTATGTGGAGCAAGACATCAAGATGCACAGAGATGAGAAGCTGTATGTGGAGCAAGACATCAAGATGCATAGAGATGAGAAGCTGTATGTGGAGCAAGACATCAAGATGCATAGAGATGAGAAGCTGTATGTGGAGCAAGACATCAAGATGCATAGAGATGAGAAGCTGTATGTGGAGCAAGACATCAAGATGCATAGAGATGAGAAGCTGTATGTGGAGCAAGACATCAAGATGCATAGAGATGAGAAGCTGTATGTGGAGCAAGACATCAAGATGCATAGAGATGAGAAGCTGTATGTGGAGCAAGACATCAAGATGCACAGAGATGAGAAGCTGTATGTGGAGCAAGACATCAAGATGCACAGAGATGAGAAGCTGTATGTGGAGCAAGACATCAAGATGCATAGAGATGAGAAGCTGTATGTGGAGCAAGACATCAAGATGCATAGAGATGAGAAGCTGTATGTGGAGCAAGACATCAAGATGCATAGAGATGAGAAGCTGTATGTGGAGCAAGACATCAAGATGCATAGAGATGAGAAGCTGTATGTGGAGCAAGACATCAAGATGCACAGAGATGAGAAGCTGTATGTGGAGCAAGACATCAAGATGCACAGAGATGAGAAGCTGTATGTGGAGCAAGACATCAAGATGCACAGAGATGAGAAGCTGTATGTGGAGCAAGACATCAAGATGCACAGAGATGAGAAGCTGTATGTGGAGCAAGACATCAAGATGCACAGAGATGAGAAGCTGTATGTGGAGCAAGACATCAAGATGCATAGAGATGAGAAGCTGTATGTGGAGCAAGACATCAAGATGCATAGAGATGAGAAGCTGTATGTGGAGCAAGACATCAAGATGCACAGAGATGAGAAGCTGTATGTGGAGCAAGACATCAAGATGCACAGAGATGAGAAGCTGTATGTGGAGCAAGACATCAAGATGCACAGAGATTAGAAGCTGTATGTGGAGCAAGACATCAAGATGCATAGAGATGAGAAGCTGTATGTGGAGCAAGACATCAAGATGCACAGAGATGAGAAGCTGTATGTGGAGCAAGACATCAAGATGCATAGAGATGAGAAGCTGTATGTGGAGCAAGACATCAAGATGCACAGAGATGAGAAGCTGTATGTGGAGCAAGACATCAAGATGCACAGAGATGAGAAGCTGTATGTGGAGCAAGACATCAAGATGCATAGAGATGAGAAGCTGTATGTGGAGCAAGACATCAAGATGCACAGAGATGAGAAGCTGTATGTGGAGCAAGACATCAAGATGCACAGAGATGAGAAGCTGTATGTGGAGCAAGACATCAAGATGCACAGAGATGAGAAGCTGTATGTGGAGCAAGACATCAAGATGCACAGAGATGAGAAGCTGTATGTGGAGCAAGACATCAAGATGCATAGAGATGAGAAGCTGTATGTGGAGCAAGACATCAAGATGCACAGAGATGAGAAGCTGTATGTGGAGCAAGACATCAAGATGCACAGAGATTAGAAGATGTATGTGGAGCAAGACATCAAGATGCATAGAGATGAGAAGCTGTATGTGGAGCAAGACATCAAGATGCACAGAGATGAGAAGCTGTATGTGGAGCAAGACATCAAGATGCATAGAGATGAGAAGCTGTATGTGGAGCAAGACATCAAGATGCACAGAGATGAGAAGCTGTATGTGGAGCAAGACATCAAGATGCACAGAGATGAGAAGCTGTATGTGGAGCAAGACATCAAGATGCACAGAGATGAGAAGCTGTATGTGGAGCAAGACATCAAGATGCATAGAGATGAGAAGCTGTATGTGGAGCAAGACATCAAGATGCACAGAGATGAGAAGCTGTATGTGGAGCAAGACATCAAGATGCACAGAGATGAGAAGCTGTATGTGGAGCAAGACATCAAGATGCACAGAGATGAGAAACTGTATGTGGAGCAAGACATCAAGATGCACAGAGATGAGAAGCTGTATGTGGAGCAAGACATCAAGATGCACAGAGATGAGAAGCTGTATGTGGAGCAAGACATCAAGATGCATAGAGATGAGAAGCTGTAAGTGGAGCAAGACATCAAGATGCACAGAGATGAGAAGCTGTATGTGGAGCAAGACATCAAGATGCATAGAGATGAGAAGCTGTATGTGGAGCAAGACATCAAGATGCATAGAGATGAGAAGCTGTATGTGGAGCAAGACATCAAGATGCATAGAGATGAGAAGCTGTATGTGGAGCAAGACATCAAGATGCATAGAGATGAGAAGCTGTATGTGGAGCAAGACATCAAGATGCATAGAGATGAGAAGCTGTATGTGGAGCAAGACATCAAGATGCACAGAGATGAGAAGCTGTATGTGGAGCAAGACATCAAGATGCATAGAGATGAGAAGCTGTATGTGGAGCAAGACATCAAGATGCACAGAGATGAGAAGCTGTATGTGGAGCAAGACATCAAGATGCACAGAGATGAGAAGCTGTATGTGGAGCAAGACATCAAGATGCACAGAGATGAGAAGCTGTATGTGGAGCAAGACATCAAGATGCACAGAGATGAGAAGCTGTATGTGGAGCAAGACATCAAGATGCACAGAGATGAGAAGCTGTATGTGGAGCAAGACATCAAGATGCATAGAGATGAGAAGCTGTATGTGGAGCAAGACATCAAGATGCACAGAGATGAGAAGCTGTATGTGGAGCAAGACATCAAGATGCATAGAGATGAGAAGCTGTATGTGGAGCAAGACATCAAGATGCATAGAGATGAGAAGCTGTATGTGGAGCAAGACATCAAGATGCATAGAGATGAGAAGCTGTATGTGGAGCAAGACATCAAGATGCATAGAGATGAGAAGCTGTATGTGGAGCAAGACATCAAGATGCACAGAGATGAGAAGCTGTATGTGGAGCAAGACATCAAGATGCACAGAGATTAGAAGCTGTATGTGGAGCAAGACATCAAGATGCATAGAGATGAGAAGCTGTATGTGGAGCAAGACATCAAGATGCACAGAGATGAGAAGCTGTATGTGGAGCAAGACATCAAGATGCATAGAGATGAGAAGCTGTATGTGGAGCAAGACATCAAGATGCACAGAGATGAGAAGCTGTATGTGGAGCAAGACATCAAGATGCACAGAGATGAGAAGCTGTATGTGGAGCAAGACATCAAGATGCACAGAGATGAGAAGCTGTATGTGGAGCAAGACATCAAGATGCATAGAGATGAGAAGCTGTATGTGGAGCAAGACATCAAGATGCACAGAGATGAGAAGCTGTATGTGGAGCAAGACATCAAGATGCACAGAGATGAGAAGCTGTATGTGGAGCAAGACATCAAGATGCACAGAGATGAGAAACTGTATGTGGAGCAAGACATCAAGATGCACAGAGATGAGAAGCTGTATGTGGAGCAAGACATCAAGATGCACAGAGATGAGAAGCTGTATGTGGAGCAAGACATCAAGATGCATAGAGATGAGAAGCTGTAAGTGGAGCAAGACATCAAGATGCACAGAGATGAGAAGCTGTATGTGGAGCAAGACATCAAGATGCATAGAGATGAGAAGCTGTATGTGGAGCAAGACATCAAGATGCATAGAGATGAGAAGCTGTATGTGGAGCAAGACATCAAGATGCATAGAGATGAGAAGCTGTATGTGGAGCAAGACATCAAGATGCATAGAGATGAGAAGCTGTATGTGGAGCAAGACATCAAGATGCACAGAGATGAGAAGCTGTATGTGGAGCAAGACATCAAGATGCATAGAGATGAGAAGCTGTATGTGGAGCAAGACATCAAGATGCACAGAGATGAGAAGCTGTATGTGGAGCAAGACATCAAGATGCACAGAGATGAGAAGCTGTATGTGGAGCAAGACATCAAGATGCACAGAGATGAGAAGCTGTATGTGGAGCAAGACATCAAGATGCACAGAGATGAGAAGCTGTATGTGGAGCAAGACATCAAGATGCACAGAGATGAGAAGCTGTATGTGGAGCAAGACATCAAGATGCACAGAGATGAGAAGCTGTATGTGGAGCAAGACATCAAGATGCATAGAGATGAGAAGCTGTATGTGGAGCAAGACATCAAGATGCACAGAGATGAGAAGCTGTATGTGGAGCAAGACATCAAGATGCATAGAGATGAGAAGCTGTATGTGGAGCAAGACATCAAGATGCATAGAGATGAGAAGCTGTATGTGGAGCAAGACATCAAGATGCATAGAGATGAGAAGCTGTATGTGGAGCAAGACATCAAGATACATAGAGATGAGAAGCTGTATGTGGAGCAAGACATCAAGATGCACAGAGATGAGAAGCTGTATGTGGAGCAAGACATCAAGATGCATAGAGATGAGAAGCTGTATGTGGAGCAAGACATCAAGATGCACAGAGATGAGAAGCTGTATGTGGAGCAAGACATCAAGATGCACAGAGATGAGAAGCTGTATGTGGAGCGAGACATCAAGATGCACAGAGATGAGAAGCTGTATGTGGAGCAAGACATCAAGATGCATAGAGATGAGAAGCTGTATGTGGAGCAAGACATCAAGATGCACAGAGATGAGAAGCTATATGTGGAGCAAGACATCAAGATGCATAGAGATGAGAAGCTGTATGTGGAGCAAGACATCAAGATGCATAGAGATGAGAAGCTGTATGTGGAGCAAGACATCAAGATGCATAGAGATGAGAAGCTGTATGTGGAGCAAGACATCAAGATGCATAGAGATGAGAAGCTGTATGTGGAGCAAGACATCAAGATGCATAGAGATGAGAAGCTGTATGTGGAGCAAGACATCAAGATGCACAGAGATGAGAAGCTGTATGTGGAGCAAGACATCAAGATGCATAGAGATGAGAAGCTGTATGTGGAGCAAGACATCAAGATGCATAGAGATGAGAAGCTGTATGTGGAGCAAGACATCAAGATGCATAGAGATGAGAAGCTGTATGTGGAGCAAGACATCAAGATGCATAGAGATGAGAAGCTGTATGTGGAGCAAGACATCAAGATGCATAGAGATGAGAAGCTGTATGTGGAGCAAGACATCAAGATGCATAGAGATGAGAAGCTGTATGTGGAGCAAGACATCAAGATGCACAGAGATGAGAAGCTGTATGTGGAGCAAGACATCAAGATGCACAGAGATGAGAAGCTGTATGTGGAGCAAGACATCAAGATGCATAGAGATGAGAAGCTGTATGTGGAGCAAGACATCAAGATGCATAGAGATGAGAAGCTGTATGTGGAGCAAGACATCAAGATGCATAGAGATGAGAAGCTGTATGTGGAGCAAGACATCAAGATGCATAGAGATGAGAAGCTGTATGTGGAGCAAGACATCAAGATGCATAGAGATGAGAAGCTGTATGTGGAGCAAGACATCAAGATGCACAGAGATGAGAAGCTGTATGTGGAGCAAGACATCAAGATGCACAGAGATGAGAAGCTGTATGTGGAGCAAGACATCAAGATGCACAGAGATGAGAAGCTGTATGTGGAGCAAGACATCAAGATGCACAGAGATGAGAAGCTGTATGTGGAGCAAGACATCAAGATGCATAGAGATGAGAAGCTGTATGTGGAGCAAGACATCAAGATGCATAGAGATGAGAAGCTGTATGTGGAGCAAGACATCAAGATGCACAGAGATGAGAAGCTGTATGTGGAGCAAGACATCAAGATGCACAGAGATGAGAAGCTGTATGTGGAGCAAGACATCAAGATGCACAGAGATTAGAAGCTGTATGTGGAGCAAGACATCAAGATGCATAGAGATGAGAAGCTGTATGTGGAGCAAGACATCAAGATGCACAGAGATGAGAAGCTGTATGTGGAGCAAGACATCAAGATGCATAGAGATGAGAAGCTGTATGTGGAGCAAGACATCAAGATGCACAGAGATGAGAAGCTGTATGTGGAGCAAGACATCAAGATGCACAGAGATTAGAAGCTGTATGTGGAGCAAGACATCAAGATGCATAGAGATGAGAAGCTGTATGTGGAGCAAGACATCAAGATGCACAGAGATGAGAAGCTGTATGTGGAGCAAGACATCAAGATGCACAGAGATGAGAAGCTGTATGTGGAGCAAGACATCAAGATGCACAGAGATGAGAAGCTGTATGTGGAGCAAGACATCAAGATGCACAGAGATGAGAAGCTGTATGTGGAGCAAGACATCAAGATGCATAGAGATGAGAAGCTGTATGTGGAGCAAGACATCAAGATGCACAGAGATGAGAAGCTGTATGTGGAGCAAGACATCAAGATGCACAGAGATGAGAAGCTGTATGTGGAGCAAGACATCAAGATGCATAGAGATGAGAAGCTGTATGTGGAGCAAGACATCAAGATGCACAGAGATGAGAAGCTGTATGTGGAGCAAGACATCAAGATGCACAGAGATGAGAAGCTGTATGTGGAGCAAGACATCAAGATGCACAGAGATGAGAAGCTGTATGTGGAGCAAGACATCAAGATGCACAGAGATGAGAAGCTGTATGTGGAGCAAGACATCAAGATGCATAGAGATGAGAAGCTGTATGTGGAGCAAGACATCAAGATGCACAGAGATGAGAAGCTGTATGTGGAGCAAGACATCAAGATGCACAGAGATGAGAAGCTGTATGTGGAGCAAGACATCAAGATGCACAGAGATGAGAAGCTGTATGTGGAGCAAGACATCAAGATGCACAGAGATGAGAAGCTGTATGTGGAGCAAGACATCAAGATGCATAGAGATGAGAAGCTGTATGTGGAGCAAGACATCAAGATGCACAGAGATGAGAAGCTGTATGTGGAGCAAGACATCAAGATGCACAGAGATGAGAAGCTGTATGTGGAGCAAGACATCAAGATGCATAGAGATGAGAAGCTGTATGTGGAGCAAGACATCAAGATGCACAGAGATGAGAAGCTGTATGTGGAGCAAGACATCAAGATGCACAGAGATGAGAAGCTGTATGTGGAGCAAGACATCAAGATGCATAGAGATGAGAAGCTGTATGTGGAGCAAGACATCAAGATGCACAGAGATGAGAAGCTGTATGTGGAGCAAGACATCAAGATGCACAGAGATGAGAAGCTGTATGTGGAGCAAGACATCAAGATGCACAGAGATTAGAAGCTGTATGTGGAGCAAGACATCAAGATGCATAGAGATGAGAAGCTGTATGTGGAGCAAGACATCAAGATGCACAGAGATGAGAAGCTGTATGTGGAGCAAGACATCAAGATGCATAGAGATGAGAAGCTGTATGTGGAGCAAGACATCAAGATGCACAGAGATGAGAAGCTGTATGTGGAGCAAGACATCAAGATGCACAGAGATGAGAAGCTGTATGTGGAGCAAGACATCAAGATGCACAGAGATGAGAAGCTGTATGTGGAGCAAGACATCAAGATGCATAGAGATGAGAAGCTGTATGTGGAGCAAGACATCAAGATGCACAGAGATGAGAAGCTGTATGTGGAGCAAGACATCAAGATGCACAGAGATGAGAAGCTGTATGTGGAGCAAGACATCAAGATGCACAGAGATGAGAAACTGTATGTGGAGCAAGACATCAAGATGCACAGAGATGAGAAGCTGTATGTGGAGCAAGACATCAAGATGCACAGAGATGAGAAGCTGTATGTGGAGCAAGACATCAAGATGCACAGAGATGAGAAGCTGTATGTGGAGCAAGACATCAAGATGCACAGAGATGAGAAGCTGTATGTGGAGCAAGACATCAAGATGCACAGAGATGAGAAGCTGTATGTGGAGCAAGACATCAAGATGCACAGAGATGAGAAGCTGTATGTGGAGCAAGACATCAAGATGCATAGAGATGAGAAGCTGTAAGTGGAGCAAGACATCAAGATGCACAGAGATGAGAAGCTGTATGTGGAGCAAGACATCAAGATGCATAGAGATGAGAAGCTGTATGTGGAGCAAGACATCAAGATGCATAGAGATGAGAAGCTGTATGTGGAGCAAGACATCAAGATGCATAGAGATGAGAAGCTGTATGTGGAGCAAGACATCAAGATGCATAGAGATGAGAAGCTGTATGTGGAGCAAGACATCAAGATGCATAGAGATGAGAAGCTGTATGTGGAGCAAGACATCAAGATGCACAGAGATGAGAAGCTGTATGTGGAGCAAGACATCAAGATGCATAGAGATGAGAAGCTGTATGTGGAGCAAGACATCAAGATGCACAGAGATGAGAAGCTGTATGTGGAGCAAGACATCAAGATGCACAGAGATGAGAAGCTGTATGTGGAGCAAGACATCAAGATGCATAGAGATGAGAAGCTGTATGTGGAGCAAGACATCAAGATGCACAGAGATGAGAAGCTGTATGTGGAGCAAGACATCAAGATGCACAGAGATGAGAAGCTGTATGTGGAGCAAGACATCAAGATGCATAGAGATGAGAAGCTGTATGTGGAGCAAGACATCAAGATGCACAGAGATGAGAAGCTGTATGTGGAGCAAGACATCAAGATGCATAGAGATGAGATGCTGTATGTGGAGCAAGACATCAAGATGCATAGAGATGAGAAGCTGTATGTGGAGCAAGACATCAAGATGCATAGAGATGAGAAGCTGTATGTGGAGCAAGACATCAAGATGCATAGAGATGAGAAGCTGTATGTGGAGCAAGACATCAAGATACATAGAGATGAGAAGCTGTATGTGGAGCAAGACATCAAGATGCACAGAGATGAGAAGCTGTATGTGGAGCAAGACATCAAGATGCATAGAGATGAGAAGCTGTATGTGGAGCAAGACATCAAGATGCACAGAGATGAGAAGCTGTATGTGGAGCAAGACATCAAGATGCACAGAGATGAGAAGCTGTATGTGGAGCAAGACATCAAGATGCATAGAGATGAGAAGCTGTATGTGGAGCAAGACATCAAGATGCACAGAGATGAGAAGCTGTATGTGGAGCAAGACATCAAGATGCATAGAGATGAGAAGCTGTATGTGGAGCAAGACATCAAGATGCATAGAGATGAGAAGCTGTATGTGGAGCAAGACATCAAGATGCATAGAGATGAGAAGCTGTATGTGGAGCAAGACATCAAGATGCATAGAGATGAGAAGCTGTATGTGGAGCAAGACATCAAGATGCATAGAGATGAGAAGCTGTATGTGGAGCAAGACATCAAGATGCACAGAGATGAGAAGCTGTATGTGGAGCAAGACATCAAGATGCATAGAGATGAGAAGCTGTATGTGGAGCAAGACATCAAGATGCACAGAGATGAGAAGCTGTATGTGGAGCAAGACATCAAGATGCACAGAGATGAGAAGCTGTATGTGGAGCAAGACATCAAGATGCACAGAGATGAGAAGCTGTATGTGGAGCAAGACATCAAGATGCACAGAGATGAGAAGCTGTATGTGGAGCAAGACATCAAGATGCACAGAGATGAGAAGCTGTATGTGGAGCAAGACATCAAGATGCACAGAGATGAGAAGCTGTATGTGGAGCAAGACATCAAGATGCACAGAGATGAGAAGCTGTATGTGGAGCAAGACATCAAGATGCACAGAGATGAGAAGCTGTATGTGGAGCAAGACATCAAGATGCATAGAGATGAGAAGCTGTATGTGGAGCAAGACATCAAGATGCACAGAGATGAGAAGCTGTATGTGGAGCAAGACATCAAGATGCACAGAGATGAGAAGCTGTATGTGGAGCAAGACATCAAGATGCACAGAGATGAGAAGCTGTATGTGGAGCAAGACATCAAGATGCACAGAGATGAGAAGCTGTATGTGGAGCAAGACATCAAGATGCACAGAGATGAGAAGCTGTATGTGGAGCAAGACATCAAGATGCATAGAGATGAGAAGCTGTATGTGGAGCAAGACATCAAGATGCACAGAGATGAGAAGCTGTATGTGGAGCAAGACATCAAGATGCACAGAGATGAGAAGCTGTATGTGGAGCAAGACATCAAGATGCATAGAGATGAGAAGCTGTATGTGGAGCAAGACATCAAGATGCACAGAGATGAGAAGCTGTATGTGGAGCAAGACATCAAGATGCATAGAGATGAGAAGCTGTATGTGGAGCAAGACATCAAGATGCATAGAGATGAGAAGCTGTATGTGGAGCAAGACATCAAGATGCACAGAGATGAGAAGCTGTATGTGGAGCAAGACATCAAGATGCATAGAGATGAGAAGCTGTATGTGGAGCAAGACATCAAGATGCATAGAGATGAGAAGCTGTATGTGGAGCAAGACATCAAGATGCACAGAGATGAGAAGCTGTATGTGGAGCAAGACATCAAGATGCACAGAGATGAGAAGCTGTATGTGGAGCAAGACATCAAGATGCACAGAGATGAGAAGCTGTATGTGGAGCAAGACATCAAGATGCACAGAGATGAGAAGCTGTATGTGGAGCAAGACATCAAGATGCACAGAGATGAGAAGCTGTATGTGCATATATGGTTATGTACATACGCTTTTTTGAACATCTGTTCTGGATGCACACCCACAGTTAGATATATACAGTTTTATACCTATCTTGTACCCACCTCCCCATATTTTTAGACTTATTTCTCACCTGACTGCCTGGTCAGCGAGAAAAACAGGTGGTCAGTGAGAAAAACAGGTGGTTAGTGAGAAAAACAGGTGGTCAGTGAGAAAAACAGGTGGTCAGTGAGAAAAACAGGTGGTTAGTGAGAAAAACAGGTGGTTAGTGAGAAAAAACAGGTGGTCAGTGAGAAAAACAGGTGGTCAGTGAGAAAAACAGGTGGTCAGTGAGAAAAAAACAGGTGGTCAGTGAGAAAAAACAGGTGGTCAGTGAGGAAAAACAGGTGGTCAGTGAGGAAAAACAGGTGGTCAGTGAGAAAAAAACAGTTGGTTAGTGAGAAAAAACAGGTGGCCAGTGAGAAAAAACAGGTGGTTAGTGAGAAAAAAACAGGTGGTCAGTGAGAAAAAACAGGTGGTCAGTGAGGAAAAACAGGTGGTCAGTGAGAAAAAACAGGTGGTCAGTGAGAAAAAACAGGTGGTCAGTGAGAAAAAACAGGTGGTCAGTGAGAAAAAACAGGTGGTCAGTGAGGAAAAACAGGTGGTCAGTGAGGAAAAACAGGTGGTCAGTGAGAAAAACAGGTGGTCAGTGAGAAAAACAGGTGGTCAGTGAGAAAAACAGGTGGTCAGTGAGAAAAACAGGTGGTCAGTGAGAAAAACAGGTGGTCAGTGAGAAAAACAGGTGGTCAGTGAGAAAAACAGGTGGTCAGTGAGAAAAACAGGTGGTCAGTGAGAAAAACAGGTGGTTAGTGAGAAAAACAGGTGGTTAGTGAGAAAAACAGGTGGTCAGTGAGAAAAAACAGGTGGTCAGTGAGAAAAACAGGTGGTCAGTGAGGAAAACAGGTGGTCAGTGAGAAAAACAGGTGGTCAGTGAGAAAAAACAGGTGGTCAGTGAGAAAAACAGGTGGTTAGTGAGAAAAACAGGTGGTCAGTGAGGAAAACAGGTGGTCAGTGAGAAAAACAGGTGGTCAGTGAGAAAAAACAGGTGGTCAGTGAGAAAAACAGGTGGTCAGTGATGAAAAACAGTTGGTTAGTGAGGAAAAACAGGTGGTCGGTGAGAAAAAACAGGTGGTCGGTGAGAAAAAACAGGTGGTCAGTGAGAAAAAACAGGTGGTCAGTGAGAAAAAACAGTTGGTTAGTGAGAAAAACAGGTGGTCAGTGAGAAAAAACAGGTGGTCAGTGAGAAAAAACAGGTGGTCAGTGAGGAAAAACAGGTGGTTAGTGAGAAAAACAGGTGGTCAGTGAGAAAAACAGGTGGTCAGTGAGAAAAACAGGTGGTCAGTGAGAAAAACAGGTGGTCAGTGAGAAAAACAGGTGGTCAGTGAGGAAAACAGGTGGTCAGTGAGAAAAACAGGTGGTCAGTGAGAAAAAAACAGGTGGTCAGTGAGAAAAAACAGGTGGTTAGTGAGAAAAACAGGTGGTCAGTGAGAAAAAAACAGGTGGTTAGTGAGAAAAACAGTTGGTTAGTGAGGAAAAACAGGTGGTCAGCCCACCTAACAAATTTTAGTTTAGTCAGAGGCTGACCAAGCTTTGGACCACAGGGAAGTGGCCCTTTTTTCCTTTCTTGAGTATCTAGCATATCGCCATGTAGTCACATTTCTGTGTATATCCTTATACGAGGGGAGGTAAAAAAGTAATGCACACCAATTTTTTTCTCGGAAACTATTCGGGCAAAATGTGTGAAATTTTCACAGATTGTAGCTGAACATCCCCTTTACACTCCCTATTTTTCAACATAATCTCCGTCCAAGCGTATTGCCTTACGCCAACGCGAAACTAGGTCATGAATGCCTCGTTTGTACCAAGTTTTGTCCTGCTCGCGTAGCCATTTTTAACTGCATGGATCACATCCTCATCATTGTCAAAGTGTGTCCCACGCAGGAATTTTTTGAGTGGTCCAAACAGATGGAAATCTGAGGGAGCCAGATCAGGGCTGTAAGGAGGATGGGGCAGTACAGTCCAACCAAATTTGTTGATTGCTTCCCGTGTTACCAGACTTGTGTGAGGGCGTGCATTGTCATGTTGAAGCAACAAATCTGCAGATGGCTTATTAGGCCGAACTCTGTGGAACCGATTTTTGAGTTTTGTCAGTGTATTGATGTAAGCTGTCGAGTTGATTGTCTCACCTCTTGTCATTACATCAACAAGAATCACACCATCAATGTCCCAGAAGACAGTGATCATCACCTTTCCGGCTGATGGAGATGTTTTGAATTTTTTTCTTTTTGGTGACTGCGGATGATGCCATTCCATTGACTGCATTTTTGTTTCAGGCTCATAATGATGTGCCCACGTTTCATCACCGGTAACAATTTTTGACAAAAACATTTCTCCTTCAACACCGAAACGCTCCAACAATTCAGAACAGAATGTTTTCCTTTGAACTCTGTGATCATTTGTTAGGCACCGAGGAACCCATCGAGCGCAAATCTTTGAATATCCGAGAGTTTTAAAAATTGCGATTGCACTTCCCTTGCTGACTGTAAGCTGCAATGCCAATTGCTGACTAGTGATACGCCTATCCTTACGAATAATGGCATCAGCCCGGTTTAACATGTCTGTGCTGGTAGCCGAGGCAACACGTCCAGAACGCGGTAAATCATGCAGCTCCACTCGTACACTTTCTGCAGCTTTAATTCTCTGAACCCAGCGACTAACTGTGCTCCTATCGACTGCAGAACATTTGTACACTGCACACAGTCGTTTATGAATGTTTGCCACAGTTTCTTTTTCCGCAACCAGAAATTCTATGACAATTCGCTGTTTGTAACGGACATTGTTGACAAGCTCCATTTTAACGGTTCATAGATTGCGTAATATTTATCAGAATGCTGTGCAATTTGCTGCACATAATTGGAACATGTCATATTCCAAGTGTGCAAAATTTCATATTCCTATCTTTATTATTAGCCGAGAAAAAAATTGGTGTGCATTACTTTTTGACCTCCCCTCGTATATATTTTTATGTTGTTGTTTATTGTTCCAGCTGATGGCCGAAACGCCGTTCAACTTTTGTTTTGTTTCTCACCTATATAAAGCTGTTACCATACCACTTCTTTCTTTATTTTTTTTAAATTGTCATTACCCAAAAATGCCATGCCATATCAGGCATGTGCAGAAATCACAGCTTTCTGTAAGTCACAACATACCAACACACACTTAACACCCTTTCGTCTGTTACATACGCCAGCTTTATATGTCTGGCAAAGTCTCAAGAGGATGAATATAGCATGGAACGAATTCAAAACAAACAAGGAAATTAGAGAAATCGCCAATCAACCACTAATATCTTCAGTAATAAAGAAAAGACGCTGGTCATATGTTGGACATGTGATGAGAAGAGATAATAACCGAATGGCAAAGCAAGCCCTCATGTGGGAAACAACAGGTAAGAGGAAAAGAGGAAGACCCAGAGAGACACTGAAAAGAACATTGATGAGAGAGGCAAGAGCAGCAGGAATCGGCTCCCTCAATGAGATAGAGCTGCTTGCACAGAACAGAGACAAATGGCGAGATTTGATAAAATATCTTAATACAAAAATTCAGATAAGAGAGGGAGTATCTTGGTCTACGCCCTATGGGCCGGCTACGGCTCAAAAGGTGAATAGATAGATTAATGTTTTGGGCAGACTTTTTTTCCCTATCAATTTTGCCCAGGCAGCTGCCATTCCTGGCCTACTCTTTACAATGATTCTTTAATGAGCAGAGAATGCACACAGGACGTCCAGTTTTCCTCTGAGACATCAGGGACCACTAACCAGAGAACTAGGGAGAGTTAAGCCACAAATTCCATTTTCTTTTTTTATGTTTACACCGCCTGTACTGGAAACCTGGGACCTTGTCCAGAGTCTCACTTCGAGGCCACAAAGTCCTGTCTTTTAAAAGTAGTCGATGAAAATAAGCAATTATTGTGCAAACATAGAAGAATTAGAGAACTAGAACTTTGCAGTGAAGGAAAGTTTTAAAAAAAAGTAGATCAGAGGGGATACTGAAATAGCTATGATTAAGGATAGGTGTGCGTGGCCATATGGCTAAAACCATTATTTCGCTGTCTGAAATGGCGGCATACAGTGTTCAAAATCTGTGGTAGACAGAAAGGATTTTTTTCAATCGGAGGTGAAATAAAAATCCTGAGTCTCGCACGTCGTGGCGACTGCTTTGACCAAGCAGCCTTTATCCTTCTGGTTCTATCGTGAGCCCCCCGACAAACCAGTAATGTTGCTGAGTGTCATAAAGATAGTTTTTAAAAGGAAATAGTATCACATCAACCGTGTATATCCTCACTTATAGATGTCTTCACACACAGCAATACCTGTGTCTCATCTTCTTCTTGCATTCATCTGATGACTAAAGTTGGTTAGTTCTGGTTCACTGATCCCAACGCTGTGTTGCTGTTTGCAGTAAGAACTCTAATAATTGCACTTTCAGACCAACACCTCCATCTTCTGGAAGACATTTCTGAACACTAGGTTGCCTCAATCCCTACTCCCTTGGACAGACTAACCTGGTTAGTCTACAGCTCAATTGCTATCAAGCTTGCTTCCCACCCTGTACCAAATATCCAGACATGTCCAAGGTGCACATCCACAGCTGACTGCACGCATCAGAGCTGATCAAGACCCTGCTCCACCTCCCTGAGGTATACAGAATACTCAGCCTGGCCAACGAGTAGAGATGGAAGAGGGAAGGCAACCCAGTACACAAAAATGTAGTCCTGAAGTTGGATATGCTGGGCCACAATGCACAAATAAAGCACAACACAAAGCATCCATGCCCACTTAATGTCCTTTAAAAGATGAATTATGAAGATGACTTGAGGGTTCTATAGCTATTATGTGACCAATATTGCCTTGACGGACAGTTGGTAGCAAGCAATCAGGATAAGGCAGTAGTTTGGTAAAATATTAATGTCTTACGATGGATGATGTTTTACTGAACAGCTTCTCTCATGGCTGAATCTGCCAATAATGGACAGACTGGTCAGATCACAAAATGAACAAGATGTACTTGTGGTGCCTGGCCTCATCTCCTTTCTTCTCTGCCTTTTGTCTTTTGAATTTGATATCAACGCTGCCTCAAATGTTCCTGCGCCTTCTTTTTTTTGTTCTACATGTGCAGCCAGATCCTTCCAGTTTCTTTCACTGATAGAGAATTCCCTCCAGGAAGCCCTGTAAACATCCTTATATAGAGAATTCCCTCCAGGAAGCCCTGCAAACATCCTTATATAGAGAATTCCCTCCAGGAAGCCCTGCAAACATCCTTATATAGAGAATTCACTCCAGGAAGCCCTGCAAACATCCTTATATAGAGAATTCCCTCCAGGAAGCCCTGCAAACATCCTTATATAGAGAATTCCCTCCAGGAAGCCCTGCAAACATCCTTATATAGAGAATTCCCTCCAGGAAGCCCTGCAAACATCCTATTCCCTCCAGGAAGCCCTGTAAACATCCTTATATAGAGAATTCCCTCCTGGAAGCCCTGCAAACATCCTTATATAGAGAATTCCCTCCAGGAAGCCCTGCAAACATCCTTATATAGAGAATTCCCTCCAGGAAGCCCTGCAAA
The DNA here is from genome assembly GCA_032433765.1 of Megaustenia siamemsis. NCBI lineage: Eukaryota > Metazoa > Mollusca > Gastropoda > Stylommatophora > Ariophantidae > Megaustenia > Megaustenia siamemsis. The sequence goes on along the minus strand of JAVIAB010000026.1, from coordinate 857,233 downwards.
CATCCTTATTATCTCAGGCTGGTCTCCCCTTTGGTCTCTTTCTGTCCCTAAGTTCGCCATCATCATCATAAAGTCTCATGCCTGCTGGCGTAGGTGATCATGTCTCTCCACAACTTTCAATCTCGTGGTATCTTTTCTCTTTGCTTCCCTCTTATCTCTTCATCCCTCAACTATCCCAGTTGTCACAATATATTCCACCTGTTCCCTTCTCATTACGTGGCCAAAAAATGATGATAGTTTCTTCTTAATATTGGAAATTAGCCTCTCTCAATGCTTTGGCCTCTTTCAGAACATTTTCATTACTCTTCTTTGCTGTCCATGATACTCTCAACATTCTTCTGTAAAACCACATTTCTACAGCCGCCAGTGATTTTCTTGCCTGTTATCCTATTGTCCATGATTCACATCCATATGTCAAGACTGACTCTACATAACATTTAAGAACTCTTTTTTTTGTTTCTATTGTCAAAAATTGATTACATAATATCTTCCTCATTTTTTTGGAAAGCTGCTTTTGCTTGAGCCATCCTTCATCTCACTTCTGTTGTTCATCTACCATCTGAGGTTAACATTGATCCTAGATATTTAAATTCATTTCATCATCATCACAGGAGCAATGAAATCAACACCAATATTGGAGATGGAGAAATTGTGGACGATACCAGCACTGAGAGAATGGAGGGACATAAAGGTGCTGATACAGGCAGAAAAATTTGCACGCATGCCGAGACATCCAATGAAGGACCAATTCCAAAATCTTGCATTGGAACGACTTAAGAGAAGCAGTTTTATCCACCAAGCCAAGCGTATTAGACAAACACCAGACATGCCAAGAGTTGTTAACCCCCTACTGCCCATACCAGAACAGACTCCCTGGACAGAGAAATCAGGATTATCAATACAAATACGGACAGAGGAATCAGGATTATCAATACAAATACGGACAGAGGAATCAGGATTATCAATATAAATACGGACAGAAGTGAAAGGAATAGTTGACAAAGAGGAACAGAATAGTCTACAGCGAAAAAACAATAACTCTCAGTTTCCTGGATGAAGAATACCCACAAGACCTATGGATTTGTGTGTACACAGATGGATCAGCACAGAATGCAGTAAAGAATGGGGGAGCAGGTGCATATATAGAGTACCCAAATAACACTAGGGATGGTACCTCTGAAGTCGGAGTAAATCTGCCTGCATGGCGAGGGGCATCCTGTAATGGGATAAAACAGACTTTACACGCAAAATTCAGTCCCACAAAATTGAGTGGGTGGGACTTCGTCAGAGGTCAAAGCTGACGAAAGCGAACGAACGAACACTAGGGATATGAATAAAATAGCAACAGGGAAATATTGTCACAATTATGATGCAGAAATACAAGCAATAAAGTTAGCAATAGAAAAACTGCTTAACAGTAATCTTAGCCCACAGCCTGTAGTGTTTTTGACAGATGCAAGATCAGTACTCCAGGCACTACAATCCAGAAAATTACCACATCTGCAGACCTTATTGACTGAACTCTGCAAGCACCACAGGGTTGCCCTGCAGTGGATCCCGTCTCACTGTGGAATACCAGGAAATGAGAAAGCAGATCAGTTGGCAAAGGAAGGTTCAACAGGCACACAACTAGATACACCGGTTACATACCATCATAAGAAACAGATAATGAAATTAATCAGAGGACCACAAGCTCCAAATCAGGATGCCTTTCATAATATAAATAGATATGAACAAGTTATCATTATACGCCTAAGAACAGGACACAATCGACTCCATAGTCACATGTATACAAAATTCAAGATTGGCACATCAACTACTTGTACATGTGAGACACCCCAGACTGCTGAACACATACTTCAAGATTGCACAGAAAATAGTAGACTAAGGAAAACCCATTGGCCCATAGATACAACACTACAGGCGCCCCAGACTGCTGAACACATACTTCAAGATTGCACAGAAAATAGTAGACTAAGGAAAACCCATTGGCCCATAGATACAACACTACAGACAAAACTATATGGGCCACTGCAAGAATTACAAAAGACAGTAAAATTTATACAGGAAACGACATTGCAGATATAGATAATACTTCGGGTGAACGAAAGATAGATAGATCATCATCATCGAGTGCCATCTCCGCATTGAAGGTTGGCTACCATGGAGTGCCAACCTACTCTGTCTCTTGCTTTGATAGTGCAGATTGTCCATGTTAGTCTTGGTCTGCCTCTTTTACCTTGTATTTTCCCATCCATATTACCTTTAGTAGGCTGTTGTGTCTTTTAACATGCCCCAAAAATTTTATTTGTCTTGTTCTAATTGTGTTTGGTAGTTCTCTTTTCATTTTTAGTTGTTTTAAAACTTCATCATTTGTTTTCTTTTCTTTCCATCCAATTCTTCCTATTCTTCTATAAATCCACATTTCAAAGGCTTCAATATTATATTCTGTTTTCTTGTCTAATGTCCATGTTTCTGCACCATACAGGAATATTGAGAAGATGTAACATTTTGCTATTCTTAGTTTTAGCCCTGGTGTTATTTGTTTTGATGTTTATGTTCTTCATACGGTCAGGTCAGGTAATTTTACCTGCTACTGTATGCAGTAAACAGTACAACCTGTGGCTGCCCTGCAGGTAAGCTCGGGAGAGTAAACGGCTAAGGGAGGGTACCCCGACGTAAAACAACCCCACTGCCTTGTGGGTGAGACTTTTTAGTCAAAGGCTAGCGGAGTCAACCGTAAACAAACCGACGGAAGGCAACAGAAAACTACCGTCGTAATTTCTTTGTATAATCATGAATCGCCACAACATTAGATATAACGACAACAACGTTAAGGGGGTTTCCATGGAAAACCCTCGTTCGGTAGGGGATATCATGTGCTACAGGTGATACCCGATCGTCATCAAGCTACTGTAAGCAAAATAAAGATTAAACAAACTCTAAAGATAGGTACTTGGAATGTGAGAACACTCATGCAGAAGGGTAAACTAGAAAATGTCATACAAGAAATGAAAAGAATGGGCTTACAATTACTGGGACTTTGCGAAATGAGATACACCGGATCAGGGGAGATATATTCTGATAAACATAGAATAATATATTCTGGAGGTACTGAACACCAAAGAGGAGTAGGTATCATCTTGGATGCAGAAAGAGCAAGAACAGTGAAAGGTGATGATATAGTATTAATCGCTAAGAGTGAACATGGGTTACAAGAAATGTTGGACATTGTAGTGAAGGAAAGCAAAAATAAAGGACTCAGCCTTAATAGCAAAATGACAGAGGTAATGGTAACAACAAAGAAAAAGACATCACCTCATTGCAAAATAAAGACAAGTGGAACAATATTAAAACAGGTAAATGAATTTAAATATTTGGGAACTTTGTTAACCTCAGACTGAAGATGTACAAAAGAGGTGAGATGTAGAATGGCTCAGGCAAAAGCAGCTTTCCAAAAAATGAGGAAAATTCTATGCAATCCATTTTTGACAATAGAAACAAGAAAAAGAGTTCTTAAATGTTACGTAGAGCCAGTCTTAACATACGGATGCAAATCATGGACAATAGGACAACAGACAAGAAAATCACTGGAGTCTGTAGAAATGTGGTTTTACAGAAGAATGTTGAGAATACCATGGACAGCTAAGAAGAGTAATGAAGATGTTCTGAGAGAGGTCAAAGTAAAAAGAGAGCTAATTTCAAATGTTAGGAAGAGACAATCATCATTTTTTGGCCATGTAATGAGAAGAGAACAACTTGAATATATTGTAACAACTGGAAAAATTGAGGGACGAAGAGATAGAGGGAAGCAAAGAGAAAAAATAACAGACAGCTTTAGAGAATGGCTTGGCAGAAGGTCAACAACAGAAATGATAAATAGCTGCCGAGATCGAAAGTTGTGGAGAGACATGATCACCTACGCCACTAGGCCCAGTACTTGATGATGATGTTCTTCATGACATTAAAATTACTTTTTGCCATTCCTATTCTTTCGTTTATTTCAGTTGTACATTTTCCATCACTGGTTATAGTATGTCCCAGGTATTGTAGTTCTGAACTGTCTCCAGGTGTATTCCTTCAACTTGTATATTTAATTGTAGGTCTTGAGAATTTCCTTTGTTTATGATCATAGTTTTAGTCTTTTTGATATTCAAATCTAATCCATATTTTGTGCTTATCATGTTTATTACATTAAGTAATTGTTGTAGATCTTTAGGATTTTCTGCTAGTAGAACAGTATCATCAGCATATCTTGGGTTATTGATTATCTTTCCATTAATGTTTAGACCTGGTATCTCTGTGATGTTTCTAAAGATTTGCTCGGTGTATAGATTGAACAAGCTTGGTGAAAGGATGCATCCTTGTCTTACTCCTCTTTTTATATCCATGGGTGTAGAGTTCTCCTTGTTATATTTTATTATTGCTGTTTGCTCCCAGTACAAATTACATACTAGTCGTATGTCTGTGTCGTCTAGATTTATATCTTTTAGGCAGTCTATAAGTTGTTTGTGGTGTATTCTATCAAATGCTTTGGTGTAGTCTATGAAACAGGCATATATTGGTTTGTTTACTTCTGTGTACTTTTCAATCAATGTCCTCATGCTGAATATGGCTTCTTTTGTGCCACTGTTTTTCCTGAATCCAAATTGCTGCTCATCTAATTCAGTATTAATTTTATTTTGAATCCTTCCCTGTATAACTTTTAGTAAAATTTTTGTTACCTGGCTCATCATTAGGCTTATTGTTCTAAAATCACTGCATTATTCTTTCTGCACCATTCTTTTTAGGCAATGCAATATGAAAGTTGATGTTTTTAGTTCATTTGGTATACTGTATGGTATATGTCATTGCATATGTATGTGATCGTTTCAATGCAGTACAATTCATTTACCTGTTTTAATATTTTTCCGCTTGTCATTATTACTTTATTCAGTTGTGGCGTGATCATCAGGATGTCTTTATTTTATTACAAATGTTTAACAAGTTTTAAGACTTGGAGTTGGAGCAGTCCCTAACTAAACTGAAATGAGGTCAGACCTAATCACCTAATGAAATGTAAATTAATCCAGTTACCTGATGATTGTGGTCGCTTCCATTATGAGCTTGATCATTATGATGATAAGAAGGGTGGTCCCCGACGACTGTTGTTGTTCTGCTAGCAGTAGTGTTAACTTCAGTTGGCAGTGAATTTACTTCCGTGTGATGACTACTGGAAACATGAAACGATGAACGACGAAGCTCGTAATCAAAATACCTCATAAAAAACTCGGTAAACTTCTTGGCATAGTTGTAAGGGTCCCTCGTTCTGCCAACCGCCGCCGGATTATCCCGATCAAAAGTTAGGAAATTCTGAACGAAACTTTGAGCAGAACTACAAGCTTGCTTTTCACAAAAATCAACTGTCATGCTTTCGGGCTCTCCATCGCTACCTCCACTTGCCATTTAATTGAGAGATTAACTGTGAAATCGTAAAGTAAATAAAACGAAACACATTGTCGTTATTTTGTATAAAATTACGCGATAATTGTTAGGTTTTTGGATACTCTTCTATCAGGCGGCCATCTTAAGATGGTTATTCCGCGCCTGCGCAGTGAGCGTCCAGTTCTTGGCTGAATGGCCTGGCTTGTCCTGCAGGCCGATCGATTTAACGATTATTAAATGCTCTTGTCTTTGTTCCCTTCAAGGTGTCAACGTTTAGTCGGACAGTCATGTCTTTGTTCTTTATGAAGATGGCATTATCAAACTACTGGGCAGTTCGGTATTAATTTTTTATGAAGATGGCATTATCAAATTACTGGTTAGTTATGTCGTTCTTCTTGAAGATGTCACCACAAACTCAAAACTACTGGTAATTCTGTCTTTGTTCTTGATGAAGATGTCATTATTCGACTTCTGTGTAGTTCTGTCTTTGTTCTTGATGAAGATGTCATTATTCGACTTCTGTGTAGTTCTGTCTTTGTTCTTGATGAAGATGTCATTATTCGACTTCTGTGTAGTTCTGTCTTTGTTCTTGATGAAGATGTCATTATTCGACTTCTGTGTAGTTCTGTCTTTGTTCTTGATGAAGATGTCATTATTCGACTTCTGTGTAGTTCTGTCTTTGTTCTTGATGAAGATGTCATTATTCGACTTCTGTGTAGTTCTGTCTTTGTTCTTGATGAAGATGTCATTATTCGACTTCTGTGTAGTTCTGTCTTTGTTCTTGATGAAGATGTCATTATTCGACTTCTGTGTAGTTCTGTCTTTGTTCTTGATGAAGATGTCATTATTCGACTTCTGTGTAGTTCTGTCTTTGTTCTTGATGAAGATGTCATTATTCGACTTCTGTGTAGTTCTGTCTTTGTTCTTGATGAAGATGTCATTATTCGACTTCTGTGTAGTTCTGTCTTTGTTCTTGATGAAGATGTCATTATTCGACTTCTGTGTAGTTCTGTCTTTGTTCTTGATGAAGATGTCATTATTCGACTTCTGTGTAGTTCTGTCTTTGTTCTTGATGAAGATGTCATTATTCGACTTCTGTGTAGTTCTGTCTTTGTTCTTGATGAAGATGTCATTATTCGACTTCTGTGTAGTTCTGTCTTTGTTCTTGATGAAGATGTCATTATTCGACTTCTGTGTAGTTCTGTCTTTGTTCTTGATGAAGATGTCATTATTCGACTTCTGTGTAGTTCTGTCTTTGTTCTTGATGAAGATGTCATTATTCGACTTCTGTGTAGTTCTGTCTTTGTTCTTGAAGATATCTTTATCAGACTTGAGACTACTTTGTAGTTATGTTTTTATCTATTAATGTAGATGACATTACAATAGCTGAAGCTATGGCTTTAGAAGACCCATGTATCACTGCAAACAAATTAAAATCTACAATTATTCAACCGCCCGTGTCAGTGGAATCATCCGAATTAAAACGTATCTCATTGAAGGACCCGAACAAAGAAAGGCAGCTGCAGTCCCCATCATAGCAGCTACACCACACGCCAAAAGACATAAGGCGAAGCGCCACCGAAAGTGAACGCAGCTGAGCTGTCCTTCGTCATACGATATCCTCATTCATCGCGAGAAATGGCAATATCGAAACACGATCCGGATGAAAAACACAGCTCAATGTGTGAAGAGAGCACTAAACTCAGCAGCTGGAGTTTGACAAGGCATCTTACTGTCTCCTACCTTAGTTAACATTTTGAACAAGAATCATATCAGATGCTTTAGAGTACCTTGCATGTACTGTCAGTGTTGAGCCGCGATAGCTCAGTGGTTAGTGAACTGGACTACAATTGACAAAAGGTAGCGTTCGATCCCAACCCCCGGGTTCATCCAGCCTTTATAGGACACCAGATTTTTTTTCTGGGAAAGTAAAGCGGTACTGGCGTGATGCCGACCACATTACCTCAAAAATCATGTGCCGAAGGTCTGTAAAATTTATGGTCACTTACACCATATTCCCTATACGCTACTTGGCGGGACGGGGGCTCTTTACTTTACTTGTTTACTGTCAGTGTTAGTGGCACTGTTTTCCATGCCATGACACCAAGCTATCCAGTATTTTCTCTCTTTGTCGCCCGCGATCTCTCTTTCCTTTTATTTTGCCAGTTGTAACCAAGTATTCCAACTGTCCTCTTCTCATGATGTGCCCGAAAAATATTGATTGCTTCTTTCTGATGTTTTTTAGAGCTCCCTTTTTGTGTTGGCCTCTTTAAGAACTTCCTCATTGGTCTTTTTAGCTATCCAGGGAACTTTCAACATTCTTCTGAGAAATCCCATCTCTGTGGCCTCTAATCGTCTTTTCATTTGTTTGTCTACTGTCCTTGATTCGCTTCCATAGGTCAGAATTGGTTCTATATAGCACCGATGAACTCTCTTTCTCATTTTTATTGACATAGATTTGTTGCATAAGATATTTTTCATTTTCTGAAATGCTATTTTGGCCTGAGCTATTCTGCTTTTTATTTCTGAGGTGCATCTCCCATCTGATGTTATTATTGTGCCCAAGTATTTGAAACGTTGCACTTGTTTCAGATTTGTCCTGTTTATTTTTATGCTGCATGATGGTGATGATTGTTTCTTCGATATAACCATTACTTCTGTTTTCTTACTATTCAGACTGAGACCCTTCTTGTTGCTTTCTTTTACTATTATGTCTATCAATTCTTGTAGTTCATTCTCTGTCTCTGCTATTAAGACTGTGTCATCCGCATATCGCAAATTGTTTATGTTGTGACCGTTGACTTCAATTCCTTTTTTGCCTACTATTGATCTCATAATATATTCGCTGTAAAGTGAAAACAAATCCGGTGATAGAACTAGCCATGTCTGACTCCTTGTTTTATATATTGGAATTGTCCTGTTTGGTTGTTAATTCGTACAGCTACTGTTTGTTGCCAGTACATGTTTTTTTTTATTCGTAGATCCTTGCCATCAATGTTTAATTTCTCCAGCATATTGATTATTTCCACATGTTTTACTTTGTCAAATGCTTTCGTGTAGTCTATAAAGCACATATATAGATCTTTCTTTACCTCTATAGATCTTTCTATCAATGTTCTTAAGATGTATATTGCATTATTGGTGAGACTATATATCATCATCATCATCATCATTGAGTGCCGTCTCCGCAACGAAGGTTGGCTACCATGGAGCGCCATTCTGCTCTATCTCTTGCTTTGATGGTGCAGGTTGTCATCGGTTGATTTGTCCATCTTTTAATGTTACTCGTCCATGTTAATCTTGGTCTGCCTCTGCCTCTTTTACCTTGTATTTTCCCCTCCAGGATTACTTTCAGTAGGCTGTTGTGTCTTTTAACATGGCCCAAGAATCGCATTTGTCTTGTTCTAATTGTGTTCAGAAGTTCTCTTTTCATTTTTAGTTGTTTTAAGACTTCAAGAGACTATATATACGCATTTGAAATCAGCCTCGTTTTCATTTGTTGACAAGGGGAGTTAACTCATTTACCGGAAGTGTTTTTGAAACGTTTTCTTTCCACCATTCTTTGTCCATTTTGGAGAAATATATTTTGTAGAATTGAATCGGTGTAAATCTTGGTGCATCTGACAACAGTTCGTTTTGTTTGAGAGAATTTCGCAAAGGAAATATCCGACATGTCGATCGGAGTTCCTATTAAAGTTCTTCACGAAGCAGAAGGACATATTGTAACATGTGAAACATCAACGGGCGAAGTCTACAGAGGAAAACTTATCGAAGCTGAGGATAACATGAACTGTCAAATGGCGAATATCACGGTCACCTACAGGGACGGACGAGTCGCCCAGCTTGAAAATGTGTATATCAGAGGTAGCAAAATTCGTTTCTTTGTGTTGCCAGACATGTTGAAGAATGCTCCGATGTTTAAAAAGGTCCAAGGAAAAGGCGGCGGTGCTGGCAGAGGGAAATCTGCCATTCTTAGAGCCCAGGGTAAGAATCAAATAACTTTTCTGCAAAATGTTTGTATGTCAGTATGTGCCGTTTTATTTGTGTTGGGTAAAGTCCTAGTTTAAGCATATAAATTATTCAAGTTCTGAGAGTAACAACCCGTTGAGTAACATTGCACATACATTATTGATTATTCTCGGTGGTTGGTAAATTCTTGTTTGAGAGTCAATTCATTACTTATTGCTGCTGAACGATCTCCACTGATTGATAGCTCAACGATCTCCACTGATTGATAGCTCAACGATCTCCACTGATTGATAGCTCGTATTTGAATGTATCAATAACTTTTTACTTCTAGGACTTGTAGTTTTTGTGCATTTACATGTATTTTCCAACAAGGGTTTGGACCGTTTGTTTTAGGGTATTCCAAACCCAGGGGTCTTCTACTTGGAATATGAAATGACAGCTGATTAGGGAACGACAACAAAGAACCGCGTGCAGGAAATTATCATCATGATGATGATCTGAAGCAGAAATTTATGACGCTAAACTAGGAATTTACCTAAGTGGCTCTATTATCTCCCATTAATTATTGAGTGAAAAGATAAATAATAACGCGAGGGTAAAGTCGCAAACCATAACATAACGTAATTTTTAATATTTGAAAACCACTTGACTGTAGTGTAGTTTTGTTGTGATGCCAGCTAAGGGGAAATCACATGTTTCTCTTAAATAATTTATGTGCTTAAACTAGTAAATTGCACATTTTATGTTGGGAGATGGGGTGGGTCTTGTATGTAAGTTGTAGTGAATGAAAGTAATACATAATAAGGTACACAATGAAACAGACAGCAGCTGTCATAAGAGTCCGCACCTCTAGTCTGAGTGAGCCATGATCTCAGAAGTATATTGAGAATATATCCAGCAGTAATTTAAATTGCTGCAGAAAAATAGCTGATTGTCAGAACGCTTTGAAATTTCAGTCACACCAAGTGGCATAACTCTTAATTATGATATCAATTTGTGACACAATACCGCCTTAGTCACGTAGGTACTTTGGTCTTTTTTCCAGAATAATTCTAATAATTGAAAACACAATAGCTAAATAGCCCTCGAAGTGAGTAAAATAATGATACCTGAATCATGTTTGTACGATAATTAGGAAAAAAGTTACGATTTTTAAGTGAATTATTACTGTGTTAAATGAAACAAAGAAGAAAAAACCATAGCGCCAGGTTGGCCATACAAAAAAAGGCCAAATTGTTTTTTTTATTTACGTCAAAATTATTATAATTATATTTGGTGTACAATAAAATAAGTTTTATTTGATTTTTATCAAAATGTCATTTTCTGGAATTTACGTAAAAAATAAGTCATTCTAATGACTACCACTTAGATGTCACATTTTGATTCTGGAAAATCAAATTTTCTTTGAACTTTTGCTACACAGTTGTGTGTTTACCCAAGGTGCGACATTCAGTAATCATTTCCTGCCATAGTCTATTTTTAGCCTGAAAAGCAACCACTTGGACCCCCCCCTTCCCCCCTCAAGATTTCCTCTGTCAGAGGGGAACCTGTATGTATTCATACGACAGCTGTAAACTGTTAGATCAGCATGTATGTTATTCGTCCTCTTGACATTGTTCACGGACTCTTCCGCGATAACAAATGTTTTTTTTATGTCGTACTGACACCCGACATACATCAAGATGGATAAAAAAAGAAAGAAAATGAACAAATTTCTTGAAATAAAAACTGTGCACCTTTATACTTTATGATGCCAAAGTATGTGATCACACTTCCAGAATGTAGATCTCCCCGAACATGCACAGTATGATTGATACAAGTTATGGACACAACAACAGAAGGCTGTTTGGAATCCCTGGAGAACTCTCCAATACAGCAACATACTGGGTGATTCCAAGAAGTTCAACAAATAAATTTAATTTGTTGCATCAAATCATGAACTTTCATGTAGCATTGTCATTGATTGCTGTCAAACTTACACTCAATGTGTGCTCCAGCCATTTCTTGACAAACATCGACACTAGGACCAAACTCTCTGTAGTATATGCAGCTTTGGTACATCTTTAGTGATCTACCCTGATCATCCAGGGTAGTTGCTGGTAGTGGAGATACTTACACCGTGTCCTTTACATAACCCCGAGGTCTCCTGATCTGGAGAGGGACACTTTGAGAATATCTGTTCATTTTGTCCAGCATGTTGCTTTTGGTGTGAGCGCCATCTTTGACTTCACTGCCCTCTGGTGGTGGTAGGGGTGCACAAACGTTTCATAGTGTTGCAGTCACAACAAACTCAAGTGTTGATGAAACTAGTTGCAATCAGTGGCCGTGGAAACCTTGTCTATTCAAAGAACTGAAGTATGTAGACATTAGTGAGTGAAAGGGAAGATCACGTCTGTAATGTAGAAGTCATATTTTCTGCCTTTTAACTTTTCTTGCATTGAAGAACCGACTCATAGCCTGTTTTGGCGTTCTCCATGCGAGAGGGTTAATTTATTCCTTGCTGCGGTATCGACTCTCCTGCTCTTCTTTCCCCATACCACCCGTTTTCTCTATTTTTTCCCCTCCTACCCTACTTGACCCCTCCTTTCACGCATCCTCAAGGGGTTATTTCTCCTTTTTTTGCTGTTTGTCTCCCTTTTGACCCCAAGATCCTACCCGCCCCATTGACTTTTATCATGTAACCAAAAGGCAAATGGGTCTTGGTCCCTTTTCACGCTTAACCAAACCCCACATCCGCCATGCTGAGATAAATACTGCTATTTCCTGTTTGTTTTTGTATTGTGTTGTCCAGGTTTTTCTGCTTAATACCATTTTATGTTTACGATCCTACATATCTGACCAATAATTGCATGTCTCAGTTAATAACTCACTGCTTGTTTTTCTCCTTTCAGCTGCTCGTGGACGAGGTCAGAGAGGCAGAGGAGGAGGAAACATTTTCCAGAAGAGGCGTTGATCTGTTCTATCGATGTTGATACTTTCCGCCACAAACATGAGCGGTCAATTTTTAGGCAAAGTTGATCCAGCCATATTTTAAGTTTTTTAAAAAAAAATGTTGGATAGACCATTTTTGTGTCATTGGTTGCGTGTTATATTTTTTATGTTGATAGTTTTGTCTGCAGTTTCATATTTGAACTTGTGTGATTGTACGTGAGATGTACTACAATTTATTACAACACCTAACCATAAAGAGGCATTTTGCAGAATTTGTACATCGGGTTACATTCCCCTTAACTTTGATATATCTGAAGATTGTTCTAGCTCATGACACTACACAAAAATGTGAATTTCTTTGACTGAATCTGTTTGTGAATGAGTCTACTGAAAGGTTTACTTTGACATCATATGGTTTGATAAACTCTATTATAGTCCACATCTTATAATCTGCTCAAAACATTTGATAAGAATCAAGTATGTGCTCGCTGGACTATGTGATCATGTATCTCCACAGCTTTCTATCGGCAGTTTATGTTGTTGACCTTTAACTGTATTGTCTATTCAAATGTTGTCACAGTGTTCTCCCACGCTGCCGCCTTGTTTAAACAGCTGTATTATGTTTTGAGAATGTACACTTCAGAAATATTGAACATGCCTGCCGTCACACTGTACACTTTTGTGACTAATTGAAGGAATTGATTGAGGGTAGGAGATGTTGGCAAGTGGGAAACAATGAGTAGGAGGACAAGAGCCAGAGAAACACTGAGAACATTGACCACAGAGGCAAAGACAGCAGAAATCACCTCCCTCAATGAGATTGAAATGCTTGCACAGAACAGACACCAGGCTGGATTTTATAAATGTTTTTTGCAAGGATTGAGACTGCTAGAAAGAAAATTTAGAAAAGGATTATCTGGGTCTATGCAATATGGGCGAGGGCTCAAAAGGTCGATAGGTGAAAGGTTGAGATAGGTCATTTCTTAAGACAGGACAATTAGTTGACAAGCCACATGCTGAGGATTGATAAATGTTAGGGGAGTTTTGTTTCTTTATCAGCACAGCTTTGTAATAAACTCTGATGTGTAACTTTGGGTTTGTCACTGCCTCCAACATTAAACAAAAATGTACGCAGATGTTTTCATGATGGTTGCCAGCAGCAGATTTGTATTATGTCATACGTGATCACCTCCATCTTGTGATGATTGCTGGATGTGTTCAAGTTTTGGTTTGTCATGTTTTCTCATGGTTGAATTCATTGTCTGAAGGTTTCATGTTCATTAAAGTTTTTATTAAGTGCTTCCATTAGTCATGTTTTTAAAGAAATTGGGCTGAAAGGAAAGATTTCTGTCACCAATTTTGTGTTGTTGCCACCATCCTAGTTTACCAGCCAGTTTGGCCAAGAGAGAGGACTGGCAAGATAAACCTAGGATCCAAAACTACTGAACTGATGTCGGCCAACAGATGAGTAAGTGGTAAAGTAAAGAGCCGTGGTGTATAGGGAATATGGTATTCTTCTTCTTCTACCTTTTTAGCTCCCTGCGGAGCATAGGTCTTCAACAAACACTTTCCAAGTCGTTCTGTTTCTTGCCATTCTTTTAAGATCATTCCATATCTTCCCCATCTTCATCTCTGCTTCTATCTGTCTTCTCCAAGAATTCCTTGGTCTTCCTCTGGGGATTCCAAAAAAGGGCCTGTTGTGTAATACTCTCAGTTGGCTTCTGTAGTGTGTGTCCTATCCAGCGCCATCATCTTCGCTGTATCTCTTTATCCACTGGTGTTTGACTGGTACATTTCCATAATTCTATGTTAGTGATTTTGTCCTGCCATTTCCATCCTTTTATTCTGCGTAAGCATCCATTAATGAAAGTCTGTATCTTCGTGATTGTCAATTTTGTTGTTCTCCATGTTTCACAGCCATATACTAGGACCGACTTAACATTTGAGTTGAAAATTTTTATTTTTGTATTTAACCTAATTTCTTTGGATTTCCATATGTTTCCCAGTGCAATGAAAGCTCCTCTTGCTTTTGATATCCTTATTTTGGTATCATTTTCTGTTCCTCCCTCTTTATCTATATTACTGCCCAGATATATGTAAGATTGTACGTCTAGTAGAGGTATTTCTCCTATTGTTATTTGGTTATTGCCAACTGCATTAATTCTCATAATGTTGGTCTTATCTCTATTAATCTTCAGTCCTAGCTGTTGTGATCTTTAATCAAGTATGCTCATTTCATCAATGAAGACAGTTGCACACCACAATTTACACTTCATGGCGAGCTATAGAGCTGCAATAGTTCACTGATTTAGTCAACATGTTGGGTTTGATCCAGAGCCACGGCTCCCAGCCTTAACTATGGGTGTAATACTGATGACACCCCCAATGGTATCAAGGGTCTATTTAAAATATGGGAGCATGTTCCCTAGAAGTGATGTGACATGCTGGAGGGCCTCCCCAACAAAGGGGGCCTACTTGTTCTATCTTAAAAGTGACATGCTTCTACTGTTGGAAATGTTACAGAATTAAGTAGATTCTCTCAAAGTGATTTCAATTTGTGACATAAAAACATATTTACAATTCAATATTTTTGTAGGTAATGCTTGTAAAAGACTTTAAAAATGCTTTTAAAAAAAAGATCAAAGATTGAGAAATCTGAGAGTTTTGGGGGATGCAATATTCAATTTTTAAGCAGAAAAGTTCTTTCATTTTAAGATAGAGCTTCCGTGCTGAGATCAGATGTGTTGGGCCAAAAGGCACAGCAAACCACAACACATACGTGCCCACTTAGCATCCTTTTATGGGTGGATGGTAAAGAGGTGTCCTCCTTTAGTTATCTGGCATGCACGAGCAAGATGCAGCTTCCAATTATCATCATCGTGTGCCTTCTCCGCAATGAAGGTTGGCTACCATGGATCGCCATTCTACTCTGTTTCTTGCTCTGATGGTGCAGGCTGTATCTATTGATGTTACTCGTCCATGTTAGTCTTGGTCTGCCTCTGCCTCTTTTACCTTGTATTTTCCCTTCCAATATTATTTTTAGTAGGCTGTTGTGTCTTTTAACATGCCCCAAAAATTTCATTTGTCTTGTCTTAATTGTATTTAGTTCTCTTTTTATTTTCAGTTGTTTTAAAACTTCCTCGTTTGTTTTCTTTTCTTTCCACATCCAATTCTACCTATTCTTCTATAAATCCACATTTCAAAGGCTTCTGTTTTCTTGTCTGCTGTCCATGTTTTGTCTAATTATTGGATGTATAAAAGTTCCATCTCCCTAATCAGCCATCACAGTGACAACTCTGGGGGGCATGGATGAAGGTGAAGAGATTAAAGAAAAGCATGTCTCTGCACCATTGTTTTTATTTCACAATTGTTTGCCAAGGACTACTGTATCCAGTGATATGAGCAGCTACAAAATAACTTACAACATACATGATGATGATGATGGCAGTTGTGATCGATAATGACAAATTGGATGTTGGTCACAAAATTCACCTGCAGTCAACAGTTTTTCAACAAAGCATCACAGAAATCATCTTTCACAATTGACACACGTCTGTGACGCATGCACAAATACTACATCAGGTAATCAACCGTTGATACATCAAACATGCTAGTTGGATAAATCTATCACTTCAGATATAAAACCTAACATTTGATGCACCTAACATAAAAAACAAAACATTATTGATATGAACACACAAATGGCACTACATGACATAAAAACTGATATCGAACCAAACTAGTGACAAGTCTGCACAGTGGCAAACAGTCCCTGTGCTGACCTGGATAGACATGTAATCATCACGACGAGCATATCTCCTAATAAAATGGGTGAAAAATTAGATAGAAAATTACAATTGAAATTTGTATTGAAATATCTGTACACTTTTATGATACATTTCTCTCCGGCCCACGACTTAGATGACCAGGCATAGAGTTCAAGGTCAACATTAAAAATAGGGCATCTACGATTTGGTTGTTTGAGAGGAAGGTGACGAATGATGCAGCATTTCCTGCTACCATAAAACATACATCATTTAAAGCACAGACAACATGGACATTTTTATAGAAAATACTTTGATACCAAATATGTACAAATATTTGCGTGACGTGACTAGCTGTACAAAAATGTGAAACTTTGGGCTACAACTACTGATTCGTACACAAGCAGATCATTTGACAATCTGACCCATTTTTATATTTTCTTGATTCATCATTCTGTCCGTTCCTAGATTACAATGAACTAAAATTATTGCTAATCCGAAGAATGTATGGAAATCCACTTAGTAAAAAAATAAAATGAAAGTTACATGAAGGATGTATGAGTTTGGGTGTTGGAAATAGACTCATAGTTTGGCACAACCTGCCAATATCGTTATCTCAAACAATCTGCTGCAGGGAAGTTTTGGTCAGCTATGAACCAAGCAAGAGGCAGATGTCGGACAGGTCATGCACACACAGGCACTGGACAACCTGGCAGAGATGTGTGGCCAAGCCTTGTGACACTTGGCACATAACGTACAAATTTGAAGAACTGGCCAGGGAAAAATTGTACATTGCGTTTGTGGTTGGAAACCTAAAAGTTTTCGTCCACAGACTTTGTACGTGTTGTACAAAAGGTTTGGTCTTTATCTATCCATTGAAAGAGTACAACCAGATTCGTGAACAATTTGAAGCGGACACAAACCACTCATCATACTTGTAAACAAACACAAACCACTCATCATACTTGTACACAAACCACCACTCATCATACTTGTAAACAAACACAAACCACTCATCATACTTGTACACAAACACAAACCACCACTCATCATACTTGTAAACAAACACAAACCACCACTCATCATACTTGTAAACAAACACAAACCACTCATCATACTTGTAAACAAACACAAACCACCACTCGTCATACTTGTAAACAAACACAAACCACTCATCATACTTGTAAACAAACACAAACCACTCATCATACTTGTAAACAAACACAAACCACTCATCATACTTGTAAACAAACACAAACCACCACTCGTCATACTTGTAAACAAACACAAACCACTCATCATACTTGTAAATAAACACAAACCGCCACTCATCATACTTGTAAACAAACACAAACCGCCACTCATCATACTTGTAAACAAACACAAACCACTCATCATACTTGTAAACAAACACAAACCGCCACTCATCATACTTGTAAACAAACACAAACCACCACTCATCATACTTGTAAACAAACACAAACCGCCACTCATCATACTTGTAAACAAACACAAACCGCCACTCGTCATACTTGTAAACAAACACAAACCACTCATCATACTTGTAAACAAACACAAACCACTCATCATACTTGTAAACAAACACAAACCACTCATCATACTTGTAAACAAACACAAATCGCCACTCATCATACTTGTAAACAAACACAAACCGCCACTCATCATACTTGTAAACAAACACAAACCGCCACTCATCATACTTGTAAACAAACACAAACCACCACTCGTCATACTTGTAAACAAACACAAACCACTCATCATACTTGTAAACAAACACAAACCACTCATCATACTTGTAAACAAACACAAACCACTCATCATACTTGTAAACAAACACAAACCACTCATCATACTTGTAAACAAACACAAACCACTCATCATACTTGTAAACAAACACAAACCACCACTCGTCATACTTGTAAACAAACACAAACCACTCATCATACTTGTAAACAAACACAAACCACCACCCATCATACTTGTAAACAAACACAAACCACCACCCATCATACTTGTAAACAAACACAAACCACCACTCATCATACTTGTAAACAAACACAAACCACCACTCATCATACTTGTAAACAAACACAAACCACCACCCATCATACTTGTAAACAAACACAAACCACTCATCATACTTGTAAACAAACACAAACCACCACCCATCATACTTGTAAACAAACACAAACCACCACCCATCATACTTGTAAACAAACACAAACCACCACTCATCATACTTGTAAACAAACACAAACCACCACCCATCATACTTGTAAACAAACACAAACCACCACCCATCAAACTTGTAAACAAACACAAACCACCACTCATCATACTTGTAAACAAACACAAACCACCACCCATCATACTTGTAAACAAACACAAACCACCACCCATCATACTTGTAAACAAACACAAACCACCACCCATCATACTTGTAAACAAACACAAACCACCACCCATCATACTTGTAAACAAACACAAACCACCACCCATCATACTTGTAAACAAACACAAACCACCACTCATCATACTTGTAAACAAACACAAACCACCACTCATCATACTTGTAAACAAACACAAACCACCACCCATCATACTTGTAAACAAACACAAACCACTCATCATACTTGTAAACAAACACAAACCACCACCCATCATACTTGTAAACAAACACAAACCACCACCCATCATACTTGTAAACAAACACAAACCACCACCCATCATACTTGTAAACAAACACAAACCACCACTCATCATACTTGTAAACAAACACAAACCACCACTCATCATACTTGTAAACAAACACAAACCACCACTCATCATACTTGTAAACAAACACAAACCACCACCCATCATACTTGTACACAAACCACCACTCATCATACTTGTAAACAAACACAAACCACCACTCATCATACTTGTAAACAAACACAAACCACCACTCATCATACTTGTAAACAAACACAAACCACCACTCATCATACTTGTAAACAAACACAAACCACCACTCATCATACTTGTAAACAAACACAAACCACCACTCATCATACTTGTAAACAAACACAAACCACCACTCATCAAACTTGTAAACAAACACAAACCACCACTCATCATACTTGTAAACAAACACAAACCACCACTCATCATACTTGTAAACAAACACAAACCACCACTCATCATACTTGTAAACAAACACAAACCACCACTCATCATACTTGTAAACAAACACAAACCACCACCCATCATACTTGTAAACAAACACAAACCACCACTCATCATACTTGTAAACAAACACAAACCACCACTCATCATACTTGTAAACAAACACAAACCACCACCCATCATACTTGTAAACAAACACAAACCACCACCCATCAAACTTGTAAACAAACACAAACCACCACTCATCATACTTGTAAACAAACACAAACCACCACTCATCAAACTTGTAAACAAACACAAACCACCACTCATCATACTTGTAAACAAACACAAACCACCACCCATCAAACTTGTAAACAAACACAAACCACCACTCATCAAACTTGTAAACAAACACAAACCACCACTCATCATACTTGTAAACAAACACAAACCACCACCCATCAAACTTGTAAACAAACACAAACCACCACTCATCATACTTGTAAACAAACACAAACCACCACCCATCAAACTTGTAAACAAACCACCTTGGGACACACATCATGACAGCTTCTACACATTATATCCACCGAAAAATATCACATATGCCAAATGAATGGTTACCAACTAAAACATGAGACCCTGGGAGTGTTCATCCGAGATACCACACCTACAGAAATGGGTCGGACCAGTCCTATTATAGGACATCAAAGATCGTAGAAACATCGGTATCTAGCAACAATACAGTTAGCGCTAGAATCTTGGTTCAAGTTGTCTTTCCCTTGTACACATCTAGAACAGGCACCTTTTCTCAAACTGCCCCCAGCTGGATCTACCTTTTCCCAGCTTATTACACTCACATCACCCAAGTGCCCTAATGTCATGTTTTCAAATGTCTTTGTAGCATAGAAGTGGTCTTCCTATGTTTCTTTAATCAAAGGCTGTCTCTTTCCATAGAGGGTGCTAATGGGAACCACAAGAGCCTCAATGGTTAGTATTGTCCACTTCCTGATCATAAGGTTAACTACTAATAGATTAGGACCAGTCAAAAGTTAACTACTAATAGATTAGGACCAGTCAAAAGTTAACTACTAATAGATTAGGACCAGTCAAAAGTTAACTACTAATAGATTAGGACCAGTCAAAAGTTAACTACTAATAGATTAGGACCAGTCAAAAGTTAACTACTAATAGATTAGGACCAGTCAAAAGTTAACTACTAATAGATTAGGACCAGTCAAAAGTTAACTACTAATAGATTAGGACCAGTCAAAAGTTAACTACTAATAGATTAGGACCAGTCAAAAGTTAACTACTAATAGATTAGGACCAGTCAAAAGTTAACTACTAATAGATTAGGACCAGTCAAAAGTTAACTACTAATAGATTAGGACCAGTCAAAAGTTAACTACTAATAGATTAGGACCAGTCAAAAGTTAACTACTAATAGATTAGGACCAGTCAAAAGTTAACTACTAATAGATTAGGACCAGTCAAAAGTTAACTACTAATAGATTAGGACCAGTCAAAAGTTAACTACTAATAGATTAGGACCAGTCAAAAGTTAACTACTAATAGATTAGGACCAGTCAAAAGTTAACTACTAATAGATTAGGACCAGTCAAAAGTTAACTACTAATAGATTAGGACCAGTCAAAAGTTAACTACTAATAGATTAGGACCAGTCAAAAGTTAACTGTCAATAGATTAGGACCAGTCAAAAGTTAACTACTAATAGATTAGGACCAGTCAAAAGTTAACTACTAATAGATTAGGACCAGTCAAAAGTTAACTGTCAATAGATTAGGACCAGTCAAAAGTTAACTACTAATAGATTAGGACCAGTCAAAAGTTAACTACTAATAGATTAGGACCAGTCAAAAGTTAACTACTAATAGATTAGGACCAGTCAAAAGTTAACTACTAATAGATTAGGACCAGTCAAAAGTTAACTACTAATAGATTAGGACCAGTCAAAAGTTAACTGTCAATAGATTAGGACCAGTCAAAAGTTAACTACTAATAGATTAGGACCAGTCAAAAGTTAACTACTAATAGATTAGGACCAGTCAAAAGTTAACTGTCAATAGATTAGGACCAGTCAAAAGTTAACTACTAATAGATTAGGACCAGTCAAAAGTTAACTGTCAATAGGCTAGGGGTAGTCAAAGGTCTACTTATCAATAGACATCTATATATAGACCTTTCGAGCCGTAGCCGGCCCATAGGGTGTAGACCAAGATACTCCTTCTCTTATCTGAATTTTTGTTCTAGCAGTTTTCAGTTCTTTTAAAGATATTTTATCAAATCTCGCCATTTGTCTCTGTTCTGTGCAAGCAGCTCTATCTCTTTGAGGGAGCCGATTCCTGCTGCATTTGCCTCTCTCAGCAATGTTCTTCTCAGTGTCTCTCTGGGTCTTCCTCTTTTTCTCTTACCTGTTGTTTCCCACATGAGGGCTTGCTTTGCTATTCGGTTATTATCTCCGATAATCAATAGACTAGGGACAGTCAAAGGTTAACTGTCAATAGACTAGGGGCAGTCAAAGGTTAACTGTCAATAGACTAGGGACAGTCAAAGGTTAACTGTCAATAGGCTAGGGACAGTCAAAGGTTAACTGTCAATAGGCTAAGGACAGTCAAAGGTTAACTGTCAATAGACTAGGGACAGTCAAAGGTTAACTATCAATAGACTAGGGACAGTCAAAGGTTAACTGTCAATAGGCTAAGGACAGTCAAAGATTAACTATCAATAGACTAGGGACAGTAAAAGGTTAACTATCAATAGGCTAGGGACAGTCAAAGGTTAACTATCAATAGGCTAGGACCAGTCAAAGGTTAACTATCAATAGGCTAGGACCAGTCAAAGGTTAAATATCAATAGGCTAGGGACAGTCAAAGGTTAACTGTCAATAGACTAGGGACAGTCAAAGGTTAACTATCAATAGACTAGGGACAGTCAAAGGTTAACTATCAATAGACTAGGGACAGTCAAAGGTCAACTATCAATAGGCTAGGACCAGTCAAAGGTTAACTATCAATAGGCTAGGGACAGTCAAAGGTTAACTATCAATAGGCTAGGGACAGTCAAAGGTTAACTATCAATAGGCAAGGGACAGTCAAAGGTTAACTATCAATAGGCTAGGGGCAGTCAAAGGTTAACTATCAATAGACTAGGGACAGTCAAAGGTTAACTATCAATAGACTAGGGACAGTCAAAGGTCAACTATCAATAGGCTAGGACCAGTCAAAGGTTAACTATCAATAGGCTAGGGACAGTCAAAGGTTAATTATCAATAGGCTAGGGACAGTCAAAGGTTAACTATCAATAGGCTAGGGACAGTCAAAGGTTAACTATCAATAGGCTAGGGACAGTCAAAGGTTAACTATCAATAGACTAGGGACAGTCAAAGGTTAACTATCAATAGGCTAGGGACAGTCAAAGGTTAACTATCAATAGACTAGGGACAGTCAAAGGTTAACTATCAATAGACTAGGACCAGTCAACTATCAATACTTTCACTGTAATTATACTTGAATGCAGCATTAAAGAGACAAGGTGCCTGGCAGCAACAGAACCGGAAGCTGACATCGACTCATAGCTGATGGTTTGTGTCAGGATTGGTGACCCATAACCATACTCCACTTCTTTGCAGAGCCTCTAGTAACAAACTAACCAGCAAAGTGAGCAGAAACTCAAGGTAGGGAAGTATCCTGGTACTGGCTGGGCTGAAAGGGGCAAAAAAAAAACCCCCACAAAACATTGCATCTATGCACTTAGACCAGCGCTTGGGGGTGGGCTCTGTATGCAGGCAATGGGTAGAGTCACTGCAGAAATCAAAATATGTAGGGTCACCTTTGTCTATGTCCTGGACATGCGGGAGTATGGGGAAATAAAAGAGCAGACAGGTTGGCTAACTGCGATGTCATTAAAGATGGTCAACCAAAGGGTTAGGTGGACATCGTTAATGCTTTCCAAGATGTGGGATGGGCACAAGACTTCGACAACCATGAGTCAACGTCACTCCTTCGATGAAAGAGATGTGTGTTAAGATAGGCATATCCAGAAATGAGAAACTTAGTGGGCGTGTAAGAAGACTTATCAACCAACACAGAACTGGAGTCGTCAGTCGCTGGACACTGTGGGACTTGCTGAGGAGGGGATCTGAGCACCTATGGATATGTTCGGAGTGCAGTGATGATGACCCGCAAATAACAGACCTGCCTTGCTGCCAAACGATGGCACATGTTTGTGTGGTGAGAGGTTCTGTATCTGTCACCATTCACGAAAGCTTCTGTATTTGACACACAGTTTTACTAGTCCTATGTATCAGCTTACAACAGAAGAACTACATGTCCCACATCACCAGACACTATATTAATTCTACATGGACAAAATAACAGGTACACTAGTTAGCTCCAAACCATTTGATAAAGTAAAATGTAACAGTTCCTCACAAACTCATAAAATAATGGACACACTAACACTCACATCTTAAAGTAACAGACACAGTAACACCCACATCTTAAAGTAACAGACACACTAACACCCACATCTTAAAGTAACGGACACACTAACACCCACATCTTAAAGTAACAGACACACTAACACCCACATCTTAAAGTAACAGACACACTAACACCCACATCTTAAAGTAACAGACACACTAACACCCACATCTTAAAGTAACAGACACACTAACACTCACATCTTAAAGTAACAGACACACTAACACCCACATCTTAAAGTAACAGACACACTAACACCCACATCTTAAAGTAACAGACACACTAACACCCACATCTTAAAGTAACAGACACACTAACACCCACATCTTAAAGTAACAGACACACTAACACCCACATCTTAAAGTAACAGACACACTAACACCCACATCTTAAAGTAACAGACACACTAACACCCACATCTTAAAGTAACAGACACACTAACACCCACATCTTAAAGTAACAGACACACTAACACCCACATCTTAAAGTAACAGACACACTAACACTCACATCTTAAAGTAACAGACACACTAACACCCACATCTTAAAGTAACAGACACACTAACACCCACATCTTAAAGTAACATACACACTAACACCCACATCTTAAAGTAACAGACACACTAACACTCACATCTTAAAGTAACAGACACACTAACACTCACATCTTAAAGTAACAGACACACTAACACTCACATCTTAAAGTAACAGACACACTAACACTCACATCTTAAAGTAACAGACACACTAACACTCACATCTTAAAGTAACAGACACACTAACACCCACATCTTAAAGTAACAGACACACTAACACCCACATCTTAAAGTAACAGACACACTAACACTCACATCTTAAAGTAACAGACACACTAACACCCACATCTTAAAGTAACAGACACCCACATCTTAAAGTAACAGACACAGTAACACTCACATCTTAAAGTAACAGACACACTAACACCCACATCTTAAAGTAACGGACACACTAACACCCACATCTTAAAGTAACAGACACACTAACACTCACATCTTAAAGTAACAGACACACTAACACCCACATCTTAAAGTAACAGACACACTAACACCCACATCTTAAAGTAACAGACACACTAACACTCACATCTTAAAGTAACAGACACACTAACACTCACATCTTAAAGTAACAGACACACTAACACTCACATCTTAAAGTAACAGACACACTAACACTCACATCTTAAAGTAACAGACACACTAACACTCACATCTTAAAGTAACAGACACACTAACACCCACATCTTAAAGTAACAGACACACTAACACCCACATCTTAAAGTAACAGACACACTAACACTCACATCTTAAAGTAACAGACACACTAACACCCACATCTTAAAGTAACAGACACCCACATCTTAAAGTAACAGACACAGTAACACTCACATCTTAAAGTAACAGACACACTAACACCCACATCTTAAAGTAACGGACACACTAACACCCACATCTTAAAGTAACAGACACACTAACACCCACATCTTAAAGTAACAGACACACTAACACCCACATCTTAAAGTAACAGACACACTAACACCCACATCTTAAAGCAACAGACACACTAACACCCACATAAAGTAACAGACACACTAACACCCACATAAAGTAACAGACACACCAGTAACCATAAGCCATCTCACAAGATCAAAGCAAAAACAGTTGTAGAGCATATTCCATCAGTTACGACGACCAAAGTAACAAAATACAAGTCACAGGGCTGGTATCCTCAAGTTAATATGGCAGATAACAATGGCAAGTCCTTCAACAAACTGTCCTTTAACAATTCTTTTGTCCTTCAGATTTCTTTACAGCAAATAAAACAAGTCCTACAAATTCACTTCAAACCTGAATTCTTTCAGACATGACATTAAGTCAATAGATGACAAGTCCTACAAAATGTCCTTAACATTAATTTCCATTCCCATCATGGATTACATTCTATTCTATTTGTGGAATCAGTTTCATTACTGTAGTCATGACATCCCCATATCTGTTCCACAGCCCATCCCAGCATTTTTGGAAGCGTAACAGAACACTTCCTGTAAGGTGTTGATTGTAGATACATCTACTTTTCTTGCTAAGCACTCCAGACCAGACCATCCTTTCAACTTTAGACTCATCCTCTCGATGCAGAACAACAGATAAGTCTAAAACTGTCAGAAATATGTTTTTGGCACAGCTAGAGAAGAGAGCCAACTAGAAGCTGTGTACATTACTGGAAATCTGTCTGTCTCCAACTGAAGATCTTTGAAGTCAAAACTACGTAGGTCTGTTTAGTCTTGTCTTATCTGAGGCAGCCTTTGTGGTTGGGGCATTCGCTTCCTAATCAGAAGAGTCCTGGTTCTATTCCCAGAAGTGGCAGATTTTTTTTTCAAACCAATGATGTGCTCTGTTCACGTAGCTTCTAAAAATAGGTATCAAGACTCTCTGTTAACGTAGCTTCTAAAAATAGGTACCAATGCTCTCTCTGTTCACGTAGCTTATAAAAATAGGTACCAACACTCTGTTCACGTAGCTTCTAAAAATAGGTACCAACTCTCTGTTCACATAGCTTCTAAAAATAGGTACCAAGACTCTGTTCACCCAGCCTCTAAAAATAGGTACCAAGGCTCTCTCTGTTCACCCAGCCTCTAAAAATAGGTACCAAGGCTCTCTCTGTTCACCCAGCCTCTAAAGTAGGTACCAAGGCTCTCTCTGTTCACCCAGCCTCTAAAAATAGGTACCAAGGCTCTCTCTGTTCACCCGGCCTCTAAAAATAGGTACCAAGGCTCTCTCTGTTCACCCAGCCTCTAAAAATAGGTACCAAGGCTCTCTGTTCACCCAGCCTTTAAAAATAGGTACCAAGGCTCTCTCTGTTCACCCAGCCTCTAAAAATAGGTACCAAGGCTCTCTCTGTTCACCCAGCCTCTAAAAATAGGTACCAAGGCTCTCTCTGTTCACCCGGCCTCTAAAAATAGGTACCAAGGCTCTCTCTGTTCAACCAGCCTCTAAAAATAGGTACCAAGTCTCTCTCTGTTCACCCAGCCTCTAAAAATAGGTACCAAGGTTCTCTCTGTTCAACCAGCCTCTAAAAATAGGTACCAAGGCTCTCTCTGTTCAACCAGCCTCTAAAAATAGGTACCAAGGCTCTCTCTGTTCACCCAGCCTCTAAAAATAGGTACAAAGGCTCTCTCTGTTCACCCGGCCTTTAAAAATAGGTACCAAGGCTCTCTCTGTTCACCCAGCCTCTAAAAATAGGTACCAAGGCTCTCTCTGTTCACCCAGCCTCTAAAAATGGGCCCCAGAGATTTTTTGTGGATGTAAAGGCAGCTTTGCGTGATACCGACAACATCAGCCAAAAATATGCTGTTGTTACAGAAAAATCTGGTCACTAACACCATATTCTCCATACACCTAGCAACGCAGGGGAGGGAACTTTACTATCTACAAAGCTAAAACATATTATTTTATGGTATCTGTTAAGAATCGATGGCTCCGTTAGTTGAACTTCTGAACAATATCATCATAAGACTTGTTGACAATCATTAACCTTAGATTACAGTACCTACCAGTGAGGTGTGTTGTTACATTTCGTTATATCAACTGTAACATTAGGAGCACTAAAAATATGATTTTCTTTGAGCTTTTGACACACACAATGGTGTGAAACCTGAAAATGACTGTTTGGACTGGACGTGTCACTTTGTTTATTCAGATAGTCGCTGTAAGTTCGTCACTTTGTTCTGCTACTTCTAAACATTATTCGCTGCGTGTCCCCAAGCCACAAAGTGTTGTTTAATGTCAGCCGACAAAAGAGAAAATTTCCCTATGGGGTCATATCTCACGAAATGAAATAAAAAAAAAAAAATTCCTGCTTCAAAAGAAACAAATCCGACCCTCAGATTCAAGCATAGAAACTCATGATGCAAAGCAGCATTCCTCTCTTTCCCAGGGTACTAGCCTGGTGCCCATTTCTGCCAGCAGCTGGGTCGACTGCGGCGGTATTTTTTTCCCAACCACGAGTACAACTCACACTGCTTCTAGTGGGAATCGAATACGGGTTGTCTGAACGTTGGTAGCCCAGTCGGGTGGTTTTCCCAACTAGACTACCGAGGCCCCCAGGTAGATATCGTAATCTAGGGTTAAGCAACTGGCTTCACACTATTGAAGTATAACTCTGTTCCAATAATTTCTCTGACGCTACTATTTATTAAACATCTAACCTCACACACTAACAGCCCAGTGTTTGGTTAAGGACAATATTTGAACACCAGTAACTTAAGAGTGGCAAACATTTGATTATTTTTCAATTTATTGTTGTTTTGGTGCTATGCTTAAGGTACCACTATGACAGCATTTCTAACAACTTGCTTCAACTTCTCTGTTGGATTTTCTGTCCCACTTTTCCAGGCACTTCAATTCTGGGATATATTAAAACGAGAAGCCGTTGACAAACGTTAAGTGGACTAGATGACGTACACATTTTCCTGTCGTTGATGCGCTCAAACTGTTTGTTAAACATACTGCAGTGTAACAACTTCTTCCAAACTCAACTCATCAAGCTGTTGGATATACTGAAATGAAGAAATGACTGAAACTGAACAAAACTATCATACTTTCCAGTTTTTGAGGTGTGCTCTACGAGACTGGAGAATAAAGGCAGCATGCACAGAGTAGTTGCTACAAGGCGTTCAGGTAAGCACTTTTATTTCACCGTTAACAATTGAAATTTAAAATTACGTTACTGTCCCTACAGCTTTACCCACAGGTTTTTATCCATCTGGCCACCTCTCTCACTGACTGATGTGGTACAGGAAATGTCAAACGACCAGCAAAGGCTAGACTAGCAACGAATCACTGAAACTTTTCATGAACGAAATTGAATGCACAACATTCCTTGGGAGACTGTGTTGTCGAGTCCTGGCAAGAAGTTCATGAATTGATATAGGCTCATTTATAGCGGTCAAATGTTCAACAGTTGATCTTGTGGTTTAGACAAATGTGTTAAGTGCATGGTACATCTGCATGAGAACAACAAAGTGTATTGGCAGACACGAACGTCGGTCATTCAGTACTGGGTCAAAGGTCAGCCAGGACAGAGAGTTGTAAGTTTCCAAAACGTATCTGAAAGAAGGGAAACAAAAATGTCACATTTATCAATGTTATAGGAGGGACATCATGTATAGAGCATTTATTACTGTCATAAAGTGCCCATTTAATAGGCAACATTTATTACTATCATAAAGTGCCCATTTAATAGGTAACATTTATTACTGTCATAAAGGGCCCATTTAATAGGTAACATTTATTACTGTCATAAAGGGCCCATTTAATAGGTAACATTTATTACTGTCATAAAAGGCCCATTTAATAGGTAACATTTATTACTGTCACAAAAGGCCCATTTAATAGGTAACATTTATTACTGTCACAAAAGGCCCATTTAATAGGTAACATTTATTACTGTCATAAAGGGCCCATTTAATAGGTAACATTTATCACTATCATAAAGGGCCCATTTAATAGGTGACTTTTACTACTGTCACAAAAGGCCCACAAAATATGTAAAGTATAACAAGAAGGTCACAAGTTACAAGTAAAGTGTAACAAGGTCACAAGTAAAGTGTAACATGAAGGTCACAAGTTACAAGTAAAGTGTAACAAGGTCACAAGTAAAGTGTAACATGAAGGTCACAAGTTACAAGTAAAGTGTAACAAGGTCACAAGTAAAGTGTAACATGAAGGTCACAAGTTACAAGTAAAGTGTAACAAGAAGGTCACAAGTTACAAGTAAAGTGTAACATGAAGGTCACAAGTTACAAGTAAAGTGTAACAAGGTCACAAGTTACAAGTAAAGTATAACATGAAGGTCACAAGTTACAAGTAAAGTGTAACAAGGTCACAAGTTACAAGTAAAGTGTAACAAGAAGGTCACAAGTTACAAGTAAAGTGTAACAAGGTCACAAGTTACAAGTAAAGTGTAACATGAAGGTCACAAGTTACAAGTAAAGTGTAACAAGAAGGTCACAAGTTACAATTAAAGTGTAACAAGGTCACAAGTTACAAGTAAAGTGTAACAAGAAGGTCACAAGTTATAAGTAAAGTGTAACATGAAGGTTACAAGTAAAGTGTAAATCCGTAACTGAGTTTTTACAAATTGAAGTAGCCAGTATTCTCTAGTAATATTTGATAACATATTATTGGAGGCTGCTATCTTAGTTATAGCCCATGTGGCTGAGTGATTAATGTTCTTGCTTCCTGATCAGAAGGGCCCAGGTTCTACTCCCAGAAGTGGTGGATTTTTTTTTATTTTGGGACCGACAAGGCTCCGGGTTCACCCAGCCTCTAAAAATAGGTACCAGAGATTTTCCTGGGAAATAATAACGATATCACGCAAAAATGTGCAGCAGACATAGAAAAATATGGTCACTAAAACCATATTCCCGATACGCACAGCAAGGCAGGGGAGGTAACTTTGACTTTACGATCTCACTGATTGGGGAAGGAATCAACTAAATATTTGTTCATATTTCTCCTCAAACGAAATAAGATACCTGAGTATATCACAAGTCATATGTGAGTCCAGAGCATGAGGTTTGCTTCTGTTGTCTGTCTTGTGGAAAAATTCATCGTGTCGAGATGATTCATGGATGTGAAGTGCAGACTGTGGAAATTATGACAGATGTTCATATTTCTTCAATGATAAAAACAAGAAATTAACAGTGCTCAAAGAGAAATTATCAAAAACAAGAAATTAATAGTGCTCTAAGAGAAATTATCAAAAACAAGAAATTAATAGTGCTCAAAGAGAAATTATCAAAAACAAGAAATTAATAGTGCTCAAAGAGAAATTATCAAAAACAAGAAATTAATAGTGCTCAAAGAGAAAATATCAAAAACAAGAAATTAACAGTGCTCACAGAGAAATTATCAAAAACAAGAAATTAACAGTGCTCAAAGAGAAATTATCAAAAACAAGAAATTTATAATGTTCAAAGAGAAATTATCAAAAACAAGAAATTAACACTGCTCAAAGAGAAATTATCAAAAACAAGAAATTAACAGTGCTCAAAGAGAAATGATCAAAAACAAGAAATTAATAGTGTTCAAAGAGAAGTTATCAAAAACAAGAAATTAATAGTGCTCTAAGAGAAATGATCAAAAACAAGAAATTAAAAGTGCTCAAAGAGAAATGATCAAAAACAAGAAATTAATAGTGCTCAAAGAGAAATTATCAAAAACAAGAAATTAATAGTGCTCAAAGAGAAATTATCAAAAACAAGAAATTAATAATGTTCAAAGAGAAATTATCAAAAACAAGAAATTAATAGTGCTCAAAGAGAAATTATCAAAAACAAGAAATTAACAGTGCTCACAGAGAAATTATCAAAAACAAGAAATTAACAGTGCTCAAAGAGAAATTATCAAAAACAAGAAATTAATAGTGCTCTAAGAGAAATTATCAAAAACAAGAAATTAATACTGTTCAAAGAGAAATTATCAAAAACAAGAAATTAATAGTGCTCTAAGAGAAATTATCAAAAACAAGAAATTAATACTGTTCAAAGAGAAATTATCAAAAACAAGAAATTAATAGTGCTCAAAGACAAATGATCAAAAACAAGAAATTAACAGTGCTCAAAGAGAAATTATCAAAAACAAGAAATTAACAGTGCTCAAAGAGAAATTATCAAAAACAATAAATTAATAGTGTTCAAAGAGAAATGATCAAAAACAAGAAATTAATAGTGCTCAAAGAGAAATTATCAAAAACAAGAAATTAACAGTGCTCACAGAGAAATAATCAAAAACAAGAAATGGGAGAGAAAGATGAAATCAATATTTCTTCCACAGAAATTGCCAAAAATGAATGAATATTCTTCTTCTTCTACCTTTATAGCTCCCTGTGGAGCATAGGTCTTCAACAAACACTTTCCAAGTCGCTCTGTTTCTTGCCATTCTTTTAAGATCATTCCATATCTTCCCCATCTTCATCTCTGCTTCTATCTGTCTTCTCCAAGAATTCCTTGATCTTCCTCTTTGTCTTTTCCCCTAGGGATTCCAAAAAAAGGGCCTGTTGTGTAATACTCTCAGTTGGCTTCCGTAGTGTGTGTCCTATCCAGCGCCATTGTCTTCGCTGTATCTCTTTATCCACTGGTATTTGACTGGTACATTTCCATAATTCTATGTTAGTGATTTTGTCCTGCCATTTCCATCCTTTTATTCTGCGTAAGCTTCCATTAATGAAAGTCTGTATCTTCGTGATTGTCAATTTTGTTGTTCTCCATGTTTCACAGCCATATAATAGGACCGACTTAGCATTTGAGTTGAAAATTTTTATTTTTGTATTTAACCTAATTTCTTTGGATTTCCATATGTTTCCCAGTGCAATGAAAGCTCCTCTTGCTTTTGATATCCTTATTTTGGTATCATTTTCTGTTCCTCCCTCTTTATCTATATTACTGCCCAGATATATGTAAGATTGTACGTCTAGTAGAGGTATTTCTCCTAGTTTTATTTGGTTATTGCCAACTGCATTAATTCTCATAATATTGGTCTTATCTCTATTAATCTTTAGTCCTAGCTGTTGTGATCTCTCATCAAGTATGCTCATTTTATCCTGCATCTGTTGATGGCTGTGTGATAGGAGAGCTATGTCATCAGCAAAGTCTAAATCCTCAAGTTGTTTGGTCAGTGACCACTGGATTCCATTTCTGTTGGTTTGAGTTATTTTCATAATCCAATCTATGGCCAGTAGAAAGAGAAATGGAGACAGAAGGCATCCCTGCCTTACTCCTGTTCTTATTTCAAATGCTTGTGTAAGCTGTCCTTCATGCACCACACTACATTTTGTTCCTGCATACATTATTTTTATCAGGTTAATAAACTTGAAGCTGCTATCTGAAAGAATGTTGCTTCAACACAAATAATCATATAGCTCTACAAAGATCCATATATATTTTGTACAGAATTAGTAAATACAACATTCTTTCCCTAAAATCACATCTACTTCAACTGAAGGATTAACACGCAAAATTCAGTTCCTAGTCTCTAGGCACTCCGTCAGAGATAAAAATCTGGCGGACGTAAAAAAGAAAAAAACAAAAAAACTCCATGCCGAAGATGGATGCGTTAGGCCACAAAGCACAGATATCAGAGTTTTGCTGTAAAGTAATGACACAACCTATCCCTATCTGCTTAACGGATGAGCTCTAAGAAGATGAGAGAGTAGCTGTTCAAGACTGAAACACGAATGGTATTTTATGAACAGTTCTGTAAAACACCAAGCCTTACCTTGAACACATGAGGGGAGACAAACACGAATGGTATTTTATGAGCAGTTCTGTAACTAATGAAAACACCAAGACTTACCTTGAACACATGAGGGGAGACAAACTCATTTTCAGGGCAGGCAGACCAAAACCATTTTGGAAGTGAGCCTGCAGGAGCGGTGGAGATGAAGTAGCCCATGGCCAGAGGCTGCTGGAGAAGGTTGTAGTCATCTTGGGGGTCTGCTATGATCTCTCCCAAGTTCTGTGGGGTACAGTCAATTCAATTGTTTATCACTATCAAGAAAGTGGCTTCTTGACAACAGATACAAAAATGTTTATCACTACAGAGAAAGTGGTTTCTGGACAACAGATACAAAATTGTTTATCACTACAGAGAAAGTGGCTTCTTGACAACAGATACAAAATTGTTTATCACTGCAGAGAAAGTGGCTTCTTGACAACAGATACAAAATTGTTTATCACTGCAGAGAAAGTGGCTTCTTGACAACAGATACAAAATTGTTTATCACTGCAGAGAAAGTGGCTTCTTGACAACAGATACAAAATTGTTTATCACTACAGAGAAAGTGGCTTCTTGACAACAGATACAAAACTGTTTATCACTACAGAGAAAGTGGCTTCTTGACAACAGATACAAAATTGTTTATCACTACAGAGAAAGTGGCTTCTTGACAACAGATACAAAATTGTTTATCACTACAGAGAAAGTGGCTTCTTGACAACAGATACAAAATTGTTTATCACTACAGAGAAAGTGGTTTCTGGACAACAGATACAAAATTGTTAATTGCGACAGAGAAAGTGGTTTCTGGACAACAGATACAAAATTGTTAATTGCGACAGAGAAAGTGGTTTCTGGACAACAGATACAAAATTGTTAATTGCGACAGAGAAAGTGGTTTCTGGACAACAGATACAAAATTGTTAATCGCTACAGAGAAAGTGGTTTCTGGACAACAGATACAAAACTGTTAATCGCCACAGAGAAAGTGGTTTCTGGACAACAGATACAAAATTGTTAATTGCGACAGAGAAAGTGGTTTCTGGACAACAGATACAAAATTGTTAATCGCTACAGAGAAAGTGGTTTCTGGACAACAGATACAAAACTGTTAATCGCCACAGAGAAAGTGGCTTCTTGACAGCAGATACAAAAATTGTTTATCACTATCAAGAAAGTGGCTTCTTGACAACAGATACAAAATTGTTAATCGCTACAGAGAAAGTGGCTTCTTGAAAACAGATACAAAATTGTTAATCGCTACAGAGAAAGTGGTTTCTTGACAACTTTTTGTTGGTACATTCTGACAGACTATTATTTGTCCATCACTTGTTGGTACATTCTGACAGACTATTATTTGTCTATCTCTTGTCTTGTTGGTACATTCTGACAGACTATTATTTGTCCATCTTTTGTCTTGTTGGTACATTCTGACTGGCTGTTATTTGTCCACCTCTTGATGTAACTCTCCCATCTCTTGATGTTACTGTCCCATCTCTTAATGTTACTGTCCCATCTCTTAATGTTACTATCCCATCTCTTGATGCAACTCTCCCATCTCTTGATGTAACTCTCCCATCTCTTGATGTTACTGTCCCATCTCTTAATGTTACTGTCCCATCTCTTAATGTTACTATCCCATCTCTTGATGCAACTCTCCCATCTCTTGATGCAACTCTCCCATCTCTTGATGCAACTCTCCCATCTCTTGATGCTACTCTCCCATCTCTAGATGCAACTCTCCCATCTCTTGATGTTACTGTCCCATTTCTTGATGTTAGTGTCCCATCTCTTTAAGTAACTCTCCTGTCTCTTGATGTAACTCTCCCATCTATTGATGTAGCTCTCCCGTCTCTTAATGTTACTATTCCATCTCTTGATGTTACTCCCCCGTCTCTTGATGCTACTCTCCTGTCTCTTGATG
Organism: Megaustenia siamemsis; assembly: GCA_032433765.1. Lineage (NCBI taxonomy): Eukaryota > Metazoa > Mollusca > Gastropoda > Stylommatophora > Ariophantidae > Megaustenia > Megaustenia siamemsis. The sequence goes on along the minus strand of JAVIAB010000026.1, from coordinate 822,234 downwards.
TTACTCTCCCATCTCATAATGTTACTCTCCCATCTCTTGATGTAACTCTCCCATTTCTTGATGTTACTCTCCCATCTCTTAATGTTACTCTCCCATCTCTTGATGTTACTCTCCCATCTCTTGATGTTACTCTCCCATCTCTTGGTGTTACTCTCCCATCTCTTGATGTTACTCTCCCATCTCTTGATGTTACTCTCCCATCTCTTGATGTTACTCTCCCATCTCTTGGTGTTACTCTCCCATCTCTTGATGTTACTCTCCCATCTCTTAATGTTACTCTCCCATCTCTTGGTCTTACTCTCCCATCTCTTGATGTTACTCTCCCATCTCTTGATGTTACTCTCCCATCTCTTAATGTTACTCTCCCATCTCTTGGTCTTACTCTCCCATCTCTTGATGTTACTCTCCCATCTCTTGATGTTACTCTCCTATCTACAAGACTGCAGGAAATATTACAGCAAACAATAACATTTATACATTCATTGATGTCCTTTCAACGAAGAGGAATAGTAGTACAGCACACTGGGAAGTTAAACACCATCACAGACCACATGTATGCTGTTGATATCAGAACAGCAGACAGATCACAACAAATGACGAGAGTTTCACCACTTACAACAGACTCATCACAACAAATGACGAGAGTTTCACCACTTACAACAGAGTGATCACAACAAATGACGAGAGTTTCACCACTTACAACAGAGTGATCACAACAAATGATGAGAGTTTCACCACTTACAACAAACTGATCACAACAATTGATGAGAGTTTCACCACTTACAACAGACTGATCACAACAAATGATGAGAGTTTCACCACCTACAACAAACTGATCACAACAAATGATGAGAGTTTCACCACTTACAACAAACTGATCACAACAAATGATGAGAGTTTCACTACTTACAACAGAGTGATCACAACAAACGATGAGAGTTTCACCACTTACAACAGACTGATCACAACAATTGATGAGAGTTTCACCACTAACAACAAACTGATCACAACAAATGATGAGAGTTTCAGCACTTACAGCAGATGCTCCACCACTGATGCGAGAATTCTGTCTGTGGGCACTGCTGACTGGTGAGCCCGGCGGGGAAGTTGTCTGTGGATCATAGCCTTCCACAAAGAACTCGTCCAGAAACATGTTATCATCCATCATGAGGTTCTCCGTGAAGACATCATCTAGTTCAAGATGTGGAGTGAACTCATTCTGAGGATCTTGTTGAAGAGGGTTGGCGTTGACCTAAAGGAAGGACATAATATATTAGCACTAGTATAATAGAGGGTTGGCGTTGACCTAAAGGAAGGACATAATATATTAGCACTAGTATAATAGAGGGTTGGCGTTGACCTAAAGGAAGGACATAATATATTAGCACTAGTATAATAGAGGGTTGGCGTTGACCTAAAGGAAGGACATAATATATTAGCACTAGAATAATAGAGGGTTGGCGTTGACCTAAAGGAATGACATAATTTATTAGCACTAGTATAATAGAGGGTTGGCGTTGACCTAAAGGAAGGACATAATATATTAGCACTAGTATAATAGAGGGTTGGCGTTGACCTAAAGGAAGGACATAATATATTAGTACTAGTATAATAGAGGGTTGGCGTTGACCTAAAGGAAGGACATAATATATTAGTACTAGTATAATAGAGGGTTGGCGTTGACCTAAAGGAAGGACATAATATATTAGCACTAGTATAATAGAGGGTTGGCGTTGACCTAAAGGAAGGACATAATATATTAGCACTAGTATAATAGAGGGTTGGCGTTGACCTAAAGGAAGGACATAATATATTAGTACTAGTATAATAGAGGGTTGGCGTTGACCTAAAGGAAGGACATAATATATTAGTACTAGTATAATAGAGGGTTGGCATTGACCTAAAGGAAGGACATAATATATTAGCACTAGTATAATAGAGGGTTGGCATTGACCTAAAGGAAGGACATAATATATTAGCACTAGTATAATAGAGGGTTGGCGTTGACCTAATGGAAGGACATAATATATTAGCACTAGTATAATAGAGGGTTGGCATTGACCTAAAGGAAGGACATAATATATTAGCACTAGTATAATAGAGGGTTGGCATTGACCTAAAGGAACGACATAATATATTAGCACTAGTATAATAGAGGGTTGGCGTTGACCTAAAGGAAGGACATAATATATTAGCACTAGTATAATAGAGGGTTGGCATTGACCTAAAGGAAGGACATAATATATTAGCACTAGTATAATAGAGGGTTGGCGTTGACCTAAAAGAAGGACATAATATATTAGCACTAGTATAATAGAGGGTTGGCGTTGACCTAAAGGAAGGACATAATATATTAGCACTAGTATAATAGAGGGTTGGTGTTGACCTAAAGGAAGGACATAATATATTAGCACTAGTATAATAGAGGGTTGGCGTTGACCTAAAGGAAGGACATAATATATTAGCACTAGTATCATAGAGGGTTGGCGTTGACCTAAAGGAAGGACATAATATATTAGCACTAGTATAATAGAGGGTTGGCGTTGACCTAAAGGAAGGACATAATATATTAGCACTAGTATAATAGAGGGTTGGCATTGACCTAAAGGAAGGACATAATATATTAGCACTAGTATAATAGAGGGTTGGCGTTGGCCTAAAGGTAAGACATAATATATTAGCACTAAAATAACAGAGGGTTGGCGTTGACCTAAAGGTAAGACATAATATATTAGCACTAGTATAATAGAGGGTTGGCGTTGACCTAAAGGAAGGACATAATATATTAGCACTAGTATAATAGAGGGTTGGCGTTGACCTAAAGGAAGGACATAATATATTAGCACTAGTATAATAGAGGGTTGGCGTTGACCTAAAGGAAGGACATAATATATTAGCACTAGTATAATAGAGGGTTGGCGTTGGCCTAAAGGTAAGACATAATATATTAGCACTAGTATAACAGAGGGTTGGCGTTGACCTAAAGGTAAGACATAATATATTAGCACTAGTATAATAGAGGGTTGGCGTTGACCTAAAGGAAGGACATAATATATTAGCACTAGTATAATAGAGGGTTGGCGTTGACCTAAAGGAAGGACATAATATATTAGCACTAGTATAATAGAGGGTTGGCGTTGACCTAAAGGAAGGACATAATATATTAGCACTAGTATAATAGAGGGTTGGCGTTGACCTAAAGGAAGGACATAATATATTAGCACTAGTATAATAGAGGGTTGGCGTTGACCTAAAGGAAGGACATAATATATTAGTACTAGTATAATAGAGGGTTGGCGTTGACCTAAAGGAAGGACATAATATATTAGTACTAGTATAATAGAGGGTTGGCATTGACCTAAAGGAAGGACATAATATATTAGCACTAGTATAATAGAGGGTTGGCGTTGACCTAATGGAAGGACATAATATATTAGCACTAGTATAATAGAGGGTTGGCATTGACCTAAAGGAAGGACATAATATATTAGCACTAGTATAATAGAGGGTTGGCGTTGACCTAATGGAAGGACATAATATATTAGCACTAGTATAATAGAGGGTTGGCATTGACCTAAAGGAAGGACATAATATATTAGCACTAGTATAATAGAGGGTTGGCATTGACCTAAAGGAACGACATAATATATTAGCACTAGTATAATAGAGGGTTGGCGTTGACCTAAAGGAAGGACATAATATATTAGCACTAGTATAATAGAGGGTTGGCATTGACCTAAAGGAAGGACATAATATATTAGCACTAGTATAATAGAGGGTTGGCGTTGACCTAAAAGAAGGACATAATATATTAGCACTAGTATAATAGAGGGTTGGCGTTGACCTAAAGGAAGGACATAATATATTAGCACTAGTATAATAGAGGGTTGGTGTTGACCTAAAGGAAGGACATAATATATTAGCACTAGTATAATAGAGGGTTGGCGTTGACCTAAAGGAAGGACATAATATATTAGCACTAGTATCATAGAGGGTTGGCGTTGACCTAAAGGAAGGACATAATATATTAGCACTAGTATAATAGAGGGTTGGCGTTGACCTAAAGGAAGGACATAATATATTAGCACTAGTATAATAGAGGGTTGGCATTGACCTAAAGGAAGGACATAATATATTAGCACTAGTATAATAGAGGGTTGGCGTTGGCCTAAAGGTAAGACATAATATATTAGCACTAGTATAACAGAGGGTTGGCGTTGACCTAAAGGTAAGACATAATATATTAGCACTAGTATAATAGAGGGTTGGCGTTGACCTAAAGGTAAGACATAATATATTAGCACTTGTATAATAGAGGGTTAGCATTGACCTAAAGGAAGGACACAATATATTAGCACTTGTATTTTAGGGGGCTGGGAGGTAAGACATAATATATTAGCACTAGTATTTTAGGGGGCTGGGAGGTAAGACATAATATATTAGCACTAGTATTTTAGGGGGCTGGGAGGTAAGACATAATATATTCTATCTATTGACCTTTCGAGCCGTAACCGGCCCATAGGGCGTAGACCAAGATACACCTTCTCCTATATGAATTTTTGTTCTAGCAGTTTTCTTTTAAAGATATTTTATCAAATCTCGCCATCTGTCTCTGTTCTGTGCAAGCAGTTCTATCTCATTGAGGGAGCCGATTCCTGCTGCTCTTGCCTCTCTCATCAATGTTCTTCTCAGTGTCTCCCTGGGTCTTCCTCTTTTTCTTTTACCTGTTGTTTCCCATATGAGGGCTTGCTTTGCTATTCGATTATTATCTCTTCTCATCACATGTCCAACGTATGACCATCGTCTTTTCTTTATTACTGAAGATATTAGTGGTTGATTGGCGATTTCTCTAATTTCCTTGTTTGTTTTGAATTCGTTCCATTCTATACCAAGTATTTTCCTTAGACATTTATTTTCGAATGCGTTCAACTTTGTTTCTATATCTCTTGTTGTTTTCCAGCTTTCACACGCATACGTAAGGGTTGATAGTACATTTGATTTGAATAGCCTAAGTTTTGTGTTTGTGCTAATGAGTTTTGATTTCCACAACTTTTCAAGGCTTCTGAAAGACATTGCTGCTTTAGCCAGTCTGATTCTAATTTCTTTGCTCGTACCCCCTTCTCGATCAATGTGACTTCCAAGATAGATAAAGTGATCGATCTCTTCTACTGGTTTGTTTTCCATGTATATTTTGTCACTTGTTGGAATTAAACTTTTCATGACTTTAGTCTTTTCATGATTGACCTCAAGCCCAATTTTGCTGGCTATTGATGATAGTTCATTTGTGTTTTCCTGCATCGTTTTTATCTGACTGCTGATGAGAACTATGTCATCAGCTTGTTTCCAAAATGGTGGAATTATTTTTCTCCGGCTTGGTATAGAACCGTTGATCAGAGGTTTAACAAGCCGCTATCGTAAAAACGATGTTGTTAATGAAACGTAGACCTGATAATATATTAGCACTAGTATATTAGGGGGCTGGGAGGTAAGACATAATATATTAGCACTAGTATTTTAGGGGGCTGGGAGGTAAGACATAATATATTAGCACTAGTATATTAGGGGGCTGGGAGGTAAGACACAATATATTAGCACTAGTATATTAGGGGGCTGGGGGGTAAGACATAATATATTAGCACTAGTATATTAGGGAGCTGGGAGGTAAGACATAATATATTAGCACTAGTATTTTAGGGGGCTGGGGGTAAGACACAATATATTAGCACTAGTATATTAGGGGGCTGGGAGGTAAGACATAATATATTAGCACTATAGCTTGTTTCATAACTCGTGCCCAACTTTTAAAATCGATAGCTTTTTAACCGCTTGTTGTAAGTTGTTCAAAATTTGCATGTAAAGTTATAATGATTAGAACCCAACAGGGAATTAATTTCATAAAAAAAAACATTTGGTTATTATTGTTGCTTATTTGATTTATATAAATTTATAACGACCCATTGATGTAGTCAAAACTTAATGTTTACAGTATTTTAAGTTAAAAATAGCGAGTAAAAATCCATACACGGTGAAATTGATGCGTTTGCATGCTTTCGCCGTGGTTTTTTGACACAATTAGACACTTTTAAAAAACACGAGAAATTGTGTGTTCCATTTCCGTTCATTCATAGGTGGAGACGTGGAACGATAACATTTATCATGAGTCTTAAAATGAAATTCTGCAGTTTACAAAACATCGCAATAAAAATGTATGACTATTTTTGCAAAGAGGCTAAACGAGGAAGATTATTTCATTCTTTAGAAGACCCTGAGAATAGGACAAGACACATTTTGGATTTATCTAAATGGTCATTTAATCGCTGGATTCAAGCACGTGACCGTCAATGTTCAAAATATACAAAATCACAAGGAAGAGCAAAAATGTTGGATAATTTCGACAGTGAACTTATTAGAAGTGAAATTCGCAAAATGTTGGGTATGAATGAAACTGTTACAATAAGAAAATTAAAAGTTTCGCTGAAAAAGAACAACAGTATTGAAATATCAAAGTCTACATTATGGAGGAATGTGAGAGCTGCAGGCTTTACATTCAGAAAGTATTCCAATGGACGAAACATCATCTGTGAGAAGCCACATATAGTAGTCATGAGAAGCAAGTACTTACGTGAAGTAAAAGAGGTGCGCAAGCAAGGTTATGATATTGTGTACTTGGATGAAACATGGATCAATGCTCACCACACTAACCAAAGGGAATGGCAGTCATCAGATGGAAAGATTAAGAGATTAATACCTAGCAGCAAAGGACAGCGCTTGATAATTGCTCATGCAGGTAGTCGACAACATGGACAAATACAGAATGCAGAGCTAATTTTTCTTTCAAAATCCATAGACAATCGGGATTATCACTCTGAGATGAATGGTCACATATTTAGACATTGGATTGAAAATTCTGTTCTCCCATCACTAGATCGACCATCTTGCCTAATAATGGACAATGCAGCGTACCACAACATTGTTGCACTTGAAGATAAAGTCCCGACGTCATCCAGTACAAAAGATGCTATTAAGATATAGCTCACAAAGGAGCACATACAATTTAATAACATGTACTTAAAACCTGAATACTATCTCTAGTAAAGCAAAAACAGAGGACAAAGATTTTTCAAATAGATAAGATTATCCAAGAGCACGGTCATATAAGTTTGAGGCTGCCACCTTACCATGCTCATTTAAATCCAATAGAACTAATCTGGGCAAAATTAAAAGGACAAGTGGCAGATGAAAATACAACATTCAAAATATGTGATGTAAAGACTCTTGCTAATCTCGCTTTATTAAATATTGACAAAGATTATTGGGCTAAATGTAAAGACCACATCTTAAAACAGGAAGAGGAATATTGGAAAAATGATGGTTTGTGGAATGTTCAACCCCAAACAGTTATTAATCTTTTAGACTCGTCTGATTCAGAATGAAAGTATATAGCCCCCACAATGTTGGTCCCTATATTACCTTAAATTAGTTCAACAAACGGTCCTTTTCAGGACCACACAACTATGAAAATTGGACATACAGGTATACCTTGATATTATCGTCCGTCCTCGACCTGAGAAGACAATAATTCTCCTGGTGTTTTTTATTATTGAGTTATTTCCCCATTACGGCCACGCCTTTACCTAGTGAAAATTAATCATAGACCAGCAACTACGGTAATTTCTATTATTTAGGGGTCCACAATTTACAATTTTGACAAACCTCAAAGAAATTCGCCGCTTTAAGAAAACTGCAGCTGCAAGATATTTGTTAAATATACATTTAAAGGGTCTTTTGCATTCTAATAACATTTGGAAAATTTCAACAGTTTTTAACAAATGGTTACTGAGCAATAGCGTTTTGAAGTTGGGCACGTGATTTGAAACGAGCTATAGTATATTAGGGGGCTGGGAGGTAAGACACAATATATTAGCACTAGTATATTAGGGGGCTGGGGGGTAAGACACAATATATTAGCACTAGTATATTAGGGGGCTGGGAGGTAAGACATAATATATTAGCACTAGTATATTAGGGGGCTGGGGGGTAAGACATAATATATTAGCACTAGTATATTAGGGGGCTGGGAGGTAAGACACAATATATTAGCACTAGTATATTAGGGGGCTAGGGGGTAAGACACAATATATTAGCACTAGTATATTAGAGGGCTGGGAGGTAAGACATAATATATTAGCACTAGTATATTAGGGGGCTGGGAGGTAAGACATAATATATTAGCACTAGTATATTAGGGGACTGGGAGGTAAGACATAATATATTAGCACTAGTATATTAGGGGGCTCGGAGGTAAGACACAATATATTAGCACTAGTATATTAGGGGGCTGGGGGGTAAGACACAATATATTAGCACTAGTATATTAGGGGGCTGGGAGGTAAGACATAATATATTAGCACTAGTATATTAGGGGGCTGGGGGGTAAGACATAATATATTAGCACTAGTATATTAGGGGGCTGGGAGGTAAGACATAATATATTAGCACTAGTATATTAGGGGGCTGGGAGGTAAGACATAATATATTAGCACTAGTATATTAGGGGACTGGGAGGTAAGACATAATATATTAGCACTAGTATATTAGGGGGCTGGGAGGTAAGACATAATATATTAGCACTAGTATATTAGGGGGCTGGGAGGTAAGACATAATATATTAGCACTAGTATATTAGGGGACTGGGAGGTAAGACATAATATATTAGCACTAGTATATTAGGGGACTGGGAGGTAAGACATAATATATTAGCACTAGTATATTAGGGGGCTGGGAGGTAAGACATAATATATTAGCACTAGTATATTAGGGGGCTGGGAGGTAAGACATAATATATTAGCACTAGTATATTAGGGGGCTGGGAGGTAAGACATAATATATTAGCACTAGTATATTAGGGGGCTGGGGGGTAAGACATAATATATTAGCACTAGTATATTAGGGGCTGGGGGGTAAGACATAATATATTAGCACTAGTATATTAGGGGACTGGGAGGTAAGACATAATATATTAGCACTAGTATATTAGTGGGCTGGGAGGTAAGACATAATATATTAGCACTAGTATATTAGGGGCTGGGGGGTAAGACACAATATATTAGCACTAGTATATTAGGGGGCTGGGGGGTAAGACATAATATATTAGCACTAGTATATTAGGGGGCTGGGTGGTAAGACATAATATATTAGCACTAGTATATTAGTGGGCTGGGAGGTAAGACATAATATATTAGCACTAGTATATTAGGGGGCTGGGGGTAAGACACAATATATTCTATCTATCTATCTATTGACCTTTCGAGCCGTAACCGGCCCATAGGGCGTAGACCAAGATACACCTTCTCCTATATGAATTTTTGTTCTAGCAGTTTTCTTTTAAAGATATTTTATCAAATCTCGCCATCTGTCTCTGTTCTGTGCAAGCAGTTCTATCTCATTGAGGGAGCCGATTCCTGCTGCTCTTGCCTCTCTCATCAATGTTCTTCTCAGTGTCTCCCTGGGTCTTCCTCTTTTTCTTTTACCTGTTGTTTCCCATATGAGGGCTTGCTTTGCTATTCGATTATTATCTCTTCTCATCACATGTCCAACGTATGACCATCGTCTTTTCTTTATTACTGAAGATATTAGTGGTTGATTGGCGATTTCTCTAATTTCCTCGTTTGTTTTGAATTCGTTCCATTCTATACCAAGTATTTTCCTTAGACATTTATTTTCGAATGCGTTCAACTTTGTTTCTATATCTCTTGTTGTTTTCCAGCTTTCACACGCATACGTAAGGGTTGATAGTACATTTGAATGAACAATATATTAGCACTAGTATATTAGGGGGCTGGGGGGTAAGACATAATATATTAGCACTAGTATATTAGGGGGCTGGGGGGTAAGACACAATATATTAGCACTAGTATATTAGGGGGCTGGGAGGTAAGACATAATATATTAGCACTAGTATATTAGGGGGCTGGGGGGTAAGACATAATATATTAGCACTAGTATATTAGGGGGCTGGGGGGTAAGACATAATATATTAGCACTAGTATATTAGGGGGCTGGGAGGTAAGACATAATATATTAGCACTAGTATATTAGGGGGCTGGGGGGTAAGACATAATATATTAGCACTAGTATATTAGGGGGCTGGGAGGTAAGACATAATATATTAGCACTAGTATATTAGGGGGCTGGGGGGTAAGACATAATATATTAGCACTAGTATATTAGGGGGCTGGGGGTAAGACACAATATATTAGCACTAGTATATTAGGGGGCTGGGGGGTAAGACGTCGGCCTCTAGACAAGAAGGTCCCTGGCTCAATTCCCACCGCAGAGTGGTAGAGTTGTAGGAAGTGTGGAGAGTGAAACAAGTAGTAAAAGAGAAAGTTATAGGAAGTGAGGAGAGTGAAACAAGTAGTAAAAGAGAAAGTTATAGGAAGTGAGGAGAGTGAAACAAGTAGTAAAAGAGAAAGTTATAGGAAGTGAGGAGAGTGAAACAAGTAGTAAAAGAGAAAGTTATAGGAAGTGAGGAGAGTGAAACAAGTAGTAAAAGAGAAAGTTATAGGAAGTGAGGAGAGTGAAACAAGTAGTAAAAGAGAAAGTTATAGGAAGTGAGGAGAGTGAAACAAGTAGTAAAAGAGAAAGTTATAGGAAGTGAGGAGAGTGAAACAAGTAGTAAAAGAGAAAGTTATAGGAAGTGAGGAGAGTGAAACAAGTAGTAAAAGAGAAAGTTATAGGAAGTGAGGAGAGTGAAACAAGTAGTAAAAGAGAAAGTTATAGGAAGTAAGGAGAGTGAAACAAGTAGTAAAAGAGAAAGTTATAGGAAGTAAGGAGAGTGAAACAAGTAGTAAAAGAGAAAGTTATAGGAAGTGTGGAGAGTGAAACAAGTAGTAAAAGAGAAAGTTATAGGAAGTAAGGAGAGTGAAACAAGTAGTAAAAGAGAAAGTTATAGGAAGTAAGGAGAGTGAAACAAGTAGTAAAAGAGAAAGTTATAGGAAGTAAGGAGAGTGAAACAAGTAGTAAAAGAGAAAGTTATAGGAAGTAAGGAGAGTGAAACAAGTAGTAAAAGAGAAAGTTATAGGAAGTAAGGAGAGTGAAACAAGTAGTAAAAGAGAAAGTTATAGGAAGTAAGGAGAGTGAAACAAGTAGTAAAAGAGAAAGTTATCGGAAGTAAGGAGAGTGAAACAAGTAGTAAAAGAGAAAGTTATCGGAAGTAAGGAGAGTGAAACAAGTAGTAAAAGAGAAAGTTATAGGAAGTAAGGAGAGCGAATCAAGTAAAAGGGAAAGAAGTGTTGGTGTGTGTTTTCACCTGAGCTGTTGCAGAAGTCGGGAACACCAGAATATGTGTGACGCTGGCGTCTCGTGGCGTCTGCAAAGGAATACTGCTGCTGACCTTCTCTTCCTGCTTCATGGCATCCACAATCACCTGTAAACATGTAAACACATCGGATAAACAGTGATCTGTAAACATGTAAACACATCGGATAAACAGTGATCTGTAAACATGTAAACACATCGGATAAACAGTGATCTGTAAACATGTAAACACATCGGATAAACAGTGACCGGCAAACATGTAAACACATTGGATAAACAGTGACCTGCAAACATAAACACATCGGATAAACAGTGACCTGCAAACATGTAAACACATCGAATAAACAGTGACATGCAAACACATCGTATAAACAGTGACATACAAACATGTAAACACATTGGATAAACAGTGACTTACAAACATGTAAACACATCGGATAAACAGTGACCTACAAACATGTAAACACATCGTATAAACAGTGACTTACAAATATATAAACACATCGGATAAACAGTGACCTGCAAACATGTAAACACATCGAATAAACAGTGACCTGCAAACACATCGTATAAACAGTGACTTACAAACATGTAAACACATTGGATAAACAGTGACTTACATATATGTAAGCATGTTGGATAAATATGACCTAAATACACGTTAGCATTTTGGATAAACAGTGATCTACAAACAAGTAGACATTTTATAAACAGTGACCTACATACATGTAAGCAAGTAGGATAAACAATGACCTACATAAATGTAAATACATTGGATAAACAATGACTTACATACATCTAAGTACGTTGGATAAACAGTGACCTACAAATATAATACACTATGTGGTAGATTAACAGTGACCTACAAACATAATGCACAACGTGGTGGATAAACAGAGACCTAGCAGCCTGGGAAGAGATAGCTGTGCAGACGAAATCTTTGGAAAAACACTCTAACTCAAGCAAGAAGCAGACAGATTAAAAAAAAAAGCACACAGTGACAGAAAAGAAAAAATAAACATACTCTAGGGGGGGGGGGCCACAAAATCAATAGTCAAGTTTGACTGATGGAGGCTACCACTACAAAATCAATAGTCAAGTTTGACTGATGGAGGCTACCCCTACAAAATCCAGTCGACTATGACTGACAGAAGCTACTACTACAAAATCTATAGTCAACTATGACTGACAGAAGCTACTACTACAAAATCTATAGTCAACTATGACTGACGGAGGTTACTACTACAAAATCCAGTCAACTATGACTGACGGAGACTATTACTACAATATCCAGTCAACTATGACTGACGGAGACTACTACAATATCCATATTCAACTATGACTGACGGAGGCTACTACTACAATGTCCAGTCAACTATGAGTAATGGGGGGCTACTACTACAATATCCAGTCAACTATGGTTGACGGAGGCTACTATATATCTTTGCCTATCTCCTACTGATTGACAGAGGCTACTACAGTCGAACCTGGTCTTAGGACCACCTGTTTAAAGCGTTTCCCTGGTTATAGGACTGGGTCTACAATTTCCCCGAGTTTTTTACTATATGCTAACACTGATTACGGCGCTCACCGTATGACGCGACCAGAGACCAGGCTAATTAACCGCCGCCAATGTTATTTATCCCGTTTACGACGACCAGCCAGTCCTTCGTCTCGCTGGGAGCCATAAACGATCGACACAGGTGTCTACAGGTGTTGATGTTTTCCCGTATTTAGTGAGTCCCAGATTACAGTGGGACGTGTTACGTTTATCAGTCAATACTGGTGCAGACACAGATCTATGATTCGTGAAGTGACATCACTTCGCGGTTCCGTCTAGACCAGAGTAGACCATTGCGTGGCCCGTATAAATTACAGGAATTAACTAAAGAATTAGTCATTGCCCGCTTAGAGTGTATTCACGTACATGTACAGTATCTCAGTGAATTATTTTTGTGGATTTTAAAAGTGTTACACACAATATAGGAAATGGCCAGTGTCAAAAGTGTAAAACCAAAAGCATTAACGCTGGAAGAACGAATATCAGTGATTCGACAAAATCAGCAAGGTAAAAGTTCGCGATTATTGGCAGAACAGTTTGGAGTGGGAAAGACACAGATTTTACGTACGTTAAAGAGAAAAGCAGAGTATATGAATGACTTTGAAAATAATGCACCAAGTATGAAAAGAAGGAATAGCAGGAAAACGGGAAATGAAGACATAAATACACTTTGTTGGAAATGGTGTCAATCAGCACTTGCACGAAAAATTCCGTTATCTGGGCCGATGATCAAAGAACGAGCTTTACAGTTTGCAAAAGAATTGGAAAACTCAGTCTTTAAAGCATCGAACGGCTGGTTAGAGGCCTTCATTAAAAGACACAATCTTGTGTTTGGTAAGCAATGTGGCGAAGTCGGTGATTCAGATATGAGTGCTGCGGCTGACTGGACTTCTAAATTATCCGAGATATGCTATGGTTACGCTGCTCAAGACATTTTTAATTTAGATGAAACCGGGTTATTTTTCAAAGCGACTACGGACAAAACATTTTTTGTCAAAGGAGAAAAATGCGCTGGGGGTAAAAAAAGCAAAGAGCGAATAACAGTGATGCTATGCACTAACATGTTGGGGGAATGAGAACCGGCTTTAGTGATTGGGAAAGCAGCTAACCCTAGGATTTTTAAAAACATCAACATAAACACACTGCCAGTGATTTACAGAAACAACAAAAAGGCATGGATGACTGCAGCTATATTTGAAGATTGGCTGAAAAGTTTTGACCGTAAGATGCAGAAAAAAAAGCGCCACATTATTTTATTTGTTGACAACGCTACCTGTCATCCCAAGATCGAACTACAGAATGTTAAGCTGCAGTTTCTGCCACCCAACACAACTGCATTAGTTCAACCCCTAGACCAGGGTGTCATTCAGACATTTAAATTAAAGTTTAGACAAAAACAGCTTCTACATCTTATCACAGTCATGGAATCAAACAAGGATGCTTCCGGAACCGAACTCATGAAACAGGTCAATTTACTGGACGTAGTCTACTGGATTGCTGCAGCATGGAAAGAAGTGGACAACTCAACCATCCTTAAGTGTTTCTGTAAAGCAGGTTTTCATTGTCCTGCTGAAACACACGCATATTCTCTGACGCACATGGAATCTGCATCAAAGACCGACGTGCAAATTGTTTCTACTGCAATTTCTACTGCTTTGGATAACCTTTCAAAAGAATTGTTTGGATACCAATTGACAGACATCTCCATGATTGATTCAGGGCTCCAAACTTGCAACACAATAGAAACAAACTGGGATCTTCCTGCCACTGCAATTTTAGCTGCTGAGGATGTGAATAGTGAATCAGACAACGAACAAGATTCTACTGACATTGAGAAAACATACACTATCGCAGATGCACATAATGCTTTGGAGCTTCTGCGCACCTATTCAATAACAAACGGGAGATCTGACATACTAGACGTTATCATGGACTTGAGAGAAAAATTGAACTTATCGTTTATTTCATCTGTCAAACAACAGACTACCATATTGGATTTTTTTTCAAGTCAAAAGTGATACATGTGCAGTATAAGTGGAATCTGTGTTTTATTTTTGTGTGTAACTATCGTGTTTTATGAAAAGTGTCCAACCAGTGGCTATTGTAGACCGACATGTGCACTATGTTCTACTCATGGATTACGCTGATTTGCAGGTTAGTTTTCATAGTGCTTAGGATAAAATTTTTTTTATCGCTCTATTTATTATGTGAAACCTGTGAGGCAGGACCACCTGTCCTATGGGACCAGTTTTTGAAAGTCCCGTGAATGGTCGCCTTAGACAGGTTCGACTGTATATATCTTTGCCTATCTCCTACTGATTGACAGAGGCTACCATACATCTTTGCCTATCTCCTACTGATTGACAGAGGCTACCATACATCGTTGCCTATCTCCTACTGATTGACAGAGGCTACCATACATCTTTGCTTATCTCCTACTGATTGACAGAGGCTACCATACATCTTTGCCTATCTCCTACTGATTGACGGAGGCTACCATACATCTTTGCCTATCTCCTACTGATTGACGGAGGCTACCATACATCTTTGCCTATCTCCTACTGATTGACGGAGGCTACCATACATCTTTGCCTATCTCCTACTGATTGACGGAGGCTACCATACAACTGTGTTGATCCCCTAATGCCTACCTGAAGGCTTGGGTGAGTCTCTATGGATGTGAGGCAAGCACTGAGAACAGAAGGGACCTCTGATGGGCCCATCACAGAACACTGGGTACACATATCCTTCAATCGGCGCGAAGCACTCTGCAGGTTTTTCTTGTTTAGAAGACCAGACCACCCTGGGAAGAGAAGCCATATTTTGACATGTTAATCTGGAACAAGTTTAGTACATCTGTACTGTTTACACTTTAGAATGTCAGGATTAGCTCATTAAATGTATCAAGTAATTCTGGTTCTATCATAGTAGACTTCAAGCAAAAATCAAGCTGAAATAAAACACCAGAGACCATTCGTTTGTTGATGATCGTGATCTCAATGCAGGTTCAGAGCTTGCCACTATTTACATTTCCCAGCTTTAAATCTTGAGCAAAACCCAGAGGGATGACATTTTTGTGCAATTTCCACCTTTTCCCATTTTTCACCACGGCAGCTGTGTGCTCAGGTGTCACCCGCCTTACAGGCAATATTCGACTTCAGACGTACTCTCACATATATTTATCGATGAGGGTTTTTAACATTGTGGGCAGATTTTTTCCTTTTAATTTTGCCTGGGATGTGACCATTTTTGGCCTACTCTTTTCAACTTTCAACTGCCAAAGGTTCTTATGAACTAGAGAAAGAGAAAGTCATATTTGGATTATGAACTAGAGAAAATCATCTTTGGATTATGAACTAGAGAAAATCATCTTTGGATTATCAACTAGAGAAAGTCATCTTTGGATTATGAACAAGAGAAAGTCATCTTTGGATTATCAACTAGAGAAAGTCATCTTTGGATTATCAACTAGAGAAAGTCATCTTTGGATTATCAACTAGAGAAAGTCATCTTTGGATTATCAACTAGAGAAAGTCATCATTAGATTATGAACTAGAGAAAATCATCTCTGGATTATCAACTAGAGAAAGTCATCTTTAGATTATCAACTAGAGAAAGTCATTTTTGGATTATCAACTAGAGAAAGTCATCTTTGGATTATGAACAAGAGAAAGTCATCTTTAGATTATCAACTAGAGAAAGTCATCTTTAGATTATCAACTAGAGAAAGTCATCTTTGGATTATCAACTAGAGAAAGTCATCTTTGGATTATCAACTAGAGAAAGTCATCTTTGGATTATCAACAAGAGAAAGTCATCTTTAGATTATCAACTAGAGAAAGTCATCTTTAGATTATCAACAAGAGAAAGTCACCTTTAGATTATCAACTAGAGAAAGTCATCTTTGGATTATCAACTAGAGAAAGTCATCTTTGGATTATGAACAAGAGAAAGTCATCTTTAGATTATCAACTAGAGAAAGTCATCTTCAGGTTGACCTCTCTCTCTCTCGCATCACCATCTCATCTCTTATCCCTATGTCCACTTCTTCACTTATCAGTCTTTACCATCCTAGATGAAGTAGCATTTATCTGTGCCTCATCGTTAGTATTTTGTTGTGTTTCGTTTTGTAAGGCAGTCGCCATACGTTGTAAGAGTGTATGTTACACTACTGACTCCTTGCTAACAGCTTTACCACAGCACTGCATTTATTTGCCTGTTCCCACCTTCCTTACAACCTACACGCTGAGCCACGTTTTACCTGTAGAATGTTCTACTTATAGTTATTTGCTGGCATCCTGACTGTCAAACTGAAGAGATCAGATGACACAGTCAGTAAGACAATGGCCAAGAAATTGACAATGGAGTGCTATGTTACTGAGTGGTCGTTCATCTTCTTAACTCGAACGTTCCTGTCTGGAAATGTGACTAGTTTGCCAAATGGGGTGTCCAGCTCCCACATTTTTGCAACATCAGTGATTTTTAGCCATTTAAAAAAAACAAAAAAAGAGAAAATCCACAAAGGTGAGTTCAACTATAATTTTCTATACTTACCTTTTAATTCTCCGTGACCCATACGTCCAAACCTGCCAATAACCAGTCGAGTCGGGAAACAGCTCATGGAGACTACACCCAGGATAAAGTCCCATAACTTCTGAAGTCCTGGACGCCTGGCCGATGCTTTCTTCCTGCGATTTCTGAAACAATGACCAATTTATGTCATCTCTTTTTAAGTTCAACTTAAAAGATATCTCTCTCTCATCCTTGAAGCATTTGTGGAGAAAGCTGTGTGTGTGTTGTGGGGTCAGTGAGACACAGATGTCTGCAGCTAACAACCTGCACATTTCTGTCTTGTGTAGCTAGAGCCAGTACTTCTCACATTAAAACCATCATCATTGGTTGAATGTATCCACACCTTGAGCATTTGTGTAATATAACCTCTACTCAACTTGGGTATGAAGAAGAATCATAGACGGGTCAAGTTATGAACAAAGACAATTGAAATAGCAATAACATACAGCTGTATGTTGTATCAATAAACAAATGTGTATGTGTTCTCTACTAAACACAATTCAAACAAGACAAAATGAGATTTTTGGGCCATGTTAAAAGACACAACAGCCTACTAAAAGTAATCTTTGAAGGGAAAATACAAGGTAAAAGAAGCAGAGGCAGATCAAGACTAACACAGAGGAGTAACATCAAAAGATGGACAAGTCAGCCTACGACAGCCTGCACTATCAAAGCATGAGACAGAGCAGAATGGCGCTCCATGGTAGCCAACTTCTGATGCGGAGACGGTGACATTCTACAAATGTCAACAAAACAACTTTGTGTGTGTGGGCAAACGTTCCCTCCCCACCTCCCTAATTACTACTTCCAGTGAGCCCTGTAGTTAAATTTGATTCCTTTGACGTTGGATTTTTTTTCAAGTAAAACGTACGACAGTATCATAGAAAATGGGCTGTTTAAAAAAAATATAAATAAATTTAGCTTATTTTCAAGAAATTAGTTTTTTTTTCTTTCTTCTTTCCTTCCTCGTTTGTCTTTCAGCGTTGAGGGGAGATATAAGTGTTCTCACAAAGCTTACTGAAGGCTCGCTGTGTTGTGTTTTGATTACTCCGCCTTGTCATGTGGCCAAATCATTTTATCTGTTGTTTCTTTATATATTCTATGGTGGGGCTATTCCTAGCTTTCTTCTCAGTTCTTCATTTCTGATTTTGTCTCTCAGGCTGTTTCCTATCATTTGTCTAACACATTTTTTTCTTTTGACGGGGTAAATCTCCCTGGCCACTGGCAAGGCATCAAACAAGCCTTTGTACCACAGGAGAGACAACGAACAAGGTTGAGCAGGAGCCAAACATATGGCTGGATTGACGGACTTACGATGACCATGTGAATAGACAACACAACATCTATGGTTGCTACGGTGTGTTCAAATTTCAGGCCATAAATGTAACGTAAGCCAAGAAATGATTACAACATCCGATTCCTATCTGTCTACTTGGGTAAACACAGTCATGCAGCAAAAGTTCACAGAAAATATTTTTGGGATTCCAAATGTAACAATGGCAGTAATTTTTACGAAAGTATCGTAAAAACATTACACATAGATAGAAGTCGTAAATTAGGGTTAAAGACAGACAATGAAAAATATACCAACTATATTTTATGGGTGACGTCACCATCACACTACTAGGTCACTCTATTTTCCCAGACAAAAAAACGCATCAATTTTCAGAGGCCGGGTGACCTCTATAACCATATTGGTCTAAAAAAAAAAGGAAATTCTTCTTCTGCGTACACATTTAGACATCAATATTAATAAGTTCAAAGAAAGCATTGGTCAGCTCAAGGTTGGTGACATCTCCATACAGCTTGTCCTGGTACCTGTGATGGCCACACCTCTAGATGTCAATATTAATAAGTTCAAAGAAAGCATTGGTCAGCTCAAGGTTGGTGACATCTCCATACAGCTTGTCCTGGTATGGTACCAGTGATGACCACACCTCTAGATGTCAATATTAATAAGTTCAAAGAAAGCATTGGTCAGCTCAAGGTTGGTGACATCTCCATACAGCTTGTCCTGGTACCTGTGATGACCACACCTCTAGATGTCAATATTAATAAGTTCAAAGAAAGCATAGGTCAGCTCAAGGTTGGTGACATCTCCATACAGCTTGTCCTGGTACCTATGATGGCCACACCTCTAGATGTCAATATTAATAAGTTCAAAGAAAGCATTGGTCAGCTCAAGGTTGGTGACATCTCCATACAGCTTGTCCTGGTACCTGTGATGGCCACACCTCTAGATGTCATTATTAATAAGTTCAAAGAAAGCATTGGTCAGCTCAAGGTTGGTGACATCTCCATACAGCTTGTCCTGGTACCTGTGATGGCCACACTTCTAGATATCAATATTAATAAGTTCAAAGAAAGCATTGGTCAGCTCAAGGTTGGTGACATCTCCATACAGCTTGTCCTGGTACCTGTGATGACCACACCTCTAGATGTCAATATTAATAAGTTCAAAGAAAGCATAGGTCAGCTCAAGGTTGGTGACATCTCCATACAGCTTGTCCTGGTACCTGTGATGGCCACACCTCTAGATGTCAATATTAATAAGTTCAAAGAAAGCATTGGTCAGCTCAAGGTTGGTGACATCTCCATACAGCTTGTCCTGGTACCTGTGATGACCACACCTCTAGATGTCAATATTAATAAGTTCAAAGAAAGCATTGGTCAGCTCAAGGTTGGTGACATCTCCATACAGCTTGTCCTGGTACCTGTGATGGCCACACCTCTAGATGTCAATATTAATAAGTTCAAAGAAAGCATTGGTCAGCGCAAGGTTGGTGACATCTCCATACAGCTTGTCCTGGTACCTATGATGGCCACACCTCTAAATGTCAATATTAATAAGTTCAAAGAAAGCATTGGTCAGCTCAAGGTTGGTGACATCTCCATACAACTTGTCCCAATATGGTGTATCTGTGATGGCCACAAGAACCTCCTCTGTCCATCATATGTTGGCCATGATTGTATCAGATGTCCAGCAGTCATGTTGCCTGTCCCACAATCACATTCATCATATGTTGGCCATGATTGTAACAGATGTCCAACAGCCATTTTTCCTGTCCCACAATCACATTCATCATATGTTGGCCATGATTGTAGCAGATGTCCAGCAGTCATGTTGCCTGTCCCACAATCACATTCATCATATGTTGGCCATGATTGTATCAGATGTCCAGCAGTCATGTTGCCTGTCCCACAATCACATCCATCATATGTTGGCCATGATTGTATCAGATGTCCAGCTGTCATGTTACCTGTCCCACACCCACATTCATCAGAGGTTCCTACCCTCATGTTGTAGAAAAGCTGGCACTTCAATCTGTTGTGGCCTGTTCGGAGTCTACAAATTGTTACTTGTTCCTTTCTGTTGAGCTGGTAGTAGGCATCATTTATCTGATAGCCTTGGTAGAACCCAGACCTTATAGTCAGTAGCCATGCTAACAACAGACTTCCTTAGTAGATCGATGCTTGTGAAATAATGCTCCTCACTGTATAACCAAGAACAAACAATTTATCCTGTACAATTACTTATCTTGGGGGTAAAACACAAGCGGTTCGTTCATCCGCTGCTTTCTATACCTACTTAACATCCTTTTAACTCTAGATTATTATCCCTATCTGTGAGTCACGTGACCTTCATAAACAATCACAAAATGTTATATTTGGAGTTTGGGAAATGGTATTTTCTTTGAACTTTTGCTACACAGCTGTATGTTACCCAAGGAGAAACATGGGGATTGGATGCGGTCATCATTTCCTGGATTAGGTTCAATTTATGGCCTGAAACCCTGGAAGTGTTGTTTTGTCTAATAACACATCAGCCCAGCTTCCTCTTCCCGTAGTTCGCTGCCTATCCCGTGTTAAAAAAGTTTGATCTCTCGCCAACAGTGAAAGAGATTTCTCCCGTTATAAGGAAAAAAAAAAAGAGAAAAAAAATGTGTTTATAAATCTATCTATCTATTGGCCTTTCAAGCCATAGCCCCAGGGGCAGCTGTAGTATAAGGCATAGACCCAGATACTCTTTCTCTTATCTAAATTTTTAATTCTAGCAGTTTTCAATCCTTCTAATGATATTTTATCAAATCTCGCCATTTGTCTCTGTTCTGTACAAGCAGCTCTATCTCATTGAGGGAGCCAATTCCTGCTGCTCCTGCCTCTCTGATCAATGTTCTTCTCAATATCTCTCTGGACCGGCCTCTTTTCCTCTTACCTGTTGTTTCCCACATGAGTGGAAATAATTTGTCTATATTTGGCCAAATTGATATATATAAATAAAAGTCACACTTTGAGATAGCTTCATACTTTTCAAGAAGAGCATGTTGGTGTTAGATTCAACATCAAAGGAACAAACCTGTGGGCTTACACAAGTAATAATTAGGAAGGTATAAAGTGTTAAAGACCAATGAGGAAGTTCTCACAAAAAGGGAGCTCTTAAAAAACATCAGAAAGAAGCAATCAACATTTTTCGGGCACATCATGAGAAGAGGAAAGTTGGAATACTTGGTTACAACTGGCAAAATAAAAGGAAAGAGAGATCGCGGACGACAAAGAGAGAAAATACTGGATAGCTTGGTGTCATGGCATGGAAGACAGTCAACAACAGAACTGATACGATGCACTGTAGATAGAAGATTGTGGAGGGACATGATCGCCTACGCCAACCGGTATGGCACATGATGATGATATGTGTGTTAGTCGTTCCTGTGAACCATAAAAATACTGTAGTATAGAGATAGGATTCCAGTGTGTTACCGGTTGATCTGTTTGACAGAAGAAGCCTCCCTGTTTGTGTCCTGTAAGAAAACACTGCATGAGAGAACAACAGAAAATCCTCAGTTAACCTGACAATTGGGAACAAGAGCTGAAAAGGTCAACCGACCACGGGGCTAAGGATGACCTCACGGCCACACAGGGATTGGGGGAAATATTTGCCTGTGACAAACAATCAAATTTTAAAAAAACTATTTTAAGGTCGTCATTTTTACGAAGGTATTGTAATCTAGGTTAAGGGTGGATGATGATGACTATTTCTTCGTTTGGTCGTTAGGTGAGCACAAGAAAAAAAGAAGAAAAAAAACTACTTGTCCATTTGAAGCAACAATATTTTTTGAATCTATAAAAAGAAACACACACGAACAGAACATTTTTCTGAAATAAGTAACAAAGCAAGGCAGACGAACGTCAACAGCAAAAACAGACTCACCGATTGGGAATTTCGATATTGATAGTACAGTACTCCATGAGTTCACCTCTCTCATCTGTACAGACAGCCAGTAGCCAGCGCTGGTCCTCCGACAGACAGTAGCCACAGAAGAGAATGGTCTGTTGCTCAGGCTTGGCTTCCATGATCTGGTTCTGTCGACTTTTGGTGGAGGCCAGAACAAACGGTGGACTGTAGAGCTTTTGGTTCTCTTCCTGGTCACGAGACAACAAATAATGTACTTAATATGGGCAACACCATACACAAACATGAAGCAACAACAAGATACACAAACATCTAGCAACAACAAGATACACAAACATCTAGCAACAACAAGATACACAAAACATGAAGCAACAAGATACACACACATATAGCAACAACAAGATACACAAACATCTAGCAACAACAAGATACACAAACATGAAGCAACAACAAGATACACAAACATCTAGCAACAACAAGATACACAAACATGAAGCAACAACAAGATACACAAACATGAAGCAACAACAAGATACACAAACATGAAGCAACAACAAGATACACAAACATGAAGCAACAACAAGATACACAAACATCTAGCAACAACAAGATACACAAACATGAAGCAACAACAAGATACACAAACATGAAGCAACAACAAGATACACAAACATGAAGCAACAACAAGATACACAAACATGAAGCAACAACAAGATACACAAACATCTAGCAACAACAAGATACACAAACATGAAGCAACAACAAGATACACAAACATCTAGCAACAACAAGATACACAAACATCTAGCAATAACAAGATACACAAACATCTAGCAACAACAAGATACACAAACATCTAGCAACAACAAGATACACAAACATGAAGCAACAACAAGATACACAAACATCTAGCAACAACAAGATACACAAACATGAAGCAACAACAAGATACACAAACATCTAGCAACAACAAGATACACAAACATCTAGCAACAACAAGATACACAAACATCTAGCAACAACAAGATACACAAACATGAAGCAACAACAAGAAACACAAACATGAAGCAACAAGATACACAAACATATAGCAACAACAAGATACACAAACATCTAGCAACAACAAGATACACAAACATCTAGCAACAACAAGATACACAAACATCTAGCAACAACAAGATACACAAACATCTAGCAACAACAAGATACACAAACATATAGCAACAACAAGATACACAAACATCTAGCAACAACAAGATACACAAACATCTAGCAACAACAAGATACACAAACATCTAGCAACAACAAGATACACAAACATCTAGCAACAACAAGACACACAAACATGAAGCAACAACAAGATCTCACAACCATGACAAGACAGACAAGTGTCTACCCCAAACACATCAATGAATCACCTTACAATCATGACAAAACAGACAAATGTATACCCCAAACACACATTAATAAACCACCTTACAATCATGACAAAACAGACAAATGTCTACCCCAAACACACATTAATAAACCACCTTACAACCATGACAAAACAGACAACTGTATACCCCACACACATCAATAAATCACCTTACAACCATGACAAAACAAACAAATGTCTACCCCAAACACACATTAATAAACCACCTTACAACCATGACAAAACAAACAAATGTCTACCCCAAACACACATCAATAAATCACCTTACAACCATGACAAAACAGACAAATGTCTACCCCAAACACACATCAATAAATCACCTTACAACCATGACAAAACAAACAAATGTCTACCCCAAACACACATTAATAAACCACCTTACAACCATGACAAAACAAACAAATGTCTACCCCAAACACACATCAATAAATCACCTTACAACCATGACAAAACAGACAAATGTCTACCCCAAACACACATCAATAAATCACCTTACAACCATGACAAACAGACAACTGTATACCCCACACACATCAATAAATCACCTTACAACCATGACAAAACAAAACAAACAAATGTCTACCCCAAACACACATCAATAAATCACCTTACAACCATGACAAACAGACAAATGTCTACCCCAAACACACATTAATAAATCACCTTACAACTATGACAAAACAGACAAATGTCTACCCCACACACATCAATAAACCACCTTACAATCATGACAAACAGACAAATGTCTACCCCACACACATCAATAAACCACCTTACAACTATGACAAAACAGACAAATGTCTACCCCACACACATCAATAAATCACCTTACAACCATGACAAAACAGAACAGACAAATGTCTACCCCACACACATCAATAAATCACCTTACAACTATGACAAAACAAACAAATGTCTACCCCACACACATTAATAAACCACCTTACAACTATGACAAAACAGACAAATGTCTACCCCAAACACACATCAATAAATCACCTTACAACCATGACAAAACAGACAAATGTCTACCCCACACACATCAATAAATCACCTTACAACCATGACAAAACAGACAAATGTCTACCCCAAACACACATCAATAAATCACCTAACAACCATGACAAACAGACAACTGTATACCCCACACACATCAATAAATCACCTTACAACCATGACAAAACAGACAAATGTCTACCCCAAACACACATCAATAAATCACCTTACAACCATGACAAAACAGAACAGACAAATGTCTACCCCGCACACATCAATAAATCACCTTACAACCATGACAAAACAGACAAATGTCTACCCCACACACATCAATAAATCACTTTACAACCATGACAAAACAGACAAATGTCTACCCCACACACATCAATAAATCACCTTACAACTATGACAAACAGCAACTGTATACCCCACAAACATCAATAAATCACCTTACAACCATGACAAGACAGACACATGTCTACCCCACACGAATCAATGCATCACTTTACAACCATGACAAGACAGACACATGTCTACCCCACACGAATCAATACATCACTTTACAACCATGACAAGACAGACACATGTCTACCCCACACGAATCAATACATCACTTTACAACCAAAACAAAAGTGTGAGAACCATAAGTTTGTGTCTCCCTCGACACCCGAACAGCTACAAGAGGAAGTAAAGAAGAAAAGACAACCATGACAAAAGTGTGAGAACCAGAAGTTTGTGTCTCCCTCGACACCCGAACAGCTACAAGAGGAAGTAAAGAAGAAAAGACAACCATGACAAAACACTGCTGCAAAAACTAACCTCCTTTTTCCTGAGAAAGAGTTCTGCAGCTGCGGCAGGACCAAATCCTGTTAATGATCGGCCTGCGATTGTGTGACTTAGGTTCCACTTACATGAAGTGAACACAGAGAAGGCAATGGACTTTAACGTCTGTAGCCGGAGGGCTCGCTCCTTATGCTCCATGATGACCTGCAGAGGAATTACCTGCCAAGAGAATAATGACAGCATGAGTGGGTAGGTGAAACCCTTCTTTTTGATCATCCACCGTAACATTCTTATAACAATCAACCTTGTTTCAAAAATCACTGGATTATATCTTAGTTAATCAAAGCGAAATACTGGATTATATCTTAGTTAATCAAAGCTAAATACTAGATTATATCTTAGTTAATCAAAGCCCAATACTGGATTATATCTTAGTTAATCAAAGCCCAATACTGGATTATATCTTAGTTAATCAAAGCCCAATACTGGATTATATCTTAGTTAATCAAAGCCCAATACTGGATTATATCTTAGTTAATCAAAGCTCAATACTGGATTATATCTTAGTTAATCAAAGCCCAATACTGAATTATATCTTAGTTAATCAAAGCCCAATACTGGATTATATCTTAGTTAATCAAAGCTAAATACTGGATTATATCTTAGTTAATCAAAGCCCAATACTGGATTATATCTTAGTTAATCAAAGTCCAACATTGGGTTATATCTTAATCAACCTCCTATTTTGTTAAAAAGCATTCTCCCAATAATTTGTTAGAAACTACTTATCTCTTGCAGAATCCAGAATCTTCTTCTTTCCTTCCCCATTTGCTTTTTAGCTTCGAGGGGAGATATAGTTTGCAGCCTATTATTCTTCTAATGACCTCTACTACTGTTATGTTTCCTAGTGTTTCTAATATTCCATCAATCCATCTTTTGCCCTCTCCTCTGTTATGTTTCCTAGTGTTTCTAATATTCCACCAATCCATCTTTTGTTGGCCTCTCCTGCTGTTAAGTTTCCTAGTGTTTCTAATATTCCACCAATCCATCTTTTGTTCTTCTGTTGGCCTCTCCTGCTGTTATGCTTCCTAGTGTTTCTAATATTCCATCAATCCATCTTTTGTTCTTCTGTTGGCCTCTCCTGCTGTTATGCTTCCTAGTGTTTCTAATATTCCATCAATGTATTCTATGATGGGAATTACTTCTATATTTTTTCCTTAGTTCTTCATTTGTGATCTCATCTCTCAGGCTGTTTCCTGTCATTCATCTAACACATTTCATCTCAGTAGGGGTTATTGTTCTTACATCTAGCGTCCAGGTCTGGCATTGGTAGCACAATGTTGAGATGAAGGTTGTGTTGGCGGGAGCACATTTAGTCTAGAGTTACTTCCTTGTAGGACAGCCAGAAATCTAAAGGAGTAATAAACACTACACGTGAAGTATGTGCATAAACCTCAACCCAGTTACTGAGAAAAAGGAAAAATAGCAACTCCCCATGAGCCAGGGTGAAGCAAACCATAGAACCTACCTGTAGACTAACAATGTTGGCCAGGTGGTCAGGCAGAGCCATCTCCTGGAAGCACTTGAGAAGGCCAACAACAGCCAAACGAGACATGCCTTCAGCACCCTGACCGTACGAGAATGGATCAACAATGTAGACAACAATGCCAGGGGCATCTGGGTTACTGTCATCTCCGTGGCTCTCGTTGCCTTCATGGGGTCCCTCTTTCTGTGGGGGCATTCCATCACCTTGTCCACCATCTGTGGTAGCAACAACATTTTGGTCTCATTTCAGCTCTCTCAAAACAATGACATTTGAAAAACAACAATGGCTACAGTTGTATTAATGGGATGTTACAGAATGATTACAGTTGTATTAATGGGACATTACTGAATGGCTACAGTTGTATTAATGGGACATTACTGAATGGCTACAGTTGTATTAATGGGACATTACTGAATGGCTACAGTTGTATTAATGGGACATTACTGAATGGCTACAGCTGTATTAATGGGACATTACTGAATGGTTCTTCTTCTACCTTTTAGCTCCCAGTGGAGCATAGGTCTTCAACAAACACTTTCCAAGTCGTTCTGTTTTTTGCAATTCTTTTAAGATCATTCCATGTCTTCCCCATCATCTTCATCTCTGCTTCAATCTGTCTTCTCCAAGAATTCCTTGGTCTTCCTCTTTGTCTTTTCCCCTGGGGATTCCAAAAAAGGGCCTGTTGTGTAATACTCTCAGTTGGTTTCCGTAGTGTGTGTCCTATCCATCGCCATCGTCTTCGCTGTACTGAATGGTTACAGCTGTATTAATGGGACATTACTGAATGGCTACAGCTGTATTAATGGGACATTACTGAATGGCTACAGCTGTATTAATGGGACATTACTGAATGGCTACAGCTGCATTAATGGGACATTACAGAATGACTACAGCTGTATTAATGGGATGTTACAGAATGGCTACAGTTGCATTATTGGGACATTACAGAATGGCCATTAATGGGACAGTCAAGACTGTCAGTCAAGAACGAGACATTCAAGAATGGCTACAGTTGTATTAAAGAGACAGTCAAGACTAACAATCACATACAATGTTATGACACATTCACATATGAATCCAAACTAAGACTAACAACTACAATATGACTATTCTATCATAACTCTGATATGAAGCTGCAAATAAGAATGTGGATCTATGTTCAGACATTTGAAGCTAGTGTGTGGATCTATGTTCAGACATTTGAAGCTAGTGTGTGGATCTATGTTCAGACATTTGAAGCTAGTGTGTGGATCTATGTTCAGACATTTGAAGCTAGTGTGTGAATCTATGTTCAGACATTTGAAGCTAGTGTGTGGATCTATGTTCAGACATTTGAAGCTAGTGTGTGGATCTATGTTCAGACATTTGAAGCTAGTGTGTGGATCTATGTTCAGACATTTGAAGCTAGTGTGTGAATCTATGTTCAGACATTTGAAGCTAGTGTGTGAATCTATGTTCAGACATTTGAAGCTACATTTGAAGCTAGTGTGTGGATCTATGTTCAGACATTTGAAGCTAGTGTGTGAATCTATGTTCAGACATTTGAAGCTAGTGTGTGAATCTATGTTCAGACATTTGAAGCTAGTGTGTGGATCTATGTTCAGACATTTGAAGCTAGTGTGTGGATCTATGTTCAGACATTTGAAGCTAGGGTGTGGATCTATGTTCAGACCTTTGAAGCTAGTGTGTGGATCTATATTCAGACATTTGAAGCTAGTGTGTGGATCTATGTTCAGACATTTGAAGCTAGTGTGTGAATCTATGTTCAGACATTTGAAGCTAGTGTGTGGATCTATGTTCAGACATTTGAAGCTAGTGTGTGGATCTATGTTCAGACATTTGAAGCTAGTGTGTGGATCTATGTTCAGACATTTGAAGCTAGTGTGTGGATCTATGTTCAGACATTTGAAGCTAGTGTGTGGATCTATGTTCAGACATTTGAAGCTAGTGTGTGGATCTATGTTCAGACATTTGAAGCTAGTGTGTGGATCTATGTTCAGACATTTGAAGCTAGTGTGTGAATCTATGTTCAGACATTTGAAGCTACATTTGAAGCTAGTGTGTGGATCTATGTTCAGACATTTGAAGCTAGTGTGTGAATCTATGTTCAGACATTTGAAGCTAGTGTGTGAATCTATGTTCAGACATTTGAAGCTAGTGTGTGGATCTATGTTCAGACATTTGAAGCTAGTGTGTGGATCTATGTTCAGACATTTGAAGCTAGGGTGTGGATCTATGTTCAGACCTTTGAAGCTAGTGTGTGGATCTATGTTCAGACATTTGAAGCTAGTGTGTGGATCTATGTTCAGACATTTGAAGCTAGTGTGTGAATCTATGTTCAGACATTTGAAGCTAGTGTGTGGATCTATGTTCAGACATTTGAAGCTAGTGTGTGAATCTATGTTCAGACATTTGAAGCTAGTGTGTGAATCTATGTTCAGACATTTGAAGCTAGTGTGTGGATCTATGTTCAGACATTTGAAGCTAGTGTGTGGATCTATGTTCAGACAATTGAAGCTAGGGTGTGGATCTATGTTCAGACTTTGACATATAGTGAAAAAGGGTATAGAAGGGGTATGGTGGAAACAGGCTATAGCAATAGTAAGTTTGAAACAGGAGATAGCAGCGATAGGAAATTAGTGAGTGAAGGGCAGAATGTAAACAAAGGGGGGATAATTAGGAAGGAGAGCTGATAGGTGTTCAAGGGCTCGAGAAGGGAGTGAGTAAGCAATAATCACGGGGGGCAGGAAAAAAGCCAGAGGTGAGTGAACAAAGGAGTAAGTTGAGAAGTTAGTGTTAAGAGATCAGTGTGCGCAAGACAGGTTGGTGAGAGTAGAGTTGTGAACATTCGATTCAGAAGTGTGTTCAGATGCGGACGTCTGTAGAAATACAGTCGGTACCGTGAACTAGAGAGGTTAGTGAGAAAGTTAGTAGCTATGTTAGTTGGAGGGCGACAGCCACTCAAGTTAGTTGTGTGAGTTCCTGGAGACTGGACAGTTATATGTGATTAGTTGTGATGCTAGGTTAAGCTAGGCACAGTAGGGCTGTACTATGAATAACAGATAAATGTTCATGTTACAAATATCGCAAGGACTTGATTGTGAATCAGGTGGGTACAGCATTATGAGATTTAGGAGATCTGTGTGATCGCCTACATCGGAAGATTGAATATAAATCGTTCCATCGAGACATTAGCAGAGCTTGGAGAGCTCACCACATGTATAGAGACGTTATTCCGATCCTGTGTGATCGCCTACATAGAATAGATATAGTCATGGAGAGAATTGACTATGAAGCTGGTAGCTTCTAATAGCTCAGAGACCTTTGAATCATTGTGAGTATTCCATTTCACCTAGAACAGATGTGAATTATTGTGAGTGTTCAAATTAGCATACAGCAGAGACGTATATATTAATTGTGAGTGTTCTCACCGAAACTTCAATGAATTAGAATAGATATAGTCATGGAGAGAATTGATTACGAAGCTGGTAGCTTCTAATAGCTCAGAGACCTTTGAATCATTGTGAGTATTCAATTTCACCTAGAACAGATGTGAATTATTATGAGTGTTCCACTTAGCATAGAACAGAGACTTTGAATTATTATGAGTGTTCCACTTAGCATAGAACAGAGACTTTGAATCATTATGAGTGTTCCACTTAGCATAGAACAGAGACGGTTGAATTAGCTGTGAGTGTTTCACTAGCATAGAGCAGAGATGGTTGAATTAGCTGTGAGTGTTTCGCTAGCATAGAACAGAGACGGTTGAATTAGCTGTGAGTGTTTTGCTAGCATAGAGCAGAGATGGTTGAATTAAATTGGGAGTAGTCTTATTCGCACTAGACAGAGATGTTTGAATTAATGGTGAGTGCTAGCACTAAACAAGTGCAGAGACTGTTGTATTATTGTGAAGGTCTCACTCATGTTGAGGAGACGAACAGTATTGTGCATTGAATGTGTTGTCAGTGCGAGAATCAAGCCGGAATGAGAGGTCACCATAAGAGTGACAGTGGACATTTTGTAAATTTCTGGGAATGGATTGTCAGTGTTTAATAAACGTTTAATTGTTGACTTCCATGGTGTTGAAACATGCTTGGAAATGCTAGCTGTGTTCTTGTTGTCTTGTCCTGACGACGAACGGATTAGGTTGTGAACAGCGCGAAGTACTTCTAACGGTCAACAGGTAGTCAAGTCGTTTGGCCAGCGCAACCGGCTGGTGTCCAAGAAGCGGGTAGGATTCATAAGGGGCTCAGATCTCAACGAGCTTCTGTCCAAATATCCACAGAGGAAAGTCGAAGGAGAGTCAGACCGCCATTAGCGGTGTGACGTGTTCTTAAAGTCAAGCAGGGGATGGCTCAAATTGTAGTGAGCTGTCAGTGTGCATCTTCTGTGTAAGGCGTATCGGTGGCAAGTCCTTCCAACAGTGAAGCAGAGAACCAGTCAAGTCAATGCGGGCAAGGGGGACTTGCCTACGACACTTCCGACGGTCCATATCGGCAGTGAAGGAGCGTCACAGGCGAGGCAAGGCCTGCGTCCACCACGTGTAGGGTTACATAGTGGGTGTTGATGTGGTGTTCACCATGTCGCACTAGTGCATAAAGTACAGGACAGGCTTCTGGGAGAAGTCGTTTCAACTCGTGTGATCACGCCTTCTTGTGTTAATAAACCTGTTACATTATAGGTTAAAAGCCTGCTACAATAGAATCTGATGTCGATCTATGTTCAGACTTTGACATATAGAATCTGATGTCGATCTATGTTCAGACTTTGACATATAGAATCTGATGTGAATCTATGTTCAGACATTTGAAGCTAGTGTGTGGATCTATGTTCAGACATTTGAAGCTAGTGTGTGGATCTATATTCAGACATTTGAAGCTAGTGTGTGGATCTATGTTCAGACTTTGACATATAGAATCTGATGTGAATCTTATGTTCAGACATTTGAAGCTAGTGTGTGGATTTATGTTCAGACTTTGACATATAGAATCTGATGTGGATCTATGTTCAGACATTTGAAGCTAGTGTGTGGATCTATGTTCAGACTTTGACATATAGAATCTGATGTGGATCTATGTTCAGACTTTGACATATAGAATCTGATGTGAATCTATGTTCAGACATTTGAAGCTAGTGTGTGGATCTATGTTCAGACATTTGAAGCTAGTGTGTGGATCTATGTTCAGACATTTGAAGCTAGTGTGTGGATCTATGTTCAGACTTTGACATATAGAATCTGATGTGGATCTATGTTCAGACATTTGAAGCTAGTGTGTGGATCTATGTTCAGACATTTGAAGCTAGTGTGTGGATCTATGTTCAGACATTTGAAGCTAGTGTGTGGATCTATGTTCAGACATTTGAAGCTAGTGTGTGGATCTATGTTCAGACTTTGACATATAGAATATGATGATGATCTATGTTCAGACTTTTGAGATGTGTGTGGATCTTTGTTCAGACATGTTAATCTACGTGTAGACACCTACAGAAGGTATGAATTGAAGCTGAGACTTTGTAGAGCTGGTGTATGAATCTCAGATTAGACCATCATGGACAACATATACTCGGACGAATCAATGCCCGGTTCTTAATAACAACAGGTGTAGCAAACTGACCTCGTCCATCATCCAACGCCTGCGAGCCTTGTCCTTGACCTACAGACTGGGATGAGTTTGAGATGGCCTGACTGTCTGGGGTGGCAGGTCTTGTGCTGTTGATGGCCGGCTCTGGCATCTTGAACTGAGCTTTGTGCGTGTTACAAGAGCCTTGCTCAAACATGGACTTGTCCAAATTCGGTTGGCAAAGGATCGGAGCTGGCAACATGAAAACAACAACAATCAATAAATATTACAGATAGGAACTTGGTCCAAATTGAGTTGGCAATAGGAGCTAAAACAGCAATGAACAATGAATTGGTCCAAATTGCAAAGGCAAAGAATAGGAGCTGACAATGAAAACTGAATTGGTCCAAATTGGGATGGTTAGAAATAGGAGTTAACAGTAAAAAAAAAAAAAAAAAACATTGAATTGGTCCAAATTGAGATGGTTAGGAATAGGAGCTAACAGTAAAAAAAAACCCACTGAAGTGGTCCAAATTGAGATAGCAAAGAATAAGAGCCGACAAAAATAGAACATCGAATTAGTCCAAATTGAGATAGTAAAGAATAGGAGCTGACAACAAAGGGACACTGAATTGGTCCATATTGAGATGGCAAAGAATAGAAGTGACAAACAATAAATACTGAATTGGTCCAAATTAAGATGACAAAAAATAGGAGCTGATAACGAACAGTGAATTGGTCCACCTTTGTACTGACTGTGCTCCTTAACTCTTTCCGTACGGAACCTTTTTATCTATGCAACGGAAGTGATTTCAGAGACCAATTTTTTTCATGGTTTTAAGAATCAATCTACATATTTATATATTTTTCTAATATATAGCATATTATATATGCATTTGTAGATAATTGAGCAAAGAATTATATTTCACCAATATCAAGATGATACATGTACTAGAAAGTGGTCTGATGATAGTTTACATTAATCAAATTGAGAGTGACGTACTATGCGGTGAAACGTATGTGGCCGAAATCGGCATAGCACACAGTGCGGCGAAACATACGGAAAGAGTTAAATGTTTGGATTATTTCTAAATTGTATTTATTCCCAAATATCATGTTTGAACATATTTGTAACAAAATATAAAACAAATACTATATTCTATTCCTACACCTAATTTTGTCATTCTATTTCTACACTTAATTTCGTCATTCTATTCCTACACCTAATTTTGTCATTCTATTCCTACACCTAATTTTGTCATTCTATTCCTACACCTAATTTTGTCATTCTATTCCTACACCTAATTTTGTCATTCTATTCCTACACCTAATTTTGTCATTCTATTTCTACACCTAATTTTGTCATTCTATTCCTACACTTAATTTTGTCATTCTATCCCTACACTTAATTTTGTCATTCTATTTCTACACCTAATTTCGTTATTCTATTCCTACACCTAATTTCGTTATTCTATTCCAACTGTGGTATAATAGCAGCCAAAAACCAGAGAAGCTGCCACTTACCCAGGTTGTATTTGCAGACTTGTGCGTACAGTTTTAGTTTTGATGCTATGCTGGAGTCACCTGAAACATGAAATGTGCAATGTTTATATTGGGGGTGTTTTTATAGGGTGTTGGGTTGTCACTGGGAGGTGATGTTAGAGCAGTCGCTGGGTGGTGGTGTTGTTAGAGCAGTCGCTGAGTGGTGGTGTTGTTAGAGCAGTCGCTGGGTGGTGGTGTTGTTAGAGCAGTCGCTGGGTGGTGGTGGTGTTAGAGCAGTCGCTGGGTGGTGGTGTTGTTAGAGCAGTCGCTGAGTGGTGGTGTTGTTAGAGCAGTCGCTGAGTGGTGAATGTTAGAGCAGTCGCTGAGTGGTGAATGTTAGAGCAGTCGCTGAGTGGTGGTGTTGTTAGAGCAGTCGCTGAGTGGTGAATGTTAGAGCAGTCGCTGAGTGGCGAATGTTAGAGCAGTCGCTGAGTGGCGAATGTTAGAGCAGTCGCTGAGTGGTGGTGTTGTTAGAGAAGTCGCTGAGTGGTGGTGTTGTTAGAGAAGTCGCTGAGTGGTGGTGTTGTTAGAGAAGTCGCTGAGTGGTGTTGTTGTTAGAGCAGTCGCTGAGTGGTGGTGTTGTTAGAGCAGTCGCTGAGTGGTGGTGTTGTTAGAGCAGTCGCTGAGTGGTGGTGTTGTTAGAGCAGTCGCTGAGTGGCGAATGTTAGAGCAGTCGCTGAGTGGCGAATGTTAGAGCAGTCGCTGAGTGGAGAATGTTAGAGCAGTCGCTGAGTGGTGGTGTTGTTAGAGCAGTCGCTGAGTGGCGAATGTTAGAGCAGTCGCTGAGTGGCGAATGTTAGAGCAGTCGCTGAGTGGAGAATGTTAGAGCAGTCGCTGAGTGGCGAATGTTAGAGCAGTCGCTGAGTGGCGAATGTTAGAGCAGTCGCTGAGTGGCGAATGTTAGAGCAGTCGCTGAGTGGCGAATGTTAGAGCAGTCGCTGAGTGGCGAATGTTAGAGCAGTAAGTCAGAGATGAGGTTATAGAGCTAAAGAATTGTTGAGATTCTGATTCACAAAGAGTTGAGACTGAGACAAAAATATTGACAAGGTTAAAGATGTTGATGAAATGAGACAACTCTGAAACATACAACAATGAGCACAGACTAACAACAATGAAACATACAACAATGAGCACAGACAAACAACAATGAAACAAACAACGAACAGAGACAAACAACTCTGAGACATGTTAACAATGAGCTGGGACATACAACAATGAGCACAGACTAACAACAATGAAACATACAACAATGAGCACAGACTAACAACAATGAAACATACAACAATGAGCACAGAAAAACAACAATGAAACAAACAACGAACAGAGACAAACAACTCTGGGACATGTTAACAATGAGCTGGGACATACAACAATGAGCATAAACAACAATGAAACATACAACAATGAGCACAGACTAACAACAATGAAACATACAACAATGAGCCGAGTCAACTCTGGGACATACAACAATGAGCAGAGACAAACACCTCTGGGACATACAACAATGAGCAGGGTCAAACAACTCTGAAACATACAACAATGAGCCGAGTCAAACAACTCTGGGACATACAACAATGAGCAGAGACAAACAACTGTGAAACACACAACAATAAGCAGAGACACACAACTGTGGGGACATACCTACAATAAGCAGAGACAAACAACTGTGGGGACATACCTACAATGAGCAGAGACACACAACTGTGGGGACATACCTACAATGAGCAGAGACAAACAACTGTGGGGACATACCTACAATGAGCAGAGACACACAACTGTGGGGACATACCTACAATGAGCAGAGACAAACAACTGTGGGGACATACCTACAATGAGCAGAGACACACAACTGTGGGGACATACCTACAATGAGCAGAGACAAAACAACTGTGGGGACATACCTACAATGAGCAGAGACAAACAACTGTGGGGACATACCTACAATGAGCAGAGACAAAACAACTGTGGGGACATACCAACAATGAGCAGAGACCAAACTGTGGGGACATACCAACAATGAGCAGAGACCAAACTGTGGGGACATACCAACAATGAGCAGAGACAAAACAACTGTGGGGACATACCAACAATGAGCAGAGACAAAACAACTGTGGGGACATACCAACAATGAGCAGAGACAAAACAATTGTGGGAACATACCTACAATGAGAAGAAACAAAACAACTGTGGGGACATACCTACAATGAGCAGAGACAAAACAATTGTGGGGACATACCAACAATGAGCAGAGACAAAACAATTGTGGGGACATACCTACAATGAGCAGAGACAAAACAACTGTGGGGACATACCAACAATGAGCAGAGACAAAACAATTGTGGGGACATACCTACAATGAGCAGAGACCAAACAACTGTGGGGACATACCTACAATGAGCAGAGAGAAAACAATTGTGGGGGCATACCTACAATGAGCAGAGACAAAACAATTGTGGGGACATACCAACAATGAGCAGAGACAAAACAATTGTGGGGACATACCAACAATGAGCAGAGACCAAACAACTGTGGGGACATACCAACAATGAGCAGAGACCAAACAACAGTGGGGACATACCTACAATGAGCAGAGACAAAACAATTGTGGGGACATACCAACAATGAGCAGAGACAAAACAATTGTGGGGATATACCAACAATGAGCAGAGACAAAACAATTGTGGGGACATACCAACAATGAGCAGAGAACAAACAACTGTGGGGACATACCTACAATGAGCAGAGACAAAACAACTGTGGGGACATACCTACAGCGTTGAACCACTCGCCAACAGGCTCATTGGCCAACTTAGCTGCCACTTGTTTCCCCACGCGCAGGACGCCGTCTCTTAAAGGCTTTATGGCACAGTGACGACCCAGCCGGCACAGTTCATAGACCGTGCTGAGCTCCTTGAAGAATGTAACAATATGCTGCAACAGGAAGTCACTCTCAGGCGCAACAACAACATACAGGACATCCCTCATACGACCGTATGGTTCCAGGAACTGTTTCTCCTAAATCAATTCAAGGAAAAATGTGAGAGCACTTTCCACAGCTGCTTACATTAACATAAAAATGTGACATTTTAGTTTCATAGCTAGAGTAAATGTATTTTTATTTTTTTTTAATATACTGAACCTACAATACTCCTCTTATTTAATAAAAAAAAAAGAACTAATTTTTGCAGGAGGGGTTCAAGTGTGACACAGTAAGGAAATATGAGTGTCCCAGCTGAACTCATGTCACACATTGCTCTAGCATCAAATGCTTTCATACAAAACTTATGGACATCTGGAGATCCAAAGTTCTCAGTAATTGAAAAAACTGAGATTGTTCAACTCCTGTGTGATACCAGTGCTAACATATGGATGTGATACCAGTGCTAACATATGGATGTGATACCAGTGCTAACATATGGATGTGGTACCAGTGCTAACATATGGATGTGGTAACAGTGCTATCTTATGGATGTGGTACCAGTGCTATCTTATGGATGTGGTACCAGTGCTAACATATGGATGTGGTACCAGCGCTAACATATGAATGTGATACCAGCGCTAACATATGGATGTGATACCAGCGCTAACATATGGATGTGATACCAGCGCTAACATATGGATGTGATACCAGTGCTAACATATGGATGTGAAAGTTGGAAATCCACCCAGAATTTAGATAGGAAATTAAATGTCTTTGAAAACAAATATCTTAGGATCTCAAACATAAGCTGGAAACAAAACATTTCAAATGAGCAGATAAGAGAGGAATCTAAACAAGAATACGTGTGGAGCTATATAAGAAGAAAGTGAACTGGACTACAACGGACAAGAGGTAGGGTTCGATCCCAACAGAAGGCTTCCGGTTCACCCAGCCTTTAATGGGTACCGGATTAATTTCTGGGAAAGTAAAGTGGCACGGGCATAATACCAACCACACTACCCCAAAATCATGTGCCGAAGGTCTGTAAATTTTATGGTCACTAACACCATATTCTCTATACGCCACTTAGTGTGACGGGGATACTTTACTTTTACTTATATAAGAAGAAAGCGTGGGAAATATACCAGTCATGTGCTGAGAATTAAGAAAGACTTCCCCGCAGGCATTCATGTGGACCCCATCAGGTAAAAGAAAACAAGGCAGACCAAGATAATTGCTACACAGAACAATTACTAGGGAAGGCTCAACCATGGGACTAAGAAACAACCAAGAACTAACAGCAAATCATCGATCATGGAAAACTATGACTTCTGCCCTACGTGCCGACTTCAGCCCGAAAGGAAAATGAATGAAATAGTTTTTACTTTTCATCAATCAGCTTCTGTTGTTTTTGGTTTTCATTTATCAATGTCTTCTTCTGCATTTCCTAGGTGGTTTCTCTCTTTGTTATTATCACAGAGATTTTAGTGAGTGTTACACTCTGCAGATTTTTACTTTG
The DNA here is from genome assembly GCA_032433765.1 of Megaustenia siamemsis. NCBI lineage: Eukaryota > Metazoa > Mollusca > Gastropoda > Stylommatophora > Ariophantidae > Megaustenia > Megaustenia siamemsis. Next base: position 783,286 of record JAVIAB010000026.1, on the reverse strand, counting down.
TTGACAATTCATCCTAACTACACAATGGATAACTGAATAAAGACTCAGTCATCTGGTGTTTTTGTTGCAACAAAATTAATCTTAGTCCTTGAAGGTTTTCATAAAATGAGTATATCCCTTTGGTGAGGCAAGACGTTTATGTTATTGCCATTTATAAACAGCCACGGTTTTCATAAAATGAGTATATCCATTTGGTGACTGCCCAGGCAAGACGTTTATGTTATTGCCATTTATAAACAGCCACGGTTTTCATAAAATGAGTATATCCATTAGGTGACTGCCCAGGCAATACGTTTACGTTACATTTTTTCCTGGTTTTGCCTGAATTCTTTTTTCTAAAAAATATTTCTTGCATTAAATCTGTCAAAAAAATATGGATTAGATATGAATATCAAAAAGACTAAAACTAAGATCATAAACATAGATAATACTCAAAACCTACAAGTGGATAACAAAATTGAAGGAATAGACCTGGGGACAGTTCAGAACTACAACTACCTTGGACATACTATAACCAGTGATGGAAAATGTACAACTAAAATAAACAAAAGAATAGGAATGGCAAAAAGTAATTTTAATGCCATGAAAAATATACTAACATCAAAACAAATAATACCGGGGCTAAAAATAAGAATAGCAAAATTGTATATCTTTTCAACATTCCTGTATGGCACCAGAAACATGGACATTAGACAAGAAAACAGAACAGAAAATGGAAGCATTTGAAATGTGGATTTATAGAATAGGAAAAATTGGATGGAAAGAAAAGAAAACAAACGAAATCTTAAAACAACTAAAAATGAAAAGAGAACTACTAAACACAATTCAAACAAAACAAATGAGATTTTTGGGCCATGTTAAAAACACAGCAGTCTACTAAAAGTAATTTTGGAATGGAAAATGCGCTAGTTTACCCCTGTATATATAAAATATGGGATAAAATGAAAAAAACTACTATGTCAGTGTACGCTGGGTAAAATAGGGCTTCCTCAGTGACACTGCCAACACCATCGACCAATCTGAGATAAAAAAAATAATTAAATGCATTTTGTTACCAAAAATAAAAAATAAATGTAAAAAAAAATTAATAAAATAAAAATAAATGTTTTACCCAAAAACGAATACTGTAAGGAGACACAGACAACCAATCTCGGTCATGACCAACCAGAAAGTTTGGAATTGGTTGTGGTTCATGGTTCTCTTCTGCACCTGTAAATATTTTTTGTTTAAATAATCAATAAATATATATATATATAAAAAATTATAACTTTCAAAAATAACACTAAACCTAGATTACAATACCGAAGTAACAATTACCGCATCAAAACACATCCTCATTGAGTGCCATCTCTGCAATGAAGGCTGGCTACCGTGGAGCAACAGTCTGCTCTGTCTCTTGCTTTGATGGTGCAGGTGGTGTCATAGGCTGATTTGTCCATCTTTTGATGTTACTTGTCCATGTTGTCTTGGTATGTCTCCTTTACCTTGTATTTTCCCCTCCAAGATTACTTTAGTAGGCTGTTGTGTCTTTTAACATGGCCCAAAAATCTCATTTGTCTTGTTTGAATTGTGTTTAGTAGTTCTCTCTTCATTTTTAATTGTTTTAAAATTTTGTTTGTTTTCTTTTCTTTCCATCCAATTCTGCCTATTCTTCTACATATCTACATCTCAAAGGCTTCAATTTTCTGTTCTGTTTTCTTGTCTAATGTCCATGTTTCTGCACCATATAGGAATGTTGAGAAGATATAACATTTTGCTATTCTTAGCCCTGGTGTTGAAACATTACTACACCCAGTGACTACTGAGTGTTGAAACATGCCTACACCCAGTGACTACTGAGTGTTGAAACATGACTACACCCAGTGACTACTGAGTGTTGAAACATGCCTACACCCAGTGACTACTGAGTGTTGAAACATGACTACACCCAGTGACTACTGAGTGTTGAAACATGCCTACACCCAGTGACTACTGAGTGTTGAAACATGACTACACCCAGTGACTACTGAGTGTTGAAACATGCCTACACCCAGTGACTACTGAGTGTTGAAACATGCCTACACCAGTGACTACTGAGTGTTGAATTTGTTTCCATTGCTGTTGCTTGTTGTTTTTATTTTTATTTATTTTTTTGTTGAGATTGTGAGACACATCGTTTAATGGGGGAAAAAAAATATTAAAAAATCACAAATTTTCAAGAAATTGTTAATGTTTCCTTTATTTTGCTGTGACCAGGGAAATCTCCTCAGTTGTCAATAGACACAACCCCTTGTGACTCTGGAAACACTGCAAGTAACACTATGTGGTAGACTCTAAAACATACTGATGGACTAATGGCGACTACGATAGACATCAAACAACCCTTGTGACTCTGGAAACACCGCAAGTAACACTATGTGGTAGACTCTAAAACATACTGATGGACTAATGGCAACTACACCGATAGATATTGTAACACATCCGGTCCTTGAGGTGAAACCCCAGTCATAAGTCAACCTGAGACAGGAATTTAGCAGTCAGCTATGAGTCACTGATTGCTTTCAACCCTAATCGGCATCACTGCATGTGGAGCACTCCTAAATCTGTTACACCCGAATTCCAACAACCAAAAGAGTGTTCATCACGATCGTTCATATTACTTGCTTCCACTTCAATCAACAGTTGTCTCCTGCATCAGAAATCTCCATATGCTGGTGCCGAACTGCTTTGACTCCTTGGTCAGGTGGTGAGTGTGACCAAACTACTGCCTCCGCAAACAAAAGCACAAATAAGACAAATATGCTGTGTACAGTGGAGAATGAATTCAAGACTAATATATAAGCCTGTGTCAGTCATAGTTGACTACTGATTTTGTTGTAGTAGCCTCCGTCACTCATAGTTACTCATTTTGTAGTAGTAGCCTCTGTCAGTCATAGTTTACTCATTTTGTAGTAGTAGCCTCTGTCAGTCATAGTTGACTACTGATTTTGTAGTAGTAGCCTCTGTCAGTCATAGTTGACTACTGATTTTGTAGTAGTAGCCTCTGTCAGTCATAGTTGACTACTGATTTTGTAGTAGTAGCCTCTGTCAGTCATAGTTGACTACTGATTTTGTAGTAGTAGCCTCTGTCAGTCATAGTTGACTACTGATTTTGTAGTAGTAGCCTCCGTCAGTCATAGTTTACTCATTTTGTAGTAGTAGCCTCTGTCAGTCATAGTTGACTACTAATTTTGTAGTAGTAGCCTCCGTCAGTCATTGTTTACTCATTTTGTAGTAGTAGCCTCTGTCAGTCATAGTTGACTACTGATTTTGTAGTAGTAGCCTCCGTCAGTCATAGTTTACTCATTTTGTAGTAGTAGCCTCTGTCAGTCATAGTTGACTACTAATTTTGTAGTAGTAGCCTCCATCAGTCATTGTTTACTCATTTTGTAGTAGTAGCCTCTGTCAGTCATAGTTGACTACTGATTTTGTAGTAGTAGCCTCCGTCAGTCATTGTTTACTCATTTTGTAGTAGTAGCCTCCGTCAGTCATTGTTTACTCATTTTGTAGTAGTAGCCTCCGTCAGTCATTGTTTACTCATTTTGTAGTAGTAGCCTCCGTCAGTCATTGTTTACTCATTTTGTAGTAGTAGCCTCCGTCAGTCATTGTTACTCATTTTGTAGTAGTAGCCTCCGTCAGTCATAGTTTACTCATTTTGTAGTAGTAGCCTCTGTCAGTCATAGTTGACTACTAATTTTGTAGTAGTAGCCTCCGTCAGTCATTGTTTACTCATTTTGTAGTAGTAGCCTCTGTCAGTCATAGTTGACTACTGATTTTGTAGTAGTAGCCTCCGTCAGTCATAGTTGACTACTGATTTTATAGTAGTAGCCTCCGTCACTCATAGTTTACTTATTTTGTAGTAGTAGTCTTCGTCAGTCATAGTTGACTACTGATTTTGTAGTAGTAGCCTCCGTCAGTCATAGTTGACTACTGATTTTGTAGTAGTAGCCTCCGTCAGTCATAGTTGACTACTGATTTTATAGTAGTAGCCTCCGTCACTCATAGTTTACTTATTTTGTAGTAGTAGTCTTCGTCAGTCATAGTTGACTACTGATTTTGTAGTAGTAGCCTCCGTCAGTCATAGTTGACTACTGATTTTGTAGTAGTAGCCTCCGTCAGTCATAGTTGACTACTGATTTTATAGTAGTAGCCTCCGTCACTCATAGTTTACTTATTTTGTAGTAGTAGCCTCCGTCAGTCATAGTTGACTACTGATTTTGTAGTAGTAGCCTCCGTCAGTCATAGTTGACTACTGATTTTGTAGCAGTAGCCTCCGTCAGTCACAGTTAACTATAGATTTTATAGTAGTAGCCTCCGTCACTCATAGTTTACTTATTTTGTAGTAGTAGTCTTCGTCAGTCATAGTTGACTACTGATTTTGTAGTAGTAGCCTCCGTCAGTCATAGTTGACTACTGATTTTGTAGTAGTAGCCTCCGTCAGTCATAGTTGACTACTGATTTTATAATAGTAGCCTCCGTCACTCATAGTTTACTCATTTTGTAGTAGTAGCCTCCGTCAGTCATAGTTGACTACTGATTTTGTAGTAGTAGCCTCCGTCAGTCATAGTTGACTACTGATTTTGTAGCAGTAGCCTCCGTCAGTCACAGTTAACTATAGATTTTGTAGTAGTAGCCTCCGTCTTCACAGTTAACTATAGATTTTGTAGTAGTAGCCTCCGTCAGTCACAGTTAACTATAGATTTTGTAGTAGTAGCCTCCGTCAGTCACAGTTAACTATAGATTTTGTAGTAGTAGCCTCCGTCAGTCACAGTTAACTATAGATTTTGTAGTAGTAGCCTCCGTCAGTCACAGTTAACTATAGATTTTGTAGTAGTAGCCTCCGTCAGTCACAGTTAACTATAGATTTTGTAGTAGTAGCCTCCGTCAGTCACAGTTAACTATAGATTTTGTAGTAGTTGTCTCAATAAGTTGTAACTGACTATGGATTTTGCAGCGCTCTAGGAAATGTTAATTTTTTCTTTTCTCTCGCTGTGTATTCTCTTTTTCTATGAATCTGTCTATTTCTTGCTTGAGTTGCAGCTTTAGTGTGTGTTTCCAAAGATTGCGGTCTTCAGCTATGTCTTCCCAGTCTGCAGGGTTTATGTTCAAAGTTTTCATGTCACATTTACACATGTCTATAAATCAGAGTTTTAGGTGTCCCCTAGTTCTTTAGTCATCTTGTCTGCTTGTTGTCCATCACCCCACTCACTGCTTGAGTAACTGGGGGACGTCTGCTTAGTCTGTCTACCCTGACACTCTCATAGACCCTGGGGTTTTTACCTGTGCATAACTCATCTGTGGGAGCCGCGATAGCTCAGTGGTTAGTGAACCGGACTACAAAGGACAAGGGGTAGGGTTCGATCCCAACCGACGGCTTCCGGGTTCACCCAGCCTTAAATGGGTACTGGATTTTTTTCTGGGAAAGTAAAGCGGCACGGGCGTAAAACCGACCACATTACCCCAAAAATCATGCGCCGAAGGTCTGTAAAATTTATGGTCACTAACACCATATTCCCTATACGCCACCTGGCATGACAGGGGTACTTTACTACTTTTATAAATCATCTGTCCCCTGGTCTTACGACGTGACTGTTCACCCAGTCACTGGCATTCGACCAGCTTTCACTCAAGTTGAGTAGTCAGATCCTACCACAGCTAAGTCTCAATGTTTATACATGATTATTTTCTATACATACTCTACTTCAACCTTTGACCTATCCTTCGTCATGTAGTACATCCCTCTCTCATTTCATCATCTATTCTCTTGCCCCTCTGCCTACTCTCCTTGCCCTGCCTATCCCTAACATTGTAAATGTAGGAATAGTTATCTGTTTGTTGTTCTTGTTTTCTGAGGAAGTCTGCATGTGGACCGAAACGTCAGTTTTTTTTTTGTTGTGTTCCTGTTATGTCAAGCTGCCACCATACATGTGTATGTTACAAACACTACCGACTCCCTGCTACCAGCTTTACCACAACTGTTATGTCAAGCTGCCACCATACATGTGTATGTTACAAACACTACTGACTCCCTGCTACCAGCTTTACCACAACTGTTATGTCAAGCTGCCACCATACATGTGTATGTTACAAACACTACTGACTCCCTGCTACCAGCTTTACCACAACTGTTATGTCAAGCTGCCACCATACATGTGTATGTTACAAACACTACCGACTCCCTGCTACCAGTTTTACCACAGCTGTTATGTCAAGCTGCCACCATACATGTGTATGTTACACTACTGACTCCCTGCTACCAGCTTTACCACAGCTGTGATGTCAAGCTGCCACCATACATGTGTATGTTACAAACACTACTGACTCCCTGCTACCAGCTTTACCACAACTTTTATGTCAAGCTGCCACCATACATGTGTATGTTACAAACACTACTGACTCCCTGCTACCAGCTTTACCACAGCTGTTATGTCAAGCTGCCACCATACATGTGTATGTTACAAACACTACTGACTCCCTGCTACCAGCTTTACCACAACTGTTATGTCAAGCTGCCACCATACATGTGTATGTTACAAGACTCCCTGCTACCAGCTTTACCACAACTGTTATGTCAAGCTGCCACCATACATGTGTATGTTACACTACTGACTCCCTGCTACCAGCTTTACCACAACTGTTATGTCAAGCTGCCACCATACATGTGTATGTTACACTACTGACTCCCTGCTACCAGCTTTACCACAGCTGTTGTGTCAAGCTGCCACCATACATGTGTATGTTACCGACTCCCTGCTACCAGCTTTACCACAGCTCAGTATTTATTTGCCCGCTCCCTACAGCCAATAAAGTCTATATTTTGGTATGCAGCCATCACACGGTGTAAGTGACCATAATCTTTAACAAGCATTCAATAATGAGGGAATTTTACCAAAGTTTGCATTCACTGATGTAAGGTACTTAAAAAATTGCCAGTCAGATCTAAAAGTTATTGAATCTAACAAATTGTGAGTCAGATAAATGATCTAAAAGTTATTGAATCTAACAAATTGTGAGTCAGATAAATGATCTAAAAGTTATTGAATCTAACAAATTGTGAGTCAGATAAATGATCTAAAAGTTATTGAATCTAACAAATTGTGAGTCAGATAAATGATCAAAAAGTTACAGAATCTAATAAATTGCAAGTCAGATAATTGATCAAAAAGTTATAGAATCTAACAAATTGCGAGTCAGATAACTGATCAAAAAGTTATAGAATCTAACAAATTGCAAGTCAGATAACTCATCAAAAAGCTATAGAATCAAACAAATTGCAAGTCAGATAACTCATCAAAAAGCTATAGAATCTAACAAATTGCAAGTCAGATAACTCATCAAAAAGCTATAGAATCAAACAAATTGCAAGTCAGATAACTCATCAAAAAGCTATAGAATCTAACAAATTGCAAGTCAGATAACTCATCAAAAAGCTATAGAATCAAACAAATTGCAAGTCAGATAACTGATCAAAAAGTTATAGAATCTAACAAATTGCAAGTCAGATAACTCATCAAAAAGCTATAGAATCTAACAAATTGCAAGTCAGATAACTCATCAAAAAGCTATAGAATCTAACAAATTGCAAGTCAGATAACTCATCAAAAAGCTATAGAATCGGACAACAAAAAAATGAGCATGAAACAGACCTCTGCCAGCCAGATCATGAAAATCTTTCCAGCTGATGGGTCCTTGCAGCTTGTATGTGTTCTCCCACATGCGGGTGACCCTTTTGTTCTGGATGGCATTCTGCAGGATGGGATGTAGTGCTTTGAGACACTGAATAATGTCATGTGAGTTGCCTGGCACACAGCTGGCTCCTGGGGATGGACACATTTGTATTAAACACACTTGGCTCATATGGAACAACAGATTTGTATTACACACCCAAACACATTTGGCTCATAGGGAACAAGAGATTTGTATTAAACACCCAAACACATTTAGCTCATAGGGAACAACAGATTTGTATTACACACCCAAACACATTTGGCTCATAGGGAACAACAGATTTGTATTACACACCCAAACACATTTGGCTCATAGGGAACAACAGATTTGTATTACACACCCAACACACTTGGCTCATATGGAACAACAGATTTGTATTACACACCCAAACACATTTGGCTCATAGGGAACAAGAGATTTGTATTAAACACCCAAACACATTTAGCTCATAGGGAACAACATATTTGTATTAAACACCCAAACACATTTGGCTCATAGGGAACAACATATTTGTATTAAACACCCAAACACATTTGGCTCATAGGGAACAACAGATTTGTATTAAACACCCAAACACATTTGGCTCATAGGGAACAACAGATTTGTATTAAACACCTAAACACACTTGGCTCATGGAACAACAGATTTGTATTAAACACCTAAACACACTTGGCTCATAGGGAACAACAGATTTGTATTAAACACCTAAACACACTTGGCTCATATGGAACAACAGATTTGTATTAAACACCTAAATATAAGATAATTTCACAATAGACATCACATCAGATCACAGGTAGTGGACCATAGAGATCATGGCAGTAACTACAAGTAGTGGACCACAGAGATCATGGCAGTAACTACAAGTAGTGGACCACAGAGATCATGGCAGTAACTACAAGTAGTGGACCACAGAGATCACGGCAGTAACTACAAATAGTGGACCACAGAGATCATGGCAGTAACTACAAGTAGTGGACCACAGAGATCATGGTAGTAACTACAAGTAGTGGACCACAGAGATCATGGTAGTAACTACAAGTAGTGGACCACAGAGATCATGGTAGTAACTACAAGTAGTGGACCACAGAGATCATGGCAGTAACTACAAGTAGTGGACCACATAGATCATGGTAGTAACTACAAGTAGTGGACCACAGAGATCATGGTAGTAACTACAAGTAGTGGACCACAGAGATCATGGTAGTAACTACAAGTAGTGGACCACAGAGATCATGGCAGTAACTACAAGTAGTGGACCACAGAGATCATGGCAGTAACTACAAGTAGTGGACCACAGAGATCATGGCAGCAACTACAAGTAGTGGACCACAGAGATCATGGCAGCAACTACAAGTAGTGGACCACAGAGATCATGACAGTAACTACAAGTAGTGGACCCTAGAGATCATGGTAGTAACTACAAGTAGTGGACCACAGAGATCATGGTAGTAACTACAAGTAGTGGACCACAGAGATCATGACAGTAACTACAAGTAGTGGACCACAGAGATCATGACAACAACTACAAGTAGTGGACCACAGAGATCATGGCAGTAACTACAAGTAGTGGACCATAGAGATCATGGTAGTAACTACAAGTAGTGGACCACAGAGATCATGGCAGCAACTACAAGTAGTGGACCATAGAGATCATGGCAGTAACTACAAGTAGTGGACCACAGAGATCATGGTAGTAACTACAAGTAGTGGACCACAGAGATCATGGCAGTAACTACAAGTAGTGGACCACAGAGATCATGGCAGTAACTACAAGTAGTGGACCACAGAGATCATGGCAGTAACTACAAGTAGTGGGCCACAGAGATCATGGCAGTAACTACAAGTAGTGGGCCACAGAGATCATGGCAGTAACTACAAGTAGTGGGCCACAGAGATCATGGCAGTAACTACAAGTAGTGGACCACATAGATCATGGCAGTAACTACAAGTAGTGGACCACATAGATCATGGCAGTAACTACAAGTAGTGGACCACAGAGATCATGGCAGTAACTACAAGTAGTGGACCACAGAGATCATGGTAGTAACTACAAGTAGTGGACCACAGAGATCATGGTAGTAACTACAAGTAGTGGACCACAGAGATCATGACAGTAACTACAAGTAGTGGACCACAGAGATCATGGTAGTAACTACAAGTAGTGGACCACAGAGATCATGGTAGTAACTACAAGTAGTGGACCACAGAGATCATGGTAGTAACTACAAGTAGTGGACCACAGAGATCATGGTAGTAACTACAAGTAGTGGACCACAGAGATCATGGCAGTAACTACAAGTAGTGGACCACAGAGATCATGGCAGTAACTACAAGTAGTGGGCCACAGAGATCATGGCAGTAACTACAAGTAGTGGGCCACAGAGATCATGGCAGTAACTACAAGTAGTGGGCCACATAGATCATGGCAGTAACTACAAGTAGTGGGCCACAGAGATCATGGCAGTAACTACAAGTAGTGGGCCACAGAGATCATGGTAGTAACTACAAGTAGTGGGCCACAGAGATCATGGTAGTAACTACAAGTAGTGGACCACATAGATCATGATAGTAACTACAAGTAGTGGACCACATAGATCATGGCAGTAACTACAAGTAGTGGACCACAGAGATCATGGTAGTAACTACAAGTAGTGGACCACAGAGATCATGGCAGTAACTACAAGTAGTGGACCACATAGATCATGGCAGTAACTACAAGTAGTGGACCACATAGATCATGGCAGTAACTACAAGTAGTGGACCACAGAGATCATGACAGTAACTAAAGTAATGGCCTGGCTAAAACACAACCTTTTATTCATGTGTGATTTCTGTGTGACTCAATATACCATACTCAGGAAGATCGAAGTGGGCAGAATTCGAACTAAACCTTGAAGACAAAAGAGTTGTTTTATTTTACGGTGCGCGTGTCATTTTCAATTTCTCACCGCGTAGATTGGCACAGACTGAATAAATGTTGTGGCCTAATTTAATGAAATAGAAAAACTTGAATGTGTTGTTTGAATAAAGGAACAAAAAATACCTCTAAGATAAGGCCACTTGTGCATACAGTTTGTCTTGAGTAAATGGTCGTCGTATCTGTTTGAAAGGCAGTGATCCATGGCTTGGCGAGCCACTTCCAGAGCTTGACACACAACATCGTTGGCATCTGTCAAAAAATCACAGTTGTTTCTCACTGCTATTTTAATTGATTTAATTATTTGTGTCTTTTCAGAAAGATAAAAGACACAAATTTCTATGAAACCTGACAAATGATTACAAGATGTACCTTAACATCCTTCAATCATGATACTGTAGTAAGAATTATGCAATCTAAACACAAATTACTCACAATTGGACAATTTTCCATGTTCTAACATTACTTCCCTTGATGACCTTCCTAATGAGCACTTCCGCTGACCCCTGAGTTGAAATTGTTTTCATTGCTGTTGGAATTTCTTTTTTATCTTAGATCTTTTAATATGGGAAAAAAAGATCACAAATTTCCAAGAAATTGGTCATTTTTCTCTAATGTCCACGTTTATGCACCGTACATGAATGTTGAGAAGATATAACATTTTGCTATTGTTAGTTTTAGGCCCAGTGTTATTTGTTTTGATGTTAGCACATTTTACATGGCATAAAAATGACTTGTTATACTCTTATTCTTTTGTTTATTTCAGTTGTACACAGCTGGCTACAGTATGTCCACAAGATAGAATATTTGGTTAACCTTCACAGTCCTGAATGTTCATTTATGGATGGATGGATGGATGCGTTCACCCGATGACTAAAGTATTCTTGAGTATTCATAGACTTTAGACTTCCTCTTCATCATCCGCCCTTAAAATGACGTTAAGTGGACGTGGTTGCGTTGTGTTGCAGTTTGCAGTGTAACATTGTGATATCTGTGCCTTTCGGCCCAACACATCCGACTTCAGCATGATGTTTTTGAGTACCGGGTTGTCTTCCCTCTTCGATCCCTGCTCGCTTGGCCAGACTAGACAGGTTAGTCTGTTTCTGGAGGCACCACGGAGAGGTGGAGCAGGGTCTGGATGGTTTTGGTTCACCGATCCTAGCACAAGCCATCAGCTATGAGTCTCTGACAACTTCCAGCTCTGGTGCTGGGAGGCGCGCCTTTGCCTCCAGAATGTTAATTTTTGATTATTTTGAAGTGTTTTATAACAAAAACATAGAAGACCTATAACCAAATATTGTTATCACAGCTTTTTGCTTTCTTTCTTCACTTCTTTTTATACCCATTTGGGTGCCCTGGGAGATACAAAAGTTCTCTTTCTTGTTCCCTTTAACAGTTTCAATCATTGCCAATTGATGCTGTAGCGTCTTTAATGTTGTCTGTCCATCTGACACTTGATCCCTTTAACAGTTTCAATCATTGCCAATTGATGCTGTAGCGTCTTTAATGTTGTCTGTCCATCTGACACTTGATCCCTTTAACAGTTTCAATCATTGCCAATTGATGCTGTAGCGTCTTTAATGTTGTCTGTCCATCTGACACTTGATCCCTTTAACAGTTTCAATCATTGCCAATTGATGCTGTAGCGTCTTTAATGTTGTCTGTCCATCTGACACTTGATCCCTTTAACAGTTTCAATCATTGCCAATTGATGCTGTAGCGTCTTTAATGTTGTCTGTCCATCTGACACTTGATCCCTTTAACAGTTTCAATCATTGCCAATTGATGCTGTAGCGTCTTTAATGTTGTCTGTCCATCTGACACTTGATCCCTTTAACAGTTTCAATCATTGCCAATTGATGCTGTAGCGTCTTTAATGTTGTCTGTCCATCTGACACTTGATCCCTTTAACAGTTTCAATCATTGCCAATTGATGCTGTAGCGTCTTTAATGTTGTCTGTCCATCTGACACTTGATCCCTTTAACAGTTTCAATCATTGCCAATTGATGCTGTAGCGTCTTTAATGTTGTCTGTCCATCTGACACTTGATCCCTTTAACAGTTTCAATCATTGCCAATTGATGCTGTAGCGTCTTTAATGTTGTCTGTCCATCTGACACTTGTTCCCTTTAACAGTTTCAATCATTGCCAATTGATGCTGTAGCGTCTTTAATGTTGTCTGTCCATCTGACACTTGATCCCTTTAACAGTTTCAATCATTGCCAATTGATGCTGTAGCGTCTTTAATGTTGTCTGTCCATCTTACACTTGTTCCCTTTAACAGTTTCAATCATTGCCAATTGATGCTGTAGCGTCTTTAATGTTGTCTGTCCATCTGACACTTGATCCCTTTAACAGTTTCAATCATTGCCAATTGATGCTGTAGCGTCTTTAATGTTGTCTGTCCATCTGACACTTGATCCCTTTAACAGTTTCAATCATTGCCAATTGATGCTGTAACGTCTTTAATGTTGTCTGTCCATCGGACACTTGATCCCTTTAACAGTTTCAATCATTGCCAATTGACGCTGTAGCATCTTTAATGTTGTCTGTCCATCTGACACTTGATCCCTTTAACAGTTTCAATCATTGCCAATTGATGCTGTAGCGTCTTTAATGTTGTCTGTCCATCTGACACTTGATCCCTTTAACAGTTTCAATCATTGCCAATTGATGCTGTAGCGTCTTTAATGTTGTCTGTCCATCTGACACTTGTTCCCTTTAACAGTTTCAATCATTGCCAATTGATGCTGTAGCGTCTTTAATGTTGTCTGTCCATCTGACACTTGATCCCTTTAACAGTTTCAATCATTGCCAATTGATGCTGTAGCGTCTTTAATGTTGTCTGTCCATCTGACACTTGATCCCTTTAACAGTTTCAATCATTGCCAATTGATGCTGTAGCGTCTTTAATGTTGTCTGTCCATCTGACACTTGATCCCTTTAACAGTTTCAATCATTGCCAATTGATGCTGTAGCGTCTTTAATGTTGTCTGTCCATCTGACACTCGATCCCTTTAACAGTTTCAATCATTGCCAATTGATGCTGTAGCGTCTTTAATGTTGTCTGTCCATCTGACACTTGATCCCTTTAACAGTTTCAATCATTGCCAATTGATGCTGTAGCGTCTTTAATGTTGTCTGTCCATCTGACACTTGATCCCTTTAACAGTTTCAATCATTGCCAATTGATGCTGTAGCGTCTTTAATGTTGTCTGTCCATCTGACACTTGATCCCTTTAACAGTTTCAATCATTGCCAATTGATGCTGTAGCGTCTTTAATGTTGTCTGTCCATCTGACACTTGATCCCTTTAACAGTTTCAATCATTGCCAATTGATGCTGTAGCGTCTTTAATGTTGTCTGTCCATCTGACACTTGATCCCTTTAACAGTTTCAATCATTGCCAATTGATGCTGTAGAGTCTTTAATGTTGTCTGTCCATCTGACACTTGATCCCTTTAACAGTTTCAATCATTGCCAATTGATGCTGTAGCGTCTTTAATGTTGTCTATCCATCTGACACTTGATCCCTTTAACAGTTTCAATCATTGCCAATTGATGCTGTAGCGTCTTTAATGTTGTCTGTCCATCTGACACTTGTTCCCTTTAACAGTTTCAATCATTGCCAATTGATGCTGTAGCGTCTTTAATGTTGTCTGTCCATCTGACACTTGATCCCTTTAACAGTTTCAATCATTGCCAATTGATGCTGTAGCGTCTTTAATGTTGTCTGTCCATCTGACACTTGTTCCCTTTAACAGTTTCAATCATTACCAATTGATGCTGTAGCGTTCTTTAATGTTGTCTGTCCATCTGACACTTGATCCCTTTAACAGTTTCAATCATTGCCAATTGATGCTGTAGCGTCTTTAATGTTGTCTGTCCATCTGACACTTGATCCCTTTAACAGTTTCAATCATTGCCAATTGATGCTGTAGCGTCTTTAATGTTGTCTATCCATCTGACACTTGATCCCTTTAACAGTTTCAATCATTGCCAATTGATGCTGTAGCGTCTTTAATGTTGTCTGTCCATCTGACACTTGATCCCTTTAACAGTTTCAATCATTGCCAATTGATGCTGTAGCGTCTTTAATGTTGTCTGTCCATCTGACACTTGATCCCTTTAACAGTTTCAATCATTGCCAATTGATGCTGTAGCGTCTTTAATGTTGTCTGTCCATCTGACACTTGATCCCTTTAACAGTTTCAATCATTGCCAATTGATGCTGTAGCGTCTTTAATGTTGTCTGTCCATCTGACACTTGTTCCCTTTAACAGTTTCAATCATTGCCAATTGATGCTGTAGCGTCTTTAATGTTGTCTGTCCATCTGACACTTGATCCCTTTAACAGTTTCAATCATTGCCAATTGATGCTGTAGCGTCTTTAATGTTGTCTGACCATCTGACACTTGATCCCTTTAACAGTTTCAATCATTGCCAATTGATGCTGTAGCGTCTTTAATGTTGTCTGTCCATCTGACACTTGATCCCTTTAACAGTTTCAATCATTGCCAATTGATGCTGTAGCGTCTTTAATGTTGTCTGTCCATCTGACACTTGATCCCTTTAACAGTTTCAATCATTGCCAATTGATGCTGTAGCGTCTTTAATGTTGTCTGTCCATCTGACACTTGTTCCCTTTAACAGTTTCAATCATTGCCAATTGATGCTGTAGCGTCTTTAATGTTGTCTGTCCATCTGACACTTGATCCCTTTAACAGTTTCAATCATTGCCAATTGATGCTGTAGCGTCTTTAATGTTGTCTGTCCATCTGACACTTGATCCCTTTAACAGTTTCAATCATTGCCAACTGATGCTGTAGCGTCTTTAATGTTGTCTGTCCATCTGACACTTGATCCCTTTAACAGTTTCAATCATTGCCAATTGATGCTGTAGCGTCTTTAATGTTGTCTGTCCATCTGACACTTGATCCCTTTAACAGTTCCAATCATTGCCAATTGATGCTGTAGCGTCTTTAATGTTGTCTGTCCATCTGACACTTGTTCCCTTTAACAGTTTCAATCATTGCCAATTGATGCTGTAGCGTCTTTAATGTTGTCTGTCCATCTGACACTTGATCCCTTAACAGTTTCAATCATTGCCAATTAATGCTGTAGCGTCTTTAATGTTGTCTGTCCATCTGACACTTGATCCCTTTAACAGTTTCAATCATTGCCAATTGATGCTGTACCGTCTTTAATGTTGTCTGTCCATCTGACACTTGATCCCTTTAACAGTTTCAATCATTGCCAACTGATGCTGTAGCGTCTTTAATGTTGTCTGTCCATCTGACACTTGTTCCCTTTAACAGTTTCAATCATTGCCAATTGATGCTGTAGCGTCTTTAATGTTGTCTGTCCATCTGACACTTGATCCCTTTAACAGTTTCAATCATTGCCAATTGATGCTGTAGCGTCTTTAATGTTGTCTGTCCATCTGACACTTGTTCCCTTTAACAGTTTCAATCATTGCCAATTGATGCTGTAGCGTCTTTAATGTTGTCTGTCCATCTGACACTTGATCCCTTTAACAGTTTCAATCATTGCCAATTGATGCTGTAGCGTCTTTAATGTTGTCTGACCATCTGACACTTGATCCCTTTAACAGTTTCAATCATTGCCAATTGATGCTGTAGCGTCTTTAATGTTGTCTGTCCATCTGACACTTGATCCCTTTAACAGTTTCAATCATTGCCAATTGATGCTGTAGCGTCTTTAATGTTGTCTGTCCATCTGACACTTGTTCCCTTTAACAGTTTCAATCATTGCCAATTAATGCTGTAGCGTCTTTAATGTTGTCTGACCATCTGACACTTGATCCCTTTAACAGTTTCAATCATTGCCAATTGATGCTGTAGCGTCTTTAATGTTGTCTGTCCATCTGACACTTGATCCCTTTAACAGTTTCAATCATTGCCAATTGATGCTGTAGCGTCTTTAATGTTGTCTGTCCATCTGACACTTGATCCCTTTAACAGTTTCAATCATTGCCAATTGATGCTGTAGCGTCTTTAATGTTGTCTGTCCATCTGACACTCGATCCCTTTAACAGTTTCAATCATTGCCAATTGATGCTGTAGCGTCTTTAATGTTGTCTGTCCATCTGACACTTGATCCCTTTAACAGTTTCAATCACTGCCAATTGATGCTGTAGCGTCTTTAATGTTGTCTGTCCATCTGACACTTGATCCCTTTAACAGTTTCAATCATTGCCAATTGATGCTGTAGCGTCTTTAATGTTCTCTGTCCATCTGACACTTGATCCCTTTAACAGTTTCAATCATTGCCAATTGATGCTGTAGCGTCTTTAATGTTGTCTGTCCATCTGACACTTGATCCCTTTAACAGTTTCAATCATTGCCAATTGATGCTGCAGCGTCTTTAATGTTGTCTGTCCATCTGACACTTGATCCCTTTAACAGTTTCAATCATTGCCAATTGATGCTGTAGCGTCTTTAATGTTGTCTGTCCATCTGACACTTGTTCCCTTTAACAGTTTCAATCATTGCCAATTGATGCTGTAGCGTCTTTAATGTTGTCTGTCCATCTGACACTTGATCCCTTTAACAGTTTCAATCATTGCCAATTGATGCTGTAGCGTCTTTAATGTTGTCTGACCATCTGACACTTGATCCCTTTAACAGTTTCAATCATTGCCAATTGATGCTGTAGCGTCTTTAATGTTGTCTGTCCATCTGACACTTGATCCCTTTAACAGTTTCAATCATTGCCAATTGATGCTGTAGCGTCTTTAATGTTGTCTGTCCATCTGACACTTGATCCCTTTAACAGTTTCAATCATTGCCAATTGATGCTGTAGCGTCTTTAATGTTGTCTGTCCATCTGACACTTGTTCCCTTTAACAGTTTCAATCATTGCCAATTGATGCTGTAGCGTCTTTAATGTTGTCTGTCCATCTGACACTTGATCCCTTTAACAGTTTCAATCATTGCCAATTGATGCTGTAGCGTCTTTAATGTTGTCTGTCCATCTGACACTTGATCCCTTTAACAGTTTCAATCATTGCCAATTGATGCTGTAGCGTCTTTAATGTTGTCTGTCCATCTGACACTTGATCCCTTTAACAGTTTCAATCATTGCCAATTGATGCTGTAGCGTCTTTAATGTTGTCTGTCCATCTGACACTTGATCCCTTTAACAGTTTCAATCATTGCCAATTGATGCTGTAGCGTCTTTAATGTTGTCTGTCCATCTGACACTTGTTCCCTTTAACAGTTTCAATCATTGCCAATTGATGCTGTAGCGTCTTTAATGTTGTCTGTCCATCTGACACTTGATCCCTTAACAGTTTCAATCATTGCCAATTAATGCTGTAGCGTCTTTAATGTTGTCTGTCCATCTGACACTTGATCCCTTTAACAGTTTCAATCATTGCCAATTGATGCTGTAGCGTCTTTAATGTTGTCTGTCCATCTGACACTTGATCCCTTTAACAGTTTCAATCATTGCCAATTGATGCTGTAGCGTCTTTAATGTTGTCTGTCCATCTGACACTTGTTCCCTTTAACAGTTTCAATCATTGCCAATTGATGCTGTAGCGTCTTTAATGTTGTCTGTCCATCTGACACTTGTTCCCTTTAACAGTTTCAATCATTGCCAATTGATGCTGTAGCGTCTTTAATGTTGTCTGTCCATCTGACACTTGATCCCTTTAACAGTTTCAATCATTGCCAATTGATGCTGTAGCGTCTTTAATGTTGTCTGTCCATCTGACACTTGTTCCCTTTAACAGTTTCAATCATTGCCAATTGATGCTGTAGCGTCTTTAATGTTGTCTGTCCATCTGACACTTGATCCCTTTAACAGTTTCAATCATTGCCAATTGATGCTGTAGCGTCTTTAATGTTGTCTGTCCATCTGACACTTGATCCCTTTAACAGTTTCAATCATTGCCAATTGATGCTGTAGCGTCTTTAATGTTGTCTGTCCATCTGACACTTGATCCCTTTAACAGTTTCAATCATTGCCAATTGATGCTGTAGCGTCTTTAATGTTGTCTGTCCATCTGACACTTGTTCCCTTTAACAGTTTCAATCATTGCCAATTAATGCTGTAGCGTCTTTAATGTTGTCTGACCATCTGACACTTGATCCCTTTAACAGTTTCAATCATTGCCAATTGATGCTGTAGCGTCTTTAATGTTGTCTGTCCATCTGACACTTGATCCCTTTAACAGTTTCAATCATTGCCAATTGATGCTGTAGCGTCTTTAATGTTGTCTGTCCATCTGACACTTGATCCCTTTAACAGTTTCAATCATTGCCAATTGATGCTGTAGCGTCTTTAATGTTGTCTGTCCATCTGACACTCGATCCCTTTAACAGTTTCAATCATTGCCAATTGATGCTGTAGCGTCTTTAATGTTGTCTGTCCATCTGACACTTGATCCCTTTAACAGTTTCAATCATTGCCAATTGATGCTGTAGCGTCTTTAATGTTGTCTGTCCATCTGACACTTGATCCCTTTAACAGTTTCAATCATTGCCAATTGATGCTGTAGCGTCTTTAATGTTGTCTGTCCATCTGACACTTGATCCCTTTAACAGTTTCAATCATTGCCAATTGATGCTGTAGCGTCTTTAATGTTGTCTGTCCATCTGACACTTGATCCCTTTAACAGTTTCAATCATTGCCAATTGATGCTGCAGCGTCTTTAATGTTGTCTGTCCATCTGACACTTGATCCCTTTAACAGTTTCAATCATTGCCAATTGATGCTGTAGCGTCTTTAATGTTGTCTGTCCATCTGACACTTGTTCCCTTTAACAGTTTCAATCATTGCCAATTGATGCTGTAGCGTCTTTAATGTTGTCTGTCCATCTGACACTTGATCCCTTTAACAGTTTCAATCATTGCCAATTGATGCTGTAGCGTCTTTAATGTTGTCTGTCCATCTGACACTTGTTCCCTTTAACAGTTTCAATCATTGCCAATTGATGCTGTAGCGTCTTTAATGTTGTCTGTCCATCTGACACTTGATCCCCTTAACAGTTTCAATCATTGCCAATTGATGCTGTAGCGTCTTTAATGTTGTCTGTCCATCTGACACTTGATCCCTTTAACAGTTTCAATCATTGCCAATTGATGCTGTAGCGTCTTTAATGTTGTCTATCCATCTGACACTTGATCCCTTTAACAGTTTCAATCATTGCCAATTGATGCTGTAGCGTCTTTAATGTTGTCTGTCCATCTGACACTTGTTCCCTTTAACAGTTTCAATCATTGCCAATTGATGCTGTAGCGTCTTTAATGTTGTCTGTCCATCTGATACTTGATCCCTTTAACAGTTTCAATCATTGCCAATTGATGCTGTAGCGTCTTTAATGTTGTCTGTCCATCTGACACTTGTTCCCTTTAACAGTTTCAATCATTGCCAATTGATGCTGTAGCGTCTTTAATGTTGTCTGTCCATCTGACACTTGATCCCTTTAACAGTTTCAATCATTACCAATTGATGCTGTAGCGTCTTTAATGTTGTCTGTCCATCTGACACTTGTTCCCTTTAACAGTTTCAATCATTGCCAATTGATGCTGTAGCGTCTTTAATGTTGTCTGTCCATCTGACACTTGATCCCTTTAACAGTTTCAATCATTGCCAATTGATGCTGTAGCGTCTTTAATGTTGTGTGTCCATCTGACACTTGATCCCTTTAACAGTTTCAATCATTGCCAATTGATGCTGTAGCGTCTTTAATGTTGTCTGTCCATCTGACACTTGTTCCCTTTAACAGTTTCAATCATTGCCAATTGATGCTGTAGCGTCTTTAATGTTGTGTGTCCATCTGACACTTGATCCCTTTAACAGTTTCAATCATTGCCAATTGATGCTGTAGCGTCTTTAATGTTGTCTGACCATCTGACACTTGATCCCTTTAACAGTTTCAATCATTGCCAATTGATGCTGTAGCGTCTTTAATGTTGTCTGTCCATCTGACACTTGTTCCCTTTAACAGTTTCAATCATTACCAATTGATGCTGTAGCGTCTTTAATGTTGTCTGTCCATCTGACACTTGATCCCTTTAACAGTTTCAATCATTGCCAATTGATGCTGTAGCATCTTTAATGTTGTCTGTCCATCTGACACTTGTTCCCTTTAACAGTTTCAATCATTGCCAATTGATGCTGTAGCGTCTTTAATGTTGTCTGACCATCTGACACTTGATCTCTTTAACAGTTTCAATCGTTGCCAATTGATGCTGTAGCGTCTTTAATGTTGTCTGTCCATCTGACACTCGATCCCTTTAACAGTTTCAATCGTTGCCAATTGATGCTGTAGCGTCTTTAATGTTGTCTGTCCATCTGACACTCGATCCCTTTAACAGTTTCAATCATTGCCAATTGATGCTGTAGCGTCTTTAATGTTGTCTGTCCATCTGACACTCGATCCCTTTAACAGTTTCAATCATTGCCAATTGATGCTGTAGCGTCTTTAATGTTGTCTGTCCATCTGACACTTGATCCCTTTAACAGTTTCAATCATTGCCAATTGATGCTGTAGCGTCTTTAATGTTGTCTGTCCATCTGACACTTGATCCCTTTAACAGTTTCAATCATTGCCAATTGATGCTGTAGCGTCTTTAATGTTGTCTGTCCATCTGACACTTGTTCCCTTTAACAGTTTCAATCATTGCCAATTGATGCTGTAGCGTCTTTAATGTTGTCTGTCCATCTGACACTTGATCCCTTTAACAGTTTCAATCATTGCCAATTGATGCTGTAGCGTCTTTAATGTTGTCTGTCCATCTGACACTTGTTCCCTTTAACAGTTTCAATCATTGCCAATTGATGCTGTAGCGTCTTTAATGTTGTCTGTCCATCTGACACTTGATCCCTTTAACAGTTTCAATCATTGCCAATTGATGCTGTAGCGTCTTTAATGTTGTCTGTCCATCTGACACTTGATCCCTTTAACAGTTTCAATCATTGCCAATTGATGCTGTAGCGTCTTTAATGTTGTCTGTCCATCTGACACTTGATCCCTTTAACAGTTTCAATCATTGCCAATTGATGCTGTAGCGTCTTTAATGTTGTCTGTCCATCTGACACTTGTTCCCTTTAACAGTTTCAATCATTGCCAATTGATGCTGTAGCGTCTTTAATGTTGTCTGTCCATCTGACACTTGATCCCTTTAACAGTTTCAATCATTGCCAATTGATGCTGTAGCGTCTTTAATGTTGTCTGACCATCTGACACTTGATCCCTTTAACAGTTTCAATCATTGCCAATTGATGCTGTAGCGTCTTTAATGTTGTCTGTCCATCTGACACTTGATCCCTTTAACAGTTTCAATCATTGCCAATTGATGCTGTAGCGTCTTTAATGTTGTCTGTCCATCTGACACTTGTTCCCTTTAACAGTTTCAATCATTGCCAATTAATGCTGTAGCGTCTTTAATGTTGTCTGTCCATCTGACACTTGATCCCTTTAACAGTTTCAATCATTGCCAATTGATGCTGTAGCGTCTTTAATGTTGTCTGTCCATCTGACACTTGATCCCTTTAACAGTTTCAATCATTGCCAATTGATGCTGTAGCGTCTTTAATGTTGTCTGTCCATCTGACACTTGATCCCTTTAACAGTTTCAATCATTGCCAATTGATGCTGTAGCGTCTTTAATGTTGTCTGTCCATCTGACACTCGATCCCTTTAACAGTTTCAATCATTGCCAATTGATGCTGTAGCGTCTTTAATGTTGTCTGTCCATCTGACACTTGATCCCTTTAACAGTTTCAATCATTGCCAATTGATGCTGTAGCGTCTTTAATGTTGTCTGTCCATCTGACACTTGATCCCTTTAACAGTTTCAATCATTGCCAATTGATGCTGTAGCGTCTTTAATGTTGTCTGTCCATCTGACACTTGATCCCTTTAACAGTTTCAATCATTGCCAATTGATGCTGTAGCGTCTTTAATGTTGTCTGTCCATCTGACACTTGATCCCTTTAACAGTTTCAATCATTGCCAATTGATGCTGTAGCGTCTTTAATGTTGTCTGTCCATCTGACACTTGATCCCTTTAACAGTTTCAATCATTGCCAATTGATGCTGTAGCGTCTTTAATGTTGTCTGTCCATCTGACACTTGTTCCCTTTAACAGTTTCAATCATTGCCAATTGATGCTGTAGCGTCTTTAATGTTGTCTGTCCATCTGACACTTGATCCCTTTAACAGTTTCAATCATTGCCAATTGATGCTGTAGCGTCTTTAATGTTGTCTGTCCATCTGACACTTGTTCCCTTTAACAGTTTCAATCATTGCCAATTGATGCTGTAGCGTCTTTAATGTTGTCTGTCCATCTGACACTTGATCCCTTAACAGTTTCAATCATTGCCAATTGATGCTGTAGCGTCTTTAATGTTGTCTGTCCATCTGACACTTGATCCCTTTAACAGTTTCAATCATTGCCAATTGATGCTGTAGCGTCTTTAATGTTGTCTGTCCATCTGACACTTGATCCCTTTAACAGTTTCAATCATTGCCAATTGATGCTGTAGCGTCTTTAATGTTGTCTGTCCATCTGACACTTGTTCCCTTTAACAGTTTCAATCATTGCCAATTGATGCTGTAGCGTCTTTAATGTTGTCTGTCCATCTGACACTTGATCCCTTTAACAGTTTCAATCATTGCCAATTGATGCTGTAGCGTCTTTAATGTTGTCTGTCCATCTGACACTTGTTCCCTTTAACAGTTTCAATCATTGCCAATTGATGCTGTAGCGTCTTTAATGTTGTCTGTCCATCTGACACTTGATCCCTTTAACAGTTTCAATCATTGCCAATTGATGCTGTAGCGTCTTTAATGTTGTCTGTCCATCTGACACTTGTTCCCTTTAACAGTTTCAATCATTGCCAATTGATGCTGTAGCGTCTTTAATGTTGTCTGTCCATCTGACACTTGATCCCTTTAACAGTTTCAATCATTGCCAATTGATGCTGTAGCGTCTTTAATGTTGTCTGTCCATCTGACACTTGATCCCTTTAACAGTTTCAATCATTGCCAATTGATGCTGTAGCGTCTTTAATGTTGTCTGTCCATCTGACACTTGTTCCCTTTAACAGTTTCAATCATTGCCAATTGATGCTGTAGCGTCTTTAATGTTGTCTGTCCATCTGACACTTGATCCCTTTAACAGTTTCAATCATTGCCAATTGATGCTGTAGCGTCTTTAATGTTGTCTGTCCATCTGACACTTGATCCCTTTAACAGTTTCAATCATTGCCAATTGATGCTGTAGCGTCTTTAATGTTGTCTGTCCATCTGACACTTGATCCCTTTAACAGTTTCAATCATTACCAATTGATGCTGTAGCGTCTTTAATGTTGTCTGTCCATCTGACACTTGTTCCCTTTAACAGTTTCAATCATTGCCAATTGATGCTGTAGCGTCTTTAATGTTGTCTGACCATCTGACACTTGATCCCTTTAACAGTTTCAATCATTGCCAATTGATGCTGTAGCGTCTTTAATGTTGTCTGTCCATCTGACACTCGATCCCTTTAACAGTTTCAATCATTGCCAATTGATGCTGTAGCGTCTTTAATGTTGTCTGTCCATCTGACACTTGATCCCTTTAACAGTTTCAATCATTGCCAATTGATGCTGTAGCGTCTTTAATGTTGTCTGTCCATCTGACACTTGTTCCCTTTAACAGTTTCAATCATTGCCAATTGATGCTGTAGCGTCTTTAATGTTGTCTGTCCATCTGACACTTGATCCCTTTAACAGTTTCAATCATTGCCAATTGATGCTGTAGCGTCTTTAATGTTGTCTGTCCATCTGACACTTGATCCCTTTAACAGTTTCAATCATTGCCAATTGATGCTGTAGCGTCTTTAATGTTGTCTGTCCATCTGACACTTGTTCCCTTTAACAGTTTCAATCATTGCCAATTGATGCTGTAGCGTCTTTAATGTTGTCTGTCCATCTGACACTTGATCCCTTTAACAGTTTCAATCATTGCCAATTGATGCTGTAGCGTCTTTAATGTTGTCTGTCCATCTGACACTTGATCCCTTTAACAGTTTCAATCATTGCCAATTGATGCTGTAGCGTCTTTAATGTTGTCTGTCCATCTGACACTTGATCCCTTTAACAGTTTCAATCATTGCCAATTGATGCTGTAGCGTCTTTAATGTTGTCTGTCCATCTGACACTTGTTCCCTTTAACAGTTTCAATCATTGCCAATTGATGCTGTAGCGTCTTTAATGTTGTCTGTCCATCTGACACTTGATCCCTTTAACAGTTTCAATCATTGCCAATTGATGCTGTAGCGTCTTTAATGTTGTCTGTCCATCTGACACTTGATCCCTTTAACAGTTTCAATCATTGCCAATTGATGCTGTAGCGTCTTTAATGTTGTCTGTCCATCTGACACTTGTTCCCTTTAACAGTTTCAATCATTGCCAATTGATGCTGTAGCGTCTTTAATGTTGTCTGTCCATCTGACACTTGATCCCTTTAACAGTTTCAATCATTGCCAATTGATGCTGTAGCGTCTTTAATGTTGTCTGTCCATCTGACACTTGATCCCTTAACAGTTTCAATCATTGCCAATTGATGCTGTAGCGTCTTTAATGTTGTCTGTCCATCTGACACTTGATCCCTTTAACAGTTTCAATCATTGCCAATTGATGCTGTAGCGTCTTTAATGTTGTCTGTCCATCTGACACTTGATCCCTTTAACAGTTTCAATCATTGCCAATTGATGCTGTAGCGTCTTTAATGTTGTCTGTCCATCTGACACTTGTTCCCTTTAACAGTTTCAATCATTGCCAATTGATGCTGTAGCGTCTTTAATGTTGTCTGTCCATCTGACACTTGATCCCTTTAACAGTTTCAATCATTGCCAATTGATGCTGTAGCGTCTTTAATGTTGTCTGTCCATCTGACACTTGTTCCCTTTAACAGTTTCAATCATTGCCAATTGATGCTGTAGCGTCTTTAATGTTGTCTGTCCATCTGACACTTGATCCCTTTAACAGTTTCAATCATTGCCAATTGATGCTGTAGCGTCTTTAATGTTGTCTGTCCATCTGACACTTGTTCCCTTTAACAGTTTCAATCATTGCCAATTGATGCTGTAGCGTCTTTAATGTTGTCTGTCCATCTGACACTTGATCCCTTTAACAGTTTCAATCATTGCCAATTGATGCTGTAGCGTCTTTAATGTTGTCTGTCCATCTGACACTTGATCCCTTTAACAGTTTCAATCATTGCCAATTGATGCTGTAGCGTCTTTAATGTTGTCTGTCCATCTGACACTTGTTCCCTTTAACAGTTTCAATCATTGCCAATTGATGCTGTAGCGTCTTTAATGTTGTCTGTCCATCTGACACTTGATCCCTTTAACAGTTTCAATCATTGCCAATTGATGCTGTAGCGTCTTTAATGTTGTCTGTCCATCTGACACTTGATCCCTTTAACAGTTTCAATCATTGCCAATTGATGCTGTAGCGTCTTTAATGTTGTCTGTCCATCTGACAATTGTTCCCTTTAACAGTTTCAATCATTACCAATTGATGCTGTAGCGTCTTTAATGTTGTCTGTCCATCTGACACTTGATCCCTTTAACAGTTTCAATCATTGCCAATTGATGCTGTAGCGTCTTTAATGTTGTCTGTCCATCTGACACTTGATCCCTTTAACAGTTTCAATCATTGCCAATTGATGCTGTAGCGTCTTTAATGTTGTCTGTCCATCTGACACTTGATCCCTTTAACAGTTTCAATCATTGCCAATTGATGCTGTAGCGTCTTTAATGTTGTCTGTCCATCTGACACTTGATCCCTTTAACAGTTTCAATCATTGCCAATTGATGCTGTAGCGTCTTTAATGTTGTCTGTCCATCTGACACTTGATCCCTTTAACAGTTTCAATCATTGCCAATTGATGCTGTAGCGTCTTTAATGTTGTCTGTCCATCTGACACTTGATCCCTTTAACAGTTTCAATCATTGCCAATTGATGCTGTAGCGTCTTTAATGTTGTCTGTCCATCTGACACTTGATCCCTTTAACAGTTTCAATCATTGCCAATTGATGCTGTAGCGTCTTTAATGTTGTCTGTCCATCTGACACTTGATCCCTTTAACAGTTTCAATCATTGCCAATTGATGCTGTAGCGTCTTTAATGTTGTCTGTCCATCTGACACTTGATCCCTTTAACAGTTTCAATCATTGCCAATTGATGCTGTAGCGTCTTTAATGTTGTCTGTCCATCTGACACTTGATCCCTTTAACAGTTTCAATCATTGCCAATTGATGCTGTAGCGTCTTTAATGTTGTCTGTCCATCTGACACTTGATCCCTTTAACAGTTTCAATCATTGCCAATTGATGCTGTAGCGTCTTTAATGTTGTCTGTCCATCTGACACTTGATCCCTTTAACAGTTTCAATCATTGCCAATTGATGCTGTAGCGTCTTTAATGTTGTCTGTCCATCTGACACTTGATCCCTTTAACAGTTTCAATCATTGCCAATTGATGCTGTAGCGTCTTTAATGTTGTCTGTCCATCTGACACTTGTTCCCTTTAACAGTTTCAATCATTGCCAATTGATGCTGTAGCGTCTTTAATGTTGTCTGTCCATCTGACACTTGATCCCTTTAACAGTTTCAATCATTGCCAATTGATGCTGTAGCGTCTTTAATGTTGTCTGTCCATCTGACACTTGATCCCTTTAACAGTTTCAATCATTGCCAATTGATGCTGTAGCGTCTTTAATGTTGTCTGTCCATCTGACACTCGATCCCTTTAACAGTTTCAATCATTGCCAATTGATGCTGTAGCGTCTTTAATGTTGTCTGTCCATCTGACACTCGATCCCTTTAACAGTTTCAATCATTGCCAATTGATGCTGTAGCGTCTTTAATGTTGTCTGTCCATCTGACACTTGATCCCTTTAACAGTTTCAATCATTGCCAATTGATGCTGTAGCGTCTTTAATGTTGTCTGTCCATCTGACACTTGATCCCTTTAACAGTTTCAATCATTGCCAATTGATGCTGTAGCGTCTTTAATGTTGTCTGTCCATCTGACACTTGATCCCTTTAACAGTTTCAATCATTGCCAATTGATGCTGTAGCGTCTTTAATGTTGTCTGTCCATCTGACACTTGATCCCTTTAACAGTTTCAATCATTGCCAATTGATGCTGTAGCGTCTTTAATGTTGTCTGTCCATCTGACACTTGATCCCTTTAACAGTTTCAATCATTGCCAATTGATGCTGTAGCGTCTTTAATGTTGTCTGTCCATCTGACACTTGATCCCTTTAACAGTTTCAATCATTGCCAATTGATGCTGTAGCGTCTTTAATGTTGTCTGTCCATCTGACACTTGATCCCTTTAACAGTTTCAATCATTGCCAATTGATGCTGTAGCGTCTTTAATGTTGTCTGTCCATCTGACACTTGTTCCCTTTAACAGTTTCAATCATTGCCAATTGATGCTGTAGCGTCTTTAATGTTGTCTGTCCATCTGACACTTGATCCCTTTAACAGTTTCAATCATTGCCAATTGATGCTGTAGCGTCTTTAATGTTGTCTGTCCATCTGACACTTGTTCCCTTTAACAGTTTCAATCATTGCCAATTGATGCTGTAGCGTCTTTAATGTTGTCTGTCCATCTGACACTTGATCCCTTTAACAGTTTCAATCATTGCCAATTGATGCTGTAGCGTCTTTAATGTTGTCTGTCCATCTGACACTTGTTCCCTTTAACAGTTTCAATCATTGCCAATTGATGCTGTAGCGTCTTTAATGTTGTCTGTCCATCTGACACTTGATCCCTTTAACAGTTTCAATCATTGCCAATTGATGCTGTAGCGTCTTTAATGTTGTCTGTCCATCTGACACTTGATCCCTTTAACAGTTTCAATCATTGCCAATTGATGCTGTAGCGTCTTTAATGTTGTCTGTCCATCTGACACTTGTTCCCTTTAACAGTTTCAATCATTGCCAATTGATGCTGTAGCGTCTTTAATGTTGTCTGTCCATCTGACACTTGATCCCTTTAACAGTTTCAATCATTGCCAATTGATGCTGTAGCGTCTTTAATGTTGTCTGTCCATCTGACACTTGTTCCCTTTAACAGTTTCAATCATTGCCAATTGATGCTGTAGCGTCTTTAATGTTGTCTGTCCATCTGACACTTGATCCCCTTAACAGTTTCAATCATTGCCAATTGATGCTGTAGCGTCTTTAATGTTGTCTGTCCATCTGACACTTGATCCCTTTAACAGTTTCAATCATTGCCAATTGATGCTGTAGCGTCTTTAATGTTGTCTATCCATCTGACACTTGATCCCTTTAACAGTTTCAATCATTGCCAATTGATGCTGTAGCGTCTTTAATGTTGTCTGTCCATCTGACACTTGTTCCCTTTAACAGTTTCAATCATTGCCAATTGATGCTGTACCGTCATTAATGTTGTCTGTCCATCTGACACTTGATCCCTTTAACAGTTTCAATCATTGCCAATTGATGCTGTAGCGTCTTTAATGTTGTCTGTCCATCTGACACTTGTTCCCTTTAACAGTTTCAATCATTGCCAATTGATGCTGTAGCGTCTTTAATGTTGTCTGTCCATCTGACACTTGATCCCTTTAACAGTTTCAATCATTACCAATTGATGCTGTAGCGTCTTTAATGTTGTCTGTCCATCTGACACTTGTTCCCTTTAACAGTTTCAATCATTGCCAATTGATGCTGTAGCGTCTTTAATGTTGTCTGTCCATCTGACACTTGATCCCTTTAACAGTTTCAATCATTGCCAATTGATGCTGTAGCGTCTTTAATGTTGTCTGTCCATCTGACACTTGATCCCTTTAACAGTTTCAATCATTGGATCCCTTTAACAGTTTCAATCATTGCCAATTGATGCTGTAGCGTCTTTAATGTTGTCTGTCCATCTGACACTTGATCCCTTTAACAGTTTCAATCATTGCCAATTGATGCTGTAGCGTCTTTAATGTTGTCTGTCCATCTGACACTTGATCCCTTTAACAGTTTCAATCATTGCCAATTGATGCTGTAGCGTCTTTAATGTTGTCTGTCCATCTGACACTTGATCCCTTTAACAGTTTCAATCATTGCCAATTGATGCTGTAGCGTCTTTAATGTTGTCTGTCCATCTGACACTTGATCCCTTTAACAGTTTCAATCATTGCCAATTGATGCTGTAGCGTCTTTAATGTTGTCTGTCCATCTGACACTTGATCCCTTTAACAGTTTCAATCATTGCCAATTGATGCTGTAGCGTCTTTAATGTTGTCTGTCCATCTGACACTTGATCCCTTTAACAGTTTCAATCATTGCCAATTGATGCTGTAGCGTCTTTAATGTTGTCTGTCCATCTGACACTTGATCCCTTTAACAGTTTCAATCATTGCCAATTGATGCTGTAGCGTCTTTAATGTTGTCTGTCCATCTGACACTTGATCCCTTTAACAGTTTCAATCATTGCCAATTGATGCTGTAGCGTCTTTAATGTTGTCTGTCCATCTGACACTTGTTCCCTTTAACAGTTTCAATCATTGCCAATTGATGCTGTAGCGTCTTTAATGTTGTCTGTCCATCTGACACTTGATCCCTTTAACAGTTTCAATCATTGCCAATTGATGCTGTAGCGTCTTTAATGTTGTCTGACCATCTGACACTTGATCCCTTTAACAGTTTCAATCATTGCCAATTGATGCTGTAGCGTCTTTAATGTTGTCTGTCCATCTGACACTTGATCCCTTTAACAGTTTCAATCATTGCCAATTGATGCTGTAGCGTCTTTAATGTTGTCTGTCCATCTGACACTTGATCCCTTTAACAGTTTCAATCATTGCCAATTGATGCTGTAGCGTCTTTAATGTTGTCTGTCCATCTGACACTTGTTCCCTTTAACAGTTTCAATCATTGCCAATTGATGCTGTAGCGTCTTTAATGTTGTCTGTCAATCTGACACTTGATCCCTTTAACAGTTTCAATCATTGCCAATTGATGCTGTAGCGTCTTTAATGTTGTCTGTCCATCTGACACTTGATCCCTTTAACAGTTTCAATCATTGCCAACTGATGCTGTAGCGTCTTTAATGTTGTCTGTCCATCTGACACTTGATCCCTTTAACAGTTTCAATCATTGCCAATTGATGCTGTAGCGTCTTTAATGTTGTCTGTCCATCTGACACTTGATCCCTTTAACAGTTTCAATCATTGCCAATTGATGCTGTAGCGTCTTTAATGTTGTCTGTCCATCTGACACTTGTTCCCTTTAACAGTTTCAATCATTGCCAATTGATGCTGTAGCGTCTTTAATGTTGTCTGTCCATCTGACACTTGATCCCCTTAACAGTTTCAATCATTGCCAATTGATGCTGTAGCGTCTTTAATGTTGTCTGTCCATCTGACACTTGATCCCTTTAACAGTTTCAATCATTGCCAATTGATGCTGTACCGTCTTTAATGTTGTCTGTCCATCTGACACTTGATCCCTTTAACAGTTTCAATCATTGCCAATTGATGCTGTAGCGTCTTTAATGTTGTCTGTCCATCTGACACTTGTTCCCTTTAACAGTTTCAATCATTGCCAATTGATGCTGTAGCGTCTTTAATGTTGTCTGTCCATCTGACACTTGATCCCTTTAACAGTTTCAATCATTGCCAATTGATGCTGTAGCGTCTTTAATGTTGTCTGTCCATCTGACACTTGTTCCCTTTAACAGTTTCAATCATTGCCAATTGATGCTGTAGCGTCTTTAATGTTGTCTGTCCATCTGACACTTGATCCCTTTAACAGTTTCAATCATTGCCAATTGATGCTGTAGCGTCTTTAATGTTGTCTGACCATCTGACACTTGATCCCTTTAACAGTTTCAATCATTGCCAATTGATGCTGTAGCGTCTTTAATGTTGTCTGTCCATCTGACACTTGATCCCTTTAACAGTTTCAATCATTGCCAATTGATGCTGTAGCGTCTTTAATGTTGTCTGTCCATCTGACACTTGTTCCCTTTAACAGTTTCAATCATTGCCAATTAATGCTGTAGCGTCTTTAATGTTGTCTGACCATCTGACACTTGATCCCTTTAACAGTTTCAATCATTGCCAATTGATGCTGTAGCGTCTTTAATGTTGTCTGTCCATCTGACACTTGATCCCTTTAACAGTTTCAATCATTGCCAATTGATGCTGTAGCATCTTTAATGTTGTCTGTCCATCTGACACTTGATCCCTTTAACAGTTTCAATCATTGCCAATTGATGCTGTAGCGTCTTTAATGTTGTCTGTCCATCTGACACTCGATCCCTTTAACAGTTTCAATCATTGCCAATTGATGCTGTAGCGTCTTTAATGTTGTCTGTCCATCTGACACTCGATCCCTTTAACAGTTTCAATCATTGCCAATTGATGCTGTAGCGTCTTTAATGTTGTCTGTCCATCTGACACTTGATCCCTTTAACAGTTTCAATCATTGCCAATTGATGCTGTAGCGTCTTTAATGTTCTCTGTCCATCTGACACTTGATCCCTTTAACAGTTTCAATCATTGCCAATTGATGCTGTAGCGTCTTTAATGTTGTCTGTCCATCTGACACTTGATCCCTTTAACAGTTTCAATCATTGCCAATTGATGCTGTAGCGTCTTTAATGTTGTCTGTCCATCTGACACTTGATCCCTTTAACAGTTTCAATCATTGCCAATTGATGCTGTAGCGTCTTTAATGTTGTCTGTCCATCTGACACTTGATCCCTTTAACAGTTTCAATCATTGCCAATTGATGCTGTAGCGTCTTTAATGTTGTCTGTCCATCTGACACTTGTTCCCTTTAACAGTTTCAATCATTGCCAATTGATGCTGTAGCGTCTTTAATGTTGTCTGTCCATCTGACACTTGATCCCTTTAACAGTTTCAATCATTGCCAATTGATGCTGTAGCGTCTTTAATGTTGTCTGTCCATCTGACACTTGTTCCCTTTAACAGTTTCAATCATTGCCAATTGATGCTGTAGCGTCTTTAATGTTGTCTGTCCATCTGACACTTGATCCCTTAACAGTTTCAATCATTGCCAATTGATGCTGTAGCGTCTTTAATGTTGTCTGTCCATCTGACACTTGATCCCTTTAACAGTTTCAATCATTGCCAATTGATGCTGTAGCGTCTTTAATGTTGTCTATCCATCTGACACTTGATCCCTTTAACAGTTTCAATCATTGCCAATTGATGCTGTAGCGTCTTTAATGTTGTCTGTCCATCTGACACTTGTTCCCTTTAACAGTTTCAATCATTGCCAATTGATGCTGTACCGTCTTTAATGTTGTCTGTCCATCTGATACTTGATCCCTTTAACAGTTTCAATCATTGCCAATTGATGCTGTAGCGTCTTTAATGTTGTCTGTCCATCTGACACTTGTTCCCTTTAACAGTTTCAATCATTGCCAATTGATGCTGTAGCGTCTTTAATGTTGTCTGTCCATCTGACACTTGATCCCTTTAACAGTTTCAATCATTGCCAATTGATGCTGTAGCGTCTTTAATGTTGTCTGTCCATCTGACACTTGATCCCTTTAACAGTTTCAATCATTGCCAATTGATGCTGTAGCGTCTTTAATGTTGTCTGTCCATCTGACACTTGTTCCCTTTAACAGTTTCAATCATTGCCAATTGATGCTGTAGCGTCTTTAATGTTGTGTGTCCATCTGACACTTGATCCCTTTAACAGTTTCAATCATTGCCAATTGATGCTGTAGCGTCTTTAATGTTGTCTGACCATCTGACACTTGATCCCTTTAACAGTTTCAATCATTGCCAATTGATGCTGTAGCGTCTTTAATGTTGTCTGTCCATCTGACACTTGTTCCCTTTAACAGTTTCAATCATTACCAATTGATGCTGTAGCGTCTTTAATGTTGTCTGTCCATCTGACACTTGATCCCTTTAACAGTTTCAATCATTGCCAATTGATGCTGTAGCGTCTTTAATGTTGTCTGTCCATCTGACACTTGTTCCCTTTAACAGTTTCAATCATTGCCAATTGATGCTGTAGCGTCTTTAATGTTGTCTGACCATCTGACACTTGATCTCTTTAACAGTTTCAATCGTTGCCAATTGATGCTGTAGCGTCTTTAATGTTGTCTGTCCATCTGACACTCGATCCCTTTAACAGTTTCAATCATTGCCAATTGATGCTGTAGCGTCTTTAATGTTGTCTGTCCATCTGACACTCGATCCCTTTAACAGTTTCAATCATTGCCAATTGATGCTGTAGCATCTTTAATGTTGTCTGTCCATCTGACACTCGATCCCTTTAACAGTTTCAATCATTGCCAATTGATGCTGTAGCGTCTTTAATGTTGTCTGTCCATCTGACACTTGATCCCTTTAACAGTTTCAATCATTGCCAATTGATGCTGTAGCGTCTTTAATGTTGTCTGTCCATCTGACACTTGATCCCTTTAACAGTTTCAATCATTGCCAATTGATGCTGTACCGTCTTTAATGTTGTCTGTCCATCTGACACTTGATCCCTTTAACAGTTTCAATCATTGCCAATTGATGCTGTAGCATCTTTAATGTTGTCTGTCCATCTGACACTTGATCCCTTTAACAGTTTCAATCATTGCCAATTGATGCTGTAGCGTCTTTAATGTTGTCTGTCCATCTGACACTTGATCCCTTTAACAGTTTCAATCATTGCCAATTGATGCTGTAGCGTCTTTAATGTTGTCTGTCCATCTGACACTTGATCCCTTTAACAGTTTCAATCATTGCCAATTGATGCTGTAGCATCTTTAATGTTGTCTGTCCATCTGACACTTGATCCCTTTAACAGTTTCAATCATTGCCAATTGATGCTGTAGCGTCTTTAATGTTGTCTGTCCATCTGACACTTGATCCCTTTAACAGTTTCAATCTTTGCCAATTGATGCTGTAACTTCTTTAATGTTGTCTGTCCATCTGACACTTGATCCCTTTAACAGTTTCAATCATTGCCAATTGATGCTGTAGCGTCTTTAATGTTGTCTGTCCATCTGACACTTGATCCCTTTAACAGTTTCAATCATTGCCAATTGATGCTGTAGCGTCTTTAATGTTGTCTGTCCATCTGACACTTGATCCCTTTAACAGTTTCAATCATTGCCAATTGATGCTGTAGCGTCTTTAATGTTGTCTGTCCATCTGACACTTGATCCCTTTAACAGTTTCAATCATTGCCAATTGATGCTGTAGCGTCTTTAATGTTGTCTGTCCATCTGACACTTGATCCCTTTAACAGTTTCAATCATTGCCAATTGATGCTGTAGCGTCTTTAATGTTGTCTGTCCATCTGACACTTGATCCCTTTAACAGTTTCAATCATTGCCAATTGATGCTGTAGCGTCTTTAATGTTGTCTGTCCATCTGACACTTGATCCCTTTAACAGTTTCAATCATTGCCAATTGATGCTGTAGCGTCTTTAATGTTGTCTGACCATCTGACACTTGATCCCTTTAACAGTTTCAATCATTGCCAATTGATGCTGTAGCGTCTTTAATGTTGTCTGTCCATCTGACACTTGATCCCTTTAACAGTTTCAATCATTGCCAATTGATGCTGTAGCGTCTTTAATGTTGTCTGTCCATCTGACACTTGATCCCTTTAACAGTTTCAATCATTGCCAATTGATGCTGTAGCGTCTTTAATGTTGTCTGTCCATCTGACACTTGATCCCTTTAACAGTTTCAATCATTGCCAATTGATGCTGTAGCGTCTTTAATGTTGTCTGTCCATCTGACACTTGTTCCCTTTAACAGTTTCAATCATTGCCAATTGATGCTGTAGCGTCTTTAATGTTGTCTGTCCATCTGACACTTGATCCCTTTAACAGTTTCAATCATTGCCAATTGATGCTGTAGCGTCTTTAATGTTGTCTGTCCATCTGACACTTGATCCCTTTAACAGTTTCAATCATTGCCAATTGATGCTGTAGCGTCTTTAATGTTGTCTGTCCATCTGACACTTGATCCCTTTAACAGTTTCAATCATTGCCAATTGATGCTGTAGCGTCTTTAATGTTGTCTGTCCATCTGACACTTGTTCCCTTTAACAGTTTCAATCATTGCCAATTGATGCTGTAGCGTCTTTAATGTTGTCTGTCCATCTGACACTTGATCCCCTTAACAGTTTCAATCATTGCCAATTGATGCTGTAGCGTCTTTAATGTTGTCTGTCCATCTGACACTTGTTCCCTTTAACAGTTTCAATCATTGCCAATTGATGCTGTAGCGTCTTTAATGTTGTCTGACCATCTGACACTTGATCCCTTTAACAGTTTCAATCATTGCCAATTGATGCTGTAGCGTCTTTAATGTTGTCTGTCCATCTGACACTTGTTCCCTTTAACAGTTTCAATCATTGCCAATTGATGCTGTAGCGTCTTTAATGTTGTCTGTCCATCTGACACTTGTTCCCTTTAACAGTTTCAATCGTTGCCAATTGATGCTGTAGCGTCTTTAATGTTGTCTGACCATCTGACACTTGATCTCTTTAACAGTTTCAATCGTTGCCAATTGATGCTGTAGCGTCTTTAATATTGTCTGTCCATCTGACACTCGATCCCTTTAACAGTTTCAATCATTGCCAATTGATGCTGTAGCGTCTTTAATGTTGTCTGTCCATCTGACACTTGATCCCTTTAACAGTTTCAATCATTGCCAATTGATGCTGTAGCGTCTTTAATGTTGTCTGTCCATCTGACACTTGATCCCTTTAACAGTTTCAATCATTGCCAATTGATGCTGTAGCGTCTTTAATGTTGTCTGTCCATCTGACACTTGATCCCTTTAACAGTTTCAATCATTGCCAATTGATGCTGTAGCGTCTTTAATGTTGTCTGTCCATCTGACACTTGATCCCTTTAACAGTTTCAATCATTGCCAATTGATGCTGTAGCGTCTTTAATGTTGTCTGTCCATCTGACACGTGATCCCTTTAACAGTTTCAATCATTGCCAATTGATGCTGTACCGTCTTTAATGTTGTCTGTCCATCTGACACTTGATCCCTTTAACAGTTTCAATCATTGCCAATTGATGCTGTAGCATCTTTAATGTTGTCTGTCCATCTGACACTTGATCCCTTTAACAGTTTCAATCATTGCCAATTGATGCTGTAGCGTCTTTAATGTTGTCTGTCCATCTGACACTTGATCCCTTTAACAGTTTCAATCATTGCCAATTGATGCTGTAGCGTCTTTAATGTTGTCTGTCCATCTGACACTTGTTCCCTTTAACAGTTTCAATCATTGCCAATTGATGCTGTAGCGTCTTTAATGTTGTCTGTCCATCTGACACTTGATCCCTTTAACAGTTTCAATCATTGCCAATTGATGCTGTAGCGTCTTTAATGTTGTCTGTCCATCTGACACTTGATCCCTTTAACAGTTTCAATCATTGCCAATTGATGCTGTAGCATCTTTAATGTTGTCTGTCCATCTGACACTTGATCCCTTTAACAGTTTCAATCATTGCCAATTGATGCTGTAGCGTCTTTAATGTTGTCTGTCCATCTGACACTCGATCCCTTTAACAGTTTCAATCTTTGCCAATTGATGCTGTAACGTCTTTAATGTTGTCTGTCCATCTGACACTCGATCCCTTTAACAGTTTCAATCATTGCCAATTGATGCTGTAGCGTCTTTAATGTTGTCTGTCCATCTGACACTTGATCCCTTTAACAGTTTCAATCATTGCCAATTGATGCTGTAGCGTCTTTAATGTTGTCTGTCCATCTGACACTTGATCCCTTTAACAGTTTCAATCATTGCCAATTGATGCTGTAGCGTCTTTAATGTTGTCTGTCCATCTGACACTTGATCCCTTTAACAGTTTCAATCATTGCCAATTGATGCTGTAGCGTCTTTAATGTTGTCTGTCCATCTGACACTTGATCCCTTTAACAGTTTCAATCATTACCAATTGATGCAGTAGCGTCTTTAATGTTGTCTGTCCATCTGACACTTGTTCCCTTTAACAGTTTCAATCATTGCCAATTGATGCTGTAGCGTCTTTAATGTTGTCTGTCCATCTGACACTTGATCCCTTTAACAGTTTCAATCATTGCCAATTGATGCTGTAGCGTCTTTAATGTTGTCTGTCCATCTGACACTTGATCCCTTTAACAGTTTCAATCATTGCCAATTGATGCTGTAGCGTCTTTAATGTTGTCTGTCCATCTGACACTTGATCCCTTTAACAGTTTCAATCATTGCCAATTGATGCTGTAGCGTCTTTAATGTTGTCTGTCCATCTGACACTTGTTCCCTTTAACAGTTTCAATCATTGCCAATTGATGCTGTAGCGTCTTTAATGTTGTCTGTCCATCTGACACTTGATCCCTTTAACAGTTTCAATCATTGCCAATTGATGCTGTAGCGTCTTTAATGTTGTCTGACCATCTGACACTTGATCCCTTTAACAGTTTCAATCATTGCCAATTGATGCTGTAGCGTCTTTAATGTTGTCTGTCCATCTGACACTTGATCCCTTTAACAGTTTCAATCATTGCCAATTGATGCTGTAGCGTCTTTAATGTTGTCTGTCCATCTGACACTTGATCCCTTTAACAGTTTCAATCATTGCCAATTGATGCTGTAGCGTCTTTAATGTTGTCTGTCCATCTGACACTTGTTCCCTTTAACAGTTTCAATCATTGCCAATTGATGCTGTAGCGTCTTTAATGTTGTCTGTCCATCTGACACTTGATCCCTTTAACAGTTTCAATCATTGCCAATTGATGCTGTAGCGTCTTTAATGTTGTCTGTCCATCTGACACTTGATCCCTTTAACAGTTTCAATCATTGCCAATTGATGCTGTAGCGTCTTTAATGTTGTCTGTCCATCTGACACTTGATCCCTTTAACAGTTTCAATCATTGCCAATTGATGCTGTAGCGTCTTTAATGTTGTCTGTCCATCTGACACTTGTTCCCTTTAACAGTTTCAATCATTGCCAATTGATGCTGTAGCGTCTTTAATGTTGTCTGTCCATCTGACACTTGATCCCCTTAACAGTTTCAATCATTGCCAATTGATGCTGTAGCGTCTTTAATGTTGTCTGTCCATCTGACACTTGATCCCTTTAACAGTTTCAATCATTGCCAATTGATGCTGTAGCGTCTTTAATGTTGTCTGACCATCTGACACTTGATCCCTTTAACAGTTTCAATCATTGCCAATTGATGCTGTAGCGTCTTTAATGTTGTCTGTCCATCTGACACTTGTTCCCTTTAACAGTTTCAATCATTGCCAATTGATGCTGTAGCGTCTTTAATGTTGTCTGTCCATCTGACACTTGATCCCTTTAACAGTTTCAATCATTGCCAATTGATGCTGTAGCGTCTTTAATGTTGTCTGTCCATCTGACACTTGTTCCCTTTAACAGTTTCAATCATTGCCAATTGATGCTGTAGCGTCTTTAATGTTGTCTGTCCATCTGACACTTGATCCCTTTAACAGTTTCAATCATTACCAATTGATGCTGTAGCGTCTTTAATGTTGTCTGTCCATCTGACACTTGTTCCCTTTAACAGTTTCAATCATTGCCAATTGATGCTGTAGAGTCTTTAATGTTGTCTGTCCATCTGACACTTGATCCCTTTAACAGTTTCAATCATTGCCAATTGATGCTGTAGCGTCTTTAATGTTGTCTGTCCATCTGACACTTGATCCCT
The DNA here is from genome assembly GCA_032433765.1 of Megaustenia siamemsis. Lineage (NCBI taxonomy): Eukaryota > Metazoa > Mollusca > Gastropoda > Stylommatophora > Ariophantidae > Megaustenia > Megaustenia siamemsis. Next base: position 743,903 of record JAVIAB010000026.1, on the reverse strand, counting down.
TTAACAGTTTCAATCATTGCCAATTGATGCTGTAGCGTCTTTAATGTTGTCTGTCCATCTGACACTTGATCCCTTTAACAGTTTCAATCATTGCCAATTGATGCTGTAGCGTCTTTAATGTTGTCTGTCCATCTGACACTTGATCCCTTTAACAGTTTCAATCATTGCCAATTGATGCTGTAGCGTCTTTAATGTTGTCTGTCCATCTGACACTTGATCCCTTTAACAGTTTCAATCATTGCCAATTGATGCTGTAGCGTCTTTAATGTTGTCTGTCCATCTGACACTTGTTCCCTTTAACAGTTTCAATCATTGCCAATTGATGCTGTAGCGTCTTTAATGTTGTCTGTCCATCTGACACTTGATCCCTTTAACAGTTTCAATCATTGCCAATTGATGCTGTAGCGTCTTTAATGTTGTCTGTCCATCTGACACTTGTTCCCTTTAACAGTTTCAATCATTGCCAATTGATGCTGTAGCGTCTTTAATGTTGTCTGTCCATCTGACACTTGATCCCCTTAACAGTTTCAATCATTGCCAATTGATGCTGTAGCGTCTTTAATGTTGTCTGTCCATCTGACACTTGCTCTTCTCCCTTTGAAATATATGCTTTATATAAGGAATCAGACAGCATTCTTTCTAGATGGGCAAACCAATTTATTTGTTGTTTCTGTATGTAACTTAGGATTGGTTCAATGCCTACTCTTTCTCTGCTAGCTTTCTTTTATGTTTAGACATAAATGACAATGTTTGGTATTGGTAGCACAATGTGGGAATGAATATACTCTGTATAAGATGTTTCTTTGTGGTAATAGGTACTGCTTTGTGTTGAAGTATAGGGGATAGCTGTCCCAATATTTGGTTTGTGTCGAAGTATAGGGGATAGCTGTCCCAATATTTGGTTTGTGTTGAAGTATAGGGGATAGCTGTCCCAATATTTGCTTTGTGTTGAAGTATAGGGGATAGCTGTCCCAATATTTGCTTTGTGTTGAAGTATAGGGGATAGCTGTCCCAATATTTGGTTTGCCTATTACATTGTATGTCTATTTCTTTATCAATTTGATTATTACCATCTATTATTGTTTATTACCAGAACTAAAACATATATTATGAATGCCTCTATTTACATAACGAGTGCCTCTATTTACATAACGAGTGCCTCTATTTACATAACGAATGCCTCTATTTACATAACGAGTGCCTCTATTTACATAACGAGTGCCTCTATTTACATAATGAGTGCCTCTATTTATATAACGAGTGCCTATATTTATATAATGAGTGCCTCTATTTACATAACGAGTGCCTCTATTTATATAATGAGTGCCTCTAATTATATAATGAGTACCTCTAATCTGCAATAAGTCCATCATGGTAGATTGGTAGGTGGTGTCAGAGGCCATTTGTAGGTAACTGAGATGATGGCTGCCTATACTTGACAAGTAGGGAGAGGCGTACTGGCCCAGAAGTAGATGCATGATCTGTTAGGTAGGTACATGAAATATGGCTAAAGAACAGTGTGTACATATGTAAATATATTATCACGTTGGTAAATGAAATATGGCTAAAGAACAGTGTGTACATACATAAATATATTATCACATTGGTACATGAAATATGGCTAAAGAACAGTGTGTACATACATAAATATATTATCACGTTGGTAAATGAAATATAGCTAAAGAACAGTGTGTACATACATAAATATATTATCACGTTGGTACATGAAATATGGCTAAAGAACAGTGTGTACATATGTAAATATATTATCAAGTTGGTAAATGAAATGTGGCTAAAGAACAGTGTGTACATACATAAATATATTATCACGTTGGTAAATGAAATATGGCTAAAGAACAGTGTGTACATATGTAAATATATTATCAAGATGGTACATGAAATATGGCTAAAGAACAGTGTGTACATATGTAAATATCAAGTTGGTACATGAAAAATGGCTAAAGAACAGTGTGTACATATGTAAATATCAAGTTGGTACATGAAAAATGGCTAAAGAACAGTGTGTACATATGTAAATATCAAGTTGGTACATGAAAAATGGCTAAAGAACAGTGTGTACATATGTAAATATATGTTGCGAAGTACACAGGAAACATAGTGTGTATAGACACAGCAGCCTACTACTAGTAATCTTGGAAGAGAAAATACAAGGTAAATATGGCAGAGGCAGACCAAGACTAATATGGACGAGTAACATCAAATGATCGACAAGTCAGCTTATGACAACCTGCACTATCAAAGTTAGAGGCAGACCAAGACTAACATGGATGAGTAACATCAAAAGATGGACAAGTCAGCCTATGACAACCTGCACTATCAAAGCAAGAGACAGAGCAGAATGGCACTCCGTGGTAGCCAACCTTAGATATGGAGACGGCACATGATGATGATGAGCTAGCATAGACAAAGTATCATCGTAGATTGTGGGTGCCTAAGCTACAACAATGACAATTGGATCTCTGAGTCAATGGCCAACTCGCTATGTTTTTAATAATATACATTTTTGTTTGATCAAAGTACCTAACTTAAAGGTTAAATCAGATCAGAAATATTTAAGGAATTAAATCAGATAAGAAATATTTAAGGAATTAAATCAGATCAGAAATATTTAAGGAATTAAATCAGATAAGAAATACTTCAAGAATGTAATCAGATAAGAAATACTTCAAGAATGTAATCAGATAAGAAATACTTCAAGAATGTAATCAGATAAGAAATACTTCTAAACAAAGACTCACCTGAGGACTAATTTCCTCCGCTTTCTGCGAAGAATCGCCACAATTTTTCAGTAGCTCCTGCTGTGTCAAAGATGACTTTCGATGGTCGTACCGGTCATGACGGAAACCAGTTATCTCAAGTTCTTCTTCATAAAAGAGACCCGAATCGTAGCCAAACTTACGGTTGACAGCTGCACTAAATGCACAGCTGCACTTCAAGCCTGATGATGATCCCTTACTGGTGTCAGGCAAGTACACACTGACATCACTGCCTGCAACCACAACCACAAATAAGATGTAATAGCTGCCACAATCACTAATGTAATGTAATAGCTGCCACAATCACTAATGTAATGTAATAGCTGCCACAATCACTAATGTAATGTAATAGCTGCCACAATCACTAATGTAATGTAAAAGCTGCCACAATCACTAATGTAATGTAATAGCTGCCACAATCACTAATGTAATGTAAAAGCTGCCACAATCACTAATGTAATGTAATAGCTGCCACAATCACTAATGTAATGTAATAGCTGCCACAATCACTAATGTAATGTAAAAGCTGCCACAATCACAAATAAGATGTAATAGCTGCCACAATCACTAATGTAATGTAATAGCTGCCACAATCACTAATGTAATGTAATAGCTGCCACAATTCCAAATTTAATGTAATAGCTGCCACAATCACTAATGTAATGTAAAAGCTGCCAAAATCACAAATGTAATGTAATAGCTGCCACAATCACTAATGTAATGTAATAGCTGCCACAATCACTAATGTAATGTAATAGCTACCACAATTCCAAATTTAATGTAATAGCTGCCACAATCACTAATGTAATGTAATAGCTGCCACAATCACTAATAAGATGTAATAGCTGCCACAATCACTAATGTAATGTAATAGCTGCCACAATCACTAATGTAACGTAATAGCTACCACAATTCCAAATTTAATGTAATAGCTGCCACAATCACAAATGTAATGTAAAAGCTGCCAAAATCACAAATGTAATGTAATAGCTGCCACAATCACTAATGTAATGTAATAGCTGCCACAATCACTAATGTAATGTAATAGCTACCACAATCACTAATAAGATGTAATAGCTGCCACAATCACAAATGTAAAGTAAAAGCTGCCACAATCACAAATGTAATGTAGTGTAATAGGTGTAGCCTTTTGTAGGAGAAGAGTTATCAACAATCACAAACATTTAAAATTTAACATCGATCACAAATGTAAATTTAGGGAGTCACGATAATAGGGAACTCAGTAATTAGTGAACTGGACTACAAAGGACGAGTTCAATCCTGATCGACGGCTTCCAGATTAACCCAGCCTTAAATGGGTACCGGATTTTTTCTGGGAAAGTAAAGAGGCACAGGCTCAGAACCGACCACATTACACCAAAAGTCAAGTGTGAAGGTCTGTAAAATTATTATGGTCACTAACACCATATTCCATATACACCACTTGGCGTGATGGGACTCTTTACTTTACTTTTTTACAAATGTAAATTTTAACATCAATCACAAATGTAAATTTAACATCAATCACGAATGCAAATTTTAACATCGATCACAAATGTAAATTTAACATCGATTAGAACCGACCACATTACCCCAAAAGTCAAGTGTGAAGGTCTGTAAAATTATTATGGTCACTAACACCATATTCCATATACACCACTTGGCGTGATGGGGCTCTTTACTTTACTTTTTTACAAATATAAATTTTAACATCAATCACAAATGTAAATTTAACATCAATCACAAAAAAAAAAAAAAGTAAATAAAAAAAAAATGAGAGCATTACTTTAGGAAGCTTGTACTCACCGTTGATATCTGCGTTACAAACACAAATGGTACAACTATCAAAGTTGTGGTCCTTGAATAGGTTGAGAATCGAATCACATAGCAGAACATTCAACAACAAACTGTTAGCCTGAAAAACAAATAACATACAGTACACAAGTCATGAGCGGTTACCACATACCCTACCCCATACACAATACATGAGAGGTAACCACATACCCTACCCCATACACAATACATGAGAGGTAACCACATACCCTACCCCGTACACATTTCATGAGAGGTAACCGCATACCTACCCCATACACAATTCATGAGAAGTAACCACATACCCTACCCCATACACAATACATGAGAGGTAACCACATACCCTACCCCATACACAATACATGAGAGGTAACCACATACCCTACCCCATACACAATACATGAGAGGTAACCACATACCCTACCCCATATATAATACATGAGAGGTAACCACACACCCTACTCCGTACACAATTTATGAGAGGTAACCACACACCCTACTCCGTACACAATTTATGAGAGGTAACCACACACCCTACTCCGTACACAATTTATGAGAGGTAACCACACACCCTACCCCGTACACAATTTATGAGAGGTAACCACACACCCTACCCCGTACACAATTTATGAGAGGTAACCACACACCCTACCCCGTACACAATTTATGAGAGGTAACCACACACCCTACCCCATACACAATTTATGAGAGGTAACCACATACCCTACCCCGTACACAATTCATGAGAGGTAACCACATACCCTACCCCGTACACAATTCATGAGAGGTACTCTGTTTCACCTTCAGATGACAAAGATGTAACAATGGTAGCGTAGTGACCAGGTTTAAAAGATCCACAGAAAAATCTGGTTCATTCCAGCCACAGCCAGACTTCTTGCTTCGCTCAACCACAATTGGGTTTTCTTAGCTGGCTACTGGTTTTGATGTTAGTCATGGGCAAACTTACTCTCCTGGTCAAGGGCAAACTTACAGTTAGTCAAGGACAAACTTACAGTTAGTCAAGGACAAACTTACTCTCCTGGTCATTCCAGCCACAGCCAGACTTCTTGCTTCGCTCAACCACAATTGGGTTTTCTTAGCTGGCTACTGGTTTTGATGTTAGTCACAGGCAAACTTACAGTCAAGGACAAACTTACAGTTAGTCTAGGACAAACTTACTCTCCTGGTCAAGGACAAACTTACAGTTAGTCGAGGACAAACTTACTCTCCTGGTCAAGGACAAACTTACAGTTAGTCGAGGACAAACTTACTCTCCTGGTCAAGGACAAACTTACAGCTAGTCTAGGACAAACTTACTCTCCTGGTCAAGGACAAACTTACAGCTAGTCTAGGACAAACTTACTCTCCTGGTCAAGGACAAACTTACAGTTAGTCGAGGACAAACTTACTCTCCTGGTCAAGGACAAACTTATAGCTAGTCTAGGACAAACTTACACTCCTGGTCAAGGACAAACATAGAGTTAGTCAAGGACAAACTTACAGTTAGTCGAGGACAAACTTACAGTCAAGAACAAACTTACTCTCCTGGTCAAGGACAAACTTACAGTTAGTCGAGGACAAACTTACAGTCAAGAACAAACTTACTCTCCTGGTCAAGGACAAACTTACTCTCCGGGTTAAGGACAAACTTACAGTCAAGAACAAACTTACTCTCCTGGTCAAGGACAAACTTACAGTTAGTCGAGGACAAACTTACTCTCCTGGTCAAGGACAAACTTAACGTTAGTCAAGGACAAACTTACTCTCTGGGTCAAGGACAAACTTACAGTTAGTCAAGGACAAACTTACTCTCTGGGTCAAGGACAAACTTACAGTTAGTCAAGGACAAACTTACTCTCCTGGTCAAGGACAAACTTACTCACGTGGTCAAGGACAAACTTACAGTTAGTCAAGGCCAAACTTACTCTCCTGGTCAAGGACAAACTTACAGTTAGTCAAGGACAAACTTACTCTCCTTGTCAAGGACAAACTTACAGTTAGTCAAGGACAAACTTACTCTCCTGGTCAAGGACAAACTTACTCTCCTGGTCAAGGAAAAACTTACTCTCCAGGTCAAGGACAAACTTACTCTCCTGGTCAAGGACAAACTTACTCTCCAGGTCAAGGACAAACTTACTCTCCTGGTCAAGGACAAACTTACTCTCCTGGTCAAGGACAAACTTAGTTAGTCAAGGACAAACTTACTCTCCTGGTCAAGGAAAAACTTACTCTCCTGGTCAAGGACAAACTTACTCTCCTGGTCAAGGACAAACTTACTCTCCTGGTCAAGGACAAACTTACTGTTGCTCAAGATCAAATTAACTGTTGGCCAAGGACAAACAGAAAAAATGGACAGAAATTGTTTGCCAACCCGTTGTCCAAGTGGGAGAACTTACCTCGGGTAACTGAGTGTTGGTGCCGTGATTGTCAATAGAGTTGTTGGTTTTGTTGAGGTAGGATGATGAGTTTGATGCGGGTGAGTGTAGCTCCAGGCTGAGGGGTGTACGTTGCTGGCTGTTGCTGTAGATGGCAGGACTGGCATCGATCCCTGCTCCAGAACCCACTGTACGTATCGATGAGATATTCTCCACACTAGGCAGATTAACGTAATTCCTAAAAGATTACAAATAAAACTATTCATAACAGGCACATCAAGTATTTGTACTTTTCTTCTCTTTAGTGTCTACTTGTTAAGTAGGGCTGGAAATGCTTGCTTGTGTTCGCCCAATGACTAAAGGAGTACACCTCTTCGTCATCCACCCTTAAAAAAATATGTTACGTGGGCATGCCTGCGTTGTGGTTTGCAGTATGACTGTGATATTTGCATCTTTCAGCCCAACACATCCGACTTCAGCGCACCTGGACACACCAAAATGCTAGTTGAGGTCAAATCTGCTATATTTGCACCTTTCGGCCCAACACATCTGACTTCAGCACACCTGGACATATTGAATTGCTAGTTGAGGTCAAATCTGCTATATTTGCACCTTTAGGCCTGACCCACCCATCTTCAGCATTTGCTTAGCAAATCATTTCAAGGGAAGACATATGTTTCTATCTATTGACCTTAATTTTTATTCTTGCAGTTTTCAATTCTTGTAAAGATCTTTTATTAAATCTCACTATTTGTCTCTGTTCTGTGCAAGCAACTATATCTCATTGAGCCGACTCCTGCTATTCTTGCCTCTCTGATCAATGTTTTTCTCAGTGTCTCTCTGAGTCAGCCTCCTTTCCTCTTACGTGTTGCTTCCCACATGAGGGCTTGCTTTGCTATTCGGTTATTATCTCTCTTCATCACATGTCCAACATATGACCATCATCTTATCTTGATTACTGAAGATAGTAGTTGATTGGCGATTTCTCTAATTTCCTCATTTGTTTTGAATTCGTTCCACGCTATACCAAGTATTTTCCTTAGACATTATTATCGAACGCCTTCAACATTATTTCTATGTCTCTTGTTATTTTCCAGCTCTCACATGCATACATAAGGGTTGATAGTACGTTTGAAGACATATGTTTAGCTCACTCAAAAAAAAAAATTCACAAATAATCAACAGAAACAAAGAACAATAGACATCCGAAGCTGGATTGAACCCAAACACAGCCTTGCCACAGAGCCTTGCCACGAGAAACAAAAGCTACTATTGTTTCTATCTGTTGTTGATTATTTTTTCCCAGAGTTTGATCAACATTACTCTTCCCCTGAAATAATTAGCTGATCTATTGCCTTGGAAATTTCCCTTCATAACCTTCTTCTTCTTCTTTCCTTCCTCATTTGCTTTTCAGCGTTGAGGGGAGATTTTTTTGCTCTTCTGTTCGCCTCTGCTGCTGTTATATTTCCTAGTGTTTCCTGTAATCCATCATTTTCATGGTCGGCCCTTGGGTCAGGTGATCTCGCAACATTTATTTAAGGCTCGTTGTGTTGTGATTTGATCTTTCAATCTTGTCACATGGCCAAATCTGTTGTTTCTTTATATATTCTATGGCGGGAATTATTCCTAGCTTCTCAGTTCTTCATTGCTGATCTTATCTCTCAGGCTGTTTCCTATCATTTGTCTAACATAATTCATTTCAGCAGAGGTAATTTTTCTTATTTTTCTTGCATCTAGGATCCAAGACTGGCATTGCTAGCACAACATTGGAATGAAGATTGTATTGTAGAGTGCCTGTTTTGCCACTTGAGTTATTTCCTTGTTAGACAATAGTGGTGATAGCTGTCCAATAATTTGACAAACTTTGTTGCATCTTGAGTCTATCTCTGCTGTTTGTGAATTGTTGTTTGTCACTAAACTTCCTAGGTATTTAAATTACTCTACTTGTTTTAGCTGTCTCCGTCTATAGTTATGTTGATGTTCTGTGTCTCTTTTGTGACATTCATTGACATCTGTTTTGTTGAATCCATAATTTTATTCATTTATTTGTCTCCAGTAGATTTGCTTAGCAATTTTTGCCTGGGCAGTGGCCATATTTGGCCTACTCTTTTATACTTTTAAACTGCCAAAGGTTCTTAGCATGCACGAATGTGCACATTACTTCCTGTATGTCACCACTTTCCAAGAGGGCCAGAACTGGATATTACTACCAAGAAACCAAGGGAGCGTAAAGCCACAAGAAAACAATAGATCCAAGCTTGAGCTGATTACATGGTCAGTACTCATATGCATGTGTGTGTGCCCTGATTTTTCCCTTAAACATGCGCCATGGTTGAGACACTATTCTTTGGCAGACTGGACCTTGATTTGACATAGGAGCTTTCCTTCATGTAGGGTGGATGCCAGCCAGAGCTGTTGGATCCATCCAGCCTGTGATTTAACATTGGAGCTTTCCTTCATGTAGGGTGGATGCCAGCCAGAGCTGTTGGATCCATCCAGCCTGTGATTTAACATAGGAGCTTTCCTTCATGTAGGGTGGATGCCAGCCAGAGCTGTTGGATCCATCCAGCCTGTGATTTAACATTGGAGCTTTCCTTCATGTAGGGTGGATGCCAGCCAGAGCTGTTGGATCCATCCTGCCTGTGATTTAACATTGGAGCTTTCCTTCATGTAGGGTGGATGCCAGCCAGAGCTGTTGGATCCATCCTGCCTGTGATTTAACATAGGAGTTTTCCTTCATGTAGGGTGGATGCCAGCCAGAGCTGTTGGATCCATCCTGCCTGTGATTTAACATAGGAGTTTTCCTTCATGTAGGATGGATGCCAGCCAGAGCTGTTGGATCCATCCTGCCTGTGATTTAACATTGGAGCTTTCCTTCATGTAGGGTGGATGCCAGCCAGAGCTGTTGGATCCATCCTGCCTGTGATTTAACATAGGAGTTTTCCTTCATGTAGGGTGGATGCCAGCCAGAGCTGTTGGATCCATCCTGCCTGTGATTTAACATAGGAGTTTTCCTTCATGTAGGGTGGATGCCAGCCAGAGCTGTTGGATCCATCCTGCCTGTGATTTAACATTGGAGCTTTCCTTCATGTAGGGTGGATGCCAGCCAGAGCTGTTGGATCCATCCTGCCTGTGATTTAACATAGGAGTTTTCCTTCATGTAGGGTGGATGCCAGCCAGAGCTGTTGGATCCATCCTGCCTGTGATTTAACATAGGAGTTTTCCTTCATGTAGGGTGGATGCCAGCCAGAGCTGTTGGATCCATCCTGCCTGTGATTTAACATAGGAGTTTTCCTTCATGTAGGGTGGATGCCAGCCAGAGCTGTTGGATCCATCCTGCCTGTGATTTAACATAGGAGTTTTCCTTCATGTAGGGTGGATGCCAGCCAGAGCTGTTGGATCCATCCTGCCTGTGATTTAACATAGGAGCTTTCCTTCATGTAGGGTGGATGCCAGCCAGAGCTGTTGGATCCATCCAGCCTGTGATTTAACATTGGAGCTTTCCTTCATGTAGGGTGGATGCCAGCCAGAGCTGTTGGATCCATCCTGCCTGTGATTTAACATTGGAGCTTTCCTTCATGTAGGGTGGATGCCAGCCAGAGCTGTTGGATCCATCCTGCCTGTGATTTAACATAGGAGTTTTCCTTCATGTAGGGTGGATGCCAGCCAGAGCTGTTGGATCCATCCTGCCTGTGATTTAGCATAGGAGTTTTCCTTCATGTAGGGTGGATGCCAGCCAGAGCTGTTGGATCCATCCTGCCTGTGATTTAACATTGGAGCTTTCCTTCATGTAGGGTGGATGCCAGCCAGAGCTGTTGGATCCATCCTGCCTGTGATTTAACATAGGAGTTTTCCTTCATGTAGGGTGGATGCCAGCCAGAGCTGTTGGATCCATCCTGCCTGTGATTTAACATAGGAGTTTTCCTTCATGTAGGGTGGATGCCAGCCAGAGCTGTTGGATCCATCCTGCCTGTGATTTAACATTGGAGCTTTCCTTCATGTAGGGTGGATGCCAGCCAGAGCTGTTGGATCCATCCTGCCTGTGATTTAACATTGGAGCTTTCCTTCATGTAGGGTGGATGCCAGCCAGAGCTGTTGGATCCATCCTGCCTGTGATTTAACATAGGAGCTTTCCTTCATGTAGGGTGGATGCTAGCCAGAGCTGTTGGATCCATCCTGCCTGTGATTTAACATAGGAGTTTTCCTTCATGTAGGGTGGATGCCAGCCAGAGCTGTTGGATCCATCCTGCCTGTGATTTAACATAGGAGTTTTCCTTCATGTAGGGTGGATGCCAGCCAGAGCTGTTGGATCCATCCTGCCTGTGATTTGACATAGGAGCTTTCCTTCATGTAGGGTGGATGCCAGCCAGAGCTGTTGGATCCATCCTGCCTGTGATTTAACATAGGAGCTTTCCTTCATGTAGGGTGGATGCCAGCCAGAGCTGTTGGATCCATCCTGCCTGTGATTTAACATAGGAGTTTTCCTTCATGTAGGGTGGATGCCAGCCAGAGCTGTTGGATCCATCCTGCCTGTGATTTAACATAGGAGTTTTCCTTCATGTAGGGTGGATGCCAGCCAGAGCTGTTGGATCCATCCTGCCTGTGATTTAACATAGGAGTTTTCCTTCATGTAGGGTGGATGCCAGCCAGAGCTGTTGGATCCATCCTGCCTGTGATTTAACATAGGAGTTTTCCTTCATGTAGGGTGGATGCCAGCCAGAGCTGTTGGATCCATCCTGCCTGTGATTTAACATTGGAGCTTTCCTTCATGTAGGGTGGATGCCAGCCAGAGCTGTTGGATCCATCCTGCCTGTGATTTAACATTGGAGTTTTTCTTCATGTAGGGTGGATGCCAGCCAGAGCTGTTGGATCCATCCTGCCTGTGATTTAACATTGGAGTTTTTCTTCATGTAGGGTGGATGCCAGCCAGAGCTGTTGGATCCATCCAGCCTGTGATTTAACATAGGAGTTTTCCTTCATGTAGGGTGGATGCCAGCCAGAGCTGTTGGATCCATCCTGTCTGTGATTTAACATAGGAGTTTTCCTTCATGTAGGGTGGATGCCAGCCAGAGCTGTTGGATCCATCCTGCCTGTGATTTAACATTGGAGTTTTTCTTCATGTAGGGTGGATGCCAGCCAGGGCTGTTGGATCCATCCTGCCTGTGATTTAACATTGGAGTTTTCCTTCAAGTAGGGTGGATGCCAGCCAGGGCTGTTGGATCCATCCTGCCTGTGATTTAACATTGGAGTTTTCCTTCATGTAGGGTGGATGCCAGCCAGGGCTGTTGGATCCATCCTGCCTGTGATTTAACATAGGAGTTTTCCTTCATGTAGGGTGGATGCCAGCCAGGGCTGTTGGATCCATCCAGCCTGTGATTTAACATAGGAGTTTTCCTTCATGTAGGGTGGATGCTAGCCAGAGCTGTTGGATCCATCCAGCCTGTGATTTAACATAGGAGTTTTCCTTCATGTAGGGTGGATGCTAGCCAGAGCTGTTGGATCCATCCAGCCTGTGATTTAACATTGGAGTTTTCCTTCATGTAGGGTGGATGCTAGCCAGAGCTGTTGGATCCATCCAGCCTGTGATTTAACATTGGAGTTTTCCTTCATGTAGGGTGGATGCCAGCCAGAGCTGTTGGATCCATCCTGCCTGTGATTTAACATAGGAGTTTTCCTTCATGTAGGGTGGATGCTAGCCAGAGCTGTTGGATCCATCCAGCCTGTGATTTAACATAGGAGTTTTCCTTCATGTAGGGTGGATGCTAGCCAGAGCTGTTGGATCCATCCAGCCTGTGATTTAACATTGGAGTTTTCCTTCATGTAGGGTGGATGCCAGCCAGAGCTGTTGGATCCATCCAGCCTGTGATTTAACATTGGAGTTTTCCTTCATGTAGGGTGGATGCTAGCCAGAGCTGTTGGATCCATCCAGCCTGTGATTTAACATTGGAGTTTTCCTTCATGTAGGGTGGATGCCAGCCAGAGCTGTTGGATCCATCCAGCCTGTGATTTAACATTGGAGTTTTCCTTCATGTAGGGTGGATGGATCCATCCTGCCTGTGGTTTCTGATGGTAACTGCCAGGCAGCGGTGGTTTGTTTTCCGGGGAGTCCTTCCTCGTGGACAGTCTTGAATGCGTTCAGTCATTGGACACATAGAACGTTTAATTGGCGCAACACTTCAACCTGTTGCTCCAATCCCATTCTAGTAAGAGAAGGCCTCCATCTGGTTGTTTGGTTCACCTGCAATCCCATTCTAGTAAGAGAAGGCCTCCATCTGGTTGTTTGGTTCACCTCCAATCCCATTCTAGTAAGAGAGGGCCTCCATCTGGTTGTTTGGTTCACCTCCAATCCCATTCTAGTAAGAGAAGGCCTCCATCTGGTTGTTTGGTTCACCTCCAATCCCATTCTATAGCTCGTTTCAAAACATATGCCCAACTTCAAAACGCTATTACTGTCTAACCGTTTGTTAAATACTTCTGAAATTTTCCAAATGTTATTAGAATGCAAAAGACCCTTTAAATGTATATTTAACAAATAACTTGCAGCTGCAGTTTTCTTAAAGCGGCGATATTTCTTTGATGTTTGTCAAAATTGTAAATTGTGAAGCCCTAAAGAAGAGAAATTACCGTAGTTGCTGGTCTACGATTAATTTTCACTAGGTAAAGGCGTGGCCGTAATGGGGAAATAACTGGATAAAACAAAACACCAGGAGAATTATTGTCTGCTCAGTTCGAGGACGGACGATAATAATATCAAGGTATACCTGTATGTCCAATTTTCATAGTTGTGTGGTCCTGAAAAGGACCGTTTGTTGAAATAATTTAAGGTAATATAGGGGCCAACATTGTGGGGGCTATATACTTTCATTCTGAATCAGACGAGTCTAAAAGATTAATAACTGTTTGGGGTTGAACATTCCACAAACCATCATTTTTCCAATATTCCTCTTCCTGTTTTAAGACGTGGTCTTCACATTTAGCCCAATAATCTTTGTCTATATTTAATAAAGCGAGATTAGCAAGAGTCTTTACATCGCATATTTTGAATGTTGTATTTTCATCTGCTACTTGTCCTTTTAATTTTGCCCAGATTAGTTCTATTGGATTTAAATGAGCATGGTAAGGTGGCAGCCTCAAACTTATATGACCGTGCTCTTGGATAATCTTATCTATTTGAAAAATCTTTGTCCTGTTTTTGCTTTACTAGAGATAGTAATTCAGGTTTTAAGTACATGTTATTAAATTGTATGTGCTCCTTTGTGAGCCATATCTTAATAGCATCTTTTGTACTGGATGACGTCGGGACTTTATCTTCAAGTGCAACAATGTTGTGGTACGCTGCATTGCCCATTATTAGGCAAGATGGTCGATCTAGTGCTGGGAGAACAGAATTTTCAATCCAATGTCTAAATATGTGACCATTCATCTCAGAGTGATAATCCCGATTGTCTATGGATTTTGAAAGAAAAATGAGCTCTGCGTTCTGTATTAGTCCATGTTGTCGACTACCTGCATGAGCAATTATCAAGCGCTGTCCTTTGCTGTTAGGTATTAATCTCTTAATCTTTCCATCTGATGACTGCCATTCCCTTTGGTTAGTGTGGTGAGCATTGATCCATGTTTCATCCAAGTACACAATATCATAACCTTGCTTGCGCACCTCTTTTACTTCACGTAAGTACTTGCTTCTCATGACTACTATATGTGGCTTCTCACAGATGATGTTTCGTCCATTGGAATACTTTCTGAATGTAAAGCCTGCAGCTCTCACATTCCTCCATAATGTAGACTTTGATATTTCAATACTGTTGTTCTTTTTCAGCGATACTTTTAATTTTCTTATTGTAACAGTTTCATTCATACCCAACATTTTGCGAATTTCACTTCTAATAAGTTCACTGTCGAAATTATCCAACATTTTTGCTCTTCCTTGTGATTTTGTATATTTGGAACATTGACGGTCACGTGCTTGAATCCAGCGATTAAATGACCATTTAGATAAATCCAAAATGTGTCTTGTCCTATTCTCAGGGTTTTCTAAAGAATGAAATAATCTTCCTCGTTTAGCCTCTTTGCAAAAATAGTCATACATTTTTATTGCGATGTTTTGTAAACTGCAGAATTTCATTTTAAGACTCATGATAAATGTTAGCGTTCCACGTCTACACCTATGAAAGAACGGAAATGGAACACACAATGCCTCGTGTTTTCTAAAAGTGTCTAATTGTGTCAGACAGCTCACGTTTAAAGCGTGCAAAATCGTAAATTTGGCCGTGTATAGATTTGTAATCGCTATTTTTAACTTAAATACTGTAAACACTAAGTTTTGACTACATCAATGGGTCGTTATAATTTATATAAATCAAATAAGCAATAATAATAACCAAATGTTTGTTTTTAATGAAATTAATTCCCTGTTGGGTTCTAATCATTATAACTATACATGCAAATTTTGAAAAAATTACAAAAAGCGGTTTAAAAGATATTGATTTTTAAAGTTGGGCACGACTTATGAAACAAGCTATAGTAAGAGAAGGCCTCCATCTGGTTGTTTGGTTCACTTCCAATCCCATTCTAGTAAGAGAGGGCCTCCATCTGGTTGTTTGGTTCACTTCCAATCCCATTCTAGTAAGAGAAGGCCTATATCTGGTTGTTTGGTTCACCTGCAATCCCATTCTAGTAAGAGAAGGCCTCCATCTGGTTGTTTGGTTCACCTCCAATCCCATTCTAGTAAGAGAGGGCCTCCATCTGGTTGTTTGGTTCACTTCCAATCCCATTCTAGTAAGAGGGCCTATATCTGGTTGTTTGGTTCACCTCCAATCCCATTCTAGTAAGAGAGGGCCTCCATCTGGTTGTTTGGTTCACCTCCAATCCCATTCTAGTAAGAGGGCCTATATCTGGTTGTTTGGTTCACCTCCAATCCCATTCTAGTAAGAGGGCCTATATCTGGTTGTTTGGTTCACCTCCAATCCCATTCTAGTAAGAGGGCCTATATCTGGTTGTTTGGTTCACCTCCAATCCCATTCTAGTAAGAGAGGGCCTCCATCTGGTTGTTTGGTTCACCTCCAATCCCATTCTAGTAAGAGGGCCTATATCTGGTTGTTTGGTTCACCTCCAATCCCATTCTAGTAAGAGGGCCTATATCTGGTTGTTTGGTTCACCTCCAATCCCATTCTAGTAAGAGAGGGCCTCCATCTGGTTGTTTGGTTCACCTCCAATCCCATTCTAGTAAGAGGGCCTATATCTGGTTGTTTGGTTCACCTCCAATCCCATTCTAGTAAGAGGGCCTATATCTGGTTGTTTGGTTCACCTCCAATCCCATTCTAGTAAGAGGGCCTCCATCTGGTTGTTTGGTTCACCTCCAATCCCATTCTAGTAAGAGGGCCTCCATCTGGTTGTTTGGTTCACCTCCAATCCCATTCTAGTAAGAGGGCCTATATCTGGTTGTTTGGTTCACCTGCAATCCTGTTTCCTTACTTTTTGAGATGTGCAAGACAACTAAAGTAATGATGATAAACAACTGTGATCAAACTATTATTATATAAAAACAAACAATTCCATCAAAAACATTTTGGTTCAGATACATACATTCTGTGTGAATGCTGTGGGTCCATCGCTGGCATCGCAAAATTCCAGTTTGGCTTGTACTCTGGAACATTTGGCAAGGGCGAGGAGCGGTCACTGGGCAGATCTAGCGATGAGTACTTGTTGGCACCAACAGCCTCTGCTGTGATGGGCGGAATAAACACCTCACACTGTAAGCAAACAAGCAACAATTATTATACACAGAAATGAGGTTAATAAACGTATTAGTATAAACAAAAATAAATAAAGATTACATCCCCTGCCTTGCTAAGCGTATGGGGAATATGGTGTTGTTAGTGACCATATTTTTCTCTGACCACAGCACATTTTTGAGTGATGTGGTCGGTATCACGCCAGGCCGCCTCTACTTCCCATAAAAATCTGTGGTACCCATTTTTAGAGGCTGGGTGAACCCCAGAGCCTTGTCAGTGTGAAAAAAAAATCTGCCTGGGGATCGAACCCGGGCCCTCCTGGTCAGAAAGTGAGCACACTAACCACTCAGCTACCGAGGCTCAAAAATGCTTGGTTGCTTGCAGACACCAGCTTTATGCGTGTAGTGAAATCCCGAAGGATTGAATTTTGCAGGATTAAAATTTGTTTCCTATTTCCACACCGGTGGGTGTCAGCTCAAATGCCCCTTGCCTTACAGGCAGGTTTACTCCAACTTTGGGGTGTGTGTGTGTTGAATTCAACAGATCCACAGAGAAAAATTTCCATTGTCTGTGGTGGAATTCAAAACCAGGACCTTCTTGTCAAGAGGCCAAAGTCCTTACCATACAAAGCATATATTTAAAGAGAAGAGAGAGGAGCAAGCGGGCAGACCCAGAGTAAGATAGACAGACAACATGAAAGAAACGCTACAACATCAACTGACAATGATTGAAGCCACACAAAGGGCAAGATCCAGAACTTTTGTATCTTCCTCAACACTCAAATTGGTACAAGATGAAGTGAAGAAAGAAAGAAAGAAAGAAAGAAAGAAAGAAAGAAAGAAAGAAAGAAAGAAAGAAAGAAAGAAAGAAAGAAAGAAAGAAAGAAAGAAAGAAAGAAAGAAAGAAAGAAAGAAAGAAAGAAAGCAAACAAATATGAAGCACTAACCTTGACATTTGTTACTGGGTCAACAATCGTAGGGGCTGTGTTCTCAACTGTGCTGTGAAACATGACAATAGAAGCACTGGTAAGGATGCCTTCGTTGGTGCCATCTGTCATGGTCTCAGGAGAGTGAGATTTGTTGGTTTCGTGTGAAGGTGGTGTCGGGTACATACGGCCCAAGTCTAGAGGAGCTGAAAGATTGATCACTTCACTTAAAAATCAGCAAACCAGATTTATTTCTATATTTAAAACGTTGTGGTAAATCAAATGTACCCATTTTTTATCTTTAAATTACAAGCAATAACTATCAGATCAGAAGCAGGACAGCAAAAGCAGCAGCAAATTGTAAAAAACCTGGACAAAATATGGCAATCAAAAAAGGTATTATCAACTCTTCTGAAGACCTACAATTAAATATCCCAGCTGAGGGAATAGACCTGGAGACAGTCCAGAGCTACAACTACCTGGGACATACTATAGCCAGTGATGGAATAGACCTGGAGACAGTCCAGAGCTACAACTACCTGGGACATACTATAGCCAGTGATGGAATAGACCTGGAGACAGTCCAGAGCTACAACTATCTTGGACATACTATAACCAATGGTGGAATAGACCTGGAGACAGTCCAGAGCTACAACTATCTTGGACATACTATAACCAATGGTGGAATAGACCTGGAGACAGTCCAGAGCTACAACTACCTGGGACATACTATAACCAGTGATGGAATAGACCTGGAGACAGTCCAGAGCTACAACTATCTTGGACATACTATAACCAATGGTGGAATAGACCTGGAGACAGTCCAGAGCTACAACTATCTTGGACATACTATAACCAGTGATGGAATAGACCTGGAGACAGTCCAGAGCTACAACTACCTGGGACATACTATAACCAATGGTGGAATAGACCTGGAGACAGTCCAGAGCTACAACTACCTTGGACATACTATAACCAATGGTGGAATAGACCTGGAGACAGTCCAGAGCTACAACTATCTTGGACATACTATAACCAATGGTGGAATAGACCTGGAGACAGTCCAGAGCTACAACTACCTGGGACATACTATAACCAGTGATGGAATAGACCTGGAGACAGTTCAGAGCTACAACTACCTGGGACATACTATAACCAGTGATGGAATAGACCTGGAGACAGTCCAGAGCTACAACTACCTGGGACATACTATAACCAATGGTGGAATAGACCTGGAGACAGTCCAGAGCTACAACTACCTGGGACATACTATAACCAGTGATGGAATAGACCTGGAGACAGTCCAGAGCTACAACTACCTGGGACATACTATAACCAGTGATGGAATAGACCTGGAGACAGTCCAGAGCTACAACTATCTTGGACATACTATAACCAATGGTGGAATAGACCTGGAGACAGTCCAGAGCTACAACTACCTGGGACATACTATAACCAATGGTGGAATAGACCTGGAGACAGTCCAGAGCTACAACTACCTGGGACATACTATAACCAGTGAGGGAATACACCTGGAGACAGTCCAGAGCTACAACTACCTGGGACATACTATAGCCAGTGATGGAATAGACCTGGAGACAGTCCAGAGCTACAACTACCTGGGACATACTATAGCCAGTGATGGAATAGACCTGGAGACAGTCCAGAGCTACAACTACCTGGGACATACTATAACCAGTGATGGAATAGACCTGGAGACAGTCCAGAGCTACAACTACCTGGGACATACTATAACCAGTGAGGGAATAGACCTGGAGACAGTCCAGAGCTACAACTACCTGGGACATACTATAACCAGTGAGGGAATAGACCTGGAGACAGTCCAGAGCTACAACTACCTGGGACATACTATAACCAGTGATGGAATAGACCTGGAGACAGTCCAGAGTTACAACTACCTGGGACATACTATAACCAGTGATGGAATAGACCTGGAGACAGTCCAGAGCTACAACTACCTGGGACATACTATAGCCAGTGATGGAATAGACCTGGAGACAGTCCAGAGCTACAACTACCTGGGACATACTATAGCCAGTGATGGAATAGACCTGGAGACAGTCCAGAGCTACAACTACCTGGGACATACTATAACCAGTGATGGAATAGACCTGGAGACAGTCCAGAGCTACAACTACCTGGGACATACTATAACCAGTGATGGAATAGACCTGGAGACAGTCCAGAGCTACAACTACCTGGGACATACTATAACCAATGGTGGAATAGACCTGGAGACAGTCCAGAGCTACAACTACCTGGGACATACTATAACCAGTGATGGAATAGACCTGGAGACAGTCCAGAGCTACAACTACCTGGGACATACTATAACCAGTGATGGAATAGACCTGGAGACAGTCCAGAGCTACAACTATCTTGGACATACTATAACCAATGGTGGAATAGACCTGGAGACAGTCCAGAGCTACAACTACCTGGGACATACTATAACCAATGGTGGAATAGACCTGGAGACAGTCCAGAGCTACAACTACCTGGGACATACTATAACCAGTGAGGGAATACACCTGGAGACAGTCCAGAGCTACAACTACCTGGGACATACTATAGCCAGTGATGGAATAGACCTGGAGACAGTCCAGAGCTACAACTACCTGGGACATACTATAGCCAGTGATGGAATAGACCTGGAGACAGTCCAGAGCTACAACTACCTGGGACATACTATAACCAGTGATGGAATAGACCTGGAGACAGTCCAGAGCTACAACTACCTGGGACATACTATAACCAGTGAGGGAATAGACCTGGAGACAGTCCAGAGCTACAACTACCTGGGACATACTATAACCAGTGAGGGAATAGACCTGGAGACAGTCCAGAGCTACAACTACCTGGGACATACTATAACCAGTGATGGAATAGACCTGGAGACAGTCCAGAGTTACAACTACCTGGGACATACTATAACCAGTGATGGAATAGACCTGGAGACAGTCCAGAGCTACAACTACCTGGGACATACTATAGCCAGTGATGGAATAGACCTGGAGACAGTCCAGAGCTACAACTACCTGGGACATACTATAGCCAGTGATGGAATAGACCTGGAGACAGTCCAGAGCTACAACTACCTGGGACATACTATAACCAGTGATGGAATAGACCTGGAGACAGTCCAGAGCTACAACTACCTGGGACATACTATAACCAGTGATGGAATAGACCTGGAGACAGTCCAGAGCTACAACTACCTGGGACATACTATAACCAGTGATGGAATAGACCTGGAGACAGTCCAGAGTTACAACTACCTGGGACATACTATAACCAGTGATGGAATAGACCTGGAGACAGTCCAGAGCTACAACTACCTGGGACATACTATAGCCAGTGATGGAATAGACCTGGAGACAGTCCAGAGCTACAACTACCTGGGACATACTATAACCAGTGATGGAATAGACCTGGAGACAGTCCAGAGTTACAACTACCTGGGACATACTATAACCAGTGATGGAATAGACCTGGAGACAGTCCAGAGCTACAACTACCTGGGACATACTATAACCAGTGATGGAATAGACCTGGAGACAGTCCAGAGCTACAACTACCTGGGACATACTATAACCAGTGATGGAATAGACCTGGAGACAGTCCAGAGTTACAACTACCTGGGACATACTATAACCAGTGATGGAATAGACCTGGAGACAGTCCAGAGTTACAACTACCTGGGACATACTATAGCCAGTGATGGAATAGACCTGGAGACAGTCCAGAGCTACAACTACCTGGGACATACTATAACCAGTGAGGGAATACACCTGGAGACAGTCCAGAGCTACAACTACCTGGGACATACTATAACCAATGGTGGAATAGACCTGGAGACAGTCCAGAGCTACAACTACCTGGGACATACTATAACCAGTGAGGGAATACACCTGGAGACAGTCCAGAGCTACAACTACCTGGGACATACTATAACCAGTGATGGAATAGACCTGGAGACAGTCCAGAGTTACAACTACCTGGGACATACTATAACCAGTGATGGAATAGACCTGGAGACAGTCCAGAGTTACAACTACCTGGGACATACTATAGCCAGTGATGGAATACACCTGGAGACAGTCCAGAGCTACAACTACCTGGGACATACTATAACCAGTGATGGAATAGACCTGGAGACAGTCCAGAGTTACAACTACCTGGGACATACTATAACCAGTGATGGAATAGACCTGGAGACAGTCCAGAGCTACAACTACCTGGGACATACTATAACCAGTGATGGAATAGACCTGGAGACAGTCCAGAGCTACAACTACCTGGGACATACTATAACCAGTGATGGAATAGACCTGGAGACAGTCCAGAGTTACAACTACCTGGGACATACTATAACCAGTGATGGAATAGACCTGGAGACAGTCCAGAGTTACAACTACCTGGGACATACTATAGCCAGTGATGGAATACACCTGGAGACAGTCCAGAGCTACAACTACCTGGGACATACTATAACCAGTGATGGAATAGACCTGGAGACAGTCCAGAGTTACAACTACCTGGGACATACTATAGCCAGTGATGGAATAGACCTGGAGACAGTCCAGAGCTACAACTACCTGGGACATACTATAGCCAGTGATGGAATACACCTGGAGACAGTCCAGAGCTACAACTACCTGGGACATACTATAGCCAGTGATGGAATAGACCTGGAGACAGTCCAGAGCTACAACTACCTGGGACATACTATAACCAGTGATGGAATAGACCTGGAGACAGTCCAGAGTTACAACTACCTGGGACATACTATAGCCAGTGATGGAATAGACCTGGAGACAGTCCAGAGCTACAACTACCTGGGACATACTATAACCAGTGATGGAATAGACCTGGAGACAGTCCAGAGTTACAACTACCTGGGACATACTATAACCAGTGATGGAATAGACCTGGAGACAGTCCAGAGCTACAACTACCTGGGACATACTATAACCAGTGATGGAATAGACCTGGAGACAGTCCAGAGCTACAACTACCTGGGACATACTATAACCAGTGATGGAATAGACCTGGAGACAGTCCAGAGTTACAACTACCTGGGACATACTATAACCAGTGATGGAATAGACCTGGAGACAGTCCAGAGTTACAACTACCTGGGACATACTATAACCAGTGATGGAATAGACCTGGAGACAGTCCAGAGTTACAACTACCTGGGACATACTATAACCAATGGTGGAATAGACCTGGAGACAGTCCAGAGCTACAACTACCTGGGACATACTATAACCAATGGTGGAATAGACCTGGAGACAGTTCAGAGCTACAACTACCTGGGACATACTATAGCCAGTGATGGAATAGACCTGGAGACAGTCCAGAGTTACAACTACCTGGGACATACTATAACCAATGGTGGAATAGACCTGGAGACAGTCCAGAGCTACAACTACCTGGGACATACTATAACCAGTGAGGGAATACACCTGGAGACAGTCCAGAGCTACAACTACCTGGGACATACTATAGCCAGTGATGGAATAGACCTGGAGACAGTCCAGAGCTACAACTACCTGGGACATACTATAGCCAATGAGGGAATAGACCTGGAGACAGTCCAGAGCTACAACTACCTGGGACATACTATAACCAGTGATGGAATAGACCTGGAGACAGTCCAGAGCTACAACTACCTGGGACATACTATAGCCAGTGATGGAATAGACCTGGAGACAGTCCAGAGCTACAACTACCTGGGACATACTATAGCCAATGAGGGAATAGACCTGGAGACAGTCCAGAGCTACAACTACCTGGGACATACTATAACCAGTGAGGGAATACACCTGGAGACAGTCCAGAGCTACAACTACCTGGGACATACTATAACCAATGGTGGAATAGACCTGGAGACAGTCCAGAGCTACAACTACCTGGGACATACTATAGCCAGTGATGGAATAGACCTGGAGACAGTCCAGAGCTACAACTACCTGGGACATACTATAACCAGTGATGGAATAGACCTGGAGACAGTCCAGAGCTACAACTACCTGGGACATACTATAGCCAGTGATGGAATAGACCTGGAGACAGTCCAGAGCTACAACTACCTGGGACATACTATAGCCAATGAGGGAATAGACCTGGAGACAGTCCAGAGCTACAACTACCTGGGACATACTATAACCAGCTGAGGGAATAGACCTGGAGACAGTCCAGAGCTACAACTACCTGGGACATACTATAACCAGTGAGGGAATAGACCTGGAGACAGTCCAGAGCTACAACTACCTGGGACATACTATAGCCAGTGAGGGAATAGACCTGGAGACAGTCCAGAGCTACAACTACCTGGGACATACTATAACCAGTGAGGGAATAGACCTGGAGACAGTCCAGAGCTACAACTACCTGGGACATACTATAACCAGTGAGGGAATACACCTGGAGACAGTCCAGAGCTACAACTACCTGGGACATACTATAACCAATGGTGGAATAGACCTGGAGACAGTCCAGAGCTACAACTACCTGGGACATACTATAGCCAGTGATGGAATAGACCTGGAGACAGTCCAGAGCTACAACTACCTGGGACATACTATAACCAGTGATGGAATAGACCTGGAGACAGTCCAGAGCTACAACTACCTGGGACATACTATAGCCAGTGATGGAATAGACCTGGAGACAGTCCAGAGCTACAACTACCTGGGACATACTATAGCCAATGAGGGAATAGACCTGGAGACAGTCCAGAGCTACAACTACCTGGGACATACTATAACCAGCTGAGGGAATAGACCTGGAGACAGTCCAGAGCTACAACTACCTGGGACATACTATAACCAGTGAGGGAATAGACCTGGAGACAGTCCAGAGCTACAACTACCTGGGACATACTATAGCCAGTGAGGGAATAGACCTGGAGACAGTCCAGAGCTACAACTACCTGGGACATACTATAACCAGTGAGGGAATAGACCTGGAGACAGTCCAGAGCTACAATTACCTGGGACATACTATAACCAGTGAGGGAATAGACCTGGAGACAGTCCAGAGCTACAACTACCTGGGACATACTATAACCAGCTGAGGGAATAGACCTGGAGACAGTCCAGAGCTACAACTACCTGGGACATACTATAACCAGCTGAGGGAATAGACCTGGAGACAGTCCAGAGCTACAACTACCTGGGACATACTATAGCCAATGATGGAATAGACCTGGAGACAGTCCAGAGCTACAACTACCTGGGACATACTATAACCAGTGAGGGAATAGACCTGGAGACAGTCCAGAGCTACAACTACCTGGGACATACTATAACCAGCTGAGGGAATAGACCTGGAGACAGTCCAGAGCTACAACTACCTGGGACATACTATAACCAGTGAGGGAATAGACCTGGAGACAGTCCAGAGCTACAACTACCTGGGACATACTATAACCAGTGAGGGAATAGACCTGGAGACAGTCCAGAGCTACAACTACCTGGGACATACTATAGCCAGTGAGGGAATAGACCTGGAGACAGTCCAGAGCTACAACTACCTGGGACATACTATAACCAGTGAGGGAATAGACCTGGAGACAGTTCAGAGCTACAACTACCTGGGACATACTATAACCAGTGATGGAATAGACCTGGAGACAGTCCAGAGCTACAACTACCTGGGACATACTATAGCCAATGGTGGAATAGACCTGGAGACAGTCCAGAGCTACAACTACCTGGGACATACTATAACCAATGATGGAATAGACCTGGAGACAGTCCAGAGCTACAACTACCTGGGACATACTATAGCCAGTGATGGAATAGACCTGGAGACAGTCCAGAGCTACAACTACCTGGGACATACTATAGCCAATGGTGGAATAGACCTGGAGACAGTCCAGAGCTACAACTACCTGGGACATACTATAACCAGCTGAGGGAATAGACCTGGAGACAGTCCAGAGCTACAACTACCTGGGACATACTATAACCAGTGAGGGAATAGACCTGGAGACAGTCCAGAGCTACAACTACCTGGGACATACTATAGCCAGTGATGGAATAGACCTGGAGACAGTCCAGAGCTACAACTACCTGGGACATACTATAGCCAATGGTGGAATAGACCTGGAGACAGTCCAGAGCTACAACTACCTGGGACATACTATAGCCAGTGATGGAATAGACCTGGAGACAGTCCAGAGCTACAACTACCTGGGACATACTATAGCCAATGGTGGAATAGACCTGGAGACAGTCCAGAGCTACAACTACCTGGGACATACTATAACCAGTGAGGGAATAGACCTGGAGACAGTCCAGAGCTACAACTACCTGGGACATACTATAACCAGTGAGGGAATAGACCTGGAGACAGTCCAGAGCTACAACTACCTGGGACATACTATAACCAGTGAGGGAATAGACCTGGAGACAGTCCAGAGCTACAACTACCTGGGACATACTATAACCAGTGAGGGAATAGACCTGGAGACAGTCCAGAGCTACAACTACCTGGGACATACTATAACCAGTGAGGGAATAGACCTGGAGACAGTCCAGAGCTACAACTACCTGGGACATACTATAACCAGTGGTGGAATAGACCTGGAGACAGTCCAGAGCTACAACTACCTGGGACATA
Organism: Megaustenia siamemsis; assembly: GCA_032433765.1. NCBI lineage: Eukaryota > Metazoa > Mollusca > Gastropoda > Stylommatophora > Ariophantidae > Megaustenia > Megaustenia siamemsis. Next base: position 717,625 of record JAVIAB010000026.1, on the reverse strand, counting down.
CTATAACCAGTGAGGGAATAGACCTGGAGACAGTCCAGAGCTACAACTACCTGGGACATACTATAACCAGTGGTGGAATAGACCTGGAGACAGTCCAGAGCTACAACTACCTGGGACATACTATAACCAGTGAGGGAATAGACCTGGAGACAGTCCAGAGCTACAACTACCTGGGACATACTATAACCAGTGAGGGAATAGACCTGGAGACAGTCCAGAGCTACAACTACCTGGGACATACTATAACCAGTGGTGGAATAGACCTGGAGACAGTCCAGAGCTACAACTACCTGGGACATACTATAACCAGTGAGGGAATAGACCTGGAGACAGTCCAGAGCTACAACTACCTGGGACATACTATAACCAGTGATGGAATAGACCTGGAGACAGTCCAGAGCTACAACTACCTGGGACATACTATAGCCAATGGTGGAATAGACCTGGAGACAGTCCAGAGCTACAACTACCTGGGACATACTATAACCAGTGAGGGAATAGACCTGGAGACAGTCCAGAGCTACAACTACCTGGGACATACTATAGCCAATGGTGGAATAGACCTGGAGACAGTCCAGAGCTACAACTACCTGGGACATACTATAACCAGTGAGGGAATAGACCTGGAGACAGTCCAGAGCTACAACTACCTGGGACATACTATAACCAGTGAGGGAATAGACCTGGAGACAGTCCAGAGCTACAACTACCTGGGACATACTATAACCAGTGAGGGAATAGACCTGGAGACAGTCCAGAGCTACAACTACCTGGGACATACTATAACCAGTGATGGAATAGACCTGGAGACAGTCCAGAGCTACAACTACCTGGGACATACTATAACCAGTGATGGAATAGACCTGGAGACAGTCCAGAGCTACAACTACCTGGGACATACTATAACCAATGATGGAATAGACCTGGAGACAGTCCAGAGCTACAACTACCTGGGACATACTATAACCAGTGATGGAATAGACCTGGAGACAGTCCAGAGCTACAACTACCTGGGACATACTATAACCAATGATGGAATAGACCTGGAGACAGTTCAGAGCTACAACTACCTGGGACATACTATAACCAGTGATGGAATAGACCTGGAGACAGTCCAGAGCTACAACTACCTGGGACATACTATAACCAATGATGGAATAGACCTGGAGACAGTTCAGAGCTACAACTACCTGGGACATACTATAACCAATGATGGAATAGACCTGGAGACAGTCCAGAGCTACAACTACCTGGGACATACTATAACCAGTGATGGAATAGACCTGGAGACAGTCCAGAGCTACAACTACCTGGGACATACTATAACCAGTGATGGAATAGACCTGGAGACAGTCCAGAGCTACAACTACCTGGGACATACTATAACCAGTGAGGGAATAGACCTGGAGACAGTCCAGAGCTACAACTACCTGGGACATACTATAACCAGTGAGGGAATACACCTGGAGACAGTCCAGAGCTACAACTACCTGGGACATACTATAACCAGTGATGGAATAGACCTGGAGACAGTCCAGAGCTACAACTACCTGGGACATACTATAACCAGTGATGGAATAGACCTGGAGACAGTCCAGAGCTACAACTACCTGGGACATACTATAACCAATGATGGAATAGACCTGGAGACAGTCCAGAGCTACAACTACCTGGGACATACTATAACCAGTGATGGAATAGACCTGGAGACAGTCCAGAGCTACAACTACCTGGGACATACTATAACCAATGATGGAATAGACCTGGAGACAGTTCAGAGCTACAACTACCTGGGACATACTATAACCAGTGATGGAATAGACCTGGAGACAGTCCAGAGCTACAACTACCTGGGACATACTATAACCAATGATGGAATAGACCTGGAGACAGTTCAGAGCTACAACTACCTGGGACATACTATAACCAATGATGGAATAGACCTGGAGACAGTCCAGAGCTACAACTACCTGGGACATACTATAACCAGTGATGGAATAGACCTGGAGACAGTCCAGAGCTACAACTACCTGGGACATACTATAACCAGTGATGGAATAGACCTGGAGACAGTCCAGAGCTACAACTACCTGGGACATACTATAACCAGTGATGGAATAGACCTGGAGACAGTCCAGAGCTACAACTACCTGGGACATACTATAACCAATGATGGAATAGACCTGGAGACAGTTCAGAGCTACAACTACCTGGGACATACTATAACCAATGATGGAATAGACCTGGAGACAGTCCAGAGCTACAACTACCTGGGACATACTATAACCAGTGATGGAATAGACCTGGAGACAGTCCAGAGCTACAACTACCTGGGACATACTATAACCAATGATGGAATAGACCTGGAGACAGTCCAGAGCTACAACTACCTGGGACATACTATAACCAGTGATGGAATAGACCTGGAGACAGTCCAGAGCTACAACTACCTGGGACATACTATAGCCAGTGATGGAATAGACCTGGAGACAGTCCAGAGCTACAACTACCTGGGACATACTATAACCAATGATGGAATAGACCTGGAGACAGTCCAGAGCTACAACTACCTGGGACATACTATAACCAGTGATGGAATAGACCTGGAGACAGTCCAGAGCTACAACTACCTGGGACATACTATAACCAATGATGGAATAGACCTGGAGACAGTCCAGAGCTACAACTACCTGGGACATACTATAACCAGTGAGGGAATAGACCTGGAGACAGTTCAGAGCTACAACTACCTGGGACATACTATAACCAGTGAGGGAATAGACCTGGAGACAGTTCAGAGCTACAACTACCTGGGACATACTATAACCAATGATGGAATAGACCTGGAGACAGTCCAGAGCTACAACTACCTGGGACATACTATAACCAGTGATGGAATAGACCTGGAGACAGTCCAGAGCTACAACTACCTGGGACATACTATAACCAATGATGGAATAGACCTGGAGACAGTCCAGAGCTACAACTACCTGGGACATACTATAACCAGTGATGGAATAGACCTGGAGACAGTCCAGAGCTACAACTACCTGGGACATACTATAACCAGTGAGGGAATAGACCTGGAGACAGTCCAGAGCTACAACTACCTGGGACATACTATAACCAGTGAGGGAATAGACCTGGAGACAGTCCAGAGCTACAACTACCTGGGACATACTATAACCAGTGATGGAATAGACCTGGAGACAGTCCAGAGCTACAACTACCTGGGACATACTATAGCCAGTGATGGAATAGACCTGGAGACAGTTCAGAGCTACAACTACCTGGGACATACTATAACCAGTGATGGAATAGACCTGGAGACAGTTCAGAGCTACAACTACCTGGGACATACTATAACCAGTGATGGAATAGACCTGGAGACAGTTCAGAGCTACAACTACCTGGGACATACTATAACCAGTGATGGAATAGACCTGGAGACAGTTCAGAGCTACAACTACCTGGGACATACTATAACCAGTGATGGAATAGACCTGGAGACAGTTCAGAGCTACAACTACCTGGGACATACTATAACCAGTGATGGAATAGACCTGGAGACAGTTCAGAGCTACAACTACCTGGGACATACTATAACCAGTGATGGAATAGACCTGGAGACAGTTCAGAGCTACAACTACCTGGGACATACTATAACCAATGATGGAATAGACCTGGAGACAGTCCAGAGCTACAACTACCTGGGACATACTATAACCAATGATGGAATAGACCTGGAGACAGTTCAGAGTTACAACTACCTGGGACATACTATAACCAGTGATGGAATAGACCTGGAGACAGTTCAGAGTTACAACTACCTGGGACATACTATAACCAATGATGGAATAGACCTGGAGACAGTCCAGAGCTACAACTACCTGGGACATACTATAACCAATGATGGAATAGACCTGGAGACAGTCCAGAGCTACAACTACCTGGGACATACTATAACCAATGATGGAATAGACCTGGAGACAGTTCAGAGCTACAACTACCTGGGACATACTATAACCAGTGATGGAATAGACCTGGAGACAGTTCAGAGCTACAACTACCTTGGACATACTATAACCAGTGATGGAATAGACCTGGAGACAGTTCAGAGCTACAACTACCTGGGACATACTATAACCAATGATGGAATAGACCTGGAGACAGTCCAGAGCTACAACTACCTGGGACATACTATAACCAATGATGGAATAGACCTGGAGACAGTTCAGAGCTACAACTACCTGGGACATACTATAACCAATGATGGAATAGACCTGGAGACAGTCCAGAGCTACAACTACCTGGGACATACTATAACCAATGATGGAATACACCTGGAGACAGTCCAGAGCTACAACTACCTGGGACATACTATAACCAATGATGGAATACACCTGGAGACAGTCCAGAGCTACAACTACCTGGGACATACTATAACCAATGATGGAATACACCTGGAGACAGTTCAGAGCTACAACTACCTGGGACATACTATAACCAGTGATGGAATAGACCTGGAGACAGTCCAGAGCTACAACTACCTGGGACATACTATAACCAGTGATGGAATAGACCTGGAGACAGTTCAGAGCTACAACTACCTGGGACATACTATAGCCAGTGATGGAATAGACCTGGAGACAGTCCAGAGCTACAACTACCTGGGACATACTATAACCAGTGATGGAATAGACCTGGAGACAGTTCAGAGCTACAACTACCTGGGACATGCTATAGCCAATGGTGGAATAGACCTGGAGACAGTCCAGAGCTACAACTACCTGGGACATGCTATAGCCAATGGTGGAATACACCTGGAGACAGTCCAGAGCTACAACTACCTGGGACATGCTATAGCCAATGGTGGAATAGACCTGGAGACAGTCCAGAGCTACAACTACCTGGGACATGCTATAGCCAATGGTGGAATACACCTGGAGACAGTCCAGAGCTACAACTACCTGGGACATACTATAACCAATGATGGAAAATGTACAACTGAAATAAACAAAAGTATAGGAATGGCAAAAAGTAATTTTAATGTCATGGAAAATATACTAACATCAAAACAAATATCAGCAGGGCTGAAACTAAGAATGGCAAAATGTTACATCTTCTCAATATTCCTGTATGGTGCAGAAGCATGGACATTAGACAAGAAAACAGAACAGAAAATTGAAGCCTTTGAATGTGGATTTATAGAAGAATAGGTAGAATTAGATGGAAAGAAAAGATAACAAACGATAAAGTTTTAAAACAACTGAAAATAAAAAGAGAACTACTAAATACAATTAAGACAAGACAAATGAAATTTTTGGGGCATGTTAAAAGACACAACAGCCTACTAAAAGTAATATTGGAAGGAAAAATACAAGGTAAAAGAGGCAGAGGCAGACCAAGACTAACATGGACGAGTAACATCAAAAGATGGACAAGTCAATCTATGACAGCCTGCACCATCAAAGCAAGAAACAGAGCAGAATGGCGATCCATGGTAGCCAACCTTCGTTGCAGAGAAGGCACACGATGATGATGACGATGATTACCAACTCTTACCTACGCACGTGAAAGCTGCAAAATAACAAAAGAGAGTGAGAGAAAACTAAACGCTTTTCAAAACAAATGCTTATGGAAGCTGCTCTGTACAATGGATTCAAGACTAAAATAGAGATAAGAGAAATAGCCATACAACCAACAATTTTATCTACAATGGAATGAGTTCAGGACTAATATAGAGATAAGAGAAATGGCCATGCAACCAATGATCTCATCTACAATGGAATGAATTCAAGACTAATATAGAGATAAGAGAAATGGTCATGCAACCAACGATCTCATCTACAATGGAATGAATTCAAGACTAATATAGAGATAAGAGAAATGGTCATACAACCAACGATCTCATCTACAATGGAATGAATTCAAGACTAATATAGAGATAAGAGAAATGGTCATGCAACCAACAATCTCATCTACAATGGAATGAATTCAAGACTAATATAGAGATAAGAGAAATGGCCATGCAACCAACGATCTCATCTACAATGGAATGAATTTAAGACTAATATAGAGATAAGAGAAATGGCCATGCAACCAACAATCTCATCTACAATGGAATGAATTCAAGACTAATATAGAGATAAGAGAAATGGCCATGCAACCAACAATCTCATCTACAATGGAATGAATTCAAGACTAATATAGAGATAAGAGAAATGGCCATGCAACCAACAATCTCATCTACAATGGAATGAATTCAAGACTAATATAGAGATAAGAGAAATGGTCATGCAACCAACGATCTCATCTACAATGGAATGAATTCAAGACTAATATAGAGATAAGAGAAATGGTCATGCAACCAACGATCTCATCTACAATGGAATGAATTCAAGACTAATATAGAGATCAGAGAAATGGCCATGCAACCAATGATCTCATCTACAATGGAATGAATTCAAGACTAATATAGAGATAAGAGAAATGGTCATGCAACCAACAGTCTCATCTACAATTAGGAAGATGGACACAGTCTGCCGTGTATTGAGAAGAGAGATTTCAAAAGCACTAAAAAGAACACTTACAAGAGAAGCAAAGTTGGCAGGTATAGACTTATTAGATAATATCAAAAATCTCACCAAGAATAGAAATGGATAGCAAAGAAGTCCCTATGTGACGCCTAATCATGCTGGAAGGATCAAGACTATTAAAATAGCATACATAGATATTATCTTTAGCTCAATATGTCATGTTTTGTGTAGGGTGTCACAAATTAAAACCTGTTTCATAAAAATCAGGTTTAAGAATGAGTGGAATGTACTATGAAAGATCTATCTATCTATTGACCTTTCGAGCCGTAACCGGCCCATCGGGTGTAGACCAAGATACACCTTCTCCTATATGAATTTTTTTGTTCTAGCAGTTTTCTTTTAAAAATATTTTATCAAATCTTGCCATCTGTCTCTGTTCTGTGCAAGCAGATGAAAGATCTTGATCTACTAAAATCTGCAACATTTCCAAGATTGAAACAACAATGCCACTTTTGAGAAGGAAACCAACAGCTGTGACACACAATGTTTTGTGTTCACCAGCTTTTAAATTCTATGGAAATGAGGATGCCTGTTTTGTTCTCAGTACACACTGGCAGTGAGTGGGTGTCCCGCACCATACAGGCAGATACCCTCTTCTTCCAGAAATACTCATATTTTTATTGCACAGGATGAGACTTTCTGGAGTGATTCCATTGTCTAACAATTTTGCTTGTGGAGCGGCCATTTGGCCCACTCTTAATTATTTTTATTTGCAGAGGTCCTTTAACATGTGCAGAGTGCACACAGTACCTTTGATTTTTCGAGAGTGCTAGACATTAGGATCTTACTAACCGGAGATCAGGATCTTCCATCTACCTTGACTTTAATTTATGTTTTACACGTGTCATGTTAGTATTTGTACCTAATTCACATTTTACAAACAAAGTAAAGTACCCCCGTCATGCCATGTTCATCCATTTTTGGGGTAGTGTGGTTGGTATTACGCCTGTGCCGCTTTGCTTTCTCAGAAAAAAATCCACTACCCATTAAAGACTGGGTGAACCGGAAGCCATCGGTTGGGATCGAACCCTACCTCTAGTCCTTTGTAGTCCAGTTAACTAACCATAGCTATCGCGCTCCCAATTCACATTATATTTTGTACCTAATTGACATTGGAAATGCTTGTCTTGTTTATCCCTTTAAAGAGTTGTAGTTCTTGTGGGTTTTCTACCCATAGATCAGGGTCATTGGTATATCTTAGGTCAGCGGTTCTTAAACTTTCCTTCACCGTGAACCAACACTGAATACATTCTGTATTCGCAGACCCCCACTGAATACATTCTGTATTCGCAGACCCCCACTGAATACATTCTGTAGTCGCAGACCCCCAGTGCATACATTCTGTATTCGCAGACCCCCATTGAATACATTCTGTAGTCGCAGACCCCCAGTGCATACATTCTGTAGTCGCAGACCCCCATTGAATACATTCTGTAGTCGCAGACCCCCATTGAATACATTCTGTAGTCGCAGAACCCCATTAAATACATTCTGTAGTCGCAGACCCCCATTGAATACATTGTGTAGTCGCAGACCCCCATTGAATACATTCTGTAGTCGCAGACCCCCATTGAATACATTCTGTAGTCGCAGACCCCCATTGAATACATTCTGTAGTCACAGACTCCCATTGAATACATTCTGTAGTCGCAGACCCCCATTGAATACATTCTGTAGTCACAGACTCCCATTGAATACATTCTGTAGTCACAGACTCCCATTGAATACATTCTGTAGTCCCAGACTCCCATTGAATACATTCTGTAGTCGCAGACCCCCATTGAATACATTCTGTAGTCCCAGACTCCCATTGAATACATTCTGTAGTCACAGACTCCCATTGAATGCATTCTGTAGTCGCAGACACCCATTGAATACATTCTGTAGTCCCAGACTCCCATTGAATACATTCTGTAGTCACAGACCTCCATTGAATACATTCTGTAGTCACAGACCCCCCTGGGTTCAGCTTCAACTCAAGATTTATAACCCAAAAGTGCATCAGCTATTTTATTTGTACTTTCATTTATTCACTATTTCCATATAGCTACAAAATAGCATACAATTCTTCAAGCCTTTGCGAACCCATAGCTCAGTGGTTAGTCAACTGGACTACAAAGGACAAGAGGTAGGGTTCGATCTTAACCAACGGCTTTCTCTTCACCCAACCTTTAATGGGTACCGGATTTTTTTATGGGAAAGTAAAGCGGCACGGGCGTAATACTGACCACACTACCCCAAAAATCATGTGCTGAAAGTCTGTAAAATTTATGGTCACTAACACCATATTCCCTATACGCCACTTGGTGTGACGGGGGACTGTGGACCATAATTTGAGAAAATGTAAATTATATTTACATTGAATTCAACCCTGGTACAACCAGGATATCTCCACAGATATTTTCAATGCATAAATTGAAAAGATATAGAGACAGAAATCAGCCCTATCTGACTATCTTCTATTATATCAATAAGTGGTTTGGCAGCATTGAAATGTTTGCATATTTCCACTAAAACTGTGTAATCCTCTTATTTAACTTTATTTTTTTTTACTCCCTGAACACAAATTGTCCGAACAAACTGTGTGTTTTAGCTCAATTTTCATATTTCTCCCTGTTGTGTAACATTTTGCTTTTATTTAAAAAAAAAAAAAACAGTCTTACCACCACTTGGCAGTGAATGTGCTCACACAGAAGACAGCTGGTTTTTTCATCATCATCATGTGCCATACCGGTTGGCATAAGCGATCATGTCCTTCCACAATCTACTATCTACAGTGCATCGTATCAGTTCTGTTGTTGACTGTTTTCCATGCCATGACACCAAGCTATCCAGTATTTTCTCTCTTTGTCATCCACGATCTCTCTTTCCTTTTATTTTGCCAGTTGTAACCAAGTATTCCAACTTTCCTCTTCTCATGATGTGCCCAAAAAATGTTAATTGTTTCTTTCTGATGTTTTTTAGGAGCTCCTTTTTTGTGTTGGCCTTTTTGAGAATTCCCTCGCTGGTCTTTTTAGCTGTCCATGGAACTTTCAACATTCTTCTGAGAAATCCCATCTTTGTGCCTCTAACCGTCTTGTTATTTGTTTTCCGAACAACATAATCTTTTTTCTTTCCTTCTATAAAAAGTATAGAACAGAAAAGCAACAACTTACCTATACTCCCCAGAGAGCCGTTCTGTATCCTCACTGGTTTCAGATCATCTGTTGATTTCGTGCCCAGACCAGAATCAAGACCCTAAATGGACAAAACCCCCAAAATTAGTACAGAATCATCTTGTTGTGTTGACTTTAACAATGCCAAATGGCACACAAAACATGTAGCGTATTTCGCCATAGTCTATATTTTGGGCAACCTTCTGAATCTCAGTAAAGGAGCTGGTGCCTGCTATCTTTGCTTCTTTTGTCAGTATTTTCTTGAGGTCAACCATTTAAAATCTTTTTTCCTGTTTTTTTTTCCCCGTTTGAGTGTTTGCATCATGGTTCTATGATTACTTCATCTCATCAGACGGCCGTTATCACCATATCTCGTCTTCCTGGTTGCTGATAAAACTTGTTTGTGACATCACTTCCTGTTCTAGTTCCATGATTACTTCATCTCATCAGACGGCCGTCATCACCTTATCTCATCTTCCTGGTTGCTGATAAAACTTGTTTGTGACATCACTTCCTGTTCTAGTTCTATGATTACTTCATCTCATCAGACGGCCGTTATCACCTTATCTCGTCTTCCTGGTTGCTGATAAAACTTGTTTGTGACATCACTTCCTGTTCTGGTTCTATGATTACTTCATCTCATCAGACGGTCCACATCACCTTATCTCGTCTTCCTGGTTGCTGATAAAACTTGTTTGTGACATCACTTCCTGTTCTAGTTCTACGATTACTTCATCTCATCAGATGGCCGTAATCACCTTATCTTGTCTTCCTGGTTGCTGATAAAACTTGTTTGTGACATCACTTCCTGTTCTGGTTCTATGATTACTTCATCTCATCAGATGGCCGTAATCACCTTATCTCGTCTTCCTGATTGCTGATAAAACTTATATGTGACATCACTTCCTGTTCTAGTTCTATGATTACTTCATCTCATCAGATGGCCGTAATCACCTTATCTTGTCTTCCTGGTTGCTGATAAAACTTGTTTGTGACATCACTTCCTGTTCTGTTTTTTGCTGGTAGGTGTTGCAGGCTTAAGTCAATGATGTGTTTTCTATCAAAGGCACTTTCTGTGGCTTGACACATGATGATATTGTAACTACCATCACTTTATTTCCCTTGATAAATCCCAAGAACTTCACACAATCCTGTTAACTCTTTCAGTACGGAAGCTTTTTATAGACGCAACGGAAGAGATTTCAGAGACAAAATTGTTCACGGTTTAAGAATCAATCGACATATTTATATTTATCTAACATATAACATATTATATATGAATGTTTAGATAATTGAACAAGGTATTAGATTTCACCAATACAAAGATGATACAAGACCTGTAAAAAGAATATGGTTTGATGGCGTTCATACTAATCAAATTGAGCGTGGAGCACTATGCGACGAAACGTACGCTGCTAAAATCTGCATGGCACACAGCACAGTGCAGCGAAACGTATAGAAAGAGTTAACACACTCACAAATAGACAATCTAGATGATTGCTAGTTAATCGGGCGTGCTGGCCCTGACAACACTGATTGTTGATTAACACCATTAGTATGGGCACTTTTCCTAAGCCTGCACGCGTCTTGAATTAAATCTACTGTAGGAAAAGTACACGAGTGACTCAAGAACAAAGAAAATGATGATTACAATTTTTAATTATGTTGGGAACTGTTTAAGGTGTTGAGTCTCGGAGTGCACAGGTACACAAGTTGTTACGTGTTGCTATGAGAGGACAACAGATGATGTGCCCTTGCAGACATAATCTAAAGAGGAGCAACATACAATAACACATTGTGTGGTGAATGAGAAACATCAGTAGATGTGCCCTTGCAGACATAATCTAAAGAGCAGCAACATACAATAACACATTGTGTGGTGAATGAGAAACATCAGTAAATACACATCAAAGAAGAGAAAAGCAGTATGGGAACAATTTATTACCTAAATAAATGTAAGAATGCAACAAAAAAATGTCAAAAGTGGTGTGACTGATGCAACTTGCTCCGCCTGCCCTCGAACTGTGACCATGAGGACAGGCAGGTCACAATGGGTGAAGTGACTGAAACAGTGTCAGCCATCGTTCTGTAAATGACATCATCAGCATTGTATTACAGTTTATCTAAGTCTTTGCAAGATGGACACCAAGGCAGCTAACTCTTGACATTAAAGATCATCGCACGCACGGCACGGGTGTGATGGTGACAAGCTAAGGGAGATGACTTTCAGCAACGCAAAGTTACCGATAATGGGTTCAGTATTTTAACCCTAGATCAGGATACCTATCTGTGACTTTCGTGTTTATGATACCATAGTCAAAATTCTATCATCTATCTATTGTCCTTTCGAGCTCAAGATGGCACATAGGGCAGAACCACAATCTCAAATACAGAAACCTTGCATGCCAAAATGGCACATATTGCAGAGATCACTGCTTCTAAAATCTATGGCTGTTTCCATAACAATACTTTTTACAATGACAGCTTGTCAAGCCATCAATCAACCTCCTTAGTCACCTCTTACGACATGCTTGGAAGGTCACAGTGTCACTATTCTTTGCTTCCCTCATAACGAGGCCACGGTAAGACGCAGGAGATCTAAAAATAGTATTTTACGTGAACTTTTTGAGACTTAGCTGTGTGTTTACACTAGGAGAGACAAGGGTACTCGGATTTCCTGTCTCAGGTTGATTTATGACCTGAGTTTGACCGCACGGACCGGACATATTACAATTTCCATTCGTACAGTCGTCATAAGTCTGTGAGTATGTTCGACAACCTCACAGCGTTATTCGCTGTGTTTCCTGAGTCACAAAGGGTTGCTTGCATAGCAAAAAAAAAACAAAAACAATATTTCTTGAAAATTGGTGAATATTTTTGTTGCATTATTCAACCTCATCTCACAAAATGACAACAACAGAAAAATCCTGCATCAAAATAGAAACTAAAATACAGTCATGATACCAAGCTATCTAATATCTTTTCTCTTTGTCATCCGCGATCTCTCTTTCCTGGTATTTTGCCAGTTGTAGCCATGTTCCAACTTTCCTCTTTCCTTGTGCCCGAAAAATGTTGATTGTTTCTTTGTGATGTTTTTTAGGAGCTCCCTTTTTGAGTTGGCCTCTTTGAGAATTTCCTCATTGGTCTTTTTAGACAATAAATACCAAAAAAAACTAGAAATGAAGGTCAAACTAAAACATTGAATCTGACCTAACTGTTCTTACAAGACAAACAAGACCTACCCCAGGATCATCATCATCCTCGGATGAGTCAGACTGAAATATTTTATGTAGGTCTTGATATGTGCCCATCACACGTATGTCCTGCTCTGTGGTCATTTTGCCACCAGGAGCGAGGGGTGATGATAGCTGTCCCAGATCTGAAAGAAAAGGCAGGAGAGTGACATAAGCAACATCGTTCATGATCAACACAGCAAGACTGTAGTTACAAATATTAGCTCAGCTTTTCCTACCAAGAGGACAACACTAGTACTTATTTAAAAAGGCCGGGTGGACGACAGGGGCCATTTAACTGGGGAAGAAATGTTGCTTCAACTAGCATTTGAACCACAAATCTTGTATGGCAACAAATAAGCTTGGCAGTATAGTCAAAGACAGTGGTGCATACGTTATGACCACAAGTAGCATGACGATGGAGGTGATGGCAGTGACCAAGGCATTCAAATGGTTAGAGTTACAACAAGACTACACCCACACCTGGATACTAAGTGATTTGATGAGCGTGATAAGAAATGTGGAGGAGGGCTCTTTACGCAGACAATGAGTAGAGTTTTTACAGAAGTCAAAAATATGTAAGGTCACCTTTGTCTACGTTCCTGGACATGCAGGAGTACAGGGAAATGAAAGAGCAGACAGGTTGGCTAGCTGCGCTGTTGTTGAAGATGGTCAAACAATGGATCGAGCGGACATCATCAATGCCCTCCAAGATATGGGAAGGGCACAGGACTTTGACAACCATGAGTCCACATCATTCCTTCGGATGGAAGAGATGGGCACAGCCAGAAACGAGAAACTTAGTGGGCATATAAGAAGCCTTATCAACCAACACAGAACTAGGGTCGCCAACCGCTGCACGGGACTTGTTGAGGAGGGGATCTGAGCACATGTTTGGAGTGAATGATGAAGACCCGCAAATAACCTTGACCTTGACCCTTCCAGTGCCACTAGATGTCACATGGGGTCCATAGTGTTTTTCTAAATCCATCTCTAGTCTTGGTGAGATACTCAATCTTATCAAATGAGTCAATGCCTGCCAGCTTTGCTTCTATTATTGGTGTTCTTATCGGTGTTCTTTTCAGTGTCTCTCTAGGTCTTCCTCTTTTTTCTGTATCCTGATGTTTCCCATAGAAGAGCCAGTTTTGGAATTCTCTTGTTGTCTCTTCTCAACACATGTCCTTGTCAATATTCTCTTCCCAAGTGTAGATGAAATGATAACAAATAATAATAATGACGATAAAATGAGAGTACCAATTATTTTAGCAAATAAATCTATGTAATATCAGTCACCTCTGACTCATTCCCTCATTTACTGGCTCCTCTCCACACCACACAATACAAACATATTCCAACTGGCTCCTCTCCACTCCCACACAATACAAACATATTCCAACTGGCTCCTCTCCACACCACACAATACAAACATATTCCAACTGGCTCCTCTCCACACCACACAATACAAACATATTCCAACTGGCTCCTCTCCATACCACACAATACAAACATATTCCAACTGGCTCCTCTCCACACCACACAATACAAACATATTCCAACTGGCTCCTCTCCACACCACACAATACAAACATATTCCAACTGGCTCCTCTCCACACCACACAATACAAACATATTCCAACTGGCTCCTCTCCAAAATACAAACATACATGTATTTCAATTGACTCACCATTTACTGGCTCCTCTTTAAGAGCTACCTCACTTCCACCCTGCCTGGATGAAGGTCGTGAGTCATCCTCCTGTAAAATTCACAAAGAAAATTATAAGAGACAACCATAGACTAAACATATGTCTATAAAATACTAATAGTCTTGTCTAATCTAGGCAAATCATAAAGGGTAGAGACCTATATAAGACCACAGACTAAACATGTCTATAAAATACTAACAGTCTTGTCTAATCTAGGAAAATCATAAAGGGTAGAGACCTATACAAGACCACAGACTAAACATATGTCTATAAAATACTAACAGTCTTGTCTAATCTAGGAAAATCATAAAGGGCAGAGACCTATATAATACCACAGACTAAACATCTGTCTATAAAATACTAACAGTCTTGTCTAATCTAGGAAAATCATAAAGGGCAGAGACCTATATAAGACCACAGACTAAACATCTGTCTATAAAATACTAACAGTCTTGTCTAATCTAGGAAAATCATAAAGGGCAGAGACCTATATAAGACCACAGACTAAATGTATGTCTATAAAATACTAAGAGTCTTGTCTAATCTAGGCAAATCATAAAGGGTAAAGACCTATATAAGACCATGTGTAAATGAGAGCCTAGTATTCATCATCATCATGTGCCATACTGATTGGCGTAGGTGATAATGTCCTTCCACAAACTTCTATCCACCGTGCATCATATTAGTTCTGTTGTTGACTGTTTACCATGCCATGACACCAAGCTATCCGGTATTCTTGTATTACTGAACACAAACTTATATCACCCTGTTTTGAAAACTCTTGGCTTATTGCTAACAAACGACTAGATCTCAAAAGAAGAGCAAACACAACTTTGACTAGAACAAAACAACATATGGCAAAGAAATGACTTACAACAAAACTAAGGGTGCATATTTTCCACATAACATATGGTTATACGGCTGTGAAAAGTAGACTATTAACAGGTTTGCTGACAGTTCCATAAATGGTTTCAAATGTAAGTGTTGCAGAAGAGTATTCAGAATACCATGGATGGAACAAACATTTTTTAAAACAGCTTAATAATTCAGAGAACTGACTGTTCAAGAAAATAATATAGCAAAATAGTATACAGGGTGTCTCACTCTCTACTGTACGCAGCATTTATTTAATGCTGTTACCACTAATGAAGACAGTGCCAAGAGATTTGAAGCGGACTAACTTCAGTAAGAAATGTGACGACATCATACAATATATTGGAAGTGATGACCATTTGAGTCCATAAGGGAAAATTATTTCTTTCTGGGACTCACCTGTTGACTACTAAAGGAATGTATACAAACCCCCTCATCATCTAACATTTACAAGAATTGCTAACAAGCAGGTGTTGATGTGTTGTGTGGTTCACAGTATATCTGTGACATTTCTGTCTATCAACACATCCAACTTCATCACAGCAATTGTAAGTACTGGATTGCCTTCCCTCCTCGCTTGACCAGACTAAACTGGTTAGTCTGCTACTAGAGACACCATGAAGTGCTGGAGTCTGGATATTTCTGGTTCACCGAACTTGGCACAAGCCATCAGCTATAAGAGTCTCTGACAATTTGCAGCAATGTAGCGCTCTAGCACAATACCTCCAATAGGAAAATAATTACTGAGGAAATGCCAGGGTTCTGTACGAGTGAGACATCTATCATTATCAAGTACCATGCCTGCTGGCGTAGGTGATCATGTCTCTCCACAACTTTCGTTCTCAACAATTATTTAACATTTCTGTTGTTGACCGTCTGCCAAGCCATTTTCTTAAGCTGGCTGCTATCTTTTCTCTTTGCTTCCCTCCATCTCTTCGTCCCTCAATTTTCCCAGTTGTCACAATATATTCCAGCTGTTCTCTTCTCATTACATGGCCTAAAAGTGTTGATTGTTTCTTCCTAATGGAAATTAATTCTCTTTTTGTTTTGGTCTCTTTCAGAACTTTTTCATTACTCTTCTTAGCTGTCCATGGTATTCTTAACATTCTTCTGTAAAACCACATTTCTACAGCCTCCAATGATGTTCTTGTCTGTTGTCCTATTGTCCATGATTCAGATCCATATGTGAAGGTTGTATAGAACCTATACCTCTATCAAATAAAATGAGATGATGGCTTACAGTCATTATTGAGGTAAACATGAGAGAAAGGTGGGGGCAAGAAATCACTGATGAGCTGGGATTGACTGCTGCAGACACTGGACATCTCAAGCGGACAGAGTAAACTTTAGAGTAGTTGTCTATGTTAGTTGGCCTCTTATAGTAAGGAGATGTGGGAGGCATCTGTTCATGAAAGAATAGAGTCTGTTGCTATTTGTTTCAGGCCATGTTTCCGAACCGCAGAGTAGGACTGTCTTGACATTTGTATCAAAGATCCTGATAATATTAATTATTTTATAATGATATGTATATAATTTTTTAATTATTGGAAGCTTAACTTCCCTTGTTGTGGACATATATCTATACATACTACTATATGTGAGATTGTGTTTCACAAGAAAAAGTCAGACTTTAAAGAACTCAAATATTTTATTAACAGTCAAATCTAACACACCATTATCCCTACATAATTGACAACTAATATATTTTATTAATAGTCAGATCTAACCTAACATTTTCTCTACATAATTGATGACTAATATATTTTATTAACAGTCAAATCTAACACACCATTTTCCCTACATAATTGATGACTAATATGTTTTATTAACAGTCAGATCTAACCTAACATTTTCTCTACATAATTGATGACTAATATATTTTATTAACAGTTCAGATCTAACTTAACATTTTCTCTACATAATTGATGACTAATATATTTTATTAACAGTCAAATCTAACACACCATTTTCCCTACATAATTGATGACTAATATATTTTATTAACAGTCAGATCTAACTTAACATTTTCTCTACATAATTGATGACTAATATATTTTATTAACAGTCAGATCTAACAGTCAGATCTAACTTAACATTTTCTCTACATAATTGATGACTAATATATTTTATTAACAGTCAGATCTAACTTAACATTTTCTCTACATAATTGATGACTAATATATTTTATTAACAGTCAGATCTTACTTAACATTTTCCCTACATAATTGATGACTAATATATTTTATTAACAGTCAGATCTAACACACCATTTTCCCTTCATAATTGATGACTAATATATTTTATTAACAGTCAGATCTAACGTAACATTTTCTCTACATAATTGATGACTAATATATTTTATTAACAGTCAGATCTAACGTAACATTTTCTCTACATAATTGATGACTAATATATTTTATTAACAGTCAGATCTAACGTAACATTTTCTCTACATAATTGATGACTAATATATTTTATTAACAGTCAGATCTAACTTAACATTTTCTCTACATAATTGATGACTAATATATTTTATTAACAGTCAGATCTAACTTAACATTTTCTCTACATAATTGATGACTAATATATTTTATTAACAGTCAGATCTAACGTAACATTTTCTCTACATAATTGATGACTAATATATTTTATTAACAGTCAGATCTTACTTAACATTTTCTCTACATAATTGATGACTAATATATTTTATTAACAGTCAGATCTAACGTAACATTTTCTCTACATAATTGATGACTCAAATGTTTATCGACAATTCGATCTAGCACACCATTTCTGCTCCATACTCAACAACACAACTCAAATATTTTATCGACACTTCACAACTCAAATATTTTATCGACACTTCACAACTCAAATATTTTATCGACACTTCACAACTCAAATATTTTATCGACACTTCACAACTCAAATATTTTATCGACACTTCACAACTCAAATATTTTATCGACACTTCAGATCTAACGTACCATTTTCCCCAAAGGAGATGGTCTTGCCATGCTGTCATCTCGACTGGGCCTGGATCGCGTTGTTAATGTTTTAGGATCTTTGGATGCCTCATCTGAGAATTCGTAGGGGTCAGGGTCTGGTGGGGACGGACTTGCCATAAGAGCTGGCCAGGAATGTGAGGCAAAGCTGGAGGAGGGTGCTGCCACCTCTTCTGACAGGCAATCATCCAGAGGCTCAAACCGACCTTTCTTCAAGGGCAGGTCAATCCTTTTGTTTCATCAATAAATTTATTATTAGAGCTACACATAACATTTGACAGAAAATTTTCATTTATGGAAATAATTCTGAAAATAGTTCTGCTAGCTGATCAAATCATAAAAACGTACATTTGAAACAGATATTTTCATAAAAACATACATTTGAAACAGATATTTTCATAAAAACATACATTTGAAACAGATATTTTCATAAAAACATACATTTGAAACAGATATTTTCATAAAAACGTACATTTGAAACAGATATTTTCATAAAAACATACATTTGAAACATATATTTTCATTTAAAAAAGTACATTTGAAACATATTTTCATAAACACGTACATTTCAAACAGACTAAAAATATATAGTGGCCAACCAATCATGTGACATGAATCCACATAACAAAATTGTCCTTTCACTGCAAGTTTTTAGTGACCATTATTTGTGGTCAGCAAGAGCAGCAAGAATCGGCTCCCTCAGAGCTGCTTACACAGAACAGAGATAAATGGCGAGATTTGATAAAAGATCTCTACAAGGATTGAAAACTGTTAGAATAAAGATTTAGATAGAGAAAGAGTATCTGGGTGTATGCCCTAAGGGCTGGCTACGGCTAGAGAGCTCAATAGATAAATTGTGATCTTATATAGAACCGTTGATCAGAGGTTTAACAAGCCGCTATCGTAAACACCATGTTGTTAATGAAACGTAGACCTCATACAGAATGTGTCAGAGGAAGACCCAGGGAGACACTGAGAAGAACATTGATGAGAGAGGCAAGAGCAACAGGATTCGGCTCCCTCAATGAGATAGAGTTGCTTGCACAGAACAGAGACAAATGGCGAGATTTGATAAAATATCTTTAAAAGAAAACTGCTAGAACAAAAACTCAGATATGAGAAGGTGTATCTTGGTCTACGCCCTATGGGCCGGCTACGGCTCAAAAGGTCAATAGATAGATAGATAGAGATATATCCCAGTTCCCTTGCTAAAATTGAGCGGCTCACCTAGAACAGGGATGTGTGCTGAGGTACAATGTGGGCCCTGTGCAAAGTCTGCCACTTAATAATAAATATCGTCAAACATATAGAGAAATAAGCTGCAAAAAAACTTCACAAAAATAGACAACTCAAAGAAAAGAAATAAAAATAGTGATTCTGCCATCGAGGATAGATAAGGGCTTATTGTCTAGGAGGCATGTGACACAACCCGGCGAAAGACATAAGGAGTCTAAGACAGGTGGAATCAGAGATGAAGAGGATTGGAAGGCATGGGACAATCTTAAGAGCAAGGCACCAAACAGGATAGCTTGGAGAGTATTTGCTAAAGACCTATACTCCACAGGGAGTTGAACTGAAGAAAATGAAACAAACAGGATAGCTTGGAGAGTATTTGCTAAAGACCTATACTCCACAGGGAGTTGAACTGAAGAAAATGAAACAAACAGGATAGCTTGGAGAGTATTTGCTAAAGACCTATACTCCACAGGGAGTTGAAAAGAAGGAAATGAAGCAAACAGGACAGCTTGGAGAGTATTTGCTAAAGACCTATACTCCACAGGGAGTTGAACTGAAGAAAATGAAACAAACAGGATAGCTTGGAGAGTATTTGCTAAAGACCTATACTCCACAGGGAGTTGAAAAGAAGGAAATGAAGCAAACAGGACAGCTTGGAGAGTATTTGCTAAAGACCTATACTCCACAGGGAGTTGAACTGAAGGAAATGAAACAAAGAGGACAGATGAACTCACATTTTGCGACCAATGTCAGGCAAAATTACAAGCATAAAGAAACATACAAATGAAGAATCATAAATGCTGAAACCATACAAGAAGGGATAGAGCTGGAAACTGACTCAAAAGAGAAAAACTGTAAGGACAAATATTAATATCAAATATCACATCTGCATCAAAGAATGAAATGGTTTGACATCTCACCACAAAGATATCCAACAAGTGGTTTGACATCTCACCACAAAGATATCCAACAAGTGGTTTGACATCTCACCACAAAGATATCCAACAAATGGTTTGACATCTCACCAGAGAGAAAACCAACAAATGGTTTCAAATACCACAAAGATATCCAACAAATGGTTTGACATACCACAAAGATATTCAACAAATGGTTTGACATACCACAAAGATATTCAACAAATGGTTTGACATACCACAAAGATATTCAACAAATGGTTTGACATACCACAAAGATATCCAACAAATGACACCACCAATGTTCCCTCTAAAATACAGAGCCCACTTTATATTATATCACCAACATTCCATCTAAGATACAGAACCCATTTTATGTTATATCACCAACATACAATTCTAAGATACAGAACCCATTTTATGTTATATCACCAACATACAATTCTAAGATACAGAACCCACTTTATATGATATCACCAACATTCCATCTAAGATACAGAACCCACTTTATGTGATATCACCAACATTCCATCTAAGATACAGAACCCACTTTATATGATATCACCAACATTCCATCTAAGATACAGAACCCACTTTATGTGATATCACCAACATTCATTTCTAAGATACAGAGCCCACTTTATGTGATGTCACCAACATTCCCTCTAAGATACACAGCCCACTTTATGTGATGTCACCAACATTCCCTCTAAGATACACAGCCCACTTTATGTGATATCACCAACATTCCATCTAAGATACACAGCCCACTTTATGTGATATCACCAACATTCCATCTAAGATACACAGCCCACTTTATGTGATATCACCAACATTCCCTCTAAGATACACAGCCCACTTTATGTGATATCACCAACGTTCCCTCTAAGATACAGAACCCATTTTATGTGATGTCACCAACATTCCCTCTAAGATACACAGCCCACTTTATGTGATATCACCAACATTCCATCTAAGATACACAGCCCACTTTATGTGATATCACCAACAATCCATCAAAGATACACAGTCCACTTTATGTGATATCACCAACATTCCATCTAAGATACACAGCCCACTTTATGTGATATCACCAACATTTCCTCTATGATACACAGCCCACTTTATGCAATATCACAAAAGTTCCCATTAAGATACACAGCCCACTTTATGCGAAATCACCAACGTTCCCTCTAAGATACACAACCCACTTTATGTGATATCAACAACATTGCCTCTAAGATACACAACCCACTTTATATGATATCAACAACATTGCCTCTAAGATACACAACCCACTTTATGTGATATCAATAATATTGCCTCTAAGATACACAACCCACTTTATGTGATATCACCAACATTCCCTCTAAGATACACAGCACACTTTATGTGATATCACCAACAATCCATCTAAGATACACAGCCCACTTTATGCAATATCACAAAAGTTCCCATTAAGATACACAGCCCACTTTATGTGATATCACCAACATTCCCTCTAAGATACACAACACACCTTATGTGATGTCACCAACATTCCCTCTAAGATACACAGCCCACTTTATGTGATATCACCAACATTCCCTCTAAGATACACAGCCCACTTTATGTGATGTCACCAACATTCCCTCTAAGATACACAGCCCACTTTATGTGATATCACCAACATTCCCTCTAAGATTCACAGCCCACTTTATGTGATATCACCAACATTCCATCTAAGATACACAGCCCACTTTATGTGATGTCACCAACATTCCCTCTAAGATACACAGCCCACTTTATGTGATGTCACCAACATTCCCTCTAAGATTCACAGCCCACTTTATGTGAAATCACCAACATTCCCTCTAAGATACACAGCCCACTTTATGTGATATCACCAACATTCCATCTAAGATTCACAGCCCACTTTATGTGATATCACCAACATTCCATCTAAGATACACAGCCCACTTTATGTGATGTCACCAACATTCCCTCTAAGATACACAGCCCACTTTATGTGATGTCACCAACATTCCCTCTAAGATACACAGCCCACTTTATGTGATATCACCAACATTCCCTCTAAGATACACAGCCCACTTTATGTGATATCACCAACATTCCCTCTAAGATTCACAGCCCACTTTATGTGATATCACCAACATTCCATCTAAGATACACAGCCCACTTTATGTGATGTCACCAACATTCCATCTAAGATACACAGCCCACTTTATGTGATGTCACCAACATTCCCTCTAAGATACACAGCCCACTTTATGTGATGTCACCAACATTCCCTCTAAGATACACAGCCCACTTTATGTGATGTCACCAACATTCCCTCTAAGATACACAGCCCACTTTATGTGATGTCACCAACGTTCCCTCTAAGATACACAGCCCACTTTATGTGATGTCACCAATGTTCCCTCTAAGATACACAGCCCACTTTATGTGATGTCACCAATGTTCCCTCTAAGATACACAGCCCACTTTATGTGATGTCACCAACATTCCCTCTAAGATACACAGCCCACTTTATGTGATGTCACCAATGTTCCCTCTAAGATACACAGCCCACTTTATGTGATGTCACCAATGTTCCCTCTAAGATACACAGCCCACTTTATGTGATGTCACCAATGTTCCCTCTAAGATACACAGCCCACTTTATGTGATGTCACCAATGTTCCCTCTAAGATACACAGCCCACTTTATGTGATGTCACCAATGTTCCCTCTAAGATACACAGCCCACTTTATGTGATATCACCAACATTCCCTCTAAGATACACAGCCCACTTTATGTGATGTCACCAATGTTCCCTCTAAGATACACAGCCCACTTTATGTGATGTCACCAATGTTCCCTCTAAGATACACAGCCCACTTTATATGCCTGGTGCATCCAAAACTTATCAATTAACAAAATATGTTTGTTTTGAATTACAAACAATGTTGCTCAAAGCACAAGGGGTTCAGCAAAGTTGTTGGATACTACCTGACAGGTGGTTGGTAAACATGAGAAGAGGTGTTGGATACTAACTGACAGGTGGTTGTTGTTGTTGTTGACGGATTACCACGAGTTGATACGAGCTTGTTTGCCCTTTCACTCATAAGATGTGGCGGGTCGTAATGGCTTTCTTGACATTCTCGGGTCTTACTGGAGGTTGGAGGTCGTCTGTCCCAGGCTACGCTGGGAAACTACTAGTCCAGCCCAAAGGTAGAGCAATACTGGGTCCTCAATCAGCAACAGCCACCACTACAGGGAAAACGTCGATCCTAGCTTCTGTTAGCCAGTCTGTTTTGTCGCAGACTGTTACCAGGGGTGACCACGTGGAGGTAGATATGCTAGATCTTGGTCGGCTGATGGTGCGCAGACCCTGCTATTGCGACCGCAGGTCGCAGGCGCTTGTGCACCCCAACAGGTGGTTGGTAAACATGAGAGGAGGTGTTGGATACTACCTGACAGGTGGTTGGTAAACATGAGACGAGGTGTTGGATACTACCTGACAGGTGGTTGGTAAACATGAGAGGAGGTGTTGGATACTACCTGACAGGTGGTTGGTAAACATAAGAGGAGGTGTTGGATACCTCCTGACAGGTGGTTGGTAAACATGAGAGGAGGTGTTGATACTATCTGACAGGTGGTTGGTAGAGTGTTCGATACCACCTGACAGGTGGTTGGTGAACATAAGAGGAGGTGTTGGATACTACCTGACAGGTGGTTGGTAAACATGAGACGAGGTGTTGGATACTACCTGACAGGAGGTTGGTAAACATGAGAGGAAGTGTTGGATACTACCTGACAGGTGGTTGGTAAACATAAGAGGAGGTGTTGGATACCTCCTGACAGGTGGTTGGTAAACATGAGAGGAGGTGTTGATACTATCTGACAGGTGGTTGGTAGAGTGTTCGATACCACCTGACAGGTGGTTGGTGAACATAAGAGGAGGTGTTGGATACTACCTGACAGGTGGTTGGTAAACATGAGACGAGGTGTTGGATACTACCTGACAGGAGGTTGGTAAACATGAGAGGAAGTGTTGGATACTACCTGACAGGTGGTTGGTATACATGAGAGGAGGTGTTGGATACTACCTGACAGGTGGTTGGTAAACATGAGAGGAGGTGTTGGATACTACCTGACAGGTGGTTGGTAAACATGAGAGGAGGTGTTGGATACTACCTGACAGGTGGTTGGTAAACATGAGAGGAAGTGTTGGATACTACCTGACAGGAGGTTGGTAAACATGAGAGGAGGTGTTGGATACTACCTGACAGGAGGTTGGTAAACATGAGAGGAGGTGTTGGATAATACCTGACAGGTGGTTGGTAAATATGAGAGGAGGTGTTGGATACTACCTGACAGGAGGTTGGTAAACATGAGAGGAGGTGTTGGATACTACATGACAGGTGGTTGGTAAACATGAGAGGAGGTGTTGGATACTACCTGACAGGAGGTTGGTAAACATGAGAGGAGGTGTTGGATACTACCTGACAGGTGGTTGGTAAATATGAGAGGAGGTGTTGGATACTACCTGACAGGTGGTTGGTAAACATGAAAATGGTGTTGGATACTACCTGACAGGTGGTTGGTAAACATGAGAGGAGGTGTTGGATACTACCTGACAGGTGGTTGGTAAACATGAGAGGAGGTGTTGGATACTACCTGACAGGTGGTTGGTAAACATGAGAGGAGGTGTTGGATACTACCTGACAGGTGGTTGGTAAACATGAGAGGAGGTGTTGGATACTACCTGACAGGTGGTTGGTAAACATGAGAGGAGGTGTTGGATACTACCTGACAGGAGGTTGGTAAACATGAGAGGAGGTGTTGGATACTACCTGACAGGTGGTTGGTAAATATGAGAGGAGGTGTTGGATACTACCTGACAGGTGGTTGGTAAATATGAGAGGAGGTGTTGGATACTACCTGACAGGTGGTTGGTAAACATGAAAATGGTGTTGGATACTACCTGACAGGTGGTTCGTAAACATGAGAGGAAGTGTTGGATACTACCTGACAGGTGGTTGGTAAACATGAGAGAAGATGTTGGAAACTACATGACAGGTGGTTGGTAACATTGAGAGCAGGTGTTGGGCACTACCTGACAGGTGGTTGGTAACAATGAGAGGAGGTGTTGGATATTACCTGACAGGTGGTTGGTAAACATGAGAGGTGTTGGATACTACCTGACTGGTGGCTGGTAACAATGACAAGTGGTCGGTAAACATGAGAGGAGGTGTTGAATACTACCTGACAGGTGGTTTGGTAAACATGAGAGGAGGTGTTGGATACTACCTGACAGGCAGTTTGTAAAAATGAGAGGAGGTGTTGTATACTATCTGACAGGTGGTTGGTAAACATGAGAGGAGGTGTTGTATACTACCTGACAGGTGGTTGGTAAACATGAGAGGAGGTGTTGTATACTATCTGACAGGCAGTTGATAAACATGAGACGAGGTGTTGTATACTATCTGGCAGGCAGTTGATAAACATGAGGGGAGGTGTTGTATACTATCTGACAGGTGGTTGTTAAACATGAGAGCAATTGTTGTATACTATCTGACAGGTGGTTGTTAAACATGAGAGGAGGTGTTGTATACTATCTGACAGGAGGTTGGTAAACATGAGAGGAGGTGTTGGATACTACCTGACAGGTGGTTGGTAAACATGAGAGGAGGTGTTGTATACTATCTGACAGGTGGTTGGTAAACATGAGAGGAAGTGTTGGATACTACCTGACAGGTGGTTGGTAAACATGAGAGAAGATGTTGGAAACTACATGACAGGTGGTTGGTAACATTGAGAGCAGGTGTTAGATACTACCTGACAGGTGGTTGGTAACAATGAGAGGAGGTGTTGTATACTACCTGACAGGTGGTTGGTAAACATGAGAGGAGGTGTTGTATACTACCTGACAGGTGGTTGGTAAACATGAGAGGAGGTGTTGGATACTACCTGACAGGTGGTTGGTAAACATAAGAGGAGGTGTTGTATACTATCTGACAGGTGGTTGGTAAACATGAGAGGAGGTGTTGGATACTACCTGACAGGTGGTTGGTAAACATGAGAGGAGGTGTTGTATACTACCTGACAGGTGGTTGGTAAACATAAGAGGAGGTGTTGGATACTACCTGACAGGTGGTTGGTAAACATGAGAGGAGGTGTTGGATACTACCTGACAGGTGGTTGGTAAACATGAGAGGAGGTGTTGGATACTACCTGACAGGTGGTTGGTAAACATGAGAGGAGGTGTTGTATACTATCTGACAAGCAGTTGATAAACATGAGACGAGGTGTTGTATACTATCTGACAAGCAGTTGATAAACATGAGACGAGGTGTTGTATACTATCTGACAAGCAGTTGATAAACATGAGACGAGGTGTTGTATACTATCTGACAGGCAGTTGATAAACATGAGACGAGGTGTTGTATACTATCTGACAAGCAGTTGATAAACATGAGACGAGGTGTTGTATACTATCTGACAGGCAGTTTATAAACATGAGACGAGGTGTTGTATACTATCTGACAGGAGGTTGGTAAACATGAGAGGAGGTGTTGTATACTACCTGACAGGTGGTTGGTAAACATGAGAGGAGGTGTTGGATACTACCTGACAGGTGGTTGGTAAACATGAGAGGAGGTGTTGTATACTACCTGACAGGTGGTTGGTAAACATGAGAGGAGGTGTTGGATACTACCTGACAGGCGGTTGGTAAACATGAGAGGAAGTGTTGGATACTACCTGACAGGTGGTTGGTAAACATGAGAGGAAGTGTTGGATACTACCTGACAGGTGGTTGGTTAACATGAGAGGTGTTGGATACTACCTGACAGGCGGATGGTTAACATGAGAGGTGTTGGATACTACCTGACAGGCGGATGGTAAACATGTGAGGTGTTGGATACTACCTGACAGGAGGTTGGTAAACATGAGAGGAGGTGTTGTATATTATTAGACAGGTGGATGGTAAACACGAGAGGAGGTGTTGGATACTATCTGACAGGCGGATGGTAAACATGTGAGGTGTTTTATACTACCTGACAGGCGGATGGTAAACATGTGAGGTGTTGGATACTACCTGACAGGAGGTTGGTAAACATGAGAGGTGTTTTATACTACCTGACAGGCGGATGGTAAACATGTGAGGTGTTGGATACTACCTGACAGGCGGATGGTAAACATGAGAGGTGTTTTATACTACCTGACAGGCGGATGGTAAACATGACAGGTGGTTGGTAAACATGAGAGAAGGTGTTGGAAACTACATGACATGTGGTTGGTAAACATGAGAGGACGTGTTGGAAACTACATGACATGTGGTTGGTAACAATGAGAGGAGGTGTTGGATAGTACCTAACAGGTGGTTGGTAAACATTAGATGAGGTGTTGGATACTACCTGACAGTTGGTTGGTAAACATGAGGAGGTGTTGGATACTACCTGACAGGTGGTTGGTAAACATGAGAGGAGGTGTTGTATACTATCTGACAAGCAGTTGATAAACATGAGACGAGGTGTTGTATACTATCTGACAAGCAGTTGATAAACATGAGACGAGGTGTTGTATACTATCTGACAGGCAGTTGATAAACATGAGACGAGGTGTTGTATACTATCTGACAAGCAGTTGATAAACATGAGACGAGGTGTTGTATACTATCTGACAGGCAGTTGATAAACATGAGACGAGGTGTTGTATACTATCTGACAAGCAGTTGATAAACATGAGACGAGGTGTTGTATACTATCTGACAGGCAGTTTATAAACATGAGACGAGGTGTTGTATACTATCTGACAGGCAGTTGATAAACATGAGACGAGGTGTTGTATACTATCTGACAAGCAGTTGATAAACATGAGACGAGGTGTTGTATACTACCTGACAGGTGGTTGGTAAACATGAGAGGAGGTGTTGGATACTACCTGACAGGTGGTTGGTAAACATGAGAGGAGGTGTTGTATACTACCTGATAGGTGGTTGGTAAACATGAGAGGAGGTGTTGGATACTACCTGACAGGCGGTTGGTAAACATGAGAGGAAGTGTTGGATACTACCTGACAGGTGGTTGGTAAACATGAGAGGAAGTGTTGGATACTACCTGACAGGTGGTTGGTTAACATGAGAGGTGTTGGATACTACCTGACAGGCGGATGGTTAACATGAGAGGTGTTGGATACTACCTGACAGGCGGATGGTAAACATGTGAGGTGTTGGATACTACCTGACAGGAGGTTGGTAAACATGAGAGGAGGTGTTGTATATTATCAGACAGGTGGATGGTAAACACGAGAGGAGGTGTTGGATACTATCTGACAGGCGGATGGTAAACATGTGAGGTTCGTTCGTTCGTTCGCTTTCGTCAGCTTTGACCTCTGACGAAGTCCCACCCACTCAATTTTGCGGGACTGAATTTTGCGTGTAAAGTCTGTTTTATCCCATTACAGGATGCCCCTCGCCATGCAGGCAGATTTACTCCGACTTCAGAGGTACTAATTTTTAGGGAATTAGTAAAACCCAGGTGTCCTCGCCAGGGTACGAACCCCGGCTGTTGCCGTGGTAAGCCAACCGCCTATCGATTGCGCTAACCGGACACCCAACATGTGAGGTGTTTTATACTACCTGACAGGCGGATGGTAAACATGTGAGGTGTTGGATACTACCTGACAGGAGGTTGGTAAACATGAGAGGTGTTTTATACTACCTGACAGGCGGATGGTAAACATGACAGGCGGATGGTAAACATGACAGGTGGTTGGTAAACATGAGAGGTGTTTTATACTACCTGACAGGCGGATGGTAAACATGACAGGTGGTTGGTAAACATGAGAGGTGTTTTATACTACCTGACAGGAGGTTGGTAAACATGAGAGGTGTTTTATACTACCTGACAGGTGGATGGTAAACATGACAGGTGGTTGGTAAACATGAGAGAAGGTGTTGGAAACTACATGACATGTGGTTGGTAAACATGAGAGGACGTGTTGGAAACTACATGACATGTGGTTGGTAACAATGAGAGGAGGTGTTGGATAGTACCTAACAGGTGGTTGGTAAACATTAGATGAGGTGTTGGATACTACCTGACAGTTGGTTGGTAAACATGAGGAGGTGTTGGATACTACCTGACAGGTGATTGGTAAACATGACAGGTGGTTGGTAAACATGACAGGTGGTTGGTAAACATGAGAGGACGTGATGGATACTACCTGACAGGTGGTTGGTAAACATGAGAGAAGGTGTTGGAAACTACATGACATGTGGTTGGTAAATATGAGAGATGTTGGCTACTACCTGACAGGTGGTTTGGAGAAATGAGAGGAGGTGTTGGATACTACCTGTGGAGACCAACTCATTGTAAAGCATTAAAAATTGGTAACCGAGTCCTGCCATTTGAAGTTCATTATCTTGTTACGGCAACGCACATGAAAGTAGTTTAATCTTTTCTCCTGCCATGAATAGTTAGGCCAAGCTTCTGATCCATATAGAAGTGTACTTAGCACACAACTTTGGTAAGTATGAACCTTAGTCCTGAGTGTTAGTTTGGTGTTGGCTCATGCTCTATATTTAAGTTTACCAAATGTCAAAGCTGCCTTTCCGATTTGGGAATTTATTTCTTCTGTTAGAGGTGTGTTGTTTAATCTTGTGGGTATAGCTATATACCGTTGAAGTACCACACTTGACTAACTTAGGTTTTTAAAGTGAAATTATTAGAACAAAAATAAGATGAAAGTGTATGGTCATGAGAATAAATTTAAGTTTAGAATGTAGTCACATGAATAAAGAGAGCAGAAGTTGAGAACAAAGAGAGCAGAAATTGAGAGGAAAGGCAACACAGTAACCAATGTCATGCTGATTTTGGATGCACGGGGTCTTAAAAGCTGAGATATTGCTGTGATCTGTTAGCCACAACACTAATATATCTCCAGCCATTTTTGAGGGATCAGGAAATGGAGCTAGCGTTGAACAAACATAAGCAAACCTATTGGCAACATGTTGTTTGTGTTCACCAGCTTTACATCGCTAGCCAAGCCAAGGGACTGAATTTTGTATGAATATCACTTTTCCCATTTTTCACACAGACAGCCACGTGCTCAGGTGTCCCCTGCCATACATGCAGGTATTCTCCAACCTCAAAGGTACTCTCATATTCTTATTTATCGTCAAGAGTTTTAACGTTTTGGATAACTTTGTTTCCTATTAACTACCCATTTTTGACCTACTCTGTTCGATTTTCAACTGCCAAGGGTTCTTTAACGTGCTCAGGTGTCCCCTGCCATACATGCAGGTATTCTCCAACCTCAAAGGTACTCTCATATTCTTATTTATCGTCAAGAGTTTTAACGTTTTGGATAACTTTGTTTCCTATTAACTACCCATTTTTGACCTACTCTGTTCGATTATCAACTGCCAAGGGTTCTTTAACGTGCTCAGAATACACACGGGACCTCCTGTTTGTCACAGTTTTCAGAGAGGACTAGACATATCACAACACAGAGACCAGGGGATGGTAAAGCCACAGACTTGATTTTATTTTAATTTTTTTTCTTCTATTTCTCACTGCCTATGGTGGGAATTGAGCACAGGGCCTTTGTTATCTAGAGGCCGACGTCTTACGCCTAGACCACACAGTCGCTCCCCCCCACCCCATCTTGATATGAAAGCCAAGTTACAGCTCAAACAACCAAGGTGGGAGCTGGGTGGTCTAGAGGTCGGACTTTAGCCTGTGGACTAAAAGGTTCCAGGTTTGAATCGTGCCATTGTAGGTGGGCATTTTTCTCTTCACATCCATGGTTTCTTCACCACTTAAAACTTCCACTGATCTCTGGGTAGTGAGATCCACAATGTCTAGTCCTTTCACAGCAAACAACAAGAGCTCCTTTGTACACTGTGTGCAACAATAAAGCACCACTGACTGTTGGAAATCTAACAAGAGTAGGATCAAAGTGACCACTGCTTGGGTCAAATGTATAGGAAGATTTCTATTCACAAACACCAAAATGTTTAGATAGAATTCTATCCAAAAACACCAAAATGTATAGGAAGATTTCTATTGGGGCATTTATTATAACTACATTCATCAACATCTGCTACTAACAGATAAGTTTCAATACTTATGGAGGACAAATAGCTACATTCATCAACATCTGCTACTAACAGACAAGTTTCAATACTGATAGAGGACAAATAACTACATTCATCAACATCTGCTACTAACAGATAAGTTTCAATACTCATTTCTGACAAATAACTACATTCATCAACATCTGCTACTAACAGACAAGTTTCAATACTTATGGAGGACAAATAACTACATTCATCAACATCTGCTACTAACAGACAAGTTTCAATACTTATGGAGGACAAATAACTACATTCATCAACATCTGCTACTAACAGACAAGTTTCAATACTGATAGAGGACAAATAGCTACATTCATCAGCATCTGCTACTAACAGATAAGTTTCAATACTGATAGAGGACAAATAGCTACATTCAATAACATCTACTACTGACAGATAAGTTTCAATACTTATGGAGGACAAATAACTACATTCATCAACATCTGCTACTAACAGATAAGTTTCAATACTCATTTCTGACAAATAACTACATTCATCAACATCTGCTACTAACAGATAAGTTTCAATACTTATGGAGGACAAATAACTACATTCAATAACATCTGCTACTAACAGACATGTTTCAATACTTATGGAGGACAAATAGCTACATTCATCAACATCTGCTACTAACAGACATGTTTCAATACTTATAGAGGACAAATAGCTACATACATCAACATCTGCTACTAACAGACAAGTTTCAATACTTATGGAGGACAAATAGCTACATTCATCAACATCTGCTACTAACAGACAAGTTTCAATATTTATGGAGGACAAATAACTACATTCATCAACATCTGCTACTAACAGATAAGTTTCAATACTTATGGAGGACAAATAGCTACATTCATCAACATCTGCTACTAACAGACAAGTTTCAATACTGATAGAGGACAAATAACTACATTCATCAACATCTGCTACTAACAGATAAGTTTCAATACTCATTTCTGACAAATAACTACATTCATCAACATCTGCTACTAACAGACAAGTTTCAATACTCATTTCTGACAAATAACTACATTCATCAACATCTGCTACTAACAGACAAGTTTCAATACTTATGGAGGACAAATAGCTACATTCAATAACATCTACTACTAACAGACAAGTTTCAATACTTATGGAGGACAAATAACTACATTCAATAACATCTACTACTAACAGACAAGTTTCAATACTTATGGAGGACAAATAGCTACATTCATCAACATCTGCTACTAACAGACATGTTTCAATACTTATGGAGGACAAATAGCTACATTCATCAACATCTGCTACTAACAGATAAGTTTCAATACTCATGGAGGACAAATAACTACATTCAATAACATCTGCTACTAACAGATAAGTTTCAATACTTATGGAGGACAAATAGCTACATTCATCAACATCTGCTACTAATAGACAAGTTTCAATATTTATGGAGGACAAATAGCTACATACATCAACATCTGCTACTAACAGACAAATTTCAATACTTATGGAGGACAAATAACTACATTCATCAACATCTGCTACTAATAGACAAATTTCAATACTCATTTCTGACAAATAGCTACATTCATCAACATCTGCTACTAATAGACAAATTTCAATACTCATTTCTGACAAATAGCTACATTCAATAACATCTGCTACTAATAGACAAATTTCAATACTTATAGAGGACAAATAACTACATTCAATAACATCTACTACTAATAGACAAGTTTCAATACTTATGGAGGACAAACAGCTACATTCATCAACATCTGCTACTAACAGACAAGTTACAATATTTATGGAGGACAAATAACTACATTCATCAACATCTGCTACTAATAGACAAGTTTCAATACTTATAGAGGACAAATAACTACATTCAATAACATCTACTACTAACAGACAAGTTTCAATACTTATGGAGGACAAATAACTACATTCAATAACATCTACTACTGACAGATAAGTTTCAATACTTATGGAGGACAAATAACTACATTCATCAACATCTGCTACTAACAGATAAGTTTCAATACTCATTTCTGACAAATAACTACATTCATCAACATCTGCTACTAACAGATAAGTTTCAATACTTATGGAGGACAAATAGCTACATTCATCAACATCTGCTACTAACAGACAAGTTTCAATATTTATGGAGGACAAATAACTACATTCATCAACATCTGCTACTAACAGACAAATTTCAATACTTATGGAGGACAAATAACTACATTCATCAACATCTGCTACTAATAGACAAATTTCAATACTTATAGAGGACAAATAACTACATTCAATAACATCTACTACTAATAGACAAGTTTCAATACTTATGGAGGACAAATAACTACATTCATCAACATCTGCTACTAATAGACAAGTTTCAATACTTATAGAGGACAAATAACTACATTCATCAACATCTGCTACTAACAGACAAGTTTCAATACTTATGGAGGACAAATAGCTACATTCATCAACATCTGCTACTAACAGACAAGTTTCAATACTTATGGAGGACAAATAGCTACATTCATCAACATCTGCTACTAATAGACAAGTTTCAATACTTATGGAGGACAAATAACTACATACAATCAACATCTGCTACTAACAGACAAGTTTCAATACTTATGGAGGACAAATAGCTACATTCAATAACATCTACTACTGACAGATAAGTTTCAATACTTATGGAGGACAAATAACTACATTCATCAACATCTGCTACTAACAGACAAGTTTCAATACTTATAGAGGACAAATAACTACATTCATCAACATCTGCTACTAACAGACAAGTTTCAATACTTATGGAGGACAAATAGCTACATTCAATAACATCTACTACTAACAGACAAGTTTCAATACTTATGGAGGACAAATAGCTACATACAATCAACATCTGCTACTAACAGACATGTTTCAATACTTATAGAGGACAAATAGCTACATACAATCAACATCTGCTACTAACAGACAAGTTTCAATACTTATAGAGGACAAATAACTACATTCATCAACATCTGCTACTAACAGATAAGTTTCAATACTTATGGAGGACAAATAACTACATTCATCAACATCTGCTACTAATAGACAAGTTTCAATATTTATGGAGGACAAATAGCTACATACATCAACATCTGCTACTAACAGACAAATTTCAATACTTATGGAGGACAAATAACTACATTCATCAACATCTGCTACTAATAGACAAATTTCAATACTTATGGAGGACAAATAACTACATTCATCAACATCTGCTACTAATAGACAAGTTTCAATACTTATGGAGGACAAACAGCTACATTCATCAACATCTGCTACTAACAGACATGTTTCAATACTTATGGAGGACAAATAAATACATTCAATAACATCTGCTACTAACAGACAAGTTTCAATACTTATGGAGGACAAATAGCTACATTCATCAACATCTGCTACTAACAGACAAGTTTCAATACTTATGGAGGACAAATTAAATTCATCAACATCTGCTACTAACAGACAAGTTTCAATACTTATGGAGGACAAATAACTACATTCATCAACATCTGCTACTAACAGACAAGTTTCAATACTTATGGAGGACAAATACTCTATGTCACAGTGCTGCGTTTGTATATATAATTTTTTAAAATTGTAATCACTATAAGAGATTTTAATTAACAGCAGAAATGTTATGTATTTTATTTGCAATGCAAATAACTAAGATATTATGATATAATAATGTTAATTGAAAACTATAATTGAAGAAACTATTTTACCAAGCACCAAGCGTAAACTGTCGTAACCTTTATAAGCAAATTATCATGTTAAAGGTCAACCTATGTCATAGGACATCTATTGTGTTGGCCATATTTGCTTTTAAGCATAAACAATGTCATGTGGTCATCTGAAGGCTATCGTGACAGGCCAAACTTATCTAGGCTGTGGGTAGGCATGTTTCAAGTAGAAACTATTTATAATTAAAACAAATCCATGTGTGAATTTACTGTAGAAGTATCAGTTCCGTACATATATATGTGAGTAGTCTCATATATATACACATACATATATATGTTTACATTTTTTAAAAATGAAACACGTAATGCATTCATCACGTTCTAGCCTTCTCAAGCTTGGAGCAATCGTCTGCCGCTGCTCCCAGCATAAGCATGAAAATGTGGTATGCAAACTTTAGTGCATCGGGACATCACTGGAAATATAAAGCTGTCATTCACAAACAAGGTGCACAGTCATTCAACAACATTCACAATTTGAGGTGCGCATGGCTGTGCGGCTAAAACCACTGTTTCGCTGGCTGAAAAGCCGCTGTAGACAAAAAGGATTATTTCTATCGGGGGTGAAATAAAAATCCTGAGTCTCACATGTTGTGGCGACTGCTTTGACCAAGCGGCCTTTATCCATGTGGTTCTGTCGTACATACACCAGCAATGGTACTATGTGTTGTAAAGATAGTAGTTTATTATTCACAAACAAACAAACACAACTAAATTCAAATAACGGCAATTTCCCACATAATTTGTATGTCGGACACAACTACTCACCACATATTAAGGGCATCAAAATCATACAGAGAGTCAACTCCTGGTTCTGAATCACTGTCCGAACCTTTTGTAGGTAAACTAGGTCTTTTTAGATTTGTATCAAACATGCGTTCATGCTGCTTGTTGGACGCCGGCCTCTGCTGATGTGAATGAATCCAGTGACTGATGCTTTCCGATTTAGATGTGGCTAAACTCCACGAGAACAGTTGCTGCGGCGGTGGGTCTAAAGGCACGGAAGCACCAGTTTTAATAGCTGCATCCTCTGTTTTATTAGTACCGTCTGCCAAACATGTTATGATAGAGCTTGTATTGTTTATAACATTATTTAATACAGCACTGTTACAAGCTGTCAATGAGTTACTATTGCTGCCATGAACCAAATTAATGTTTGTGTCACCACTAACGTTGCTGCCCCCATTTGCAGCAGTAACAAAATTGCTGCCGTCAGTGACGACAGCTGCTGCCGGTAAATGGGCCAAGTCTGTGACTGCTGCATTTCCCCCCGAGCCAGTGATATTCCCCGCACTGCTGCGACTGCTGCCGACGTCAGCCAGGAACTTGCTGGGAGGATGTGGACTTAGCGTGGGCATGGTAGGATCCATGCTGGAGGATGGCAGAGGCTGAGGCTCATCCAGCGGTGATGGGGCAGAGTTTGGCGTGTCCATAGGTGCCACGCTTTCATGCATAGGCGTACTGCTTCTGCCTTGAGGTAATGCCGAGCTTGTCACCGTCGTCGTGCCCGTCGGACAAAAGGCCGGGTTCGGCTGCTGCAGAGGTTGACTCATCATGGGATCCACGTCAAATTGAAGAAGATCATCAACTTGTGCTCCGCGACGGTGAAACGGCACAGAATTACGACTCAGACGGCTCAGTTGGCGATCTAATTTGTCAAACTTTTCTACCTTGCCATGTTTGCCACCAACTGCATTCTTTCCTTGCGTCTTCTTCCTGTGCCTAAACAGCAACACAAAAAAAACAGAATTATTAACTAGCAGCATATTGAGACAGTCATGTACATAATTTCAACATCTGCTTTAGTAGAACATACATCAAACACACACACAAAATTATAATTTGTTGTAGCCGTTTTGGAGCGCATTACACATATAAAAACACACAAACAATATATGTTACAAACTCACAGCCACACATACAATATCAGATTTGCAGCATGTATTATTATAATGAAACCTTGGTGGCTGAGTGGTTAGGGTGCTCACCTTCTGACTGAAAGGGTCTAGCTTCAAATCCCAAATGTTTGGGCGGACTTTACCTTATCCAAGTATTGTCAACATCCCTGTTTCCCTGAAATGATTCGCTCAACACATACTTCAAGGTTGTACTGAATATAGTAGACTGAGGAAAAGTCATAGATACAACACTACAGACACCCCAGACTGCTGAACACATACTTCAAGGTTGTACTGAATATAGTAGACTGAGGAAAAATCATAGATACCTATCTATCTATCTTTCGTTCGCCTGAAGTATTGTCTATATCTGCAATGTCGTTTCCTGTATAAATGTTACTGTCTTTTGTAATTCTTGCAGTGGCCCATATAGTTTTGTCTGTAGTGTTGTATCTATGGGCCAATGGATTTTCCTCAGTCTACTATATTCAGTGCAGTCTTGAAGTATGTGTTCAGCAGTCTGGGGTACCTGTCCACATGTACAAGTAGTTGATGTGCCGATCTTGAATTTTGTATACATGTGACTATGGAGTCGATTGTGTCCTGTTCTTAGGCGTATAATGATAACTTGTTCATATCTATTCATATTATGAAAGGCATCCTGATTTGGGGCTTGTGGTCCTCTGATTGATTTGATTATCTGTTTCTTATGATGGTATGTAACTGGTGTATCTAGTTGTGTGCCTGTTGAACCTTCCTTTGCCAACTGATCTGCTTTCTCATTTCCTGGTATTCCACAGTGAGACGGGATCCACTGCAGGGCAACCCTGTGGTGCTTGCAGAGTTCAGTCAATAAGGTCTGCAGATGTGGTAATTTTCTGGATTGTAGTGCCTGGAGTACTGATCTTGCATCTGTCAAAAACACTACAGGCTGTGGGCTAAGATTACTGTTCAGCAGTTTTTCTATTGCCAACTTTATTGCTTGTATTTCCGCATCATAATTGTGACAATATTTCCCTGTTGCTATTTTATTCATATCCCTAGTGTTATTTGGGTACTCTATATATGCACCTGCTCCCCCATTCTTTACTGCATTCTGTGCTGATCCATCTGTGTACACACGAATCCATAGGTCTTGTGGGTATTCTTCATCCAGGAAACTTAGAGCTATTGTTTTTCGCTGTAGACTATTTTGTTCCTCTTTGTCAACTATTCCTTTCACTTCTGTCCGTATTTGAACTGATAATCCTGATTCATCTGTCCAGGGAGTCTGTTCTGGTATGGGCAGAAGGGGTTTAACAACTCTTGGCATGTCTGGTGTTTGTCTACTAATACGCTTGGCTTGGTGGATAAAGCTGCTTCTCTTAAGTCGTCCCAATGCAAGATTTTGGAATCTGTCCTTCATTGGATGTCTCGGCATGCATAAAAATTTTTCTGCCTGTATCAGCACCTTTGTGTCTCTCCGTTCTCTCAGTGCTGGTATCCTCCACAATTTCTCCATCTCCAATATTGGTGTTGATTTCATTGCTCCTGTGATGACCCTAAGTGCCTGGTTTTGTACTTTATCCAGTTCTTGCAATGTGGTGTTTGATGCTGAGCACCATGCGGATGATCCATATTCTAAATGTGGGCGTATACACTGTTGGTAAACTTTACTGAGTATTTTCCCACTCGCACCCCATGTGGTTCCACACAACTTTCTTAGAATAGCCAATTTCCTCCTTGCTTTTTGGGTTGCCTTATTTATCTGCTGTTTCCAAGATAGTTTGTTATCAAATGTAACTCCGAGATATGTAGCTTGTATGTCTTCTTTCACAGGCTCATTGTTTATGTAGATGGCTCCTGCTTTTTGTTTTGGGGAGAGTGTGAAAAGTGTAGTACTGCATTTGTCTGTATTGATGCTGATACACCATCTATTTGTCCATGAATTCAGTGCATTCATAGCTCTTTGTAGCAATTTGGAGGCCACTGTTGCATACTCCTCTGTGCACCACATTACCAAGTCATCTGCATACATTGCCACTTTGATGCCATGTGGTAGTTCAGTAACTAGGTCATTGATGTAGATCAGAAAAAGTGTTGGAGATAGTACCCCTCCTTGTGGAACGCCCTGGCGCAATAAGACCTTCTTACTCTTAAGACCATCCAGTTGCACTCTGGCTCTCCTGTTATGCAGGTATACTTTGACCCATTTGTACATCCTGCCATTTACTCCATAATTTCTCAGTTTCTTCAAAAGCCCTTCCTTCCATACCTTATCAAATGCTTTCTTTAGGTCTATCCATGCTGCTAGTACCAGTTTCTTTTCTTGAAACGCATCTTCAATTTCCTGGGAGAGATAGGTTGCTTGATCTTCGGTAGAGTAACACTGTCTAAAGCCTGCTTGTTGTGGGACAAGGAGATTTTCACTTTCCAGGTACCACTGCAGTCTGAGATTGATTATACGTTCCATTGTTTTACACAAACAGCTTGTAAGGCTGATTGGTCTATAGCTGGATGTCATTGAACCATCTTTTCCTGGCTTTAGTAATGGTATCATAATTGCTTCTCTCCATGCCTGTGGCACTCTACCTGTGATCCAGCAAATGTTGTAGATCTGCAGTAGTTTTGCTTTAGCTGCAGTTCCCAAGTTCTTAATCATTTCATTGGACACTCCATCATTGCCTGGTGACTTTTTCATTTTTAATTTGGATATTGCCAGCTCTAGCTCTCTTTGTGTAATGGGTGTTTCCATTACTTCATGTGTGGTCTCTTCTTGTCTTGCATTTTGTTGTTTTAAACGGGTCTCTTGTCGTTTTTCTAGGCTAATTTCAATATTATTGTCATTTGCAAAGGAGTCTGCAAAGTAATTTGCTGCTTGTTTACCTGTTAGAATGTTTCCATCCTTCTTCAGTGTAATTTTGGTGTTCCTTTCTGTACCCTCATCATTCAGCTGTTTTACAAGCTTCCACACTTTTCTTGTGTCTCCTTCAAGATTCAAGGACTCTGTTTTCTCTTTCCAGCTTCTCCGTCTGGCTTGTAGTTTAGCCCGTTGAAATTTGGCTTTAGCATGCTGGTAGTTGTTGTGGTGTTCTTGGCAAGGGTTATTTTCTGCTTGCTTTCGAGATGTTTCCATGTCATTGTGCAGTTGCTCTAGCTCACTACTCCAGTATGGTTTGTAGTGTTTCCGTGCCCCTCTAGGTATTGTTTCACTGGCAGCTTGTATTATTAGTCTACTGAATTCATCAACTATTTTGTTGATGTCTCTATCTGTATTTATATCTTTAGTCAGTACACTGGTGTAGTGTTGATACATTTTCCAGTCTGCCTTTTTGTAATTCCATCTGGAGAGAGTGCTGCTCTCCCTGATGGCCTCATTTTGCACCACTAAAATGACTGGTCGGTGGTCGCTGCCTCCAAGTTGTTTCCCAACAATTCGTGTGATATTCCAATCCAGGTCTGGTGAATGGAAAGCAAGGTCTGGTGTAGATGTGGTATGCCATGATCTGGAGTAGAATGTTGGTGGATCTGTTGCCTGGTTTAATAGTATAAGCATCATAGATACAACACTACAGGCACCCCAGACTGCTGAACACATACTTCAAGGTTGTACTGAATATAGTAGACTGAGGAAAAGTCATAGATACAACACTACAGGCACCCCAGACTGCTGAACACATACTTCAAGACTGTACTGAATATAGTAGACTGAGAAAAACTCATTGCCCAAAGAAACGACACTACAGACAAAACTATATGGGCCTCTGCAAGAACTCAAAGAAAAAAAAAAAAAACAGTAAAATTTATACAAGAAACGACATTGGAGTTACGGACACTACTTCATGGAAATGATAGACAGGTGGACAGTTAGAGCAGGCACTGAACCCATCTTAAGCTGTGTACAGAAAAAGCAAAATAAAATAGTATGCTCGTATAGAAAGAATGCCACATGATTTCTTACCATACAAAGCATATATTAAAAGGGCAGAAGGGAGAAGAGCAAGAGACAGACCCAGATGGACAAACAACATCAAAGAAACACTACAACAACATCAAAGAAACACTACAACAACATCAAAGAAACACTACAACAACATCAAAGAAACACTACAACAACATCAAAGAAACACTACAACAACATCAATTGGCAATGATTGAATCCACCATAAGGGCAAGAACCAGTATCTCCCTCGACACCCAAATGGATACAATGAAGAAGGAAGATACTGCAACTGACAGCTCCAATTCTGTGTTGGTTGATAAGTCTTCTTATGCCCCCACTAAATCTCTCATTTCTGGCTTTCTTTACTTCCCATCTTTTTTTTTTTCGTTCGCCAGCTTTGACCTCTGATGAAGTCCCTAGAGACTAGGAACTAAATTTTGCGTGTTAGTCCATTTTTCCCTGGCAGCCGTGTGCACAGGGGTCCTTCGCAACACAGGCAGATAAATCCGTCTTCGGAGGCACTCATATTTTTTTTGTCGATGAGTAATTGACGTTTCAAGCCAGGCCTCGCTGCTGAGACCAGAGGTGGTTGCCGCAGAAAGAAATCATAGATAAAAATCTCAACTGGTGCAGCCAGGATTTTAACCCACAACCTCTCTGTCTCGAGGCTGGCGTCTTGCCTCGAAACCAACCAGTCCCCCCTCTATCCGAAAGAGAGACATGGACTCATGTTTGTCAAAATCCTGTGTCCTTCCCACTTCTCGGAGGACACTAATGTCCACCTGATCCACTGGTTGACCATTTTCAACGACAACAGCTAACCAGCCTGTCCACTCTATCATTTCATCGCACTTCCAATTGTCTGGTCTGTAAACAGAGATGACTTGACCCATTGCCTGTAGATAGAGTCCGCCTCAGCTTTTCTTATCATGCTCATCAAAATCACTAGGGAAAAAAAATGAACCAAAACAGATCTCCAAAAATTGATCAATTAACTTAAAGAATTAATAAATTAACTCAGAGAGAGATAATCATCTTCAAAAATTGATCAATTAACTTAAAGAATTAATAAATTAACTCAGAGAGAGATAATCATCTTCAAAAATTGATCAATTAACTTAAAGAATTA
This sequence comes from Megaustenia siamemsis, assembly GCA_032433765.1. NCBI lineage: Eukaryota > Metazoa > Mollusca > Gastropoda > Stylommatophora > Ariophantidae > Megaustenia > Megaustenia siamemsis. Next base: position 675,035 of record JAVIAB010000026.1, on the reverse strand, counting down.
ATAAATTAACTCAGAGAGAGATAATCATCTTCAAAAATTGATCAATTAACTTAAAGAATTAATAAATTAACTCAGAGAGAGATAATCATCTTCAAAAATTGATCAATTAACTTAAAGAATTAATAAATTAACTCAGAGAGAGATAATCATCTTCAAAAATTGATCAATTAACTTAAAGAATTAATAAATTAACTCAGAGAGAGATAATCATCTCCAAAAATTGATCAATTAACTTAAAGAATTAATAAATTAACTCAGAGATAATCATCTTCAAAAATTGATCAATTAACTTCAAGAATTAATAAATTAACTCAGAGATAATCATCTTCAAAAATTGATCAATTAACTTCAAGAATTAATAAATTAACTCAGAGATAATCATCTCCAAAAATTGATCAATTAACTTAAAGAATTAATAAATTAAACCAAACAGAGATAATGATCTCCAAAAGTTGATCAATTAAATTCAAGAATTAATAAATTAAACCAAACAGAGATAATGATCTCCAGAAATTGATAAATTAAGCCAAATAATTAATAACTTAACTCAGAGATAATCATCTCCATAAATTGATAAATTAACTCAAATAATTAATAACTTAACTCAGAGATAATCATCTCCAAAAATTGATAAATTAACCCAAATAATTAATAACTTAACTCAGAGATAATGATCTCCAAAAATTGATAAATTAACCCAAATAATTAATAACTTAACTCAGAGATAATCATCTCCATAAATTGATAAATTAACCCAAATAATTACAGTCGAACCTGTCTAAGGCGACCATTCACGGGACTTTCAAAAACTGGTCCCATAGGACAGGTGGTCCTGCCTCACAGGTTTCACATAATAAATAGAGCGATAAAAAAAATTTTATCCTAAGCACTATGAAAACTAACCTGCAAATCAGTGTAATCCATGAGTAGAACATAGTGCACATGTCGGTCTACAATAGCCACTGGTTGGACACTTTTCATAAAACACGATAGTTAAACACACAAAAATATTTTGTCGAATCACTGATATTCGTTCTTCCAGCGTTAATGCTTTTGGTTTTACACTTTTGACACTGGCCATTTCCTATATTGTGTGTAACACTTTTAAAATCCACAAAAATAATTCACTGAGATACTGTACATGTACGTGAATACACTCTAAGCGGGCAATGACTAATTCTTTAGTTAATTCCTGTAATTTATACGGGCCACGCAATGGTCTACTCTGGTCTAGACGGAACCGCGAAGTGATGTCACTTCACGAATCATAGATCTGCGTCTGCCGTGTTTCTCACACCAGTATTGACTGATAAACGTAACACGTCCCACTGTAATCTGGGACTCACTAAATACGGGAAAACTTCGACACCTGTAGACACCTGTGTCGATCGTTTATGGCTCCCAGCGAGACGGAGGACTGGCTGGTCAGTGTATCGTTATCTCGGTCTATTACCCGCGTGTCGTAAACGGGATAAATAACATTGGCGGCGGTTAATTAGCCTGGTCTCTGGTCGCGTCATACGGTGAGCGCCGTAATCAGTGTTAGCATATAGTAAAAAACTCGGGGAAATTGTAGACCCGGTCCTATAACCAGGGAAACGCTTTAAACAGGTGGTCCTAAGACCAGGTTCGACTGTAATAAATTAACAAAAGTATAAATTAAGGAAAAAGAGAGCCATTACCTGACACAATTACAGGTGACCTTACTAGCTGGGTCGGTGAAGTTCCAGACTCCCAACGGGGACTGCTGAGATTGTTGCTCATCACAGTTCATTGGCGCATCAGGCAACCTACTAGAAGGGGAGACAAGCAAGCTTGTAAATAAATGTCAGAATGACAATACATGTTGAAACTGGTAATACTTTATGGTGTTGAGACCGGTAATACTTTATGGTGTTGAGACTGGTGATACTTTATGGTGTTGAGACTGGTAATACTTTATGGTGTTGAGACCGGTAATACTTTATGGTGTTGAGACTGGTGATACTTTATGGTGTTGAGACCAGTGATACTTTATGGTGTTGAGACCGGTAATACTTTATGGTGTTGAGACCGGTAATACTTTATGGTGTTGAGACCAGTGATACTTTACGGTGTTGAGACCGGTGATACTTTATGGTGTTGAGACTGAAGATACTTTATGGTGTTGAGACTGGTGATACTTTATGGTGTTGAGACTGGAGATACTTTATGGTGTTGAGACTGGAGATACTTTATGGTGTTGAGACCGGTAATACTTTATGGTGTTGAGACCGGTAATACTTTATGGTGTTGAGACCAGTGATACTTTACGGTGTTGAGACTGGTGATACATTATGGTGTTGAGACTGAAGATACTTTATGGTGTTGAGACCGGTGATACTTTATGGTGTTGAGACTGGAGATACTTTATGGTGTTGAGACTGGTAATACTTTATGGTGTTGAGACTGGTAATACATTATGGTGTTGAGACTGGTAATACTTTATGGTGTTGAGACTGGTAATACATTATGGTGTTGAGACTGGTAATACTTTATGGTGTTGAGACTGGAGATACTTTATGGTGTTGAGACTGGAGATACTTTATGGTGTTGAGACCGGTGATACTTTATGGTGTTGAGACTGGAGATTTTTTATGGTGTTAGACCGGTAATACTTTATGGTGTTGAAACTGGTAATACTTTATGGTGTTGAGACTTAAGATACTTTATGGTGTTGAGACTGGTAATACTTTATGGTGTTGAAACTGGTAATACTTTATGGTGTTGAGACTGGTGATACTTTATGGTGTTGAGACTGGTGATACTTTATGGTGTTGAGACTGGAGATACTTTATGGTGTTGAGACTTGTAATACTTTATGGTGTTGAGACTGGAGATACTTTATGGTGTTGAGACTGGTAATACTTTATGGTGTTGAGACTGGAGATACTTTATGGTGTTGAGACTGGTAATACTTTATGGTGTTGAGACCAGTAATACTTTATGGTGTTGAAACTGGTAATACTTTATAGTGTTGAGACTGGTGATACTTTATGGTGTTGAGACTGGTGATACTTTATGGTGTTGAGACTGGAGATACTTTATGGTGTTGAGACTGAAGATACTTTATGGTGTTGAGACTTGTAATACTTTATGGTGTTGAGACTGGAGATACTTTATGGTGTTGAGACTGGTAATACTTTATGGTGTTGAGACTGGAGATACTTTATGGTGTTGAGACTGGAGATACTTTATGGTGTTGAGACTGGTAATACTTTATGGTGTTGAGACTGGTAATACTTTATGGTGTTGAGACTGGTAATACTTTATGGTGTTGAGACCAGTAATACTTTATGGTGTTGAGACCGGTAATACTTTATGGTGTTGAGACCGGTGAAACTTTATGGTGTTGAGATCGGTAATACTTTATGGTGTTGAGACTGGAGATACTTTATGGTGTTGAGACTGGTGGTACTTTATGATGTTGAGACTGAAGATACTTTATGATGTTGAGACCGGTGGTACTTTATGGTGTTGAAACTGAAGATACGTTATGGTGTTGAGACTGATGGTACTTTATGGTGTTGAAACTGAAGATACGTTATGGTGTTGAAACTGAAGATACGTTATGGTGTTGAGACTGATGGTACTTTATGGTGTTGAAACTGAAGATACGTTACGGTGCTGAGACTGGTGGTACTTTATGGTGTTGAGACTGGTGATACTTTATGGTGTTGAGACCGGTGATACTTTATGGTGTTGAGACCGGTGATACTTTACGGTGTTGAGACCGGTGATACTTTATGGTGTTGAGACTGGAGATATTTTATGGTGTTGAGACTGGATACTTTATGGTGTCGAGACAAACTGCATATCTTGAGAGAGAATGGTTATATCAGTGCAAAAATGTAAATAGAACTGCAAAGACAGACTTTCAATGTAGTGAGACAGATCAGACGGTTAGATGAGGGCACACAAATTAGTAGAACTGAGAAGACAGACTTTCAATGTAATGAGACAGATCAGACGGTTAGATGAGGGCACACAAATTAGTAGAACTGAGAAGACAGACTTTCAATGTAGTGAGACAGATCAGACGGTTAGATGAGGGCACACAAATTAGTAGAACTGAGAAGACAGACTTTCAATGTAATGAGACAGATCAGACGGTTAGATGAGGGCACACAAATTAGTAGAACTGAGAAGACAGACTTTCAATGTAATGAGACAAATTACTGAGACATTTAGATGAGGGCACACAAATTAGTAGAACTGAGAAGACAGACTTTCAATGTAGTGAGACAGATCAGACGGTTAGATGAGGGCACACAAATTAGTAGAACTGAGAAGACAGACTTTCAATGTAATGAGACAGATTAGATGAGGGCACACAAATTAGTAGAACTGAGAAGACAGACTTTCAATGTAGTGAGACAGATCAGACGGTTAGATGAGGGCACACAAATTAGTAGAACTGAGTAAATTTTTACAGACCTCGGGCACATGAGTTTTTGGGGTAATGTGGTCAGTATTACGCCTGTGCCGCTTCACTTTCCCAGAAAAAAAATCCGGTACCCATTTAAGGCTGGGTTAACCCGGAAGCCATCGATCAGAATCGAATCCAACCTCTTGTCCTTTGTAGTCCAGTTCACTAACGATTGAGCTATCGTTGTTCCCTTTTGTTTCTAACTTCTATTGACATAGCTTTGTTGCATAAGACATTTCTCATTTTCTGAAATGCTATTTCAGCTTGAGCTATTCTACTTTTTTATTTCTGTGGTACATCTTCCATCTAATGTTATTCTTGTGCCCATGTATTTGACGCTCTCCAATTGTTTCAGATTTGTCCTGTTTATATTTATGATGGTGATGATTGTTTCTTTGATAAGACTATTATTTTTGCTTTCTTACTATTCAGACTGAGACCTTTCCTGTTGCTTTCTTTTAATATTATGTCCATCATTTCTTGTAGTTCATTCTGTCTCTGCTATTAAGACTGCTATATGATATGATATTAATTAAAAAAACCTTTTTACATTGGTGGCATTGAGTTTTCACAAATCTAAGTGAGATAACTCAAGTCAAACCAGTAAAATAATCGGGGAGGCAAAAACAAGACAGACCTTTTATTTGACGTCAAATTGAGACAAGCGTCTTGTCGGACTTTCTCTGCCAGCTGGTAGCCGAGAACCTCAGCCTTCGAGCTGCTGATAATGGGCAGGTTGTCTGTATGTCCCTGGACTGACCCCATTAGTGGTGAGATCTTCATGCCGTGCTGGTCCAGCCCAAAGCCAGGCTCGCAGGGGGAAGCAGGTGGAGAGAACTGGGACACGGAGCGAGCCAGCGGCCTGCTGTGGGAGGCTAGGATTGCAGATGGTTGGAGAGGCTGCAGTACGCTGTTGCTGCCGCTGAGATCCTCGTTATCACAGACAAGGACATAACAGGTTGGGTACTTCATATGTGTACCCCCTACACAGGAAAGTAGATAATCAAGGCATTAACAAATAAATGATGACTGACAAAAAGCAACATGTTAACAAATAGCACTTAAACAACAGTACAAGTTCAACATAAAAAGAGAAGTAGTAGATGTTAACAAATAGCACTTAAACAACAGTACAAGTTCGATATCAAAAGAGCAGCAGTACATGTTAACAAATAGCACTTAAACAACAGTACAAGTTCGATATCAAAAGAGCAGCAGTACATGTTAACAAATAGCACTTAAACAACAGTACAAGTTCGATATCAAAAGAGCAGCAGTACATGTTAACAAATAGCACTTAAACAACAGTACAAGTTCGATATCAAAAGAGCAGCAGTACATGTTAATAAATAGCACTTAAACAACAGTACAAGTTCAATATCAAAAGAGCAGCAGTACATGTTAACAAATAGCACTTAAACAACAGTACAAGTTCGATATCAAAAGAGCAGCAGTACAAGTTAACAAATAGCACTTAAAACAACAGTACAAATTGATAAATTGCATCAACACAATGGAGGGGTGGGCACTACAGCTGTCTGAAGTCCTGTCAGATAGACCATAGCACAAAGAAAATAAGGTTAATGACCGTAACCGGGCGAGCAAGCAAGATTAATTGGCTAATAGTGACAACAACAAAAAAACCAATGATGAATTTTAGAGCACTTACCCACAATGACTTCCACCATATTGGGGATCTTTGAGCTTCCAGGTGTCTCGTCCCTGTTGTTGTCTTTAATGGGGTAATAGTTGGCCCACTCGGCAAACATTTTGGCTGTGGCTGAACTGTGCTCACTGTCAGAGTAGGTCACCCCTGTCAGGGTACCGCTCAGGCCATGAGGGGCCAGGATCACTTCAGGGAGAGAGATGTGGTCCAATCAGTGCAATTATAGATTGTTTTAAAACATCTCACAAATATATCAATCTATGTCAGTATTCAATTGACAGCACTGACAAACCAAGATCAATTTTAAACTTACCACAACAATACAGCGGGTGGCCAAATCGATAACTTGTCTAGCTCCAAACCAGGAGAACACTGGTTCGAATCCAGGCAGGGTCACAATTTTTCCATATCGGTAATGAAATAAAAACTCACACCTGGAAACCTAGTGGCAATTGCACTGACAAGCTGTCCTTATTCTCCGGTCTTATAAGCCCCGCTTCCAGTAATTGGAAAATGTAAAGAAAGAAGATAGTATTTTAACATCACGGATTTTGTGGCCATGCAAAGTCTTTTCTCTTACTGCCTGGACGATGGTCACTGTCTTCTCCGGGTCCTTACATTGTCCACATAGCTACTGTTGTTTATCAGCATCGTTCAGCGGGGTCTGACACCAAAGTTCAGCATGGTTACTATACAACTAAAGATGATATTCCAGGGTCTGATATCAAAGTTCAGCATGGTTGTACAACTAAAGATGATGTTCCATGGTCTGATATCAAAGTTCAGCATGGTTGTTGTACAACTAAAGATGATGTTCCATGGTCTGATATCAAAGTTCAGCATGGTTGTTGTACAACTAAAGATGATGTTCCAGGGTCTGATATCAAAGTTCAGCATGGTTGTTGTACAACTAAAGATGATGTTCCAGGGTCTGATATCAAAGTTCAGCATGGTTGTTGTACAACTAAAGATGATGTTCCAGGGTCTGATATCAAAGTTCAGCATGGTTGTTGTACAACTAAAGATGATGTTCCATGGTCTGATATCAAAGTTCAGCATGGTTGTACAACTAAAGATGATGTTCCAGGGTCTGATATCAAAGTTCAGCATGGTTGTTGTACAACTAAAGATGATGTTCCAGGGTCTGATATCAAAGTTCAGCATGGTTGTACAACTAAAGATGATATTCCAGGGTCTGATATCAAAGTTCAGCATGGTTGTTGTACAACTAAAGATGATGTTCCAGGGTCTGATATCAAAGTTCAGCATGGTTATTACACAACTAAAGATGATATTCCATGGTCTGATATCAAAGTTCAGCATGGTTATTACACAACTAAAGATGATGTTCCATGGTCTGATATCAAAGTTAAGCATGGTTGTACTACTAAAGATGATGTTCTAGGGTCTGATATCAAAGTTCAGCATGGTTGTTGTACAACTAAAGATGATGTTCCATGGTCTAATATCAAAGTTCAGCATGGTTGTTGTACAACTAAAGATGATGTTACAGGGTCTGATATCAAAGTTCAGCATGGTTGTTGTACAACTAAAGATGATGTTCCAGGGTCTGATATCAAAGTTCAGCATGGTTGTTGTACAACTAAAGATGATGTTCCAGGGTCTGATATCAAAGTTCAGCATGGTTGTACTACTAAAGATGATGTTCTAGGGTCTGATATCAAAGTTCAGCATGGTTGTTGTACAACTAAAGATGATGTTCCATGGTCTAATATCAAAGTTCAGCATGGTTGTTGTACAACTAAAGATGATGTTACAGGGTCTGATATCAAAGTTCAGCATGGTTGTTGTACAACTAAAGATGATGTTCCAGGGTCTGATATCAAAGTTCAGCATGGTTGTACAACTAAAGATGATGTTCCAGGGTCTGATATCAAAGTTCAGCATGGTTGTTGTACAACTAAAGATGATGTTCCATGGTCTGATATCAAAGTTCAGCATGGTTGTTGTACAACTAAAGATGATGTTCCAGGGTCTGATATCAAAGTTCAGCATGGTTGTACAACTAAAGATGATGTTCCAGGGTCTGATATCAAAGTTCAGCATGGTTGTTGTACAACTAAAGATGATGTTCCATGGTCTAATATCAAAGTTCAGCATGGTTGTTGTACAACTAAAGATGATGTTCCAGGGTCTGATATCAAAGTTCAGCATGGTTGTTGTACAACTAAAGATGATGTTCCAGGGTCTGATATCAAAGTTCAGCATGGTTGTACAACTAAAGATGATGTTCCAGGGTCTGATATCAAAGTTCAGCATGGTTGTTGTACAACTAAAGATGATGTGCCAGGGTCTGATATCAAAGTTCAGCATGGTTGTTGTACAACTAAAGATGATGTTCCAGGGTGATATCAAAGTTCAGCATGGTTGTTGTACAACTAAAGATGATGTTCCAGGGTCTGATATCAAAGTTCAGCATGGTTGTTGTACAACTAAAGATGATGTTCCAGGGTCTGATATCAAAGTTCAGCTTGGTTGTTGTACAACTAAAGATGATGTTCCAGGGTCTGATATCAAAGTTCAGCATGGTTGTTGTACAACTAAAGATGATGTTCCTGGGTCTGATATCAAAGCTCAGCATGGTTGTTGTACAACTAAAGATGATGTTCCAGGGTCTGATATCAAAGTTCAGCATGGTTGTTGTACAACTAAAGATGATGTTCCAGGGTCTGATATCAAAGTTCAGCATGGTTGTTGTACAACTAAAGATGATGTTCCAGGGTCTGATATCAAAGTTCAGCATGGTTGTTGTACAACTAAAGATGATGTTCCAGGGTCTGATATCAAAGTTCAGCATGGTTGTTGTACAACTAAAGATGATGTTCCAGGGTCTGATATCAAAGTTCAGCATGGTTGTACAACTAAAGATGATGTTCTAGGGTCTGATATCAACGTTCAGCATGGTTGTTGTACAACTAAAGATGATGTTCTAGGGTCTGATATCAAAGTTCAGCTTGGTTGTTGTACAACTAAAGATGATGTTCCATGGTCTGATATCAAAGTTCAGCATGGTTGTTGTACAACTAAAGATGATGTTCCAGGGTCTGATATCAAAGTTCAGCTTGGTTGTTGTACAACTAAAGATGATGTTCCAGGGTCTGATATCAAAGTTCAGCATGGTTGTTGTACAACTAAAGATGATGTTCCATGGTCTGATATCAAAGTTCAGCATGGTTGTTGTACAACTAAAGATGATGTTCCAGGGTCTGATACCAAAGTTCAGTATGGCTGTTGTACAACTAAAGATGATGTTCCATGGTCTGATATCAAAGTTCAGCATGGTTGTTGTACAACTAAAGATGATGTTCCAGGGTCTGATACCAAAGTTCAGTATGGCTGTTGTACAACTAAAGATGATGTTCCATGGTCTGATATCAAAGTTCAGCATGGTTGTTGTACAACTAAAGATGATATTCCAGGGTCTGATATCAAAGTTCAGCATGGTTGTTGTACAGCTAAAGATGATGTTCCAGGGTCTGATATCAAAGTTCAGCATGGTTGTTGTACAACTAAAGATGATGTTCCAGGGTCTGATATCAAAGTTCAGCATGGTTGTTGTACAACTAAAGATGATGTTCCAGGGTCTGATATCAAAGTTCAGCATGGTTGTTGTACAACTAAAGATGATGTTCCATGGTCTGATACCAAAGTTCAGCATGGTTGTTGTACAACTAAAGATGATGTTCCAGGGTCTGGCCCCTCTAGTCTCAGGTTGATTTATGACCTGAATTTGACCACACGGACCGGACGTTTTACAAAGCCGATCGCCTTAAGTCCGCCAGTAAGTGCGGCTACTCCATAGCGTTATCTATGTGTTTCTCATGTCACAAAGGGTTGTTTGATGTCTCCTGATGACTTAGGAATTCTCCTGGTTACAGCGCAATTTAAAAAAAAAAAAGAAAGAGAGAGAGTGAGAGAGAGAGAAACTACCAATTTGTTGAAAATGAGCAAATTTGTGTGCACATTATATGATCCTATCTCATGAAATAAAACAAAAATCCTACATCAATAGAAAGAAATCCAACATGCAGGAGTCACCGGAAGTAGTAATTTGGTGGTGGGGGGTGTGTGTGACCACGGCAAATTTTGAAGCATTTGTGTTTTGATGCTGTACTTCTTAACTACAGTATCGTAAATCTAGGGTTAAACTGAACACACAGCACCACAATCACAACCAATCTTAAACTGATCACACAGCACCACAATCACAACCAATCTTAAACTGATCACACAGCACCACAATCACAACCAATCTTAAACTGATCACACAGCACCACAATCACAACCAATCTTAAACTGATCACACAGCACCACAATCACAACCAATCTTAAACTGATCACACAGCACCACAATCACAACCAATCTTAAACTGATCACACAGCACCACAATCACAACCAATCTTAAACTGACCACTCCCCTAAAGTAACACAATCACAACCAATCTTAAACTGATCACACAGCACCACAATCACAACCAATCTTAAACTGATCACACAGCACCACAATCACAACCAATCTTAAACTGATCACACAGCACCACAATCACAACCAATCTTAAACTGAACACACAGCACCACAATAACAACCAATCTTAAACTGAACACACAGCACCACAATAACAACCAATCTTAAACTGAACACACAGCACCACAATCACAACCAATCTGAAACTGATCACACAGCACCACAATCACAACCAATCTTAAACCGATCACACAGCACCACAATCACAACCAATCTTAAACTGATCACACAGCACCACAATCACAACCAATCTTAAACTGATCACACAGCACCACAATCACAACCAATCTTAAACTGATCACACAGCACCACAATCACAACCAATCTTAAACTGATCACACAGCACCACAATCACAACCAATCTTAAACTGATCACACAGCACCACAATCACAACCAATCTTAAACTGATCACACAGCACCACAATCACAACCAATCTTAAACTGAACACACAGCACCACAATAACAACCAATCTTAAACTGAACACACAGCACCACAATAACAACCAATCTTAAACTGAACACACAGCACCACAATCACAACCAATCTGAAACTGATCACACAGCACCACAATCACAACCAATCTTAAACTGATCACACAGCACCACAATCACAACCAATCTTAAACTGATCACACAGCACCACAATCACAACCAATCTTAAACTGATCACACAGCACCACAATCACAACCAATCTTAAACTGATCACACAGCACCACAATCACAACCAATCTTAAACTGATCACACAGCACCACAATCACAACCAATCTTAAACTGATCACACAGCACCACAATCACAACCAATCTTAAACTGACCCCTCCCCTAAAGTACCACAATCATGACCAATCTTAAACTGATCACACAGCACCACAATCACAACCAATCTTAAACTGATCACACAGCACCACAATCACAACCAATCTTAAACTGATCACACAGCACCACAATCACAACCAATCTTAAACTGATCACACAGCACCACAATCACAACCAATCTTAAACTGACCACTCCCCTAAAGTACCACAATCATGACCAATCTTAAACTGATTACATCATAGCACCACAATCATGACTAATTACACAAATTACCAATCAACAGAATAAAACCAAATGTTAATAGAAAAAAGAAAATAAAACAAAGAATTTATTTCAACATAAATATGTACATCCGTACAAGCATCATACCTTGTATGTTGGCCTGGTTGTCCTGAACAAGAGAAATGTGTTGGTTGGTCAGCCTCCATACAGGAGGCCGTAACTTGACCTCAATGCTAGCACACACTTGACTCTCCCCGTGGAGAAAGTAATGGAAGCAGAAGCTCAGGTGTACACTAGAGAAACAAATTGTACTTAAAATAGGTGTACACTAGAGAAACAAATTGTTCTTAAAATAGGTGTACACTAGAGAAACAAATTGTTCTTAAAATAGGTGTACACTAGAAAAACAAATTGTTCTTAAAATAGGTGTACACTAGAGAAACAAATTGTTCTTAAAATAGGTGTACACTAGAAAAACAAATTGTTCTTAAAATAGGTGTACACTAGAGAAACAAATTGTTCTTAAAATAGGTGTACACTAGAGAAACAAATTGTTCTTAAAATAGGTGTACACTAGAGAAACAAATTGTTCTTAAAATAGGTGTACACTAGAGAAACATACAAATTGTTTATAAAATAGGTGTACACTAGAAAAACAAATTGTTCTTAAAATCGGTGTACACTAGAGAAACAAATTGTTCTTAAAATAGGTGTACACTAGAGAAACAAATTGTTCCTAAAATAGGTGTACACGAGAGAAACATACAAATTGTTTATAAAATAGATGTACACTAGAAAAACAAATTGTTCTTAAAATAGGTGTACACTAGAAAAACAAATTGTTCTTAAAATAGGTGTACACTAGAGAAACATACAAAATGTTTATAAAATAGGTGTACATGAGAGAAACATACAAATTGTTTATAAAATAGGTGTACACTAGAAAAACAAATTGTTCTTAAAATAGGTGTACACTAGAGAAACAAATTGTTCTTAAAATAGGTGTACACTAGAAAAACAAATTGTTCTTAAAATAGGTGTACACTAGAGAAACATACAAAATGTTTATAAAATAGGTGTACACGAGAGAAACATACAAATTGTTTATAAAATAGGTGTACACTAGAGAAACATACAAAATGTTTATAAAATAGGTGTACACGAGAGAAACATACAAATTGTTTAAAAAATAGGTGTACATGAGAGAAACATACAAATTGTTTATAAAATAGGTGTACACGAGAGAAACATACAAATTGTTTATAAAATAGGTGTACACTAGAGAAACATACAAATTGTTTATAAAATAGGTGTACGCTAAATCATCATTGAGTACCGTCTCTGTATCGAAGGTTGGCTACCATGGAGCGCCATTCCACTCTGTCTCTTGCTTTGATGGTACAGATTGTCATAGGTTGACTTGTCCATCTTTTGATGTTACTCATCCATGTTAGTCTTGGTCTGCCTCTGCCTCCTTTACCTTGTATTTTCCCTTCCAATATTACTTTTATTAGGCTCTTGTGTTTTTAACATGCCCCAAAAATGTCATTTGTCTTGTTCTAATTGTGTTTGGTAGTTCTCTCCTCATTTTTAGTTGTTTTAAAATCTCATCGTTTGTTTTCTTTTCTTTCCATCCAATTCTACCTATTTCTTAAAACAATAACTAGAATTTCTCTCCATGGCTTTCTTTGGAGTGTTAATGATGAGGCTCCAATCTCTTTCATGGTGGTCTGCTATATTCATCTTTCGTGTCCTGAATATGCCTCATGTGTACCACACAATTTGCTGTTTCCGCTTTCTGGGCCGTTGATCATTTCTGATTCTTCCACCCCATCCACCGTCACAGACTTTTTAGTACGCTAAAAAAACGTACAAATTGTTCTTAAAATAGGTGTACACTAGATAAGCAGACAGACATTTCCATCAAGTTTGTCAGCTCTTTCATAACAGGACCACCCTTTAAGTCAATGAGACACTTCAATGTATCCTTGTATCCTTCCTGTCAAGTCTGTTAACTTTATCATAACAGGGTCACCCTTTAAGTCAATGAGACACTTCAATGTATCCTTGTATCCTTCCTGTCAAGTCTGTTAACTTTATCATAACAGGGTCACCCTTTAAGTCAATGAGACACTTCAATGTATCCTTCCTGTCAAGTCTGTTAACTTTATCATAACAGGGTCACCCTTTTAAGTCAATGAGACACTTCAATGTATCCTTGTATCCTTCCTGTCAAGTCTGTTAACTTTATCATAACAGGGTCACCCTTTAAGTCAATGAGACACTTCAATGTATCCTTCCTGTCAAGTCTGTTAACTTTATCATAACAGGGTCACCCTTTAAGTCAATGAGACACTTCAATGTATCCTTCCTGTCAAGTCTGTTAACTTTATCATAACAGGGTCACCCTTTAAGTCAATGAGACACTTCAATGTATCCTTCCTGTCAAGTCTGTTAACTTTATCATAACAGGGTCACCCTTTAAGTCAATGAGACACTTCAATGTATACTTCCTGTCAAGTCTGTTAACTTTATCATAACAGGGCCACCCTTTTAAGTCAATGAGACACTTCAATGTATCCTTCCTGTCAAGTCTGTTAACTTTATCATAACCGGGTCACCCTTTTAAGTCAATGAGACACTTCAATGTATCCTTCCTGTCAAGTCTGTTAACTTTATCATAACAGGGTCACCCTTTAAGTCAATGAGACACTTCAATGTATCCTTCCTGTCAAGTCTGTTAACTTTATCATAACAGGGCCACCCTTTTAAGTCAATGAGACACTTCAATGTATCCTTCCTGTCAAGTCTGTTAACTTTATCATAACAGGGTCACCCTTTTAAGTCAATGAGACACTTCAATGTATCCTTCCTGTCAAGTCTGTTAACTTTATCATAACAGGGTCACCCTTTAAGTCAATGAGACACTTCAATGTATCCTTGTATCCTTCCTGTCAAGTCTGTTAACTTTATCATAACAGGGCCACCCTTTAAGTCAATGAGACACTTTAAAGTATCCTTCCTGTCAAGTCTGCACAAAATGTGATACAATAATGAACACACACAGGACAAGTACAAGAGTGTGACGTCAAGACAACTTACCCATTCTCCCCAGAACCATGCTCATAGGGCAAAACATACCAACTGCCCAGTCGAACAAAATTCTTTAACAGCAAATTTCTGAGGGAATAAAACAAATGGTTAGTTAACATCTCACATTGTTGCTCACTGAAAAATGGTTTCCTTTACAACTGCCTCCACACTATGCTCAGGCTAAAGAGTGAGATGAGCAGCCCCCATAGCTCTCATTGTTTACAGTTAGTCACCATAGAAACAGGCACTGTCATGAAAGCCACAGGGAAGGAGACACAAGGGAAATGAGTCATGGAAAGCTTCGAGAACTTTGATTTAGACTGGAGAGAAGTAGAGAAAATGTCCAAGAAAAGGGATGGTTGGAGAGAATTTGTCAGTGGTCTAGACTGGAGAGAAGTAGAGAAGATGTCCAAGAATAGAGATGGTTGGAGAGAATTTGTCAGTGGTCTAGACTGGAGAGAAGTAGAGAAGATGTCCAAGAATAGAGATGGATGGAGAGAATTTGTCAGTGGTCTAGACTGGAGAGAAGTAGAGAAGATGTCCAAGAATAGGGATGGTTGGAGAGAATTTGTCAGTGGTCTAGACTGGAGAGAAGTAGAGAAGATGTCCAAGAATAGGGATGGTTGGAGAGAATTTGTCAGTGGTCTAGACTGGAGAGAAGTAGAGAAGATGTCCAAGAATAGGGATGGTTGGAGAGAATTTGTCAGTGGTCTAGACTGGAGAGAAGTAGAGAAGATGTACAAGAATAGGGATGGTTGGAGAGAATTTGTCAGTGGTCTAGACTGGAGAGAAGTAGAGAAGATGTCCAAGAATAGGGATGGATGGAGAGAATTTGTCAGTGGTCTAGACTGGAGAGAAGTAGAGATGATGTCCAAGAATAGGGATGGATGGAGAGAATTTGTCAGTGGTCTAGACTGGAGAGAAGTAGAGAAAATGTCCAAGAAAAGGGATGGATGGAGAGAATTTGTCAGTGGTCTAGACTGGAGAGAAGTAGAGATGATGTCCAAGAAAAGGGATGGATGGAGAGAATTTGTCAGTGATCTAGACTGGAGAGAAGTAGAGAAGATGTCCAAGAATAGGGATGGTTGGAGAGAATTTGTCAGTGGTCTAGACTGGAGAGAAGTAGAGAAGATGTCCAAGAATAGGGATGGTTGGAGAGAATTTGTCAGTGGTCTAGACTGGAGAGAAGTAGAGAAGATGTACAAGAATAGGGATGGTTGGAGAGAATTTGTCAGTGGTCTAGACTGGAGAGAAGTAGAGAAGATGTCCAAGAATAGGGATGGATGGAGAGAATTTGTCAGTGGTCTAGACTGGAGAGAAGTAGAGAAGATGTCCAAGAATAGGGATGGTTGGAGAGAATTTGTCAGTGATCTAGACTGGAGAGAAGTAGAGAAGATGTCCAAGAATAGGGATGGATGGAGAGAATTTGTCAGTGGTCTAGACTGGAGAGAAGTAGAGAAGATGTCCAAGAATAGGGATGGTTGGAGAGAATTTGTCAGTGGTCTAGACTGGAGAGAAGTAGAGAAGATGTTCTAGAATAGGGATGGTTGGAGAGAATTTGTCAGTGGTCTAGACTGGAGAGAAGTAGAGAAGATGTACAAGAATAGGGATGGTTGGAGAGAATTTGTCAGTGATCTAGACTGGAGAGAAGTAGAGAAGATGTCCAAGAAAAGGGATGGATGGAGAGAATTTGTCAGTGGTCTAGACTGGAGAGAAGTAGAGATGTTCTAGAATAGGGATGGTTGGAGAGAATTTGTCAGTGGTCTAGACTGGAGAGAAGTAGAGATGATGTCCAAGAATAGGGATGGTTGGAGAGAATTTGTCAGTGGTCTAGACTGGAGAGAAGTAGAGAAAATGTCCAAGAAAAGGGATGGATGGAGAGAATTTGTCAGTGGTCTAGACTGGAGAGAAGTAGAGAAAATGTCCAAGAAAAGGGATGGATGGAGAGAATTTGTCAGTGGTCTAGACTGGAGAGAAGTAGAGAAAATGTCCAAGAAAAGGGATGGATGGAGAGAATTTGTCAGTGGTCTAGACTGGAGAGAAGTAGAGAAAATGTCCAAGAAAAGGGATGGATGGAGAGAATTTGTCAGTGGTCTAGACTGGAGAGAAGTAGAGAAAATGTCCAAGAAAAGGGATGGATGGAGAGAATTTGTCAGTGGTCTAGACTGGAGAGAAGTAGAGAAGATGTCCAAGAATAGGGATGGTTGGAGAGAATTTGTCAGTGGTCTAGACTGGAGAGAAGTAGAGATGATGTCCAAGAACAGGGATGGTTGGAGGAAAGAAAGAAAAGAAAGACTCCATTAACAAGAATTTCTTGTACAGTTTCCCTGCATTTTCCTAAACTTGAATAAGTGAAAGTTTCCTGATCTTAGGGTGTTGAAAAGATGGTACTTCAAATTGCTATGGCCAATCTGTGGTGTATGACCAGTCTGTGCTACGTCACAGGACTGTTATTTCATGTTCTTCCCTCGTAGCAGACATCACTTTTCTGGTAGTGGGTATCAATTTTCTGGTAGTAGGTATCACTTTTCTGGAAGTGGGTATCACTTTTCTGGTAGTAGACATCATTTTTCTGGTAGTAGGCATCACTTTTCTGGTAGTAGGTATCACTTTTCTGGAAGTGGGTATCACTTTTCTGGTAGTAGACATCACTTTTCTGGTAGTGGGTATCACTTTTCTGGTAGCAGGCATCACTTTTCTGGTAGTAGACATCACTTTTCTGGTAGTAGACATCACTTTTCTGGTAGTAGACATCACTTTTCTGGTAGTGGGTATCACTTTTCTGGTAGTAGACATTACTTTTCTGGTAGTAGACATCACTTTTCTGGTAGTAGACATCACTTTTCTGGTAGTAGACATCACTTTTCTGGTAGTAGACATCACTTTTCTGGTAGTAGACATCACTTTTCTGGTAGTAGACATTACTTTTCTGGTAGTAGACATCACTTTTCTGGTAGTAGACATCACTTTTCTGGTAGTAGACATCATTTTTCTGGTAGTGGGTATCATTTTTCTGGTAGTGGGTATCACTTTTCTGGTAGCAGGCATTACTTTTCTGGTAGTAGACATCATTTTTCTGGTAGTAGACATTACTTTTCTGGTAGTAGACATCACTTTTCTGGTAGTAGACATCACTTTTCTGGTAGTAGACATCATTTTTCTGGTAGTGGGTATCACTTTTCTGGTAGCAGGCATTACTTTTCTGGTAGTAGACATCACTTTTCTGGTAGTAGGCATTACTTTTCTGGTAGCAGGCATTACTTTTCTGGTAGTAGACATCATTTTTCTGGTAGCCCAAGTGTTCAGTATTCCATTTGCTCCTGTATTTCTTCCTGACAAACCTTTCTGATTCCTCATAAGTTGTACATGTATCTGGCAAGCATAGTTAGCCATATTCTTTTTCCAACTTGCTTTCTCATCATTTCCAGGAATATTACAGTGAGATGGAATTCACAGAATCACAGATTATTCAGGCATTGCTTCCAGTCATGGGACAGATGGACCTTTCCTGGTTGGCAATTAAGGCGTAGGTGATCACGTCTTTCCACAACTTTCAATCTTGACAGTTATTTATCATTTCTGTTGTTGACCTTCTGCCAAAGCCATTCTCTTAAGCTGTCTGGTATCTTTTCTCTTTGTTTCCCTCTATCTCTTAGTCCCTCAATTTTCCCAGTTGTTACAATATATTCCAGCTGTTCCCTTCTCATTACATAGCCAAAAAATTATTGTCTCTTCCTAATATTGGATATTAGCTCTCTTTTTGCTTTGGCCCCTTTCAGAATGTTTTCATTACTCTTCTTGGCTGTCCATGGTATTCTCAACATTCTTCTGTAAAACCACATTTCTACAGCCTCCAGTAATTTTCTTGTCTGTTGTCCTATTGTCTATGATTTACATCCATATGTTAAAACTGGCTCAACATAACATTTAAGAACTCTTTTTCTTGTTTCTATTGTCAAAAATGAACTGCACAGTATCTTCCTCATTTTTTGGAAAGCTGCTTTTGCCAGAGCCACATCTCTGTTGTACATCTACCATCTGAGGTTAACATTGTTTCCAGGACATAGCAGTAATAATACACAAATGGTAGACTTTGGTGGATTCAGTTTTCACACACACACACAAAACTGCTAGCAAATCATCGCCAGGTAACTCATTTTTTAGCATTCTAAGCATAGCTATCCATGTGCTTTAGTCCAGTGACTTAAACCTCAGGCCTTCCAAAGATGGTGTGTGTGTTGACTCAGACCCTTACAGCAGACTCCAAAAAAAAAAAAAAAAAACGAAAAATCAAAAGAAAATGGTGGCGAGACAATGGAGATAAAGACAAAAATAAAATATTCAATATGTGGGGCCACAAGTCGAGCTGAAACTGTCGATCATCACACCAATGACTACAGCCCCCATCAAAAGCAATGTCCCCCCCCAAACACAGACAGGACAAAAATAAAATATTCAATATGTGGGGCCGCAAGTAGAGCTGAAACTGTTGATCATCACACCAATGACTACAGCCCCCATCAAAAGCAATGTCCCCCCCCCCCCCCCAACACAGACAGGACAAAAATTTAGGGGACAATACAATAATATACCGGAATAGCAAACTATCCTGGTGACAGAGGAAAAGGATACACAGAACAACCAAATGTTTGTAGGACGGAGTAAGAGAGACTGTTATGTGGCAAAATATCACACATCTCAGGTTAGGGTTAGGGTTATGGTTATGGAAGGCCCCAGTATCACTGCAAACGAATTAAAATCCATAATTGCTCAACCGCCCATGCCAGTGGAATCATCCGAATTAATATCTCATCTCCCAAACAAAGAAAGGCAGCTGCAGTCCCCATTATAGCAGTCTCAGCACACTCCAAAAGACATAAGGCGAAACCGCACAGAAAGTGAACACAGCTATCTGTTCCCTGTCATATGATATCATCATACGTCATAAGCAATCGGAATATCAAAACAGAGGAAGCACACAGCTCACAGTGTGGGCAGAGCACTTAACTCAGTAGCCCCGGCAGCAAGCCAGACATGGAATATGAGGAAACTGCAACAAGGAACACTTTTCAGACACAGACTTTAACGGTTCCTGCCGCCTATCTACCATATTGATCGGAAGTTCACGTCATCCTGAAAATGTTTGTCATATTTTTTTTTATGTTTAGCACTAATCCGAACATATGAAACAGTTATTCGTCAGATTATCCTCATCGAACAACAGACCGTGAGCACTCAGATCTCCCCTGCAATGTGAATTTGTGAAATGATAAACCAGTTCACAAGTCTACTCTTGATTTTACAGTAACCCTCTTTAATCTAGACAACATTCCTCCTGACTAACATGAAACTCAGGGAGTCACACCGGGGCTGCAAAGTCAAGAACAAAACTCCGTCATTTCGTCCCTCATTATAAGTTTATGACCGGTTTAGGGATATATGATCAGTCATCATGATGGCACTGCACACACAACAATGGATGCGCCCACAATGACCGATTAATCTAGTGAATACAGCCAACAACGCACGAAACACTGTAAAGATGGTGCAAACACCCTAAAGTGAAACCTTCAGTTGACTTGGCAAAGCAGTCCATATTAGTGAGTTGTAACTTGCAAATAATTGGCATCAAACAATTACAACGACGGCCATTAAACAGCACAAAATATGTTGACATAAACCGCATATCAACTCCAAGACGGGGAAAGGTGGCATTCACAACGCTTGACCTGTCAAAAAGGAATATTGTCATGTGAAAGATTCAGTAACACCGGCAGAAATCCATTAAGTGGATCAGGTCAATTTAACGCAGAAATCTGCATTGGACAGCTGAAATTAATCAGTCTCCAAATGCAAATTCTGCAACGGTCGAGAGAACATGAACTGCATTCTGCCATTTTGGAACCAGAAGTCCAACACACACATCTCAGGTGTGGAAAGGGATCAAAGTGCAAATTATTATTTTATTTACACGGTGACAAGAGGCAAAAACATATGGCATCAGCTCCATCGCTGAGATGGAGCAACTCGCCCAGAGTAGACATGTGGTGAGATACAATGTAGGTCCTGTGCAACAAGATACATGATAGCAAGACCGTCGGACGTGGAGTTTAGAATGTCTGCCAATGTACCATCTTCGGCTCGAGCAGACAATAGATAGATTAGATGGTGGATGGATGGATTGGCAGGCAGATAGATATAAAATATTATTTACTTTAGAAAATATGATTTAGTTCAAGCTAAAGATATTTGTATCATACATGAATGTATCACAGAGTTATCATTGCCATGTGACCCACCTTTCTATCAGATTGTGAAGAGCCTTAAACAGCAGGGTTCGGCACTCATAAGTCAGCCCATTGTCCTTGTCCTTGTCCCGGTCCCATGTGCCACTCTCAACCTCTGTGAATAGAGAAAATTCTATCAGAAATCTATGACTCTGGGTGAACATTCTATCAGAAATCTATGACTCTGGGTGAACATTTTATCAGGAATGTATGACTCTGGGTGAACATTTTATCAGGAATGTATGACTCTGGGTGAACATTTTATCAGGAATGTATGACTCTGGGTGAACATTTTATCAGGAATGTATGACTCACGTGAAAAATAAATGTCAGTGAAATGTTAATATTTCATTAGAATAACTGAAATTTGACTATTTCATCAGCATAACTGAAATTTGAATATTTCATCAGCATAACTGAAATTGTAATATTTAACATCAGAAAGACTGGAATGTGAATATTTCCATCACAAAAGCTTAAATGTGAATATATTATCAGAAATCTGTAAGTAAAATATGAATATTTTATCATAATAACTGATATGTGAACCATCATCAAGCATGTGCCTTACCAGTTGGTATAGGCGATCATGTCCTTCCATAATTCTTTACTCACAGTACATCGTATCAATTTTGTTGTTGATGTTTACCAGTTTACCGTGTCACCAAGCTATCCAGGATCTTCTCTCTTTGTTGTCGCGATCTCTCTTTCTCTCTATTTTGCCAATTGTAACCAAGTATTCCAACTTTCCTCTTCTCATGATGTGCCCAAAAAATGTTGATTGTTTCTTTCTGATGTTTTTTAGGAGCTCCCTTTTTATGTTGGCTTCTTTGAGAATGTCCTCGTTGGTCTTTTCAGCTGTCCAGGGAACTCTCAACATTCTTCTGAGAAATCCCATCTCTGTGGCCTCTAATCGTCTTTTCATTTGTTTGTTTACTGTCTGTGATTCCCTTCCATAGGTTTGAATTGGTTCCATATAGCAATGATGAACTCATTTCTATTGACATAGATTTGTTGCATAAGATGTTTTTAACTTTCTGAAAAGCTATTTTAGCCTGAGCTATTCTGCTTTTTATTTCTATGGTGCATCTGCCATCTGATGTTATTATTGTGCCCAAGTATTTGACACGTTGCACTTGTTTCAGATTTGTCCCGTTTATTTTTATGCTGCATGATGGTGAAGATTGTTTCTTTGATATCACCATTACTTTTGTTTTCTTACTGTTAGGTCAAAACCTTCTGTGTTGTTTTCATTTACTACCCAAAACCTTCTGTGTTGTTTTCATTTACTACCCAAAACCTTCTGTGTTGTTTTCATTTACTACCCAAAACCTTCTGTGTTGTTTTCATTTACTACCCAAAACCTTCTGTGTTGTTTTCATTTACTACCCAAAACCTTCTGTGTTGTTTTCTTTTCTATCTATCTATCTATTGACCTTTCGAGCCGTAACCGGCCCATAGGGCGTAGACCAAGATACACCTTCTCCTATATGAATTTTTGTTCTAGCAGTTTTCTTTTAAAGATATTTTATCAAATCTCGCCATCTGTCTCTGTTCTGTGCAAGCAGTTCTATCTCATTGAGGGAGCCGATTCCTGCTGCTCTTGCCTCTCTCATCAATGTTCTTCTCAGTGTCTCCCTGGGTCTTCCTCTTTTTCTTTTACCTGTTGTTTCCCATATGAGGGCTTGCTTTGCTATTCGATTATTATCTCTTCTCATCACATGTCCAACGTATGACCATCGTCTTTTCTTTATTACTGAAGATATTAGTGGTTGATTGGCGATTTCTCTAATTTCCTCGTTTGTTTTGAATTCGTTCCATTCTATACCAAGTATTTTCCTTAGACATTTATTTTCGAATGCGTTCAACTTTGTTTCTATATCTCTTGTTGTTTTCCAGCTTTCACACGCATACGTAAGGGTTGATAGTACATTTGATTTGAATAGCCTAAGTTTTGTGTTTGTGCTAATGAGTTTTGATTTCCACAACTTTTCAAGGCTTCTGAAAGACATTGCTGCTTTAGCCAGTCTGATTCTAATTTCTTTGCTCGTATCCCCTTCTCGATCAATGTGACTTCCAAGATAGATGAAGTGATCGATCTCTTCTACTGGTTTGTTTTCCATGTATATTTTGTCACTTGTTGGAATTAAACTTTTCATGACTTTAGTCTTTTCATGATTGACCTCAAGCCCAATTTTGCTGGCTATTGATGATAGTTCATTTGTGTTTTCCTGCATCGTTTTTATCTGATTGCTGATGAGAACTATGTCATCAGCAAAGTCCAGGTCCTCCAAATGGTCTCCTTGTATCCATTCGATGCCTTTATTACCAGTGCAGCATTTCTTCATTATGAAGTCCATAACAATTCCAAATAACAAGGGCGATAAAATACATCCTTGTTTAACCCCAGTTTCTATTGGGAAACATTCGCTCAGTCCTTCCTCTGTTCGAACTGCACATGTGTAACCATCATACATGTCTTTGATAATATTTATGATTTTTGATGGTAAGCCATATTGCTTCAGAATTTTCCACAAAGAATCTCTATGAATACTATCAAATGCTTTTTTGAAGTCGATGAAGTTAAGTACAAAAGGTTTTTGCTTTTCAATGTGTTCCTCCAATATAAGTCGTAGAGTGAAAATGTGGTCAAGACAGCTTCTCCCTTTTCTAAACCCAGCCTGTTCTTCACGCATTACTGTATCTATTGAATCCTTTATTCTATTTAGGATGATTTTACAGAATAATTTTGAGGCAACTGACAAAAGTGTCACGCCTCTCCAATTGTTACAATCTCTAAGATTGCCCTTTTTTGGGATCTTAACAATGATTCCTTTTTTCCATTTATGAGGCGTCTTCTCTGTTTTCCAAATGATGTTGAACATTTTTGGAGATGTATTAAATTATGGCTATCAATTGCCTTGAGGATCTCAGCTGTTAACTTATCCTCTCCAGCAGCCTTGTTATTGGTCATTAGCTTTAAGGTGGTTTCTATTTCACTCAAGGTGAAGTCATCTAAATTTACATCTAATTCTGCTGCTGGTGTTTCAGCTTCAAAATCTATTAAACTGTGAGGTAGTGGACGGTTAAGAATTTCTTTGAAGTGTTCCGCCCAACGGGCTTTTATGTCTGCGCTTGTTGTTAGCATTAATCCAGATTTGTCTAGAATTGGTGTTCCACTGGATGTATAGGTGTTTGTCAGCATCTTTTGTACAGTATAAAGAGTTCTGCTGTCTCCTGTAATTGCAGCTGTCTCTGCTTTCTCTGCCAAGTTGTCTATATAAGCTCTTGTATCTCTTCTTGCCGAACTTTTCACTTTGTTGTCTAATTCTTTGTATGTTGCTTTTACCAGAACCTTTCCAAGATCTGTCTTTACATTAGTCATGGCTCTCTTCGCTTCTCTTCTTTCTTTGATGTATTTCCATGTGGTGTCTGAGATCCAAGCTCGTTTTTTCCATTTTCTTCAGTCCAGCACTTGCTTCTGCTGCTGTTGCGGCTGCTGCTTTCTGCTGCTGTTGCTGCTGTTTTCTTTTACAACTATGCTTATCATTTCTTGAGGTTCATTCTCCATCTCTGCTATTAAGCCTGTATAATCTACATATAGCAGATTGTTTACGTTGTGACTGTAACAAAACAATTCTTTTGTCTACTTTTGATCTCATAATATTTAGCAAATCCAGCAACAGAACATGGCCTTGAAATGTGAATAGTTTATCAGAATAATTGGAGTGTGAATATGTCATAAACCTGCAACCGAAATGTGAACATTTTTATCACAATGAAACAAATATTTTATCACAAAACTACGGCCCTAAAAAGGTATCACTTGTAAAAACTACATGAATTATGAGATTTGATTTGTTCGTTTTAACTCCCTATATGATCTCACGACACACATTTACCTTTCAATCCTAGGTCCGGAGACAGAGCTTGTCGCAACGACTCTGGTTCATCGCCATACCAGAATATCCACAATTCCTTGGTGCTGTTGAAGTCAGGCTGACGCTGTTCTGGGTCACGCTGCACCCTCCGCCACACACAAAGAATGTCATGGTTCATGCAGCGAGAAAATCCTATAAGAACTGGGTCATCGAGTGTTTCTACGTGCACATTCTCTGACACTAGACGGCGCCACTTGATGCCACACAAGTCAGTCTGGTAAAAGAAATGAAAAAAAACTATTGAAGTGAAATTTATTTAACCTTGGATTACGATAGGGAGCCGCGATAGCTCAGTGGTTAGTGAACTGGACTACAACGACAAGGGGTAGGGTTCGATCCCAACCGACGGCTTCCGGGTTCACCCAGCCTTAAATCGGTACCGGATTTTTTTCTGGGAAAGTAAAGCAGCACGGGCGTAATACTGACAACATTACCCCAAAAATCATGTGCTGAAGGTCTGTAAAATATAGGGTCACTAACACCATATTTCCCTATATGCCACTTGGCGTGACGGGGGTACTTTACTTACTTTTACTTGGATTACGATACCTCAGTTTAAATCACATTTTACGATAATGTCACAAAATTTACGACTGAAAAAAACTATGGGTGACTAACAAAAGTGCAGATACTGACCATTTTTTTTCAAATCTTTGAAGAGGTAACACTTTGAAGGCACTACAGTTTAAAAAAATATTTGAAAATAGTTTAAGAGTACAGTCAGAACAAACATGAAGTGACCGAGCCATCTGATGCACACAATTTAAATAATATAAATTGTTATCGATTACTACTTTTATGACACCCCAAATGTATTTTAAAAAATTAAACATGTCCCGGTCACAATGACCCGTCACAGGTGACCAGCTTGAATATTTTGAAAGGTACATTATGGGGGAAAGCAGCAGTGTGTGACAAACTGTAAATTTTTTTTTCCTTTGAAGTTTTAAACGACAATTTTTGCAAACAAATCATAATCTCGTATTCATCATCATCATGTACCATACCGGGTGGCGTAGGCGATCCATGTTCTTCCACAATCTTCTATCCACAGAACATTGTATCAGTTCTGTTGTTGACTGTTTTCCCTTCCAGTATTTTCTCTCTTTGTTGTTCTTGTTGCCCGTGATCTCTCTTTCCCTGTATTTTGCCAGTTGTAACCAAGTATTCCAACTTTCCTCTTATTATGATGTGCCTGAAAACTGTTGATTCTTTCTTTCTGGTGTTTCTTAGGACTTGTTTCAGATTAGTCCTGTTTTTTTTTAGGATTAGGCCAACGTAACGATATAAAAAGAGCACCCGGTCTGAAAGTGGCCGCGTCTCACATCTGACTTCATGTATCAGGATGTGATGGTGGGTGACCACAACATGGATGGATATTTGCAACAAGATAAGATTTAGGTGACCACAACATGGATGGATATTTGCAACAAGATAAGATTTAGGTGACCACAACATGGATGGATATTTGCAACAAGATAAGATTTGGTTGACCACAACATGGATGGATATTTGCAACAAGATAAGATTTGGTTGACCACAACATGGATGGATATTTGCAACAAGATAAGATTTGGTTGACCACAACATGGATGGATATTTGCAACAAGATAAGATTTGGTTGACCACAACATGGATGGATATTTGCAACAAGATAAGATTTGGTTGACCACAAACATGGATGGATATTTGCAACAAGACATGATTTGGTTGACCACAACATGGATGGATATTTGCAACAAGATAAGATTTGGTTGACCACAACATGGATGGATATTTGCAACAAGATAAGATTTAGGTGACCACAACATGGATGGATATTTGCAACAAGATAAGATTTGGTTGACCACAACATGGATGGATATTTGCAACAAGATAAGATTTGGTTGACCACAACATGGATGGATATTTGCAACAAGATAAGATTTGGTTGACCACAACATGGATGGATATTTGCAACAAGACAAGATTTGGTTGACCACAACATGGATGGATATTTGCAACAAGATAAGATTTGGTTGACCACAACATGGATGGATATTTGCAACAAGACAAGATTTGGTTGACCACTACATGGATGGATATTTGCAACAAGATAAGATTTGGTTGACCACAACATGGATGGATATTTGCAACAAGATAAGATTTAGGTGACCACAACATGGATGGATATTTGCAACAAGATAAGATTTGGTTGACCACAACATGGATGGATATTTGCAACAAGATAAGATTTGGTTGACCACAACATGGATGGATATTTGCAACAAGATAAGATTTAGGTGACCACAACATGGATGGATATTTGCAACAAGATAAGATTTGGTTGACCACAACATGGATGGATATTTGCAACAAGATAAGATTTGGTTGACCACAACATGGATGGATATTTGCAACAAGACAAGATTTGGTTGACCACAACATGGATGGATATTTGCAACAAGATAAGATTTGGTTGACCACAACATGGATGGATATTTGCAACAAGACAAGATTTGGTTGACCACAACATGGATGGATATTTGCAACAAGATAAGATTTGGTTAACTTGAAGGAAGGTGTTTATTACTGACAAGATGATGAATACATGGAACAGAACAGAACCATCATTAACAACCATGAGAAATATAGCTCTCCAAGACATGAAACCTTATATATATCCATGTAGTAAATAAGACAAACAAGGAGGAACAGATAGAATGATAAAGCAAGAGCCTTTATTGCACTAGGAAACATATGGAAATCCAAAGAAATGAGGTTAAATATGAAAGTAAAAATTGTCAACTCCAATGATTAACCAGTCCTATTACAAGGCTGTGAAAAATGGATAACAACAAAAATGACAATTGCAAAGGTACAGGTTTCATTAATGGAGATGGCAGGACAAAATCACTAACTTAGAACTATGGGAAAGTACATTCGAAAAACCAGTGGATAAAGAGATAAGAGAAAGATGACAGCGATGGATAGAACACACACTGCAGAAGCCAACTGAGAGTATTACACGACAGACCCGTTTTTGGAATCCTCCTCCCAGAGGAGGAGACAAAGAGGAAAGCCAAAATATTCTTAGAGAAGACAGGTGGAAGCAAAGATGAAGATGATGGGGGTGACATGGAGCAATCTTAAAAGAATGGCAAGAAACAGGGAGGCTTGGAAAGCGTTTGTTGAAGACCTATGTTCCACAGAATGGCTTGGAAAGTGTTTGTTGAAGACCTATCCACAGGTGGGCTTGGAAAGTGTTTGTTGAAGACCTATGTTCCACAGAATGGCTTGGAAAGTGTTTATTGAAGACCTATCCACAGGTGGGCTTGGAAAGTGTTTGTTGAAGACCTATGTTCCACAGAATGGCTTGGAAAGTGTTTATTGAAGACCTATCCACAGGTGGGCTTGGAAAGTGTTTGTTGAAGACCTATGTTCCACAGGCAGTGCTATATAGAGCCAATTCTACCCTATGGAAGCAAATCAAGGACAGTAAACAAACGAAAAGACAATTAGAGACCACGAGATGGAATTTCTCAGATGAATGATGAAAGTTCCATGGACAGCTAAAAAGACCAACAAGGACATTCTCAAAGAGGCCAACACAAAAAGGGAGCTCCTAAGAAATATCAGAAGGAAACAATCAACATTTTTCGGGCACATCATGAGAAGTGGAAAGTTGGAATACTTGGTTACAATTGGCAAAATATAGGAAAGAGATATAGCGAATGACAAAGAACCAGATTTCAATGTTATAACTTAACAGTGATAGTGGAATGTGCGTACTTGCCCTAACATTCTAACATACACAAAACAGCAATAATGTCAAATTTTCTGTAAACTATAACAGCACATCTACAGCCCATGTTATGCCATTTTCAAGGTGGACATGCTTTCCTTGTCTATCTTCCTCATTCGGACTCCTGCTCTCAATCGACTGGAGGCAAGGTGTCTGACAGCAATCAGTGACTCAAAGCTGATAGTTAGCACCAGGACATTCACCATCATCGAGTGCTGTCTCCACATCAAAGGTTGGCTACCATGGAGCGCCATACCGTTCTGTCTCCTGCTTTGATGGTGCAGGTTGTCATAGGCTGACTTGTTCCTCTTTTGATGTTACTAGACCATGTTAATCTTGGTCTGCCTCTTTGATCTTGTATTTTCCCTTCCTAGATTACTTTTAGTAGTACTGCTGTGTCTTTTAACATGGCCCAAAAATCTAATTTGTTTTGTTTTGAATTGTGTTTAGTGGTTCTCTTTTCATTTTTAATTGTTTTAAGACTTTATCGTTTGTTTTCTTTTCTTTCCATCCAATTCTTCTATAAATCCACATTTCAAAGGCTTAAATTTTCTGTTCAGTTTTCTTGTCTAATGTCCATGTTTTTGCACCATATAGGAATGTTAAGAAGATAAAACATTTTGCTATTCTTAGTTTAGCCCTGGTGTTATTTGTTTTGATGTTAGTATGTTCTTCATGACATTAAAATTACTTTTTGTCATTCTTATTCTTTTGTTTATTTCAGTTGTACATTTTCCATCACTGGTTATAGTATGTCCAAGGTAGTTGTAGCTCTGAACTGTCTCCAGGTCTATTCCATCACTGGTTATAGTATGTCCAAGGTAGTTGTAGTTCTGAACTGTCTCCAGGTCTATTCCATCACTGGTTACAGTATGTCCAAGGTAGTTGTAGTTCTGAACTGTCTCCAGGTCTATTCCATCACTGGTTATAGTATGTCCAAGGTAGTTGTAGCTCTGAACTGTCTCCAGGTCTATTCCATCACTGGTTATAGTATGTCCAAGGTATTTGTAGTTCTGAACTGTCCCCAGGTCTATTCCATCACTGGTTATAGTATGTCCAAGGTAGTTGTAGCTCTGAACTGTCTCCAGGTCTATTCCATCACTGGTTATAGAATGTCCAAGGTAGTTGTAGTTCTGAACTGTCCCCAGGTCTATTCCATCACTGGTTATAGTATGTCCAAGGTAGTTGTAGCTCTGAACTGTCCCCAGGTCTATTCCATCACTGGTTATAGTATGTTCAAGGTAGTTGTAGCTCTGAACTGTCTCCAGGTCTATTCCATCACTGGTTATAGAATGTCCAAGGTAGTTGTAGCTCTAAACTGTCTCCAGGTCTATTCCATCACTGGTTATAGTATGTCCAAGGTAGTTGTAGCTCTGAACTGTCTCCAGGTCTATTCCATCACTGGTTATAGTATGTCCAAGGTAGTTGTAGCTCTGAACTGTCTCCAGGTCTATTCCATCACTGGTTATAGTATGTCCAAGGTAGTTGTAGTTCTGAACTGTCTCCAGGTCTATTCCATCACTGGTTATAGTATGTCAAGGTAGTTGTAGCTCTGAACTGTCTCCAGGTCTATTCCATCACTGGTTATAGTATGTCCAAGGTAGTTGTAGCTCTGAACTGTCTCCAGGTCTATTCCATCACTGGTTATAGTATGTCCAAGGTAGTTGTAGCTCTGAACTGTCTCCAGGTCTATTCCATCACTGGTTATAGTATGTCCAAGGTAGTTGTAGCTCTGAACTGTCCCCAGGTCTATTCCATCACTGGTTATAGTATGTTCAAGGTAGTTGTAGCTCTGAACTGTCTCCAGGTCTATTCCATCACTGGTTATAGTATGTCCAAGGTAGTTGTAGCTCTGAACTGTCTCCAGGTCTATTCCATCACTGGTTATAGTATGTCCAAGGTAGTTGTAGCTCTGAACTGTCTCCAGGTCTATTCCATCACTGGTTATAGTATGTCCAAGGTAGTTGTAGTTCTGAACTGTCTCCAGGTCTATTCCATCACTGGTTATAGTATGTCCAAGGTAGTTGTAGCTCTGAACTGTCTCCAGGTCTATTCCATCACTGGTTATAGTATGTCCAAGGTAGTTGTAGCTCTGAACTGTCTCCAGGTCTATTCCATCACTGGTTATAGTATGTCCAAGGTAGTTGTAGCTCTGAACTGTCTCCAGGTCTATTCCATCACTGGTTATAGTATGTCCAAGGTAGATGTAGCTCTAAACTGTCTCCAGGTCTATTCCATCACTGGTTATAGTATGTCCAAGGTAGTTGTAGCTCTGAACTGTCTCCAGGTCTATTCCATCACTGGTTATAGTATGTCCAAGGTAGTTGTAGCTCTGAACTGTCTCCAGGTCTATTCCATCACTGGTTATAGTATGTCCAAGGTAGTTGTAGCTCTGAACTGTCTCCAGGTCTATTCCATCACTGGTTATAGTATGTCCAAGGTAGTTGTAGTTCTGAACTGTCTCCAGGTCTATTCCATCACTGGTTATAGTATGTCCAAGGTAGTTGTAGCTCTGAACTGTCTCCAGGTCTATTCCATCACTGGTTATAGTATGTCCAAGTAGTTGTAGTTTCTGAACTGTCTCCAGGTCTATTCCATCACAGGTTATAGTATGTCCAAGGTAGTTGTAGTTTCTGAACTGTCTCCAGGTCTATTCCATCACTGGTTATAGTATGTCCAAGGTAGTTGTAGCTCTGAACTGTCTCCAGGTCTATTCCATCACTGGTTATAGTATGTCCAAGGTAGTTGTAGCTCTGAACTGTCTCCAGGTCTATTCCATCACTGGTTATAGTATGTCCAAGGTAGTTGTAGCTCTGAACTGTCTTCAGGTCTATTCCATCACTGGTTATAGTATGTCCAAGGTAGTTGTAGCTCTGAACTGTCTTCAGGTCTATTCCATCACTGGTTATAGTATGTCCAATGTAGTTGTAGTTCTGAACTGTCTCCAGGTCTATTCCATCACTGGTTATAGTATGTCCAAGGTAGTTGTAGCTCTGAACTGTCTTCAGGTCTATTCCATCACTGGTTATAGTATGTCCAAGGTAGTTGTAGCTCTGAACTGTCTTCAGGTCTATTCCATCACTGGTTATAGTATGTCCAATGTAGTTGTAGTTTCTGAACTGTCTCCAGGTCTATTCCATCACTGGTTATAGTATGTCCAAGGTAGTTGTAGCTCTGAACTGTCTTCAGGTTATTTTCCATCACTGGCTATAGTATGTCCAAGGTAGTTGTAGTTCTGAACTGTCTCCAGGTCTATTCCATCACTGGTTATAGTATGTCCAAGGTAGTTGTAGCTCTGAACTGTCTCCAGGTCTATTCCATCACTGGTTATAGTATGTCCAAGGTAGTTTGTAGCTCTGAACTGTCTCCAGGTCTATTCCATCACTGGTTATAGTATGTCCAAGGTAGTTGTAGCTCTGAACTGTCTCCAGGTCTATTCCATCACTGGTTATAGTATGTCCAAGGTAGTTGTAGTTCTGAACTGTCTCCAGGTTATTTTCCATCACTGGCTATAGTATGTCCAAGGTAGTTATAGCTCTGAACTGTCTCCAGGTCTATTCCATCACTGGCTATAGTATGTCCAAGGTAGTTGTAGATCTGAACTGTCTCCAGGTCTATTCCATCACTGGTTATAGTATGTCCAAGGTAGTTGTAGTTCTGTACTGTCTCCAGGTCTATTCCATCACTGGCTATAGTATGTCCAAGTAGTTGTAGATCTGAACTGTCTCCAGGTCTATTCCATCACTGGCTATAGTATGTCCAAGGTAGTTGTAGCTCTGTACTGTCTCCAGGTTATTTTCCATCACTGGCTATAGTATGTCCAAGGTAGTTATAGCTCTGAACTGTCTCCAGGTCTATTCCATCACTGGTTATAGTATGTCCAAGGTAGTTGTAGCTCTGAACTGTCTCCAGGTCTATTCCATCACTGGCTATAGTATGTCCAAGGTAGTTGTAGCTCTGTACTGTCTCCAGGTTATTTTCCATCACTGGCTATAGTAATGTCCAAGGTAGTTATAGCTCTGAACTGTCTCCAGGTCTATTCCATCACTGGTTATAGTATGTCCAAGGTAGTTGTAGATCTGAACTGTCTCCAGGTCTATTCCATCACTGGCTATAGTATGTCCAAGGTAGTTGTAGCTCTGAACTGTCTCCAGGTCTATTCCATCACTGGCTGTAGTATGTCCAAGATAGTTGTAGCTCTGAACTGTAGCTCTGAACTGTCTCCAGGTCTATTCCATCACTGCCTATAGTATGTCCAAGGTAGTTGTAACTCTGAACTGTCTTCAGGTCTATTCCATCACTGGCTATAGTATGTCCAAGGTAGTTGTAGCTCTGAACTGTCTCCAGGTCTATTCCTTCACACACTAGTCAGTGGTCTGGCCAAGCAAGTAGGGATCAAAAAGGGATTGCAACCTGATACTCAGAAATGCTGTGCTGAAGCTGGAAGTGTTCGGCCGAAAGGCACAAGTATATGACAGTTGACAAACCTCAACACAACATGTCGACACCCACTTATCATCCTTTACGGGATGGGTGACGAATAGATTAATAACTCCTTTAGTCGTCATTGGGTGACCGACAGAAAGAAAATGAATCGACTAACATCGCCATGCTGCAAAGTGTGTTAGACAAGGTTGTGAGAATAAGTGAGATTATTTTAAGATCCATATGGGACATGCCAACAATAACAATTGCAGGTCATAATATAAACAACTTCAGGTATGCTGATGATACAGTCTTAATCACTAAGAGTGAAAATGAGTTACAAGAAATGTTAGACATTATAGTGAAGAAAGCAAAAATAAAGGACTCAGCCTCAATAGCAAAAAGATAGAAGTAATGGTAAGAACAAAGAAAAAACATCACAGCAATGAATAATAAAGACAAGTGGAACAATATTAAACAGGTAAATGAATTTAAATATCTGAATGGTAAATGTACAATAAAGGTGAGATACAGAATGGCTCAGACAAAAGCAACATTTAAAAAATGAGGAAGATACTATGCAATAAATTTTTGACAATAGAAACAAGAAAAAGAGTTCTTAAATGTTATGTAGAGCCAGTCTTAACATATGGATGTGAAACATGGACAATAGACTAGAAAATCACTGGAGGTTGTAAAATTGTGGTTTTACATAAAATTGATGAGAAAACCATGGACAGCTAAGAAGAGAAAAGAAAATGTTCCGAAAGAGGCCTCAAAGCAAAAAGATAGCTAATTTTCAATATTAGGAAGAAACAATCATCATTTTTTTGGCCATGTAATGAGAAGGGAACAACTGGAATATATTGTGACAACTGGGAAAATTGAGGAATGAAGAGATAGAGGGAAGCAAAGAGAAAAGATAGCAGACAGCTTAAAACAGTCAACAACAGAATAGATATGATGCACTGTGGATAGAAAATTGTGGAAGGACATGATTGACTACGCCAAATGGTATGACACACGGATGACGAAGTGACAAAATTCCATTAGAATTTCCTGACAGTACACATTTCTTTCGAATTTCCTGACAGCAATGATGCCAAGCTGTTTCTCATTAGAATTTCTTGCAGTTGACAGATAATTTAGAATTTCTTCAGTTATTTTTCAATAGAATTTCGTGACAGTGACAGATTTATTTAGAATTTCCTGACTGTAATGATGCCCAGCAATTTCTCATTAGAATTTCCTTTTTTTTTCTATAATAAATGTCATTATTTCCTATCAGTGACTGTACTAGTTATTCTTAGAATCCTTATCAGTTAACAGTCTCCATTTTGTTCTAAATGTTATTAAACATTTTTTATCAGTATATTATGAGTATAAGCCTCACCAGTGTTTCTCATTACAACTTTTGAACTGTTAACCTGTTATTCTCATTACAACATTCTAACTGTTAACCAGTTATTCTCATTACAACTTTCTAACTGTTAACCAGTTATTCTCATTACAACATTCTAACTGTTAACCTGTTTTCTCATTACAACATTCTAACTGTTAACCAGTTATTCTCATTACAACATTCTAACTGTTAACCTGTTATTCTCATTACAACATTCTAACTGTTAACCAGTTATTCTCATTACAACATTCTAACTGTTAACCTGTTATTCTCATTACAACTTTCTACCAGGACCCTCATTGGAAGTCATTATTAATTATTTTGATAAATTATATATATGTCATTTGATAAATTATATATATTAGATCATTTAGATAAATTATATATATTATGTCATTTTGATAAATAAATAATTTGCATAAATGAATTAAATACATAAATGCACATAACAGAGAAGACTTTATTATTAAGATCTTGACAAATGATTACTGAGTGAATATTCATTTTCAGTAATTTTTTTAAAACCTCAGGTTTGCTGATGATATAGTCTAAATCGCTAAAAGTGAAAATGATTTACAAGAAATGTTAGACATTATAGTGAAGGAAAACAAAAATAAAGGACTCAGCCTTAGAAGCATGAAGACAGAAGTAATGATAGCAACAAAGAAAAGGACATCACCGCAATGCACAATAAAGACAAGTGTCAAGTTAAACAATATAAAAAACAGGTAAATGAATTTAAATATTCTGGAACATTGTTAACCTCAGATGGTAGATGTACAACTGAGGTGAGATGAAGTATGGCTCAGGCAAAGAAGCTTTCCAAAAAATGAGGAAGGTACTATGCAATCCATTTTGACAATAGAAACAAGAAAAAGAGTTCTTAAATGCTATGTAGAGCCTTCCTAACATATGGATGTGAATCATGGACAATAGGACTACAGACAATAAAATCATTGGAGGCTGTAGAATTGTGGTTTTACAGAAGAATGTTGAGAATACCATGGACAGCTAAGAAGAGTAATGAAAATGTTCTGAAAGAGGTCAAAGAAAGAAGAGTGCTAATATCCAATATTAGGAAGAAACAACATCATCATTTTTTGGTCATGTAATGAGAAGGGAACAGCTGGAATATATCGTGACAACTGGGAAAATTGAAGGATGATCATGAAGAGATAGAGGGAAGCAAATAGAAAAGATAGCAGACAGCTTAAGTTTAAGAGAATGGCTTGACGGAAGGTCAACAACAGAAATGTTAAATAACTGTTGAGATGGAAAGTTGTGGAGAGTGAGATACCTACACCAGCAGGCTTGGGATTTGATTTTTGTTCAAGTATTTTCAATGCCCCTCCATTGAGTCTGACAAATCCAATAAATCCATTAATATTTTAGTATCTCAAAATATGTGTTTTTTTTAAACACAGTAGTTAGTAGAGCCTGCTTCTTATATTGAAACTTAATTTACTGACCAGAAATCTTCACTGACAGAATATTTCAGAGGAAAACATAATTAACTACAGAACCTTTTGTATATATATTATTGGCTCTTGGTATTTAAAAAAAAAGAACACACACAATCTCAGCAGTCACTGACACTTTGACTTAGATCAAGCTCAAAAAATATTTTTTTTATTAGTTAAAAGTTGATAAATAAATAATCAAATATTTCCTATGAACTTTATGATTCCAATATAAAACAGTAATATTTATCAAATAACGACAGCCTTTCGTACATGTGATTTCAATGTGAAATGCCGTTATTATCCAGGCTATGGATTCACCACTAAATGGCTGCCGTGTTTAATCTCCCAATGGTTGATGTGTTGTTACTAAACTCATTTGATCATCCAGATCATGTCGTGTCCATCTGAGGTTTTATTTTCCTTTTTTTTTTACAATCCTTCTCGCGTTCTTTCTTTAATAAATCTAATGTCATTTTGTTGTTGATCAGATTCGTCAAATCATGCAGGAGTGTGAAGTTACAAGAGAGAACGTTCCCCTGTCTGGATTTCCCCATCAGATTAAACTTTTATTCTTCGTTCATGTGGTGGTTGATCCACTACCAAACACCAACCCTCTACTTCACACATTTTTCACGCCAAAACACGTTCATACTGATTTTATAAATCTTCCAGACACGTTCTCGTTATTGTAACGACCCCAAAGACAACAATATCACATCCATTCCACAACAGGCGACAGCTTTTAATCCCCCCCTCCATCGCCTCAACTTAAATGAATAAAAACTGATTGCCGATAATATCCGATGTCGCGTCTTACCAGAGCAAAAAGATTTGTGAGGCAATCCTCCAAAGAGCAGCCGTTTCCAGACGGGTTTGGGTGACTCATGGTCACTCCATGTTCTTTTAAATCTAAATGATATCCGACAGAATGTTATTATTAAAATTCCGAGTGGAAACCTCAAAAAATAAATGTCCATGGTTGAATTCTTGACATAATATGGCTGACCGTAATGGCGACTCGATAGGAACAACAAGGCGGTAAGGAAAACCTCCTATGATTGGTTAGCTCCAGTCACATGACTCACCATCATCATGTTATGCCGTCTCGGCATGGAAAGTAGGCGACCACAAACTTCTATCTGTCCATGTTTCTGCCTCTTTAGCCGCAATCTGATTTCTAAGATGACGCTCAGTGAGACCATTGATTATTTATTGTTCATTATGAAGAATCATTGCACTTCGCGTAAACCCATAGGTACTCCCTCTCCTTAGCAAAGACAATGAATAATATACATCATACATGTTGATAGTTGATAGGTAACCGATGGTACAACAAACATACCCAACATGAACAACTTATCAAAAGCAAGGAAGAAGGCTAAATGCATTTATTGTTGGTATTACCTGGAAGGATAAAGTGCCAAATGTAAAGGTCCTTTTCCACCTTTAGAATCATCAGTTTCTCAATGTATACATCATTGTCCAACCATTCTCCTCATGAACGAAGAACAAACTTGACAATGTCCTCTCTGCCCAGAGTCAGGCCACGCTCAATGTCAGAGCTGCCAGCGAGCTTATCTATTTCATTGCCGTGTACACCAGCCCGCCATGGACAGTACACTCAGGTTAACGCGCTCACTGTAGAGCCATCTAGGGGCTGCATCCACTCCTGCCGCAGACACTGTCTGTCAATCTTCTGTAGCATCATTTGCGAGTCCGTCACCAAGACTGCATGACCCACGTTCTATGTAACCAAACATATTATCACCGCCGTTGCTGTTGCTATCTCCATTTTCATGCTGGACACCGTAACTGTCAGATTCCTAGCCACTTCTCTGCCATTTAGGTATGTACACAAAACGCCAACCACTGCGCTGTCCACGGGATACAAAACTGTCTTTCTTCTGCCTGTGCTGCTTACTTTTAAGCCTGAAAACATCATCTCCACCTGCATACACGGTACCTTTATTGTGATGTTATGTTGTAGTTATGGAAGGCCCCGGAATCACAGCAAACGAATTAAAATACATATTTTATATGTATATATACCAGTGGCTCAACGCCCATGCCAGTGGAATCATCCGAATTAATATCTCATCTCCCAAACAAAAAAGGTAGCTGCAGTCCCCATCATAGCAGTCTCGCACACGACAAAAGACATAAGGCGAATGACTTGGTAAAATCAGATAGACACAGCAGGAAAAAAGCCAGAAAACGAACAAATATTATGAAGAAATTAGCAGGAGCGGACTGGGGGGCAGACAGTAATATTTTGAAAAGACTATACGTAGGAAGAGTCAGACCAGTTCTAGAGTATGGAGTCACAGCCTGGACTATGGTTTCCAAATCACACCTTAGCAAAATTAACAGAACACAGAACCAAGCTGCCCGTATCATCACTGGTGCTATGAAATCTACACCTATCAAGACTCTAGAAACATTAACAGGTTACAACCCTTAGATGACAGACGGGTCACTAAAGTATTGCAAGAAGCGGAGAAATATAGACGGCTCCTTAGCCACCCCATGCACCAAAGAATAACTGGTTCCGGAATTGTACGACTAAAGAGGAGCAACTTCGCTGCAATTGCCAATGAACTGGAGACCCAGTACTTTCCAAACAATATCGAAACCCTTGGGCCCATCTGATATGTCTCCTCATGGAAAACATAAAATACCAGAACTTAAGGAAAATATAACAGAAATCATGGAAAAAAGCACCCAATCAGACAC
The DNA here is from genome assembly GCA_032433765.1 of Megaustenia siamemsis. Lineage (NCBI taxonomy): Eukaryota > Metazoa > Mollusca > Gastropoda > Stylommatophora > Ariophantidae > Megaustenia > Megaustenia siamemsis. The sequence goes on along the minus strand of JAVIAB010000026.1, from coordinate 636,206 downwards.
ATAAAGAAAACACGTAGTAGAAAAACACATACACGATACCTACCCACAGGACTCTTGGTCCAACATATACACAGATGGCTTTGTTACAAATGCCACCAAAAATGGAGGGGGATGTGTGTTCTTGACGCTGAATAATCAGGACGAGATCACCAAGTCAATAGCTACTGGAAAATTCTCAAACAAATTTAAAGCAGAAACTGCGGACATCAGAGATGCTGCAACACTGGCTACTCAACACAAAAATAACATGCACAATAAATGGTGATTCTGACTGATGCACTGTCAGTATCATCAGCTCTAAAAAGCCCGAAGAACAATGAACTAGATGACTTGAGAACAACTCTGGACCAACTGTGCAATAACTTCCAGAGAGTAGTCATTCAGTGGATACCATCACACTGTAATATACACGGGATGGAACGCACAGACAAATTAGCTAAATAGAGAGGGAGATTACCACAAGAGAACCATCCGCTCAGTTATGATGAAGCCAAATCCATCCTCAAGGGTCAGCTCCATGAAAATGGAAACGAGAACACCCAAAGCATAACGAGAGTGACGGATACCACCAACTATCAAGGAGGGATCAAGTCATCATACTTCGCTACGCACTGGCCACAATAGAATGAGAAATCACATGTTCACCAAATTCAAAATAGGTATAACCAGCCTATGCCACTGTACACTGGACAATATGACTACAAAACATGTTTCTACAGGATTGCCCCCAGTACACAGACCTGAGAAGAGCAATGTGGTCCACGCCACTTCCCTGGAAGAAAAAACTATATGGGGCAATCGATTCGCTTAAACAGACAGCTGCCTTCATGAGAGAGTCTGGAATCCTACTCTGATTGAGACTTGATCGCAGAGGGAGATACGCCAACTAAGTTTCTCGTTCTGGCTGTGCTCATCTTAACTCCCATCTTTTTCATCAATTATACATATATGCCCCCTCTCTGTATAATTGTAGAACCCTCTAATCAATGTCCACTACCCGTACTTTTGCCCTCCCGTCACGATGGTCCCCTCACCACACTCCGAGCGAGGCCATTTCGTTTCCGGACCTAGTCACAACAGCTAGAAGTTGAGCCCTTTTATTCTAACGCCATGTATTTTGTTGTGATATCTTTGTATTAGTTAACATGTGGTGCTATCGTAAACAGCAAGGAAGAAAATTGATTAATTCGCAACAAAATGCTACAGATAAAACCTTCAGATACCTTGGATAATTAAAAAGAGCAATGAAGACATATTAAAAGGTTTAAACATTAAAAAGAACTGGCCTTATAAACACCATTCTACAGAGGAATTACAAATACTATGGCCATGTTAAAAGACACATCCGGCTGGAAAGAACAATAATGGAAGGTGTGGTTCCTGGGTGACGCATCAGGGGCCGACCAAGAAGAAGGTGGTTTCAAGACATCAAGATCTTGAAGATGACAACAGAAGTGTGGGAGATCTGGCTAGAAACAGATATTCTTTTAGACGGGCTGTGGTGAATGTAACGTTCTGTGGGAGATCTGGCTAGAGACAGAGATTCTTTCACACGGGCTGTGGTGAATGCAACGTTCTGTGGGAGATCTGGCTAGACACAGATATTCTTTTAGACGGGCTGTGGTGAATGCAACATTCTGTGGGAGATCTGCCTAGAGGCAGAGATTCTTTCACACGGGCTGTGATAAGAGCAACGTTCTGTTGGAGATCTGGCTAGAGACAGAGATTCTTTCAGACGGGCTGTGGTGAATGCAACGTTCTGTTGGAGATCTGGCTAGAGACAGAGATTCTTTCAGACGGGCTGTGGTGAATGCAACGTTCTGTTGGAGATCTGGCTAGACACAGAGATTCTTTCAGACGGGCTGTGGTGAGAGCAAACGTTCTGTGGTAGATCTGGCTAGAGACAGAGATTCTTTCAGACGGGCTGTGGTGAATGCAACGTTCTGTGGTAGGTCTGGCTAGAGACAGAGATTCTTTCAGACGGGCTGTGGTGAATGCAACGTTCTGTGGAGATCTGGCTAGAGACAGAGATTCTTTCAGACGGGCTGTGGTGAATGCAACGTTCTGTGGAGATCTGGCTAGACACAGAGATTCTTTCAGACGGGCTGTGGTGAATGCAACGTTCTGTTGGAGATCTGGCTAGAGACAGAGATTCTTTCAGACGGGCTGTGGTGAATGCAACGTTCTGTTGGAGATCTGGCTAGAGACAGAGATTCTTTCACACGGGCTGTGGTGAATGCAACGTTCTGTGGAGATCTGGCTAGAGACAGAGATTCTTTCAGACGGGCTGTGGTGAATGCAACGTTCTGTGGTAGATCTGGCTAGAGACAGTGATTCTTTCAGACGGGTTGTGGTGAATGCAACGTTCTGTTGGAGATCTGGCTAGAGACAGAGATTCTTTCAGACGGGCTGTGGTGAATACAACGTTCTGTTGGAGATCTGGCTAGACACAGAGATTCTTTCAGACGGGCTGTGGTGAATGCAACGTTCTGTGGTAGATCTGGCTAGAGACAGAGATTCTTTCAGACGGGCTGTGGTAGAGCAACGTTCTGTGGGAGATCTGGCTAGACACAGAGATTCTTTCAGACGGGCTGTGGTGAGAGCAACGTTCTGTGGTAGATCTGGCTAGAGACAGAGATTCTTTCAGACGGGCTGTGGTGAATGCAACGTTCTGTTGGAGATCTGGCTAGAGACAGAGATTCTTTCAGACGGGCTGTGGTGAATGCAACGTTCTGTTGGAGATCTGGCTAGAGACAGAGATTCTTTCAGACGGGCTGTGGTGAATGCAAAGTTCTGTTGGAGATCTGGCTAGACACAGAGATTCTTTCAGACGGGCTGTGGTGAATGCAACGTTCTGTTGGAGATCTGGCTAGACACAGAGATTCTTTCAGACGGGCTGTGGTGAATGCAACGTTCTGTTGGAGATCTGGCTAGAGACAGAGATTCTTTCAGACGGGCTGTGGTGAATGCAACGTTCTGTTGGAGATCTGGCTAGAGACAGAGATTCTTTCAAACGGGCTGTGGTGAATGCAACGTTCTGTGGTAGATCTGGCTAGAGACAGAGATTCTTTCAGACGGGCTGTGGTGAGATCAACGTTCTGTGGGAAATCTGGCTAGACACAGAGATTCTTTCAGTCGGGCTGTGGTGAGAGCAACGTTCTGTGGGAGATCTGGCTAGACACAGAGATTCTTTCAGACGGGCTGTGGTGAGAGCAACGTTCTGTGGGAGATCTGGCTAGACACAGATATTCTTTCAGATGGGCTTTGGTTAATGCAACGTTCTGTGGGAGATCTGGCTAGAGACAGAGATTCTTTCAGACGGGCTGTGGTGAGATCAACGTTCTGTGGGAAATCTGGCTAGACACAGAGATTCTTTCAGTCGGGCTGTGGTGAGAGCAACGTTCTGTGGGAGATCTGGCTAGACACAGAGATTCTTTCAGACGGGCTGTGGTGAGAGCAACGTTCTGTGGGAGATCTGGCTAGACACAGATATTCTTTCAGATGGGCTTTGGTTAATGCAACGTTCTGTGGGAGATCTGGCTAGAGACAGAGATTCTTTAAGACGGCTGTGATGAATGCAACGTTCTGTTGGAGATCTGGCTAGAGACAGAGATTATTTCAGACGGGCTGTGGTGAATGCAACTTTCTGTGGGAGATCTGGCTAGAGACAGAGATTCTTTCACACTTCTCTGGTGAATGCAACATTCTGTGGGAGATCTGGCTAGAGACAGAGATTCTTTAAGACGGGCTGTGATGAATGCAATGTTCTGCAAAGGACATATGACCTGACGATGATAATGTAGTGTTAACTGTGTACCTGACGATGATAATGTAGTGTTAACTGTGTACCTGACGATGATAATGTAGTGTTAACTGTGTACATGACGATGATAATGTAGTGTTAACTGTGTACCTGACGATGATAATGTAGTGTTAACTGTGTACCTGACGATGATAATGTAGTGTTAACTGTGTCAGGCTATTACAAATAACATAGTTATGGTTACATAATACGGAAATACTGACCGGAACTAAAAAAAAAAGTAGTATCAAATATAAAGACTATGTCTAGCCCAGAAGCCCACTACTCGTGTCAATAAAAGCCGTTTGTTTTAAATTTTGCTTACAAAGTTGGGATGGTGGGGGGGGGGGGGGAGGCAACTGAGAGCGGCCAACGACTCATAGCTGATTGTGTGCGTCAGGATCGACAAGCAAGAGAGCTGAACCTGACCCTATTCCACCTCAAAGCAGTTCTCCTGGAGACCAACGATCAAATCTAACCAAGCGACTACGGACCGAAGCGGGAGGGTAACCCGGTACTCAAACTCAAGAATGCCGTGCTGACGTCAGATTGTTGATCCGGGAGGCACAAATGTCACAACGTTGCTGCGGAACACAACGCAACTAAATACGTCCATTAGCGTCATTTTAAGGGTGGACGATGAAGAGATTTGGTCGCAGATTGAAAGTAAAAGATAAAGAATATTTACGTTGAAGAAAGATTTCTTAGAGAAATATGGATTCATCAACAGTGGATAGTGGGATAGACTGACTGCTGGATAGACTAACTGTGGGATAGACTAACTGTGGGATAGACTGACTGTGGGATAGACTGACTGTAGGATAGACTGACTGTGGGATAGACTGACTGTGGGATAGACTGACTGTGGGATAGACTAACTTTGGGATAGACTAACTGTGGGATAGACTAACTGTGGGATAGACTAACTGTGGGATAGACTCACTGTAGGATAGACTAACTGTGGGATAGACTGACTGTGGGATAGACTAATTGTGGGATAGACTAACTTTGGGATAGACTAGCTGTGGGATAGACTAACTGTGGGATAGACTAACTTGGGATAGACTAACTGTGGGATAGACTAACTGTTAGATAGACTAACTTTGGGATAGACTAACTGTGGGATAGACTAACTTTGGGATAGACTAACTTTGGGATAGACTAACTTTGGGATAGACTAACTTTGGATAGACTAACTGTTAGATAGACTAACTTTGGGATAGACTAACTGTGGGATAGACTAACTGTGGGATAGAGCAACTGTGAGATAGATTAACTGTTGGATAGACAAACTTTGGGATAGACTAACTATGGGATAGACTAACTGTGGGATAGACTAACTGTGGGATAGACTAACTGTTGGATAGACTAAGTTTGGGATAGACTAACTGTGGCATAGACTAAATGTGGATAGTCAAACTGTGGGATAGATTGTGGCATAGACTAACTTTGGGATAGACTAACTGTTGGATAGACTAACTTTGGGATAGACTAACTATGGGATAGACTAACTGTGGATAGTCAAACTGTGGGATAGACTGTGGAATAGACTAACTGTGAGATAGACTAACTGTGGGATATACCAACTGTGGGATATACCAACTGTGAGATAGACTAACTGTGGAATATACCAACTGTGGGATATACCAAATGTGATATAGACTAACTGTGGGATATACCAACTGTGAGATAAACTAACTATGGATAGTCAAACTGTGGGATAGACTAACTGTGGGATATACCAACTGTGAGATAGACTAAATGTGGGATAGACTAACTGTGAGATAAACTAACTGTGGATAGTCAAACTGTGAGATAGACTAACTGTGGGATATACCAACTGTGAGATAGACTAAATGTGGGATATACCAACTGTGAGATAAACTAACTGTGGGATATACCAACTGTGAGATAGACAAATGTGGGATATACCAACTGTGAGATAAACTAACTGTGGATAGTCAAACTGTGAGATAGACTAACTGTGGGATATACCAACTGTGAGATAGACTAAATGTGGGATAGACTAACTGTGAGATAAACTAACTGTGGATAGTCAAACTGTGGGATAGACTAATTATCAGTAGTCAAAATGTGAGATAGACTAACTGTGAGATAGACTAACTGTGGGATAGACTAACTGTGGAATAGACCAACTATGAGATAGACTAACTGTGGGATAGATTAACTGTGGGATAGACTAACTGTGGGATAGACCAACTGTGAGATGGACTAACTGTGGATAGACTAACTGTGGGATAGGCCAACTGTATGATAGACCACCTTTGGGATAGAATACTGTGGAATAGACTACCTGTGGAATAGACTACCCGTGGAATAGACTACCTGTGGAATAGACTACCCGTGGAATAGACTACCTGTGGAATAGACTACCTGTGGAATAGACTACATGTGGAATAGACTACCTGTGGAATAGACTACCCGTGGAATAGACTACCTGTGGAATAGACTACCTGTGGAATAGACTACCCGTGGAATAGACTAACTGTGGAATAGACTACCTGTGGAATAGACTACCCGTGGAATAGACTACCTGTGGAATAGACTACCTGTGGAATAGACTACATGTGGAATAGACTACCCGTGGAATAGACTAACTGTGAAATAGACTACCTGTGGAATAGACTAACTGTGAAATAGACTACCTGTGGAATAGACTACCTGTGGAATAGACTACCTGTGGAATAGACTAACTGTGAAATAGACTACCTGTGGAATAGACTACCTGTGGAATAGACTAACTGTGAAATAGACTAATTGTAGAATAGACTAACTGTGAAATAGACTACCTGTGGAATAGACTACCCGTGAAATAGACTAATTGTAGAATAGACTACCTGTGGAATAGACTAACTGTGAAATAGACTACCTGTGGAATAGACTAACTGTGAAATAGACTACCCGTGGAATAGACTAACTGTGAAATAGACTACCTGTGGAATAGACTACCTGTGGAATAGACTACCCGTGGAATAGACTAATTGTAGAATAGACTACCTGTGGAATAGACTACCTGGGAAATAGACTAATTGCGGAATAGACTACCTGTGGAATAGACTACCTGTGAATTAAACTACATGTGAAATAGACTACCTGTGAATTAAACTACATGTGGGATAGACTACCTGTGAATTAAACTACATGTGGAATAAACTACCTGTGAATTAAACTACATGTGGAATAGACTATCTGGGAATTAAACTACATGTAGAATAGACTGCCTGTGAATTAAACTACATGTGGAATAGACTGCCTGTGAATTAAACTACATGTAGAATAGACTATCTGGGAATTAAACTACATGTAGAATAGACTGCCTGTGAATTAAACTACATGTGGAATAGACTGCCTGTGAATTAAACTACATGTAGAATAGACTGCCTGTGAAATAAACTACATGTGGAATATACTTCCTGTGAATTAGACTACATGTGGAATAGACTACCTGTGAATTAAACTACACGTGGAATAGACTTCCTGTGAATTAGACTACATGTGGAATAGACTTCCTGTGAATTAAACTACACGTGGAATAGACTACCTGTGAATTAAACTACACGTGGAATAGACTTCCTGTGAATTAGACTACATGTGGAATAGACTTCCTGTGAATTAAACTACACGTGGAATAGACTTCCTGTGAATTAGACTACATGTGGAATAGACTCCCTGTGAGATAGACCAACCGCAGGATTGATTAACAAATGTATACACATATGTAGGTAGGAGTCTGCGTGAGGGTAAACATATGTAAACAAATGTGGTAATGAAGGCCAAAGCGACATATCTGCAATACGAATAAGTTATGGGGGTCTCTGTAGCCGAGTTGGGAATACCACCCGACTGGGGGCAACCGACGTTCGGACAACCCGTGTTTGATTTCTGATGGACGTAGTGAGAGTTGTACTGGTGGTTGGGAAAACAAAAACCGCGGTCGACCCAGCCGCTGGCAGAAATTGGTACCAGGGTAGTACTCTGGGAAGGTGAGGAATACCGCCTCGCATCGTGAGTTTCGATGCTTGAAGCGACACTATCTAGAAGTCTCAAAACTTCTTGATACGCGACCGAGCACATATGGGTGGAAACTCGTGTGTTAAGACGTTGATGCAAGTCTCGTACTTGACCTGACTTGAACGTTGATGCAAGTCTCGTACTTGACCTTGACCTGAACGTTGATGCAAGTCTCGTACTTGACCTTGACCTGAACGTTGATGCAAGTCTCGTACTTGACCTTGACCTGAACGTTGATGCAAGTCTCGTACTTGACCTTGACTTGAAGGTTGATGCAAGTCTCGTACTTGACCTTGACTTTATTAATTTGGTGGCAACTTCTTACTTCTTTCCTCATCTGCCTTTCAGCTTCGAGAGGAGACATACTTTGCGGTCTTTTACTCTTCTCATGGCCTCTCCTGCTGTTATGTTTCCTAGTGTTTCTAATATTCCATCAATCCATCTTTTGCTCTTCTGTTGGCCTCTCCTACTGTTATGTTTACTAGTGTTTCTAATATTCCATCAATCCATCTTTTACTCTTCTCATGGCCTCTCCTGCTGTTATGTTTCCTAGTGTTTCTAATATTCCATCAATCCATCTTTTGCTCTTCTGTTGACCTCTCCTGCTGTTATGTTTCCTAGTGTTTCTAATATTCCATCAATCCATCTTTTGCTCTTCTGTTGATCTCCTGCAGTTATGTTTCCTAGTGTTTCTAATATTCCATCAATCCATCTTTTGCTCTTCTCTTGGTCTCTCCTGCTGTTATGTTTCCTAGTGTTTCTAATATTCCATCAATCCATCTTTTGCTCTTCTGTTGATCTCCTGCTGTTATGTTTCCTAGTGTTTCTAATATTCCATCAATCCATCTTTTGCTCTTCTGTTGACCTCTCCTGCTGTTATGTTTCCTAGTGTTTCTAATATTCCATCAATCCATCTTTTGCTCTTCTGTTGACCTCTCCTGCTGTTATGTTTCCTAGTGTTTCTAATATTCCATCAATCCATCTTTTGCTCTTCTGTTGACCTCTCTGCTATGTTTCCTAGTGTTTCTAATATTCCATCAATCCATCTTTTGTTCTTCTGTTGACCTCTCCTGCTGTTATGTTTCCTAGTGTTTCTAATATTCCATCAATCCATCTTTTGCTCTTCTGTTGACCTCTCCTGCTGTTATGTTTCCTAGTGTTTCTAATATTCCATCAATCCATCTTTTGCTCTTCTGTTGACCTCTCCTGCTGTTATGTTTCCTAGTGTTTCTAATATTCCATCAATCCATCTTTTGCTCTTCTGTTGACCTCTCCTGCTGTTATGTTTCCTAGTGTTTCTAATATTCCATCAATCCATCTTTTGCTCTTCTGTTGATCTCCTGCAGTTATGTTTCCTAGTGTTTCTAATATTCCATCAATCCATCTTTTGCTCTTCTCTTGGTCTCTCCTGCTGTTATGTTTCCTAGTGTTTCTAATATTCCATCAATCCATCTTTTGCTCTTCTGTTGATCTCCTGCTGTTATGTTTCCTAGTGTTTCTAATATTCCATCAATCCATCTTTTGCTCTTCTGTTGACCTCTCCTGCTGTTATGTTTCCTAGTGTTTCTAATATTCCATCAATCCATCTTTTGCTCTTCTGTTGACCTCTCCTGCTGTTATGTTTCCTAGTGTTTCTAATATTCCATCAATCCATCTTTTGCTCTTCTGTTGACCTCTCCTGCTATGTTTCCTAGTGTTTCTAATATTCCATCAATCCATCTTTTGTTCTTCTGTTGACCTCTCCTGCTGTTATGTTTCCTAGTGTTTCTAATATTCCATCAATCCATCTTTTGCTCTTCTGTTGACCTCTCCTGCTGTTATGTTTCCTAGTGTTTCTAATATTCCATCAATCCATCTTTGCTCTTCTGTTGACCTCTCCTGCTGTTATGTTTCCTAGTGTTTCTAATATTCCATCAATCCATCTTTTGCTCTTCTGTTGATCTCCTGCAGTTATGTTCCTAGTGTTTCTAATATTCCATCAATCCATCTTTTGCTCTTCTCTTGGTCTCTCCTGCTGTTATGTTCCTAGTGTTTCTAATATTCCATCAATCCATCTTTTGCTCTTCTGTTGATTCCTGCTGTTATGTTTCCTAGTGTTTCTAATATTCCATCAATCCATCTTTGCTCTTCTGTTGACCTCTCCTGCTGTTATGTTTCCTAGTGTTTCTAATATTCCATCAATCCATCTTTTGCTCTTCTGTTGACCTCTCCTGCTGTTATGTTTCCTAGTGTTTCTAATATTCCATCAATCCATCTTTTGCTCTTCTGTTGACCTCTCCTGCTGTTATGTTTCCTAGTGTTTCTAATATTCCATCAATCCATCTTTTGCTCTTCTGTTGACCTCTCCTGCTATGTTTCCTAGTGTTTCTAATATTCCATCAATCCATCTTTTGTTCTTCTGTTGACCTCTCCTGCTGTTATGTTTCCTAGTGTTTCTAATATTCCATCAATCCATCTTTTGCTCTTCTGTTGACCTCTCCTGCTGTTATGTTTCCTAGTGTTTCTAATATTCCATCAATCCATCTTTTGCTCTTCTGTTGACCTCTCCTGCTGTTATGTTTCCTAGTGTTTCTAATATTCCATCAATCCATCTTTTGCTCTTCTGTTGATCTCCTGCTGTTATGTTTCCTAGTGTTTCTAATATTCCATCAATCCATCTTTTGCTCTTCTCTTGGTCTCTCCTGCTGTTATGTTTCCTAGTGTTTCTAATATTCCATCAATCCATCTTTTGCTCTTCTGTTGATCTCCTGCTGTTATGTTTCCTAGTGTTTCTAATATTCCATCAATCCATCTTTTACTCTTCTCTTGGTCTCTCCTGCTGTTATGTTTCTAGTGTTTCTAATATTCCATCAATCCATCTTTTCCGTCTTCAATACTTGGGTCTCGCAACGTTTATTGAAAGTTGTTGTGTCGTTTTGTCTTTCTATCTTGTCACGCGGCCAAACCATTTTATTTGTTGTTTCTTTATGTATTCTATGGCTAGATTTATTCCTAGCTTTTTTCTCAGTTCATCATTTGTAATCTTATCTGTCAGGTTGTTTCTTATCATTCGTTGAACACATTTCATCTCGGTAAACAAAAAAAGTCAAGTATAGTGACCCGTCACGCCAAGTGGCGTTTTGAAGGACCTTCCACACATGATTTGTTATTTCGTCCGTGCCGCTGTACTTTTCCATGGAGAAAACACAAAAAAACATCCGGTAACCATTTAAGGCTGGGTGAACCCAGAAACCGTCCATCGGGATCTAACTCGACCTCTTGTCCTTTGTAGTCCAGCTCTCTAACCACTGAGTTATCGCGGTTCCTATTCCATCTCAGTGGTGGTTATTTTTCCTTTATTTTTTGTGTCTTCATTTTTCCCTTGTGGTGATAGAAAAGTAACTATACCGGAAGTAGTAAAAACCACGTGTTTCTCCATCTCGTCACTTCCGCTTTTACACCTTCGGATGTCACAGAAAATACCCCGTTCAAGTTCCCGTCCTTCAACTAATTCATGTTGTTGGAACATTTCTTTGATATTTACACAAGTAATTTGTATACTGTAATCACACTGTTTAAATCAATCTGCCTGTGAGGCGAGGGACCCTTGTGCACACGGCTACCTGGGAAAAATGGATTAACACGCAAAATTCAGTTCCTAGTCTCTAAGGTCAGAGATGAAAGCTGACGAACGAAAGAACAACAACAACAACAACAAATCAATCCAAAAAAATCCGTTTTGATGCTTTTCTGGGAACATCGGCCATAGACAAGATCAATCCATCCATTCATCCATCCATCCATCCATCCATCCATCCATCCATCCATCCATCCATCCATCCATCCATATTCTTGGACATTTTCTCTAATTCTCTCGTCTAGACCACAGACAAGGTTTCTCCATCCATCTCTATTTTTGGACATTTTCTCTATTCATTTACATTTTCTCAGCTCCCTGTGGAGCATAGGTCTTCAACAAACACTTTCATCTCCCTGCTGTGGAGCATAGGTCTTCAACAAATACGTTCATCTCCCTGTGGAGCATAGGTCTTCAACAAACACTTTCTCCTGAGAAATCCCATCTCTGTGGCCTCTAATCGTCTTTTCATTTGTTTGTCTACTGTCCATGATTTGCTTCCATAGGTACCAATTGGTTCTATATAGCACCGATGAACTCTCTTTCTCACTTCTATTGACATAGATTTGTTGCATAAGATATTTTTCATTTTCTGAAATGCTATTTGGCCTCAGCTATTCTACTTTTTATTTCTGTGGTACATCTCCCATCTGATGTTATTATTGTGCCCAAGTATTTGACGCTCACCACTTGTTTTAGATCTGTCCTGTTTATTTTATGCTGCATGCTGGTGATGTTTGTTTCTTTGGTACGACCACTACTTCTGTTTTCTTACTATTCAGACTTAGACCTATCTTGTTGCTTTCTTTTACTATTGTGTCTATCATTTCTTGTCGTTCATTCTCTATTAAACATCTATAAATAAAAACTAATGTTCCAGTTGGTTAGTCATTTTAAAATAAATAACGAATTATTTTGTTACAAATGATAAAATGTGTCGTTAAAGTGCCAGCATTATTATTTATTCCTGGGACACTAGATGCTCACTACCCAAGACGCCGGTCTCGAGCCAGAGAGGTTGTAAGTTCAAATCTCGGTTGCAGCAGTTGTAGTTGTTATTTGTGATTTCTCTCTGCGGCAACCACCTCTGGTCTCAGCAGCGGGGCCCGGCTTGAAACGTCAATTAGGAAGCGAAGGCGCGCCTCACAGCAGCAGAGCTGGAAGTTGTCAGCGACCCACAGCTGATGCCAGGATCGGTGAGCCAGAACCATCTAGACCCTGCTCCACCTCTCCGTGGTGCCTCACAGCAGCAGAGCTGGAAGTTGTCAGCGATCCACAGCTGATGGCTTGCGCCAGGATCGGTGAGCCAGAACCATCCAGACCCTGCTCCACCTCTCCGTGGTGCCTCACAGCAGCAGAGCTGGAAGTTGTCAGCGATACACAGCTGATGGCTTGCGCCAGGATCGGTGAGCCAGAACCATCCAGACCCTGCTCCACCTCTCCGTGGTGCCTCACAGCAGCAGAGCTGGAAGTTGTCAGCGATCCACAGCTGATGGCTTGCGCCAGGATGGGTGAGCCAGAACCATCCAGACCCTGCTCCACCTCTCCGTGGTGCCTCTAGTAACAGAGTAACCTGTGTAGTCTGGCCAAGTGAGTAGGGATAGAAGAGAGAAAACAACCCGGTACTCAAAAAATGTCATGCTGAAGTCGGATGTGTTGGGCCGAAAGGCGTATATGTCACAGTTATACCGTAAACCACAACACAACGCAGACACGCCCACTTAGCGTCCTTTTAAGGGCGGATGATGAAGACGTACACTCCTTTAGTCATCGGGCGAACGCAAGCAAACGTCAATTACTCATAGACGGAAAAAATATGAGTACCTCCGAAGTCGGAGTTATCTGCCTGTACGGCGAGGGACCCCTGTGCATACGGGTGCCAGAGGGCAAAAAAAAAACTGGATAAACAAGCAAAATTCAGTTCCTTGTCTCTAGAGAATCACGGACAGTAGACACACAAATGAAGAGGCCACAGAGATGGGATTTCTCAGAAGAATGTTGAAAGTTCCCTGGACAGCTAAAAAGACCAATGAGGAAATTCTCAAAGAGGTCAACACAAAAAGGGAACTCATGAAAAACATCAGAAAGAAATAATCAACATTTTTTTGGCACATCATGAGAGGAGGAAAGTTGGAATACTTGGTTACAACAGGAAAATACAGGGAAAGAGAGATCGTGGACGACAAAGAGAGAAAATACTGGATAGCTTTGTGTCATGGCGTAGAAAACAGTCAACAACAGAACTGATACGATGCACTGTAGATAGAAGATTGTGGAAGGGCATGATCGCCTACGCCAACCGGTAAGGCACATGATGATGATGATGATGTCTTAGAGACTTCGCCATAGGTGGAAGCTGGCGAAAATAAAAATAAAAAAATACGAAATCACGTCATGTATATTTTGACTATACTCTACACTTGGTCCTATGATCTGTTAAAAAAAAAAAAAAAAGTAAAGTACCCCGGTCACTCATTTTCACTCTTACCGATTAAGACTGTATCATCATCATACCTTAAATTATTTATATTATGACCTCCAATTGTTATTCCAGGCATGCCCCTTATGGATCTTAAAATAATCTCACTATAAATATTAAACAAATCTGGTGACAGCACACAACCTTGTCTAACACCCTGTTTTATTTGTTGAAACATTCCCAATTGGTTTCCAGTTCTTATGGCCGCTGTTTGTTGCCAGTACATGTTCTTTATTATTCTTAGATCTTTGCTGTCTACGTTTATGCTTTCTAAAATGTTGATTATTTCTTGGTGCTTTACTTTGTCAAATGCCTTGGTGTAATCTATGAAACATAGGTATAGATCTGTTTTCACCTCTATGGCTCTTTCTACTAAAGATCTTATGATATAAATGGCATTGCTTGTTCCTTTATCTCTAACAAAACCCCACTGTTCATCGCTAATTTCTGGACTGATTTTGTTTCGCACTCTTCGCATGGTGATTCTTAGTAATATCTTAGGAATATGACTCATAAGGCTTATTGTGCGATGATCATAGCATTCAATCGCACCCGATTTATTTGGTAGGGCGTTGAATGTTGATTTGAGCATGTCGTCTGGTATATATCCGCTGTTGTAGATATCATTCAATATTTTTGTTATTATTTCTATTCCAAAATCACCCATGGCTTCAATCTCTTCTTTAGTTATATTATCTGGTCCAGGAGCTTTGCCTGCTTTCATATTGCGCAAGGCATCTTCCACTTCTTCTCTGAGTATTTCTGGTCCTTTATCCTTAATATTTACTTCCGTTCGTTCATCATTATAAAGATCCTTAATGTATTCTGTCCATCGTTCCATTATGTTTTCTTGATCAATCAACAGTTCTCCTTCCTTTGATCTTAGACATCCGGTTTTTTATTGCGTTTTTCTTCCTGTTAATTCCTCAATTTGTTTGTATATAGCTTTAGCATCTCCTTTTTGTTGCATTTCAATCTCTTTGCATCTCTCTTTTAGCCATGCTTCTTTTGCTTCATTGCACTTTACTACAATTTCTTTATTTAATTTCTTATACTCATCTTTATTTTATTTATTTCTTCTTCTTGTATCCATTAGCTGCAAAATGTCATCTGTCAACCATTTCTTTCTTGAATTTGTCCTCACTGGTGGTATGAACTCTTTGATGTTTGTTGCATTGATTCTTTTAGCATTTCCCACTGTTCATCAATGCTTTGTATCTTCTCTATTGCATTGTACTGGTTCTGAATTGTGATTTTATATTTGTCTTGCTGCTTCTTGTCTGATTTTAGTAAATCTAAATTTAACTTGATGTTAACTGAGGCTCGTTTTGTTGTTTTTAATTTTACTCTAAGCTTTCCCACAACAGGTACATGATCACTATTGCAATCTGCCCCTGGTCTAGTTTTCACACACACCAGACTGTTTCTAAATCTATTGCTTATCATTATATAATCAATTTGATTACGTGCGTTATCCCCTGGGCTTTTCCATGTCCACAGACGTCTTGGATGTTGCTTAAACCAGGTGTTTCCTATCATCATGTTGTGTGTTCTTGCCCAGTCAATACGTTTCTCACCTCTTTCATTTCTCTCGCCTAAGCCATAATGACCAACTACTTCCTCAACTCTTTCCTTTACTACTTTTGCGTTAAAATCCACTAGAACTATGGTGTTTTCATGTGATTTGCATTTATGAAGTGCCTCATATAACTCGTTGTAAAATTTATCAATTGTTTCCTCTAGACTGTCTGCTGTTGGTGCATAAACTTGTATGTATAAGATTTATGTCTATTGGCTTTCCATTCAATTTCACTAAAAGGACTCTGTCAGATATTGGGTAAAAGCCTTTCACTGTTCTTGCTCTTTCTGCATCCAAGATGATACCTACTCCACTTTGGTGTTCAGTACCTCCAGAATAGATTATTTTATGTTTATCAGAATACATCTCCCCTGATCCGGTGTATCTCATTTCGCAAAGTCCAAGTAATTGGAATACCAGGAAATGAGAAAGCAGATCAGTTGGCGTTTGGCTTTTCGTGGCAAGGCGCTGTGCCACTGAGTACGGGTTCGATCCTGCATTGGTCCATATTTTTTTCTGTTGTTGATTATTTGTAATTTTTTCCGAGTGCTGTAAACATACCTCGTCCTCTGAATTGATTCACTCAGTTGGCAAAGGAAGGTTCAACAGGCACACAACTAGATACACCGGTTACATACCATCATAAGAAACAGATAATCAAATCAATCAGAGGACCACAATCCTCAAATCAGGATGCCTTTCATAATATGAATAGATATGAACAAGTTATCATTATACGCATCAGAACAGGACACAATCGACTCCATAGTCACATGTATACAAAATTCAAGATCGGCACCTCAACTACTTGTACATGTGGACAGGCGCCCCGGACTGCTGAACACATAATTCAAGACTGTACTGAATATAGTAGACTGAGGAAAATCCATTGGCTCATAGATACAACACTACAGACACCCCAGACTGCTGAACACATACTTCAAGACTGTACTGAATATAGTAGGCTGAGGAAAATCCATTGGCTCATAGATACAACACTACAGACACCCCAGACTGCTGAACACATACTTCAAGACTGTACTGAATATAGTAGACTGAGGAAAATCCATTGGCTCATAGATACAACACTACAGGCGCCCCAGACTGCTGAACACATACTTCAAGACTGTACTGAATATAGTAGACTGAGGAAAATCCATTGGCTCATAGATACAACACTACAGACACCCCAGACTGCTGAACACATACTTCAAGACTGTACTGAATATAGTAGACTGAGGAAAATCCATTGGTCCATAGATACAACACTACAGGTGCCACAGACTGCTGAACACATACTTCAAGACTGTACTGAATATAGTAGACTGAGAAAATCCATTGGCCCATAGATACAACACTACAGACAAAACTATATGGGCCACTACAAGAATTACAAAAAGACAGTAAAATGTATACAGGAAACGACATTACAGATATAGACAATACTTCAGGTGAACGGAAGACAGGTATATTTGTGAATGTGCCTTATGGTTTTGTGTTTTTAGCGACTTCGTCTTTACGGTGCAAACACAACTTGTCCTGTCCTTATAAACATCCCTACCACATTTGTATACAAACCAATGAGGTGTGGTTCAAACTGTACTTTGTTACTAACCTGATACCGGAATTCAGCTGTCGAAGTTAAACGGCCAGGTATAGTCACAACGTATGTCATTTCTCATAACGGATTATTGTCAGAAGAAAGTAATTATAATTAACATAAACATCATCAAGTACCGGGCCTGCTGGCGTAGGTGATCATGTCTCCCCACAACTTTCGATCTCGACAGTTATTTATCATTTCTGTTGTTGACCTTCTGCCAAGCCATTCTCTTAAGTTGTCTGGTATTTTTTCTCTTTGCTTCCCTCTATCTCTTCGTCCCTCAATTTTCCCAGTTGTCACAATATACTCCAGCTGTTCCCTTCTCATTACATGGCCAAAAAATGATGATTGTTTCTGCCTAATATTGGAAATTAGCTCTCTTTTTTGCTTTGGCATCTTTCAGAACGTTTTCATTACTCTACATAGCTGTCCATGGTACTCTCAACATTCTTCTGTAAAACCACATTTCTACAGACTCCAGCGATTTTCTTCTCTGTTGTCATATTGACCATGACAATGTGGTCCACACCCACCTCCCTGGAAGAAAAACTATACGGGGCATTCGAATCACTTAAACAGACAGCTGACGTCATAAGAGAGTCTGGAATCCTACTCCAATTGAGACTTGATCGCATATATATATAAATAAATATATATATATATATATATATATATATATATATATATATATATATATATATATATTCCAAGTTCGGCTTACTGGCGGAGCTTCTGAGTTTAGTGCTGTGTGCACACCGTGAGCTGTGTTTTTCATTCGGATCGTGTTTCGATATTTCGTTTGTTTACGATGAATGATGATGTCGTATGATAAGGGACAATTTGGTTACATTCACTTTCGGTGCGGCTACGCCTAATGTCTTTTTGCAGGGGGACTGGTTGGTCTCGAGGCAAGACGCCGGCCTCTAGACAGACAGGTTGTGGGTTCAAATCCCGACTGTACCAGTTGGGATTTTTATTTATGATTTCTCTCTGCGGCAACCACCCCTGGTCTCAGCAACGAGTCCCGGCTTGAAACGTCAATTACTCATCGACGGAAAAAAATATGAGTACCTCCGAAGACGGATTTATCTGCTTGTGTTGCGAAGGAAGGAGGGAGAGATTATGGTTATGGAAGGCCCCGGTACCACTACAAACGAATTCAAATTCGTAATTGCTCAACCGCCCGTGACAGTGGAATTCCCGAATTAACATCTCATCGAATATCCGAACAAAGAAAAGCAGCTGCAGTCCCCATCATAGCAAACACAGCACGCGTCAAAAGACATAAGGCGCATCAGTACCGAAAGTAAACGCAGCTGAACTGTCCTTCGTCATACGATATGGTCTTTCATCGCAAGCAATCGGAATATAGAAAAAGCCGATCCGGGTAATAAACACAGCTCACAGAGTGCACAGGGGAGCCGCGATAGCTCAGTTGTTAGTGAACTGAACTACAAAGGATAAGAGGTAGGGTTCGATTCGAACCAATAGCTTCTAGGTTCACCTAGCCTTAAATGGGTACCTGATTTTTTTTCTGGGAAAGTAATGCGGCACGGGGTCTGCTGCCATGATCTTTTATCAAATCTCGCTATTTGTCTCTGCTCTGTGCAAGCAACTTGAACATTTTGGCGAAATAAAAAAAACAACTCAATTCGTACGATAGCGTCGTACTTTTTACGTGTACAGTTGGTGTTAAGAATGTATAGTTTGCCCGATCAAACAAAAATATTTTGAGGTCGTTATTTTGACGGGTGTATAGCAATCTAGGGTTTCAATAAACAATGAAATGTGTCTGTCAACAAAAAGTTGAAATTCACTGTCTTAGCCATGTCTATGAATCTGCCTGCTGATGCGAGTTTCCCGGAAATACTCCAATACTTGTGACGTCTCAAGCTATAGAGGGACAGTTAATTAACGTCTGAAGTTATAGACGGGACCTCAGTTAATTAACCCACAACCGCCCCTGACCCCAATGCTGAAAACGTCACAACTATTGGTCGGTCACCACCCCTGAGTGTGCAGGATGTTGTTATGTCTGTGGCGACTGTCGTAGCATACGCTGTTAAATATTTTCGTAATAAATATTAAAACATTTTAAATACGATAATAAACACAAACTTTTTATTAAAAAATCAACACATTAATAATTATAAAATACACCCCATACATACACAGCATAATTATGCTGTGTAGAGAAATGAATTCTTTTGAATACGAAACTAAAATGAGGATGGCCATGTTGAATGACGTCACTTGGATGCGCTCCCTCCCCGTGTCTGCTGTGGGCGATAGCGAGGAGACAAAATCATGCAGAATCATTCCATCAAAGAGTTGTGAGTATCCTTTCTCTCATCGTTTTGGAAATATAAATGAGATTGAGAACTGTACTTTTTACCAACATTACTTAGTTTGAACATGTGTGTATCCAGTAGCGTCAATCGGCTAGTGAAGTAGAACCACCCTGTTGCTCTCTTCTTCTTGTCGTGTCTTGTGTTCTCGTTGAATTCGCTCAAACCTTTTCTCGTTTTTCATTGAATAATTATATAATTATACCTCCTCGACTAATATGTCGAATTTAACCATTTTATTTTGTATATTCTGTAAAGCTGAACTATTAGACGATGTATATATAAATTACTATTATTAATTTCCGTATTTTATTTGTAAATTTGGAGTATCAAAGAGAAAGAAGTCAGTTTTAGTCAGGCCTGAGCTCAGCTCTGATAGTGATTGTTTTGTGTTTCCAGTTGTATCAGATTTGTAGAAGTTTGGTAGAGTACCGCCTACCTACTCTAAAGTCTAACTCAGCTAGTACACACGGAAATTATTATTATTCGTATTTTCATATTCTGTAAAAATGAACTATATGATACCATTAATCATTAATACCATATTATACATTTTTCGTCACATTGATCGAGAAGGGGATACGAGCAAAGAAATTAGAATCAGACTGGCTAAAGCAGCAATGTCTTTCAGAAGCCTTGAAAAGTTGTGGAAATCAAAACTCATTAGCACAAACACAAAACTTAGGCTATTCAAATCAAATGTACTATCAACCCTTACGTATGCGTGTGAAAGCTGGAAAACAACAAGAGATATAGAAACAAAGTTGAACGCATTCGAAAATAAATGTCTAAGGAAAATACTTGGTATAGAATGGAACGAATTCAAAACAAACGAGGAAATTAGAGAAATCGCCAATCAACCACTAATATCTTCAGTAATAAAGAAAAGACGATGGTCATACGTTGGACATGTGATGAGAAGAGATAATAATCGAATAGCAAAGCAAGCCCTCATATGGGAAACAACAGGTAAAAGAAAAAGAGGAAGACCCAGGGAGACACTGAGAAGAACATTGATGAGAGAGGCAAGAGCAGCAGGAATCGGCTCCCTCAATGAGATAGAACTGCTTGCACAGAACAGAGACAGATGGCGAGATTTGATAAAATATCTTTAAAAGAAAACTGCTAGAACAAAAATTCATATAGGAGAAGGTGTATCTTGGTCTACGCCCTATGGGCCGGTTACGGCTCGAAAGGTCAATAGATAGATAGATAGATACATTTTTCTGTATTTTATTCATTAAATTTGAATAGTTCAATTAATTTGTATCAAAGAGACTTAGAACTCAGTCTGAGCTCTGATTCATTGATTGTAAAGCGAATGATTGTTTTTTCCACATTGAATAGAGAATAGATTATTATGAGTAGAGACTCTACTAGAGTACCACCTACACAGTTACACAGCTTTTATATGGAATATATTGTATATGATATGTATTTTCATATTATATAACTATAAAGCTGAACTATATTATATATATATTTCTATATGAAAATTTTATTCATAAATTTAAAGTTTTTATTTCGTGTCAAAGAAAGTAATCAAACTGATTAGATTAGATTAATAATAGTATTATTGACAACTGACTCCTGAGTCAATAAATGAAAAAAAAAACTCCACTAACATGATTAAGTGTAGATTATCTATGTCGCATGCACAATCATCATATAGCATTGTAGTACTGTAGTTAACTGTAGATTATCTAAGTCACAAGCACAATCATCATATATCATTCTAGTACTGTAGTTAACTGTAGATTATCTAAGTCACATGCACAGTCATTATATAGCATTGTAGTACTGTAGTTAACTGTAGTGAGTAGTTATTTCTGTAGTGACGGAGAAGAATATTAAATATAGATGGATAGTAGATCATGAATTATCACAAATCATGATAAGCACAGATGAAGATGATGGGGAAGAAATGAAATGATCTTAAAAGAATAGCAAGAAATATGACTTGGGAAGTGTGTGTTGAAGACCTCTGCTCCACAGGGAGTTGAAAGTATTTGTTGAAAACCTATGCTCCATAAGGAGTTGAAAGGAAGAAGAAAAAGTAGATGATATGGATCTAATCAAATGGAAATGAACTCAGAACTAAATCGCAGAGAAGAAGCTAGGGTTATAGAGGACAGGAAATTATTCCATTAAAATGACTCAAATGTGATCAATACTAATAGTTTATAGATATTCTTTTTAACCATTTCTGGATTCTGGTGGACTTTATTTAGGTTCGGACTAGATTAGGTTTCAATTTAGAAAAATTCCATAAAATGCCTTTTTCTTTTTACAATTTCATGCAATAATATAATGTGGTACATTTGTTATGGAAGGCCCCGGTATCACTGCAAACGAATTAAAATCCATAATTGCTCAACCACCCGTGCCAGCATAATCATCCAAATTAAAGAAATAAGGCATAAGGCGAAACTGCGCAGAAAGTGAACACAGCCAACTGTTCTCTGTCATATGATATCATCATTCATCGTAAACAATTGGAATATCGAAACATGATTAAAAACGGATAAGACACACAGCTCACGGTGTGCACACAGCACTTAACTCAGTAGCTCCTGCAACAAGCCGGACTTGGAATATGAGGAAACTGCAAAAAGAAACATTTTTCATGTTCCCGCTGCCTATCCACCATAGTTCCTTGGTACATGTTATACATCACTGGAAGGGAATATGGAAATAGCATTAAATTGGTGATATCTGAAGGAACAATATATTATTTATTATAAATATAAAAATATTCAAATGCAGATAATTTTCAATTCAAAATATCATATTTCATGTACCTCTATTTTTTCCTTGACTAGAAGCATGTTGCTGTCCATTCATCTCAGAATTATGCACAAACTGATCCATGTTCTTCAAGATACACTTTAGTTGATCCATTTATGTCCACAAATAATGAAATTATGCACAAACTGATCCAATGTTCTTCAAGATACACTTTAGTTGATGCATTTATGTCCACAAATAATGAAATTATGCACAAACTGATCCAATGTTCTTCATGATACACTTTAGTTGATCCATTTATGTCCACAAATAATGAAATTATGCACAATGTGTGTGGCCAATATTTGTCAGAAAGAAAACATTTGTTTTGAAAACGTAACCACTGTATTAAAAAATACCACATGGTAATCGAAGGAAGTAATTATGAAACTTCTTCTAGATCATCATCAAGTACTGCTACAATTTTAAAATAACTTTTGCAGTCTTTCTTTTCTGGCATTCGCCTGATAACTAAAGGAAAAGATAGTCCTCATTATTATCCATCCGTACATTTATAAGAATGTTGCTGTCTAATCTAGAAGGCATATTAAGACGTTGAACAGAATGTGTTTTGTCAAAAAGAAGGCAAAAGTTACTTACTTTTTTTTCTAAAACTTTTTGTTCTGGTGTACTCCAGTGTACACCTCTAGATGTCAATATTAATAAGTTTAAAGAAAGCATTGGTCAGCTCAAGGTTGGTGACATCTCCATACAGCTTGTCCTGGTATGGTACCTGTGATGGTCACACCTCTAGATGTCAATATTAATAGGTTCAAAGAAAGTATTGGTCAGCTCAAGTTGGTGACATCTCCATACAGCTTGTCCTGGTACCTGTGATGGCCACGCCTCTAGACATCAATATTAATAAGTTCAAAGAAAGTATTGGTCAGCTCAAGGTTGGTGACATCTCCATACAGCTTGTCCTGGTACCTGTGATGACCACACCTCTAGATGTCAATATTAATAAGTTCAAAGAAAGCATTGGTCAGCTCAAGGTTGGTGACATCTCCATACAGCTTGTCCTGGTATGGTACCTGTGATGGCCACACCTCTAGATGTCAATATTAATAAGTTCAAAGAAAGTATTGGTCAGCTCAAGGTTGGTGACATCTCCATACTGCTTGTCCTGGTATGGTACCTGTGATGGCCACACCTCTAGATGTCAATATTAATAAGTTCAAAGAAAGTATTGGTCAGCTCAAGGTTGGTGACATCTCCATACAGCTTGTCCTGGTACCTGTGATGGCCATACCTCTAGATGTCAATATTAATAAGTTCAAAGAAAGCATTGGTCAGCTCAAGGTTGGTGACATCTCCATACAGCTTGTCCTGGTATGGTACCTGTGATGGCCTCACTTCTAGATGTCAATATTAATAAGTTCAAAGAAAGTATTGGTCAGCTCAAGGTTGGTGACATCTCCATACAGCTTGTCCTGGTATGGTACCTGTGATGGCCTCACTTCTAGATGTCAATATTAATAAGTTCAAAGAAAGTATTGGTCAGCTCAAGGTTGGTGACATCTCCATACAGCTTGTCCTGGTATGGTACCTGTGATGGCCTCACTTCTAGATGTCAATATTAATAAGTTCAAAGAAAGTATTGGTCAGCTCAAGGTTGGTGACATCTCCATACAGCTTGTCCTGGTACCTGTGATGACCACACCTCTAGATGTCAATATTAATAAGTTTAAAGAAAGTATTGGTCAGCTCAAGGTTGGTGACATCTCCATACAGCTTGTCCTGGTATGGTACCTGTGATGGCCACACCTCTAGATGTCAATATTAATAGGTTCAAAGAAAGTATTGGTCAGCTCAAGGTTGGTGACATCTCCATACAGCTTGTCCTGGTACCTGTGATGACCACACCTCTAGATGTCAATATTAATAGGTTCAAAGAAAGTATTGGTCAGCTCAAGGTTGGTGACATCTCCATACAGCTTGTCCTGGTACCTGTGATGACCACACCTCTAGATGTCAATATTAATAAGTTCAAAGAAAGCATTGGTCAGCTCAAGGTTGGTGACATCTCCATTCAGCTTGTCCTGATATGGTACCGGTGATGGCCACACCTCTAGATATCAATATTAATAAGTTCAAAGAAAGTATTGGTCAGCTCAAGGTTGGTGACATCTCCATACAGCTTGTCCTGGTACCTGTGATGGCCACACCTCTAGATGTCAATATTAATAAGTTCAAAGAAAGCATTGGTCAGCTCAAGGTTGGTGACATCTCCATACATCTTGTCCTGGTATGGTACCTGTGATGACCACACCTCTAGATGTCAATATTAATAAGTTCAAAGAAAGCATTGGTCAGCGCAAGGTTGGTGACATCTCCATACATCTTGTACTGGTATGGTACCAGTGATGGCCACAAGAGCCTTCTCTATCATATGTTGAGCATGATTGTAGTAGATGTCCAACAGTCATTTTACCTGTCCCACATTCACATTTATCAAAGGTTCCTATCCTTGTATTAAGTATTGAACAAGTGGTACTTGAATCTGTTGTGGCCTGTTTGAAGTGTCAAATGAGGTCTGGTGTATAAGTTTAAAGACATGAAAGTTCCAATAAAAGTGAATTTAAAAGATTAAATTGGGGAGCTGGGTGGTCTAGAAGTAAGACATCAGCCTCTGGATAGGAAGGTCCTGGGTTTGATTCCCACCTCAGGCAATGGAAAATAAATAATAACAAAAAATAGAGTCCATGGCTTTATGGTCTCTGGGTAGTGAGACCTGATGTTAAGCCGTCTTGGAAAACAATGACAAATATGAGGTCCCATATTCTGTGCATGTACCCATGGCAGTAGCAAATTGAAGAGTAGGTCAAAAATGGCTACTTCCTGAGGCAGTAGAGAAACAAATCTATCCAAAAATGTTACAATATGAGGATAACACTGAAGTCAAGAGAACGTTTCCCTAGGACAGGGATACATGAGTACACCGCCACTGGTTTGACAAATAGGAAACTGTGATATTTACATCAAATTTAGTCCCGAGGATCTTGTTCTTCTTTCTTTTTCCAAGCCGGTCTGTTTCTTGCCATTCTTTTAAGATCATTCCTTCTCTTTCCCATCATTTTCATCTCTGCTTCCACTTGACTCTCCAAGAATATTTTGGTCTTCTTCTTTGTCTTTTTCCCTGGGGGTTCTAAAAAAGGCTTGTCATGTAATACTCTAAGTTGGCTTATGCAGTGTGTATCCTATCCAGTGCCATCATTTTCGTTGTATCTCTTTGTCCACTGGTATTGGTCTGGTACTTTTCCGTAGTTCTATGTTAGTGATTTTGTCCTGCCATTTCCATCCTTTTATTCTGCACAAGCATCCATTAATGAAGTTCTGAATCTTTGTGATTGTCATTTTTGATCTCCATGTTTCACAGTCATGTAATAGTCCTTGCCTCTGTTAGTCATTACTACATAGCATCAAAATGTATCATCGATAACCAAGAGAAGAAGGTGGTTTTATATGTTGGCCATGTAATAAGAGACAAGAGAAGAAGGTGGTGGTCATATGTTGAGTATGTGATGAGAAGACCAACACGAGAAGGTGGTCATATGTTGGTCATGTGATGAGAAGAGACAACAAGAGAAGAAGGTGGTCATATGTTGGTCATGTGATGAGAAGAGACAACAAGAGAAGGTGGTCATATGTTGGTCACGTGATAAGAGACAAGAGAAGAAGGTGGTCATATGTTGGCCATGTGATGAGAAGAGACAACAAGAGAAGGTGGTCATATGTTGGTCACGTGATGAGAAGAGACAAGAGAAGAAGGTGGTCATATGTTGGCCATGTGATGAGAAGAGACAACAAGAGAAGGTGGTCATATGTTGGTCATGTGATGAGAAGAGACTTCAAGTGAATCTCAAAGCAGGTCCTTAAATGGGAACCAGAGGATAAAAAAAAAAAAGAGGCGTTGACCAAGAGAAACACTGTAAAGAGAACCAAAGTGAGAGGTAGCAACAGTAGGCACAAACTCTCTTCCTGAGATTGAGAGGCTCGCCCAGAATAGTGATATGTGGCTAGTTACAGTTGCGGGTCCTGTGAAAGGTCTGACACTTGATGAAAAAAGATTGCTGGACACGGAGAGTCTAGAATGTCAGCCCAATGTGCCGTCTTCAGCTCGAAAAGACAAGAGATAGATAGACAGAAGAGTGTTAAGAATACCATGCTTTATTCTCTGCTTCTCATTCTTAAAATAATGCAGCCCAAATATGTGAAGTAATTCACTCCCTTGATTAGTGTATTGTGTGTCATTCTACTTGAAACCGCCCAGTCCATGTACTCATATTATCCAATCAATATGATGTTTCTCCAAGATACCTCTTCCCCTCTTAAACAAAAGAGAGAAAAAAAGGAAAGAAAGAAAAACTGACATATTTTTCTTTTGCCCAGTGACTGCTCCTTTTTTGTTGGCTGTTATTGAGTTATTTGTGGGTCATTATCATCGCTCTCCGAACATGTTGGCCCTTAAAGGTGGTTGAGTGGTTAGTGTGCTTGTTCCCTATTCAAAAGAGTTCAATTCCCAGAAATCTCACACAATTAATAGAGAAATGATTAAGGTTATTGTTTGAAATAATTTCTTCCGTACATATTTTAAATATAATAGGTGAATTTTTCATAAAATTGAGATGCCTGTCATTAATAGATATATGATTTCTTTTTTTTTCCCAGTCGAATTTGCCTGCCTATGAGTGTTGATGAGGTAAGTGCAGTTATTTATTTTAAAATGATTGTTTTGGATTGTTGTAGAACTGTTGGTTGGTCGAATCGGTCTGTGGTTATTTCCAAATGAGGTGGATATTCTGCGATCATGGCTCATTCAGACTAGGATTCCAGACTCTCTAGTGAAGATTGATGTCTATTTCAATGATTCGGGTGTGTGAGTTTCTCTTCCAGGGAGGTGGGTGTGGGCCACATTGATCTACTCAGGTCTTTGTACTGGGGTAAGTCCTGTAGGATGTGTTTTCTTGACAGATCATCTAGGGTACAGAGGCATAGACTGGTAGTTTCTATTTGAGCTTAGTAAACATGTGGTTTCTCATTCTGTCGTTGCCAGACGTAGCCAAAGCATGACTTGATCCCTCCTTGACAGTTGGGGTATACCCCCAACTATCTGTTCTATGGATACCATCCCTCTTGTTATACTTTGAGTGTTATCGTTTCCACTTTGCATAATATCCTTTTCTCGAAGTGGATATAAACTGACCTCTAATTTAGACATTTTTTTTTATGTTGAAGGTGAAACCTTAACCTGTGCACTAGCAGCCAAGTGCACAGAGGTCTCTCACCACACAGGCAGATAACTCCATCTTCAGAGGTACTCATATTTTTTGTCAGTCGATGAATAATTGATGTTCCAAGCCGGGCCACGCTGCCACAGACATAAATCACAAATAAAAATCCCTACTGGGGTGCAGCCGGGATTTGAACTCACGACCACTCTGTCTCGAGGCCAACCATGTCCCCACACCCTCTTTCTCCCAAGCCCTTTATTGAAACCCTGGCAGGGGCAAGGGACCCTAACAGCAACAGAACTGAAAGCGTCCAGCAACTCATATCTGATGGTTTGTGCTAGGAACAGTGAACCAGAACTATCCAGGCACTGCTCCCCTTCTTTGTGTTGCCTCCAGTAACAAACTACCAAGTCTAGTACGTTAAAAAAATTCTATGTTAGTGAATTTGTCCTGCCATTTCCATCCTTTTATTCTGTGTAAGCATCCATTAATTAAAGTCTGTATCTTCATGATTGTCAATTTTGTTGTTCTCCATGTTTCACAGCCATATAATGACTGACTTAACATTGGAGTTGAAAATTTTTATTTTTGTATTTAACCTAATTTCTTCCATATGTTTTCCAGTGCAACAAATGCTCCTCTTGCTTTCGGTATCATTTTCTGTTCCTCCCTCTTATCTATATTACTGCCCAGATATATGTAAGATTGTACGTCTAGTAGAGGTATTTCTCCTAATTTTATTTGGTTATTGCCAACTGCATTAATTCTCATAATGTTGGTCTTATCTCTATTAATTTTCAGTCCTAGCTGTTGTGATCTTTCATTAAGTATGCTCATTTTATCCCGCATCTGTTAATGGCTGTGTGATAGGAGAGCTATGTCATCAGCAAAGTCTAAATCATCAAGTTGTTTGGTCAGTGACCACTGGATCCCATTTCTGTTGTTTTGAGTTATTTTCATAATCCAATCTATGGCCAGTAGAAAGAGAAATGGAGACAGAATGCATCCTTGCCTTACTCCTGTTCTTATTTCAAATGCTTCTGTAAGCTGTCCTTCATGCACCACACTACATTTGGTTCCTTCATACATTGTTTTTATCAGGTTAATAAACTTTATGGGGATTCCATAATGACTCAGCAACTTCCAAAGCATTCCTCTGTCTAAACTATCAAATGTCTTTTCGTAATCTATGAATCCAATATAAAGTGGGGATTTTAGTTCTAAACTTTGTTCAACTATTATACGTAGAGTAGTTATTTGATCAGCACATGATCTGTTCTTCCTAAAACCTGCTTGTTAATCTCTCAAATGTTTCTCAATGACCACCTTCTCTCCAGAATGATTCTGCTTAATATTTTTCCTGGCACTGATAGTAGCATAATTCCTCTATAATTTGTGCACTTGTGTAAACTTCCTTTCTTTGTAGTTTGATCATATTCCACTGGAATTTGAAAACTTTTATTTTTAACCTAATTTCTTTGTATTTCCATATATTTCCTAGTGCAGTGAAGGGCTCATCTTGCTTTTGATATCCTTATTTTGGTATCATTCTCTGTTCCTCCCTCTTTGTCTATACTACTGCCCAGATATATGTAAGACTGTACATCTAGTAGAGGTATTTCTCCTATTGTGTTTTGGTTATTGCCAACTGCATTAATTCTCATAATGTTGGTGTGATTTCTGTTTATGTGTACCTATAGAGCTACCTCTGTTAACAATGAAAGAATGTATTGTAATCGACCACTTGTTGTTTGTTCTACTCTCGTAGTACCATGTAGGTCAGTTGTGGTCAGTAGCACAAGCAAGTAAGAATGAGACTGGAGGCGGTGAAGGCGTTGAGGTTCTAGTCAACGAGCCCTTTGATGAAGAGCATCATGTACCAGTCCCCAAACTTTTTGCTAACGGCAAAGAATTCACAACAGGGCAATTCACACACAAAATATATCACTTGAACTCGTGAGTTTGTTTACGTTTTATGTTCTGATCATAGAAATATTCTTTATTTCAAAAGATAAAAAAATGTGGTTGTTTTTTAATCAAATAAGTAGCCATGATTGTTTTCTTATCAAATAAGTAGCCATGATTGTTTTCTTATCACATAAGTTAACATGATTGTTTTCTTATCACATAAGTTACCATTATTGTTTTCTTATCACATAATTAGCCATGATTGTTTACTTATCCCATAAGTAGCCACGATCCCATATGTCTTCAGTAATTGTCTTCTCATACAGTAGATACCTTACAAGACAGTCTTCAGTAATTGCCTTCTCATACAGTAGATACCTTACAAGACAGTCTGCAGTAATTGTCTTCTCATACAGTAGATACCTTACAAGACAGTCTTCAGTAATTGTCTTCTCATACAGTAGATACCTTACAAGACAGTCTTCAGTAATTGCCTTCTCATACAGTAGATACCTTACATGACAGTCTTCAGTAATTGTCTTCTCATACAGTAGATACCTTACAAGACAGTCTTCAGTAATTGTCTTCTCATACAGTAGATACCTTACAAGACAGTCTTCAGTAATTGTCTTCTCATACAGTAGATACCTTACAAGACAGTCTTCAGTAATTGTCTTCTCATACAGTAGATACCTTACAAGACAGTCTGCAATAATTGTCTTCTCATACAGTAGATACCTTACAAGACAGTCTTCAGTAATTGTCTTCTCATACAGTAGATACCTTACAAGACAGTCTTCAGTAATTGTCTTCTCATACAGTGCATACCTTACAAGACAGTCTTCAGTAATTGTCTTCTCATACAGTGCATACCTTACAAGACAGTCTTCAGTAATTGTCTTCTCATACAATAGATACCTTACAAGACAGTCTTCAGTAATTGTCTTCTCATACAATAGATACCTTACAAGACAGTCTTCAGTAATTGCCTTCTCATACAATAGATACCTTACAAGACAGTCTTCAGTAATTGTCTTCTCATACAGTAGATACCTTACAAGACAGTCTTCAGTAATTGTCTTCTCATACAGTAGATACCTTACAAGACAGTCTGCACTAATTGCCTTCTCATACAGTAGATACCTTACAAGACAGTCTGCAGTAATTGTCTTCTCATACAGTAGATACCTTACAAGACAGTCTTCAGTAATTGTCTTCTCATACAATAGATACCTTACATGACAGTTTTCAGTAATTTTCTCATACAATAGATACCTTACATGACAGTCTCCAGTAATTGTCTTCTCATACAGTAGATACCTTACAAGACAGTCTCCAGTAATTGCCTTCTCATACAGTAGATACCTTACAAGACAGTCTTCAGTAATTGTCTTCTCATACAGTAGATACCTTACAAGACAGTCTGCAGTAATTGTCTTCTCATACAGTAGATACCTTACAAGACAGTCTTCAGTAATTGTCTTCTCATACAGTAGATACCTTACAAGACAGTCTTCAGTAATTGCCTTCTCATACAGTAGATACCTTACATGACAGTCTTCAGTAATTGTCTTCTCATACAGTAGATACCTTACATGACAGTCTTCAGTAATTGTCTTCTCATACAGTAGATACCTTACAAGACAGTCTGCAGTAATTGTCTTCTCAGACAGTAGATACCTTACAAGACAGTCTTCAGTAATTGTCTTCTCATACAGTAGATACCTTACAAGACAGTCTGCAGTAATTGTTTTCTCATACAGTAAATACCTTACAAGACAGTCTGCAGTAATTGTCTTCTCATACAGTAGATACCTTACAAGACAGTCTCCAGTAATTGCTTTCTCATAGATACCTTACAAGACAGTCTGCAGTAATTGCCTTCTCATACAGTAGATACCTTACAAGACAGTCTTCAGTAATTGCCTTCTCATACAGTAGATGCCTTACAAGACAGTCTTCAGTAATTGTCTTCTCATACAGTAGATACCTTACAAGACAGTCTTCAGTAATTGTCTTCTCATACAGTAGATACCTTACAAGACAGTCTTCAGTAATTGCCTTCTCATACAGTAGATGTTTTACAAGACAGTCTTCAGTAATTGCTTCTCATACAATAGATACCTTACAAGACAGTCTTCAGTAATTGTCTTCTCATACAGTAGATACCTTACAAGACAGTCTGCAGTAATTGTCTTCTCATACAGTAGGTACCTTACAAGACAGTCTTCAGTAATTGTCTTCTCATACAGTAGATACCTTACAAGACAGTCTTCAGTAATTGTCTTCTCATACAGTAGATACCTTACAAGACAGTCTTCAGTAATTGTCTTCTCATACAGTAGATACCTTACAAGACAGTCTGCAATAATTGTCTTCTCATACAGTAGATACCTTACAAGACAGTCTTCAGTAATTGTCTTCTCATACAATAGATACCTTACATGACAGTCTTCAGTAATTTTCTCATACAATAGATACCTTACATGACAGTCTCCAGTAATTGTCTTCTCATACAGTAGATACCTTACAAGACAGTCTGCAATAATTGTCTTCTCATACAGTAGATACCTTACAAGACAGTCTTCAGTAATTGTCTTCTCATACAATAGATACCTTACATGACAGTTTCCAGTAATTGTCTTCTCATACAGTGCACACCTTACAAGACAGTCTTCAGTAATTGTCTTCTCATACAGTGCACACCTTACAAGACAGTCTCCAGTAATTGTCTTCTCATACAGTGCATACCTTACAAGACAGTCTTCAGTAATTGTCTTCTCATACAGTGCACACCTTACAAGACAGTCTCCAGTAATTGTCTTCTCATACAGTGCACACCTTACAAGACAGTCTCCAGTAATTGTCTTCTCATACAGTGCACACCTTACAAGACAGTCTCCAGTAATTGTCTTCTCATACAGTGCACACCTTACAAGACAGTCTTCAGTAATTGTCTTCTCATACAGTGCATACCTTACAAGACAGTCTTCAGTAATTGTCTTCTTATACAGTGCATACCTTACAAGACAGTCTTCAGTAATTGTCTTCTCATACAGTGCACACCTTACAAGACAGTCTCCAGTAATTGTCTTCTCATACAGTGCATACCTTACAAGACAGTCTCCAGTAATTGTCTTCTCATACAGTGCACACCTTACAAGACAGTCTCCAGTAATTGTCTTCTCATACAGTGCACACCTTACAAGACAGTCTCCAGTAATTGTCTTCTCATACAGTAGATACCTTACAAGACAGTCTTCAGTAATTGTCTTCTCATACAGTGCATACCTTACAAGACAGTCTTCAGTAATTGTCTTCTCATACAGTGCACACCTTACAAGACAGTCTCCAGTAATTGTCTTCTCATACAGTAGATACCTTACAAGACAGTCTTCAGTAATTGTCTTCTCATACAGTGCACACCTTACAAGACAGTCTTCAGTAATTGTCTTCTCATACAGTGCACACCTTACAAGACAGTCTCCAGTAATTGTCTTCTCATACAGTGCACACCTTACAAGACAGTCTCCAGTAATTGTCTTCTCATACAGTGCACACCTTACAAGACAGTCTCCAGTAATTGTCTTCTCATACAGTGCACACCTTACAAGACAGTCTCCAGTAATTGTCTTCTCATACAGTGCACACCTTACAAGACAGTCTCCAGTAATTGTCTTCTCATACAGTGCACACCTTACAAGACAGTCTCCAGTAATTGTCTTCTCATACAGTGCACACCTTACAAGACAGTCTCCAGTAATTGTCTTCTCATACAGTGCACACCTTACAAGACAGTCTCCAGTAATTGTCTTCTCATACAGTACACACCTTACAAGACATAACACATTTGCTACCGAGGTGTTTAACACACTGCGGCATGTCCTTTTTTTCGTAGATGTTTTTACATTTAAAATAGCAACAGGAAATAAGGGAAAATTGATCTTAGGGGGAGCAGAAGCACCTGCGACAATAGCAGGGTCGACACACCATCAGCTGACCAAGACCTAGCAGTTCTACGTCCTCGCGGTCTCCCCTGGTAACAGTCTGTGTCAAAACAGGCTGGCTAACAGAAGCTAGGATCGCTGTGTTCCCTGTAGTGGTGGCTCTTACTGATATAGAAGACCTAGTATTGAGTCTACAACAAAACAGGCTGGCTTACATAAGCTAGGATCGCCGTGTTCCCTGTAGTGGTGGCTCTTACTGATATAGAAGACCTAGTATTGAGTCTACAACAAAACAGGCTGGCTAACAGAAGCTAGGATCGCTGTGTTCCCTGTAGTGGTGGTTGTTACTGATGTAGAAGACCCAGTATTGAGTCTACAACAAAACAGGCTGGCTAACAGAAGCTAGGATTGCTGTGTTCCCTGTAGTGGTGGCTCTTACTGATATAGAAGACCCAGTATTGCAGTAACTCTGGGCTAGTCTAGTAGTCTCCCAGCGTAGCCTGGGATAGACAAACTCTGATTTCTCCAGTAAGAGCTGGGAATATCAAGAAAGCCATTACAACCCACCACATCAATGGGTAAAAGGACGTCCTCCCCGCATCAACTCGTGGCATTACATCAAATTAAAAAAAAAAATAAATAAAATCTAAAAACCACACAGTTTATCTCAGGAAGTTGGGTAAAAGGTTAAATCAAAGAATGACAGGGTTTTAATGGAAATAATTGCGGAGACATCAATAAGTTATAAGCCACATAAGCTGACTTCCGGTTTCTCATGTTGGTTAGGGAACGAGATCCACATTTTGCTGCTTCTGGTATGGGTTAGATTTCATTTGAGCTGCACCTCATATATGCTTACGTCATTCATATCTTCTCATATCTTATTCAAATTCATATGTTAAATGGTAGCATCAAGAGAAAGAGAGCAGAGTACAGGGAACAAACATTATCACTGACCGTCTGGCTCAGCTTGTGTAACATCCAAACATTTCGTGAACAGCTTAGAAAACAAATGATCAATAGCATTTGACAGCTCACACACAGACCACAGCCTGCTAAATGAGGTGCTGGAGACAAATAACAAACAAAATAGATCCAATCTACGATATCCAAATAGATCCAATCTACGATATCCAAATAGATCCAATCTACGATATCCAAATAGATCCAATCTACGATATCCAAATAGATCCAATCTACGATATCCAAATAGATCCAATCTACGATATCCAAATAGATCCAATCTACGATATCCAAATAGATCCAATCTACGATATCCAAATAGATCCAATCTACGATATCCAAATAGATCCAATCTACGATATCCAAATAGATCCAATCTACGATATCCAAATAGATCCAATCTACGATATCCAAATAGATCCAATCTACGATATCCAAATAGATCCAATCTACGATATCCAAATAGATCCAATCTACGATATCCAAATAGATCCAATCTACGATATCCAAATAGATCCAATCTACGATATCCAAATAGATCCAATCTACGATATCCAAATAGATCCAATCTACGATATCCAAATAGATCCAATCTACGATATCCAAATAGATCCAATCTACGATATCCAAATAGATCCAATCTACGATATCCAAATAGATCCAATCTACGATATCCAAATAGATCTAATATGAATACCAGAGAACAGATCGGACCTATCTATCATCCACCTGAAGTATTGTATAGCAGAGTAGGCACGGATAGAAGTATTGTATAGCAGAGTAGGCACGGATAGAAGTATTGTATAGCAGAGTAGGCACGGATAGAAGTATTGTATAGCAGAGTAGGCACGGATAGAAGTATTGTATAGCAGAGTAGGCACGGATAGAAGTATTGTATAGCAGAGTAGGCACGGATAGAAGTATTGTATAGCAGAGTAGGCACGGATAGAAGTATTGTATAGCAGAGTAGGCACGGATAGAAGTATTGTATAGCAGAGTAGGCACGGATAGAAGTATTGTATAGCAGAGTAGGCACGGATAGAAGTATTGTATAGCAGAGTAGGCACGGATAGAAGTATTGTATAGCTTATTGTATAGCTACAAATTCATTTCCTGTATACATTTTACTATCTTTTGTCATTCTTGTAGAGGCCCATATAGTTTTGTCGATAGTGTTGTATCTATGGACCAATGGATTTTCCTCAGTCTACTATATTCAGTACAGTCTTGAAGTATGTGTTCAGCAGTCTGGGGTGTCTGTAGTGTTGTATCTATGGACCAATGGGTTTTCCTCAGTCTACTATATTCAGTACAGTCTTGAAGTATGTGTTCAGCAGTCTGTGGTGCCTGTAGTGTTGTATCTATGGACCAATGGATTTTCCTCAGTCTACTATATTCAGTACATTCTTGAAGTATGTGTTCAGCAGTCTGTGGTGCCTGTAGTGTTGTATCTATGGACCAATGGGTTTTCCTCAGTCTACTATATTCAGTACAGTCTTGAAGTATGTGTTCAGCAGTCTGTGGTGCCTGTAGTGTTGTATCTATGGACCAATGGATTTTCCTCAGTCTACTATATTCAGTACAGTCTTGAAGTATGTGTTCAGCAGTCTGGGGTGTCTGTAGTGTTGTATCTATGAGCCAATGGATTTTCCTCAGCCTACTATATTCAGTACGGTCTTGAAGTATGTGTTCAGCAGTCTGGGGTGTCTGTAGTGTTGTATCTATGGACCAATGGGTTTTCCTCAGCCTACTATATTCAGTACAGTCTTGAAGTATGTGTTCAGCAGTCTGGGGTGTCTGTAGTGTTGTATCTATGGACCAATGGGTTTTCCTCAGCCTACTATATTCAGTACAGTCTTGAAGTATGTGTTCAGCAGTCTGGGGTGTCTGTAGTGTTGTATCTACCTACTATATTCAGTACAGTCTTGAAGTATGTGTTCAGCAGTCTGGGGTGCATGTAGTGTTGTATCTATGGACCAATGGGTTTTCCTCATTCTACTATATTCAGTACAGTCTTGAAGTATGTGTTCAGCAGTCTTGGGGTGCCTGTTCACACATACATAAAGTTGAGCTCCTAATCTTGAATTGGTTATTGGTTATGGAAGGCCCTCTGTGTCACTGCAAACTAATTAAAATCCATAATTGCTCAACCACCCGTGCCAGTGGAATCTTATGAATCACTAACCCATCTCCAAAACAAAGAAAGGTAACTGTAGTCCCCATCGTTGCAGTCTCAGCACATGCCAAAAGACATAAGGCGAAAATGCGTAGAAAGTGAACACAGCCAACTGTTCCCCGTCATACGATATCATCATTCATTGTAAACAATTGGAATATCGAAACATGATCAAAATGGATGAGACACACAGCTCACGGTGTGCACAGAGCACTTAACTCAGTAGCTCCTGCAACAAGCCGGACTTGGAATATGAGGAAACTGCAACAAGGAACACTTTTCAGACATAGCCTTCAATGGTTCCTGCCGCCTATCCACCATATACCGGAAGTTCACGTCTTCCCAAAAATGATGATCATCATAATGAGAACAAAAAAATGTATAGCGCTCTGACATCGTTCCGGACTCCAACCGAACATATAAACACACAGTTAGTCGTTGAATTACCCCCGTCACACATCAAACAACAGACCCTACGGTTAGCGTACAACGAACAAAACACTGTGCAAATTCCCCAAAGAGGAAAATCTGCGGTCGACTTGACGGAACAGTACTCATTAATGCGTTTCAGCATGTAAATAACTTGCGTCAAACAATTCCAATGCCGCCCGTTGAACAGCACTCAATGTGAAGTAAACCGCATGTCAACACTAGACGGTGAAGATCGCTTTTACAATACTTGACTTGTCAAAAAGGAACATTGCTGTGTGTACTTGGCGGCGCAGATTTGTCCACTTCATCAGCGCAGATTTGCTAAGTAGAAAATCATTTTGATTTCAAAACAGAAAATTGCTTCAGAGAGCCAAAATTAATCAAACTCCAGATGCATTTTCTGCAGCGATTGAGAGAACGTGAAACGTTCCATCATTTTGAAACGGAAGTCTTGAATTTTGTATAAGACTGTTGGGTCAATTGTTGCCCTGTTCTGAGGCATATAATAACTTGTTCCCATCTATTCATATTATGAAAAGCATCCAGATTTGGGGCTTGTGGTCCTCTGATTTGATTATCTGTTTCTTCTGATGGTATGTAACTAGTAACAGATGGGATTAAGCTGTGCATTATCAACAAGAATATCAATGTCAGAATGAACCAGACCAAACATCATTACAACTTTCTACTTCCAAACATCAGGGCAGAGAGTAAAAGTAAAGTACCCCCGTCACGCCAAGTGACGTATAGGGAAATATGGTGTTAGTGACCCTATATTTTACAGACCTTCAGCACATGATTTTTGGGGTAATGTGGTCGGTATTACGCCCTGCTTTACTTTCCCAGAAAAAAATCCGGTACCCATTTAAGGCTGGGTGAACCCGGAAGCCGTCGGTTGGGATCGAACCCTACCCCTTGTCTGTGGTAGTCCAGTTCACTAACCACTGAGCTATTGCGGCTCCCTAGGAAGGTAAAGAAGGATAGACGGAATAAAAAACATTTGCAAAAACCAACACGTCTATTATAACAGCTTCCAGCTATATCCCCAAGAACAAAACCTGAAAGGGAAGTGACCAAAAGAACAAACATCATTTACAGACATTGGGTTATACATTCCTACTTTGATGCTTCACAACAATAGCAGGTGGATACAAGAAAGATGAAATGAAGATTTATGTCTTTGACGAAATAAAGATTGAAATACTTATAAGTTAAATACATTCCGTAGCTGCAAAGCACGGCTCAAGTTACTGACACAAGAAACCCAGGAGCTGTATTTTGCTGATTTTAATTAGTGACATTTCAGCAATAATGTCCACTAAATCCTTGTGCTCCCACTACTCAACCTTGTCATCAACTTTCTCAGAAAAGTGTCAAAACAAACCGGGCAATTTAGAGCAATTTTCATTAATGTTCTTGCTGTTTTTTCAAATTTAAAAAGAGGTGGCGAAGGCGCACCTCACAGCAGCAGACCCACAGCTGATGGCTTGGGCCAGGATCTGTGAACCATAATCATTAAGACCCTGCTCCACCTCACCTTGGTTTCTCCTATAAAAAACTAACCTGTCTAGTCAGGCCAAGCGAGTAGGGATAAAATAGGGTAGAGAACCCGGTACTCAAAAATGTTGTGCTGAAATCGGATGTGTTGGGCCAAAAGTTGCATATATCACAGTTATATTGTAAACCACAACACAATGCAAACACGCACATGTAACATCTTTTTAAGGGCTGATGACGAAGAGATGTACTCCTTTAGTCATCGGGTGACAGCTAGCAAGCAAGCAAAAAAAATACAAAAAAATTTTGCAAAATAGACTGACCACGACATTTTAAACCCCCTGGTGGCAAATGTGTTAAGAGAGATTCAGGTATCCCATTACCACAACCCACACAACCAATTCAGGTATCCCATTACCACAACCCACACAACCAATTCAGGTATCCCATTACCACAACCCACACAACCAATTCATGTATCCCATTACCACAACCAATTCAGGTATCCTATTACCACAACCCACACAACCAATTCATGGATTCCATTACCACAACCAATTCAGGTATCCCATTACCACAACCCACACAACCAATTCAGGTATCCCATTACCACAACCCACACAACCAATTCAGGTATCCCATTACCACAACCCACACAACCAATTCAGGTATCCCATTACCACAACCCACACAACCAAAATAAAGATCTTCACCTTGTTTATGTTTGTTCTTCCAGCAAGGTTCCGCCTTTTGTCAGGCTACTTGCTCCTAAAGGTGCCCTTGAGATCCACGAGGAAGCCTGGAACGCCTACCCCTACTGTCGAACGATTATATCGGTCAGTATGAGCTAGATAAATGCTTTTCAACATCTTTTCCCATGAAGTGTCCACTCACAGATACCTTCTGTTTACTGCCTCTAATATTTATATTGATGAAGGTTGGTAGCTAAACTAATGATACTTTCTGTTTAATGCCACTAATATTTATATTGATGAAGGTTGGTAGCTAAACTAATGATACTTTCTGTTTACTGCCACTAATATTTATATTGATGAAGGTTGGTAGCTAAACTAATGATACTTTCTGTTTACTGCCACTAATATTTATATTGATGAAGGTTGGTAGCTAAACTAATGTTGCTTTCTGTTTACTGCCACTAATATTTATATTGATGAAGGTTGGTAGCTAAACTAATGTTGCTTTCTGTTTACTGCCACTAATATTTATATTGATGAAGGTTGGTAGCTAAACTAATGTTGCTTTCTGTTTACTGCCACTAATATTTATATTGATGAAGGTTGGTAGCTAAACTAATGTTGCTTTCTGTTTACTGCCACTAATATTTATATTGATGAAGGTTGTTTTTATTTCACACTCGATAGAAAAACTTTGATCCTACCAGGAATTTTTTTTTTGCGTTCGCCAGCTTTTACCTCTGGGGAAGTTCCTAGAGACTAGGAATTGAATTTTGCATGTTAGTCCATTTTTCCCTGGCAGCCATGTGCACAGGGGCCTTCACCGCACAGGCAGATAACTCCATCTTCGGAAGCACTCATATTTTTTCCATCCATAAGTAATTGACGTTTCAAGCCGGGCATCGCTGCTGAGACCAGGGATGGTTGCCGCAGAGAAAAATCACAAATAAAAATCCCAACTGGTGCAGCCGGGATTTGAACCCACAACCTCTCTCCCTTGAGGCCGGTGTCTTTCCTCAAGACCAACCAGTCCCCCCTGTACCAGGAATTGAACCCACGTTCGGAGGAGCACGATTAATTATTGTTTCGGTCTTCTGGTCTCTCACAAAGAGGTGACGTTGTCTATAAACATTAAATTTGTTTCATCTTCTGTGTCCAATCGATGACTATGCGCCTTCATTGCCTATCTTTAAAGGGATATGTCATATGGGCGTTATATTATTTATGTTATATACGTGCGTTGCTATATTATGACAAGCTGTAACGTCTGCTTTTTGGCCCAGCACATCCACCTTTGGCATGGTATGTTTGGTGCAGGGTTGCCTTCCCTCTTCAATTTATTCTCATTTAGCCACACTGGTCATCCTTTATCTGGGGGCACCACTGGGTGGTAGAGCAGGCTGTGGATCAGCTTTATTGTTCACCGATCCTGATGCCAAATGTGAGATGCTCTCAGCCCAGGTGTAGGCGTGCGCCTTAGTCCCAGTTTTATTTAACGAGGTCCTTTAGTGGCATATGAAATAGTAAATGTTATTTTATGTATATTGGTGGCCTTGGTAACCTAGTTGGAAAGACCGCCCAACTGAGCTACTGATGTTCAGACAACCCGTGTTCTATTTCAGTTGGAAGCATTGTGAGTTGTACTCGTGGTTGGAAAAAAAAAATACCCCATGGTCGACCCAGCCGCTGGCAGAAATGGTTACCAGGGTAGTACTCTGGAAAGGTGAGGAATGCCATCTCAAATCATGAGTTTCGATGCTTTAAGTGACACTATCCAGAAGTCTCAAACAGTTCTAGATATGCGGCGGAGAATATATGGACGAAAGCTGACATGCAGATACGCAGAGTCTCATACTTTAGCTCTATATTATGTGTTACGTAATACTCTTACCAAAGCTAATAAAGTCAAAGTTCCCTCCCTTGATTTGCTAGGCATATGAGGAATATGGTGTCATATATATTTCTTGTCCTTTCCAGCCAAAGACAGCACATATGGTATAGTTCGTTCAGAAATTCGTGCCCACTGAGATTATCAATTATCTCGAAAACTGATGAATATCTTTAATTCTTTTTTGTGAAATCTTATTTTTTCACCGACCTTCAGATATTATAACATTTAAGTATAATAGTAGTCTGAATTGTGCACAAATCGTTTTTTGTATCACTGTTTATAATTTTAGGAAAATATCAAACTGCAAGCTCTAAACATTAGATTTTACTGTAAATTATGTTCATTTTTCTAACAATGCAAGCTAAAGGCGTCTCCGTATTACACTGAATAGTAATATAACCGACCCCTTTTAGGTTCCTTGCCAAAGTGCATGTACAATAACACAGTTAGCTTTTGTATAGTGATGAATTTACACTTGAAACTCTTCATGGTTTTACA
Source organism: Megaustenia siamemsis (assembly GCA_032433765.1). Taxonomy (NCBI): domain Eukaryota; kingdom Metazoa; phylum Mollusca; class Gastropoda; order Stylommatophora; family Ariophantidae; genus Megaustenia; species Megaustenia siamemsis. The sequence goes on along the minus strand of JAVIAB010000026.1, from coordinate 594,719 downwards.
AATCAAGTAGTCACTTCACAACAGCTTACAAGTTATCACACATACAGGAATATTCATTAATAGTAAATATTTTGTCAAAATACGCCTCTGGACCAATTTAACAAGAAACTGGAAATGAAATTATCAAAAAGCAACCTTGAGTGGCGCGCGTCTCACAAGTTAAGAGTGCGAAATGGTGCTAAGATTGTGTGGTGTGCATGTGAAATTTGCCTTTTTAATTGGTGAGTTGATTACAACAAATGTGGGTATTGTAAAATCCTAAAATTTAGGACAAGCAAGAAAATCATATTGTTATATACCTCAAATAAGCAAAAATCTTCCCTAAATGCATGACAGTAGGGCAAAAAAATCAGACTGAAGTTCGGTGAAAAAAAAATATTTCACGAAAAAGAATGACAGAAATTCGTCAAACAGTTTCCGAGATGGGCACAAATTTGTGAACGAACTATAGAAATACTCCAGTGTCTGATGTTTGCAATCAAGTCAGACCTTCCCACAGGACAGGCATTGTATCTTGCCACACAGCTCTGTTCAGGGCTAGTTGCTCAATGTTAGCAAGGGAGCTGGTGCCTGTTATTGCCCCTCTCCTCAGTGTTTTTTTTATATTTTATGTTTCTGTAGAGAAATATTCCTGTCTTCATCATGGCTGTCTTCATCATGGCTGTCTTCATCATGGCTGTCTTCATCATTACAGGAAAGAAGAAAAAAAATGGCCACAATCAAAAGACGTGAATACAACAGCAGAAGAAGGTAAAGTGCGAGACTTGAATCGGCATCGAGACTTACGATGCGAGGTGGCATTCCTCACCTTCCCAGAGTACTGCCATGGTACCAATTTCTGCCAGTGGCTGGCTCAACTGCTGGCTTATTTTTTCTTCAACCAAAAGTACAACTCACACTGATTCCCGCTGGAATCGAACACGGGTTGTCCGAATGTCTTTGTAGTCCAGTTCACTAACCACTGAGCTATCAAAGCTCTATTCTGTTGAGGTAGATTTCTCAAAATGTTTACACAGGAAGTCACCATTTGGCCTACTCTTTTAGACTTTTAACTGTCGAGGGTTCTTCAACATGTGTAGAGTGTGCACTGAAGACTTGTAGTTCTTCAACATGTGTAGAGTGTGCACTCAAGACTTGTAGTTCTTCAACATGTGTAGAGTGTGCACTCAAGACTTGTAGTTCTTCAACATGTGTAGAGTGTGCACTCAAGACTTGTAGTTCTTCAACATCTGTAGAGTGTGCACTCAAGACTTGTAGTTCTTCAACATGTGTAGAGTGTGCACTCAAGAATGGTTTGTCACTGTTGTTCAGGAGAGACAGACATCGGATCTAACCACCCACTGACTAGGGGATGGTTGAGCCGTGAAGAGTCTACAAAGAGAAATGTTACCACTGCCTGTGTTGGGATTCATACCCAGGACCTTCTTGTCCGTAGTCTTCTCTCTCCCTTTCTCTCTTCTACCTTTCAGCTCTCTGTAGAGCATAGGCCTTCAACAAACACTTTCAACTCCCTGTAGAGCATAGGCCTTCAACAAACACTTTCAACTCCCTGTAGAGCATAGGCCTTCAGCAAACACTTTCAGTTCCCCGTGGAGCATAGGTCTTTTACAAATACTTTCAACTCCCTGTGGAGCATAGGTCTTCAACACACACTTTTAGCTCCCTGTGGAGCATAGGTCTTCAACACACACTTTTAGCTCCCTGTGGAGCATAGGTCTTCAACAAACACTTTCAACTCCCTGTGGGGCATAGGTCTTCAACAAACACTTTCAGCTTCCTGTAGAGCATAGGCCTTCAACAAACACTTTCAGTTCCCTGTTGAGCATAGGTCTTCAACAAACACTATAAGCTCCCTGTGGAGCATAGATCTTCAATAAAGACTTTCAGCTCCCTGTGGAGCATAGATCTTCAACAAACACTTTCCAAGCCGTTCTGTTTCTTGCCATTCTAAGATCATTCCATGTCTTCCACTTCATCTTCATCTCTGCTTCCATCTGTCTTCTCTTAGAATATTTTTGTCTTCCTCGTTATCTCTTCCTTTGGGGATTCCAGAAAAGGGCCAGTTGTATGATACTCTCCATTGGCTTCTGCAGTGTGTGACCAGCACCACCGTCTTCATTGTATCACTTTGTCCACTGTTGACTGGTTCTTTCCCATAATTCTACATTAGTGATTTTGTCCTGCCATTTGCATCCTTTTAATCTGTGCACACATCCATTAATGAAGGTCTGTATCTTCGTGATTGTCATTTTTGTTGTTCTCCATGTTTCTATCTATCTATCTATTGTCCTTTTGAGCCGAAGACGGCACATAGGGCAGAACCACAATCTCAAAAACAGAAACCTTGCGTGCCAAAATGACACATATTGCAGAGATCACTGCTTCTAAAATCTATGGCTGTTTCCATAACAATATTTTTTACAATGACAGCTTGTCAAGCCATCGATCAACCTCCTTAGTCGCCTCTTACGACATGCCTGGAAGGTCACAGTGTCACTATTCTTTACTTCCCTCATAATGAGGCCCCGGTAACACACAGAATCTCCATGTTTCACAGCCATATAAAAGGACTGATTTAACACTGGAGTTGAACATTTTTATTTCTGTACATAACCCCTAGTTTGCATATGATTGTTTGCCTTCCTCTCACAAGATTTATATGTTGTACGTTTCAGAATCCAGATTATATGAAGGATAACTTCTACATCATCATTGAGTCATTCCATGCTCCAGACAGTGGAAACACCCCAAATGTAAGATCCGCAGTCTTATTAGCATCAGGCTTTAAGCAGAGAAAAGATGTGTTGCTTACTTTTTCGACCTGACACTGTCATCGCATATTTTGATCATTTGTATTCCAATTTATTTATTTATTACAAAAATTTTGCCTGTAGTCGTAGTTATTTGTTTATTTGGTTATGGAAGGCCCCGGTACCACTGCAAACGAATTAAAATCCATAATTGCTCAACTGCCCATGCCAGCGTAATCATCCGAATTAATATCTCATCTCCCAAACAAAGAAAGGTAACTGTGGTCCACATCGTAGCAGTCTCAGCACATGCCAAAAGACATAAGGCAAAACCACGCAGAAAGTGAACACAGCCAACTGTTCCCTGTCATATGATATCATCATTCATCGTAAACAATTGGAATATCGAAACGATCAAAACGGATGAGACACACAGCTCATGGTGTGCATAGAGCACTTAACTCAGTAGCTCCTGCAACAAGCCAGACTTGGAATATGTGGAAACTGATGATCGTCATATTTTTAAAAAATGTAAAGCGCCTGATGATGTTAGGCCATCGTTGTTGACTACAATTCTGAACATATAGACACACAGTTAGTCATCAGATTATCCCTATCGCACATCAAACAACATGGTACATCCCTAGACCAGCGATGACCATCACGATGACGTAGCACACAATAATGTCGTACACTGACAACAATTTCGCTCCCTTTAGATTCATGATTACTCTAGTGAAAGCAGCCTACGATGAACAAAATAAGGTGCAAATTCCCTAAAGAGATCAAACTGCGGCCGACGAAGTAGTTTACATTAATGAGTAACCTGGAAATCACTTCCAAGGAATTCCAACAACGGTCATGAACAGCACCAATGTGACATAAAGCGCAGATCAAGTCTAGACGGTGGAAGGTCGCATTCACAACACTTGATTTGTCAAAAAGGGACTGTTGCTGGCGTACGACTTTGCTTTAGCGGCGCAGATGTAATAAATCTCATATTTTATAAATACTTTACTTTTCATCATCTCTCATATTTTACAAATACTTTACTTTGGTCATCTCTCATATTTTACAAATACTTTACTTTGGTCATCTCTCATATTTTACAAATACTTTACTTTGGTCATCTCTCATATTTTACAAATACTTTACTTTCATCATCTCTCATATTTTATAAATACTTTACTTTGTTCATGTTTCATATTTAATTTCTCTCATATTTTACAAATACCTTATTTTGCTCAACTATCTCCGATGTTTGGTTTGTCTCATTTTTCACTTTACACTTCTGTGACTGACATTCTGTTTCCCATCATCTCCTACAGATTCATGGTTTGCAAGGCAGGGATTTATCTGTCCGACAGATTGTCAAACTGGACGTTGCTAATGACAAAGTAGCACCAAAGGTATGTTGGACCTGTCAACCATCATCATCATGTGCCATCTCCAAAGTTTTAGCCATCATTTCATATTATACGCTGCTCAATTCTCCTGTCCATCTCTTCATGTTGCCTAGAGAACTTTAGTCTTTGTCTCCCTCTACTTCTTTTACCTTGAATTTTCCTTTCAAATATGACGTTCCGTAAGTTATTGTGCATCTTTAAAATTCATAGTCGGTTATGTATTATCCATCTTCTGGCATCCCCTGCAGCTCAACTTTGTTTCTGAACGTAAGGACCTCGTCCCTCCTTCGGAACACTTCAAAGAGGAGACGAGGGGGGGGGGGGGGGTAGTGCGTTTTGGGCAAAGCATTATCTCCATATTATTGGCCCAGGCATAGCCAGCAAGCTGAAATGTCAGTTCCATCCTCGTTAGAACACACATTAGAAGGAAGACACCATCTCTCATACTTGGCACATGGAACGTTAGGACACAGTAGAAGGAAGACACCATCTCTCATACTTGGCACATGGAACGTTAGGACACAGTAGAAGGAAGACACCATCTCTCATACTCGGCACATGGAACGTTAGGACACAGTAGAAGGAAGACACCATCTCTCATACTTGGCACATGGAACGTTAGGACACAGTAGAAGGAAGACACCATCTCTCATACTTGGCACATGGAACGTTAGGACACAGTAGAAGGAAGACACCATCTCTCATACTCGGCACATGGAACGTTAGGACACAGTAGAAGGAAGACACCATCTCTCATACTTGGCACATGGAACGTTAGGACACAGTAGAAGGAAGACACCATCTCTCATACTTGGCACATGGAACGTTAGGACACAGTAGAAGGAAGACACCATCTCTCATACTCGGCACATGGAACGTTAGGACACAGTAGAAGGAAGACACCATCTCTCATACTTGGCACATGGAACGTTAGGACACAGTAGAAGGAAGACACCATCTCTCATACTTGGCACATGGAACGTTAGGACACAGTAGAAGGAAGACACCATCTCTCATACTTGGCACATGGAACGTTAGGACACAGTAGAAGGAAGACACCATCTCTCATACTTGGCACATGGAACGTTAGGACACAGTAGAAGGAAGACACCATCTCTCATACTCGGCACATGGAACGTTAGGACACAGTAGAAGGAAGACACCATCTCTCATACTTGGCACATGGAACGTTAGGACACAGTAGAAGGAAGACACCATCTCTCATACTTGGCACATGGAACGTCAGAACCATGTGTCCTGGATTAAATAACATACCCCTTGAACCTGTGAGAAAGTTCACCTATCTCGGTTCTATGTTCACAGCCAATGTCTCCCCTGAAGAAGAAATAAATTTCCGTATCGGAAAGGCTTCCACATTTGGCAAACTTAAAGATAGAGCATGGGCCAACACAATTTAACACTCAGAACTAAGATTCAAATTGACCAAAGTTGTGTGCTTACTACACTTCTATACGGATCAGAAACTTGGACATCCTATGCCGGGCAGGAAAAAAGGTTAAACAGCTTTCATGAACGTTGTCTTCATAAGATTATGAACATCAAATGGCAGGACAAAGTAACCAACTCTAATGTCTTACAACGAGCCAAACTCCCATCCATTATGGCAACACTTAGGATTTGTAGACTAAGGTGGCTGGGTCATGTAAGAAGAATGGCAAACAATCATATTCCCAAACAAATAATGTATGGTGAACTTAAGGACGGAAATAGACCAAAGGGCAGACCAACGCTGAGATATAAGGATGTTTGCAAATGCTTCCTTCAGGAAATTTTCTATAAGTGAAAGGAACTGGGAAAATATGGCTGCGGATTGTAGCACATGGAGGGCAAACATAAAAAATGGCAAATCAACTTTCGAGACGGTGCTGATATCAAATTCAGAAGACAAAAGGCGCAAGAAAAAGGAGACAAGACAGGGTAACGCAGGCACACCTTGCTGGTTCTGTTGATGGATCTGTCTGTCCAGGATTGACAAATTCAGCCACGAGAGAAGCTGTTCAGTAAAGCAGCATACAGTATGAGACACTAATGCTTTACCAAACCACAGACTTATCATGATTGCTTGCTACCAACCGTCTGTCAAGACGACTAATGCTTGACCAAACCACAGACTTATCATGATTGCTTGCTACCAACCGTCTGTCAAGACGACTAATGCTTGACCAAACTACAGACTTATCATGATTGCTTGCTACCAACCGTCTGTCAAGACGACTAATGCTTGACCAAACTACAGACTTATCATGATTGCTTGCTACCAACCGTCTGTCAAGACGACTAATGCTTGACCAAACCAGACTTATCATGATTGCTTGCTACCAACCGTCTGTCAAGACGACTAATGCTTGACCAAACTACAGACTTATCATGATTGCTTGCTACCAACCGTCTGTCAAGACGACTAATGCTTGACCAAACTACAGACTTATCATGATTGCTTGCTACCAACCGTCTGTCAAGACGACTAATGCTTTACCAAACTACAGACTTATCATGATTGCTTGCTACCAACCGTCTGTCAAGACGACAAAGGCCATATACAAAATTCATCATCTTGACACTCTTAGATTGTAATTCTGTCTTTGTGTTCAGTTGTTTTTAGCATTTCATTATTTTAATTTAGGCGCCGACACACTCTCATTTCTGTACAGATTGAGAAAACTAGTGAATTCATGACTTATTTGTATGTTATACCAACTTAATTTGATCTTTGAGTTTTCCTAGCTTCTCTTTGTGTGTATTTTTGTCTATTTCCCAGCAAAAGTTCATCTTTTGGGCTGTAAGGTTCAGTCCTTTGTGTTACCATCAAACTGAAACCAGTTACTTTCTTTGATTATTTTTCCGCTCCCTTCTCCAAGGGTACTATCTCTCATTCCCTGTATTTTGCTAGTTGTAACCTTACCATACCAGTACAAGCTGTATGGAGATGTCACCAACCTTGAGCTGACCAATACTTTCTTTGAACTTATTAATATTGACATCTAGAGGTGTGGCCATCACAGGTACCAGGACAAGCTGTATGGAGATGTCACCAACCTTGAGATGACCAATACTTTCTTTGAACTTATTAATATTGACATCTAGAGGTGTGGCCATCACAGGCACCAGGACAATCTGTATGGAGATGTCACCAACTGTGAACTGGTGAATGTTTTTATTGATCTACATCTAAAGGGAGCCGCTATAGCTCAGTGGTTAGTGAACTGGACTACCACAGACAAGGGGTAGGGTTCGATCCCAACCGACAGGATCCGGATTCACCCAGCCTTAAATGGGTACCGGATTTTTTTCTGGGAAAGTAAAGCAGCACGGGCGTAATACTGACCACATTACCCCAAAAATCATGTGCTGAAGGTCTGTAAAATATAGGGTCACTAACACCATATTCCCTATACGCCACTTGGCGTGACGGGGGTACTTTACTTTTACTTACATCTAAAGGTGTACACAGAAGAAATACCAGACTTTAATCCACTCGGACATATAAATTGTCTTTATTTGTTGTGGACATGGTATCTTCAGCGTTACGTCCCCTGTCTAACACATATATGCCTTTGGCATCTGTAGATCTTCTTTAATTGCTGAACAAGTTTTCTAGGATAGGGCCCATTTAACTCCACACTGTTCAGCTTGTAACTGAGTTCATTAACCTGCAGACAGTTACCAGACACCAGTGGAACATAAAGCCAGGAAGAAGCCACAAATTTGTATACAAAATCAAATCTGGAATTAAAACCAGGTTCCTTCTTATCCTGACGCCTGTGTCTTACCTCTAGACCACCCAGTCGCCCAAGTTGAGCCAAAAGCAAAAGATATCATGAGCACCATTTTTGTGATCACTTCAAATCTTTAACTATCTGACTTCCTATTTTTGACTTTCTTTATTTAACTCTTAATTACGATATCTATCCGTAAGTCACGTTTTTACGTTATCTTCGCTAAAATATAAACACCAATTGTTACATTTGGAGGTCAGAAATATTTTCTTTGAAGTTTTGCTACATGACTGTGTGTTTACACAGAAGAAGACACAGGAATCGGATGCGTAATCATTTCCTGGCTCAGGTTGGATCTATGGCCTGAGATTGGGTCAAATAGCACCGTTGCTACTGGAGGTGTTAGGTTGCCTATTGATGCTTGGCTGTATGTGTGTTCAGCTTCCTCCACTCACTGCCTATCCCATATTACAAAGTTGTGTTTGATGTCTTCAGCCAAAGATATTTCCTTTGTCATAAGAAAAACATTTCTTTAAAGTTGGTCAAATACAAAAAAACAGCCCCATTTTTACGATGGCTCGCTTTTTACGATGGCTCGCTTTTTACAAAGTACATGAAAAAAATAATTCAACACCAAAAGAAACAAATCCAATACATAGGGGTCACCAGAAGTAATAATTATGGAGAGAGGAAATGTTTGCACATGGCAACCTAATTCAAAGAATATCTATTTTGTTGTTGTCACTTTAATGAAACAAAGGTAGGGTAATGTTAACACACGTTGATCATTGTGGATTTTGAATATCTTACCGTGAGGTTTGTACAATCATTCCCTTTATCATCAAACTAGGATTACAAGCCTGAATGGGATCCTTGTTTAGTTGCATCCCCGCGAGCTGGAAGACAGGCACTACCCAAGGACAAGACAGGAGATTGGATGGTAGGAAGGATAGTAATGTCATTTTTGTACTTTTGAATTGTTGTCCATATGGTCTTGACTTAGTTCATCTTTCACAACTCTTAGACGATAAGCTGAGGAGTTAGTATGACATGGGATAAACATGAGCTCCGTATTAAATTGTCCATACAAATGTCATCTTTTTGAGCCAAAGATGGCACACCCAAAAACAGAAACCTTGCATGTGAAATGGCACATATTGCAGAGATCACTGCTTCTAAAATCTGTGGCTCTGTTTCCACAATAATATTTTTTACAGTGACAGCTTGTCAAGCCACTGATCAGCCTCCTTAGTTAAGGAGAAGGCGCGCCTCACAGCACCATAGCTGGTAGTTGCCAGCGAATCAGAGTTGATGACTTGCGCCAGGATAGGTGAAGCAGACCCTGCTCCACCTCTCCGTGGTGCCTCTAGTAACAGACTAACCTGTCAGGTCTGGCCAAGCGAGTAGGGATCGAAGAGGCAAGACAATCCGGTACTCAGAAATTACATGCTGAAATCGGATGTGTTGGGCCGAAAGGCGGAAATATCACAGTTATACTGCAAACCACAACACAACGCAGACACGCCCACTTAACGTCCTTTTAAGGGCGGATGATGAAGAGGTACACTCCTTTAGTCATCAGCAGAATGCAAGCAAGTCTCCTTAGTCACCTCTTATGATATACCTGGAAGGTCAGAGTGTCACTATTCTTGACTTCCCTCACCATGAGGCCCAGGTAACACACAGGTATATACTTCCTTCTAGTTAACTCTGATCAACCTACTAGTGGTTGGAGAAAAAATAATACCCCCACGGTCGACCATTGGCAGAAATGGGTACCATTGTATTACCCTGGGAAGGATAATGTTGCTTTGTATCTGAGTTTTGATGCTTGAGTCGACATTATACAGAAATCTCTGAACATTTCTGGATAGGCGGCCGAGCACATAAGGGGTGTAAACTCGCGTGCTAAGACGCCGGTTCAAGCCTCGTACTTGACCTTGACCTCCCTGCCCTCAAAAACCTCAGCTCCATGGGGTAGGGTTGGCTGTGCATGTCACAGCTCTTTGTGGATGATATTTTGGGAAACCTTCTCAGCTCTGAAACATGGCTTGTGTGTAGCTCTGTTATCAAGTAACATGGCTTGTGTGTAGCTCTGCTATCAAGTAACATGGCTTGTGTGTAGCTCTGCTATCATCATGTAACATGGCTTGTGTGTAGCTCTGTTATCATCAAGTAACATGGCTTGTGTGTAGCTCTGTTATCATCAAGTAACATGGCTTGTGTGTAGCTCTGCTATCATCATGTAACATGGCTTATGTGTAGCTCTGTTATCAAGTAACATGGCTTGTGTGTAGCTCTGCTATCATCAAGTAACATGGCTTGTGTGTAGCTCTGTTATCATCAAGTAACATGGCTTGTGTGTAGCTCTGCTATCATCATGTAACATGGCTTATGTGTAGCTCTGTTATCAAGTAACATGGCTTGTGTGTAGCTCTGCTATCATCAAGTACCATGGCTCGTGAGTAGCTCTGCTATCATCAAGTAACATGGCTTGTGTGTAGCTCTGCTATCATCAAGTAACATGGCTTGTGTGTAGCTCTGTTATCAAGTAACATGGCTTGTGTGTAGCTCTGTTATCAAGTAACATGGCTTGTGTGTAGCTCTGTTATCAAGTAACATGGCTTGTGTGTAGCTCTGTTATCAAGTAACATGGCTTGTGTGTAGCTCTGTTATCAAGTAACATGGCTTGTGTGTAGCTCTGCTATCATCAAGTAACATGGCTTGTGTGTAGCTCTGCTATCATCATGTAACATGGCTTGTGTGTAGCTCTGCTATCATCATGTAACATGGCTTGTGTGTAGCTCTGCTATCATCAACATACCTGCTGGTGTTTACATGTCTATACTTGCCAAGTGACGTATAGGGAATATGGTGTTAGTGACCATAGATTTCATGGACCTTCAGCACATGATTTTTGGGGTAATGTGGTCGGTATTACGCCCGTGCCGCTTTACTTTCCCACAAAAAATCCGGTACCCATTTAAGGCTGGGTGAACCCGGAAGCTGTCGGTTGGGATCGAACCCTACCCCTTGTCCTTTGTAGTCCAGTTCACTAAAAGGGTAAAGTACGAGACTTGAACTGGTGTCTTAGCATGCAAGTTTACACTCAGATGTGCTCGGCCGCCTATCCAGAAATGTTCGGAGATTTCTGAATAGTGTCGCCTCAAGCATTGAAACTGAGATGCGAGGCAACATTCCTCACCTTCCCAGGGTAATACCCTGTTATCCATTTCTGCCAATGGCTGGGTCAACCGTGGGGGTATTTTTTTTTTTTTCCCAACCACGAGTAGGATTCAAACTGCTCCCAGCGGGAACCGACCACGGGTTGTCCGAACGTTGGTAGTCCAGTCAGGTGGTTTTCCCAACTAGGCTACCGAAGCCGCCAAACTAAAGCATTATTACTAAAGTTATTATTTGCAAACAACTGTGAGTGATATCAAGCAGCGGACTCGGCCAACCTCATAGTCAGTCTTGTCTCTAGATTTCATTGCATGCTACCATTGTATGTTCATTGTGCATATCAAATGTTCCAAGTGTTTCACAGCTATTAACTCCGCCATGATTGTCCCTTCCTGTTGCCAGAACAAAGTTAAACCAGTCATGTGTTGCTACAAATTGGTCAAAGTCTGGTTCAAGTGGTTCGGTCTACAGAAGAGAATGGAGTCTTTTATTTTAAATGTAAGTACTGACTCATTCATCATTCAACACGTTGATTTGGTTCAAACTTGATTTGTTAAGTGCTCACTCATTCATCATTCAACACGTTGATTTGATTCAAACTTGATTTGTTAAGTGCTGACTCATTCATCATTCATCACGTTGATTTGGTTCAAACTTGATTTGTTAAGTGCTGACTCATTCATCATTCAACACGTTGATTTGGTTCAAACTTGATTTGTTAAGTGCTGACTCATTCATCATTCAACACGTTGATTTGATTCAAACTTGATTTGTTAAGTGCTCACTCATTCATCATTCAACACGTTGATTTGGTTCAAACTTGATTTGTTAAGTGCTCACTCATTCATCATTCAACATGTTGATTTGGTTCAAACTTGATTTGTTAAGTGCTCACTCATTCATCATTCAACATGTTGATTTGATTCAAACTTGATTTGTTAAGTGCTGACTCATTCATCATTCAACACGTTGATTTGGTTCAAACTTGATTTGAGTGCTCACTCATTCATCATTCAACACGTTGATTTGGTTCAAACTTGATTTGTTAAGTGCTGACTCATTCATCATTCAACACGTTGATTTGGTTCAAACTTGATTTGTTAAGTGCTCACTCATTCATCATTCAACACGTTGATTTGGTTCAAACTTGATTTGTTAAGTGCTCACTCATTCATCATTCAACATGTTGATTTGGTTCAAACTTGATTTGTTAAGTGCTCACTCATTCATCATTCAACATGTTGATTTGGTTCAAACTTGATTTGTTAAGTGCTCACTCATTCATCATTCAACATGTTGATTTGGTTCAAACTTGATTTGTTAAGTGCTCACTCATTCATCATTCAACACGTTGATTTGGTTCAAACTTGATTTGTTAAGTGCTGGCTCATTCATCATTCAACACGTTGATTTGGTTCAAACTTGATTTGTTAAGTGCTGACTCATTCATCATTCATCACGTTGATTTGGTTCAAACTTGATTTGTTAAGTGCTGACTCATTCATCATTCAACACATTGATTTGGTTCAAACTTGATTTGTTAAGTGCTGACTCATTCATCATTCAACACGTTGATTTGGTTCAAACTTGATTTGTTAAGTGCTGACTCATTCATCATTCAACACATTGATTTGGTTCAAACTTGATTTGTTAAGTGCTGACTCATTCATCATTCAACATGTTGATTTGGTTCAAACTTGATTTGTTAAGGGGTCAAGAACATATGTATGTGTTCTATGCATGGAACCATCATTGCAGTCGGGATCCGCTGTTCTCATGTCACAGCTCCTGCCAAAGTGGATGACAAATTCTGTTGACATTTTTGACTAACCATACAGCCCTAATCTCAGCTCACAGGCAACAATTCCAAATGACTTCCATAGAATAGAGAGTGCTTGATCGTTTTCTTACTCTGGTTTCCTTGAAAACACACATTTAAAACACACAATTGAAACAATCATTTAAAACACACATTTGAAAAAAACATTTAAAACACACACACATTTGAAACAGATTTGAAACACACATGTAAAACAGATTTGAAACACATTTAAAACAAATAAAGCAGCTGAAACGGTTGAATGACCAGTCAGATTTCTTTAATGACTTCCTCTTAGTGTGAAACAGGGTATAGCAAACAAACTTGAAACAGAGTGTAGCAGTGACAAGTTTGAAACAGTATAGCAGTAACAAATTTGAAACAGGGTGTAGCAGCGATGAGTTAAGTGCGGGCTAAGTAGTAAACAAAGAGGGAGATAATTAGGGCTGTATGATAGATGTTCAGGTGTGCATGAAATAGGTGAACGGCTCAAGGAGCACGAGAAAACGGGAAACAAAGATTAGAGTGAGAAAACAAAGGAAGAGATCAGCTCAGTTGCAAGCTGGCAGTAGTTCGATGCGGACGTCTGTAGAAATACAGATCGGTACCGTGAACTAGAGAAGTTGGTTCGGAAGTTGAAAGTTAAGTTAGTTGTAGGGCGACAGCCATGTTGATTAGTTGTGTGAATTTCCTGGAGACGTGTCAGTTATTTGTGATTAGTTGTGATACTAGGTTTAACTATGTACAGTAGGGCTGTACAATAACCCGCAGATAATGTTCATGTTACTTTATTTGCAAGAATTTGATTGTGAGTCAGAACTTGATTGTGAATCAGGTGGGTACAGCATTTTTTGAGAATTTTGGAGATTCATGTGTGATTGCCACAGTGGAAGACTGGAGATAGTTTGTTCCACAGATACATTCTCATAGCTTGAACAGCTTATACCATGTATAGAGACATTTTCCGATCCTGTGTGATCGCCCACACCGAAAGACTGAAGAGAAGTCGTTCCACAGAGACATTTGCGTAGCTTGAATAGCTTATACCATGTATAGAGACATTTTCCGATCCTGTGTGATCGCCCACACCGGAAGACTGAAGAGAAGTTGTTCCACAGAGAGATTTGCGTAGCTTGAATAGCTCATACCATGTATAGAGACATTTTCCGATCCTGTGTGATCGTCCACACTGGAAGACTTAAGAGAAGTCGTTCCACAGAGACATTTGCGTAGCTTGAATAGCTCATACCATGTATAGAGACATTTTCCGATCCTGTGTGATCGTCCACACTGGAAGACTGAAGAGAAGTTGTTCCACAGAGAGATTTGCGTAGCTTGAACAGCTTATACCATGTATAGAGACATTTTCCGATCCTGTGTGATCGTCCACACTGGAAGACTGAAGAGAAGTTGTTCCACAGAGAGATTTGCGTAGCTTGAATAGCTCATACCATGTATAGAGACATTTTCCGATCCTGTGTGATCGTCCACACTGGAAGACTGAAGAGAAGTTGTTCCACAGAGAGATTTGCGTAGCTTGAATAGCTCATACCATGTATAGAGACATTTTCCGATCCTGTGTGATCGTCCACACTGGAAGACTGAAGAGAAGTTGTTCCACAGAGAGATTTGCGTAGCTTGAACAGCTTATACCATGTATAGAGACATTTTCCGATCCTGTGTGATCGTCCACACTGGAAGACTGAAGAGAAGTTGTTCCACAGAGAGATTTGCGTAGCTTGAATAGCTCATACCATGTATAGAGACATTTTCCGATCCTGTGTGATCGTCCACACTGGAAGACTGAAGAGAAGTTGTTCCACAGAGAGATTTGCGTAGCTTGAATAGCTCATACCATGTATAGAGACATTTTCCGATCCTGTGTGATCGTCCACACTGGAAGACTGAAGAGAAGTTGTTCCACAGAGAGATTTGCGTAGCTTGAATAGCTCATACCATGTATAGAGACATTTTCCGATCCTGTGTGATCGTCCACACTGGAAGACTGAAGAGAAGTTGTTCCACAGAGAGATTTGCGTAGCTTGAATAGCTCATACCATGTATAGAGACATTTTCCGATCCTGTGTGATCGTCCACACTGGAAGACTGAAGAGAAGTTGTTCCACAGAGAGATTTGCGTAGCTTGAATAGCTCATACCATGTATAGAGACATTTTCCGATCCTGTGTGATCGTCCACACTGGAAGACTGAAGAGAAGTTGTTCCACAGAGAGATTTGCGTAGCTTGAATAGCTCATACCATGTATAGAGACATTTTCCGATCCTGTGTGATCGTCCACACTGGAAGACTTAAGAGAAGTTGTTCCACAGAGAGATTTGCGTAGCTTGAATAGCTCATACCATGTATAGAGACATTTTCCGATCCTGTGTGATCGTCCACACTGGAAGACTGAAGAGAAGTCGTTCCACAGAGACATTTGCGTAGCTTGAATAGCTCATACCATGTATAGAGACATTTTCCGATCCTGTGTGATCGTCCACACTGGAAGACTGAAGAGAAGTTGTTCCACAGAGAGACTTGCGTAGCTTGAATAGCTCATACCATGTATAGAGACATTTTCCGATCCTGTGTGATCGCCCACACTGGAAGACTGAAGAGAAGTTGTTCCACAGAGAGACTTGCGTAGCTTGAATAGCTCATACCATGTATAGAGACATTTTCTGATCCTGTGTGATCGTCTACAGAGGAGACTTGAGATAAGTTGTCCCACAAGAGACAATTAGCAGAGCTTGGAGAGCTCAAACACGTGTGTAGAAATAATAGTCAGATCCTAGGGGATCGTAAACAGACGGAGCTGTCGTGCAAGTCTGGATAGACATTTATAGAATATTATAGTGGAAGTTAGTGCAACTCAAGTAGCATCGTAAGGGATTCATTGCTGACATGAGGCTGTGTGTCAGCTGAATCTGACATTAGTGTGGGAGGCAGATAACACTGCCTTTCAGCTCTGAGGTTAATGGAGCAAGGCGGGAGTTAAATAATGTTAACTCGTATATTGTGTCTTTGTGCATTGTGATGTATGATCCGGACATGTTCTTGTGTCAATTAAACTGTTCTATGTGCAAATCATAGGTGTTGAGAATACATTGCATCATACTAGCTGTCTTGATAAGCCATAGCGATTGAACGAATGCAGGAGTCACGGTGCAAACAAATATCACAACGTGAAGTCAGCGAAGAATCGATCATGTGTAAGGGAGGGATGCAGGGGTCGCGGTGCAAACAAATATCACAACGTGAAGTCAGCGAAGAATCGATCATGTGTAAGGGAGGGATGCAGGGGTCGCGGTGCAAACAAATATCACAACGTGAAGTCAGCGAAGAATCGATCATGTGTAAGAGAGGGATGCAGGGGTCGCGGTGCAAACAAATATCACAACGTGAAGTCAGCGAAGAATCGATCATGTGCAAGAGAGGGATGCAGGAGTCACGGTGCAAACAAATATCACAACGTGAAGTCAGCGAAGAATCGATCATGTGTAAGGGAGGGATGCAGGGGTCGCGGTGCAAACAAATATCACAACGTGAAGTCAGCGAAGAATCGATCATGCGTAAGGGAGGGATGCAGGGGTCGCGGTGCAAACAAATATCACAACGTGAAGTCAGCGAAGAATCGATCATGCGTAAGGGAGGGATGCAGGGGTCGCGGTGCAAACAAATATCACAACGTGAAGTCAGCGAAGAATCGATCATGTGTAAGGGAGGGATGCAGGGGCCAGGAATAGGGTCATCAATCCTTCATGAAGGCCAACTGGTGAGGCTCGGCCATTACGAGCTTTCACCTAAAAGGAGTGCTGAATCAGGGCACTCTAACCATCAATACGATCTGCACAAGCTGGGGAAACAACTCAGCTGGCTCAAGGGCAGTAGCAAGGCTGTCTTTGGTTTGGTGGGAGACTAGTCTGCCATTGGTCCCATACCTGTCACTCATCAGCAAGTCAGAGAATCAACAGGAGGCTGGGCTCCGTGAATGAGTCCAGACAACGTGGCAGAGGCGGCGGTTCAACGGACAGGGTTGTCAAGTTTAACTCAGCAGTCACAGCAAGTGGTCTGTGGCATCAAGTCACATTATCGCGGACAGATCACAGAGCAACGATCAAAGGGCCTGTGTCAGATTCAGTGTGTCCGACAGGGTCATATTGAGTGCAGCGTATCAACGGCAGGGGGCGGCAGAGTTAGAGAGTAAGCCGGCTCAATGTAAAGAGGACTTGGCCCAGCAGTAGCAAAAGTGAAGATATTTTTCCTCATTACAAGTGGTCACCCATTAGGGTGGTGTTAATGTATTTTGCCCTAAATTACAGCCAAGTGTGACATCTGTGGCTTTCAGCCCGACACATCAGCCATCAGCATAGGAAGATTCTGTGTTACAATTTTTGCTTGTGATGTGACCACCTCTTGCCTGCTATTTGGACTGCCAAGGGTTCTTTAACATGCGTACAGGACCCTCTGTTATATGTCCAAAGTGGGTTAGACTCACTACTGATATGGGAAGAAAAGGGTAAAGCCACAAAGACACCACGCATTCAATTTATGACAAAATACTGAGCACTATGAAGCTGTCCGTTGTGTAATGAAGATAAATATAAACAACATATGGCAACATGATTTGTTCTCTGTATTTTTAACTTATGGTATCCATTGATCCACAGCAAGAGCAGCGCCTGTTCTTAAATTTCCACCGCCAAGTCGTTTGTTGGATAGATAACTATTTTGACTTGACAATGGCTGACATTAGACGCCTGGAAGCGGAAGTTAAAGAAGAACTGGAAAGGGTAAGTTTTAAACAAAAATTAAAAAAAAAATTAAAATTGTATGACTTTTTAAAAATGAAAGTTTGTCTATGAGCTCCACACCTTTTATTTCCATTCTTGTAGATTTTTGTAGGGTTCCCTCATCGTCCATCATGAATCACACATTTTTCTTTTAGAGTTTCTTCTTTAACCTTTCAGCTCCCTGTGGAGCATAGGTCTTCAACAAACACTTTCAGCTCTCTGTGGAGCATAGGTCTTCAACAAACACTTTCAGCTCTCTGTGGAGCATAGGTCTTCAACAAACATTTTCCATGCTGTTCTGTTTCTTGCCATTCTTTTAAGATTGTTGCATGTCTTCCCCATCATCTTCATCTCTGCTTCCATCTGTCTTCTCCAAGAATTCCTTGGTCTTCCTCTTTGTCTTTTTTTCTGGGGATTCCAAAAAAGGGTCAGTTGTGCAATACTCTCACCCACTGCTGCCCTGTCCCTCACCCACTGCTGCCACTTCTGCCCTGTCCCTCACCCACTGCTGACACTTCTCCCCTGGCACTCACCCACTGCTGCCCTATCACTTACTCACTTCTCCTCTGTCCCTCACCCACTGCTGCCACTTCTGCCCTGTCCCTCACCCACTGCTGACACTTCTCCCCTGTCACTCATCCACTGCTGCCCTATCACTTACTCACTGCTGCCCTGTCCCACACCCACTGCTGCCATGTCCCTCACCCACTGCTGCCACTTCTGCCCTGTCCCTCACCCACTGTTGCCACTTCTTCCCTGTACCTTGCCCACTGCTGCCACTTCTGCCCTGTCCATCACCAATTGCTGCCCTGTTCCTCACCCACTGCTACCACTACTGCCCTGCCCCTCACCCACTGCTTCCACTTCTCCCATGTCCCTCACCCACTGCTGCCACTTCTGCCCTGTCCCTCACCCACTACTGCCACTTCTCCCCTGTCCCTCACCCACTACTGCCACTTCTGCCCTGTCCCTCACCCACTACTGCCACTTCTCCCCTGTCCCACACCCACTGCTGCCACTTCTGCCCTGTCCCACACCCACTGCAGCCACTTCTCCCCTGTCCCTCACCCACTGCTGCCACTTCTCCCCTGTCCCTCACCCACTGCTGCCACTTCTCCCCTGTCCATCACCCTCTGCTGCCCTGTCCCTCACCCACTGCTCCCACTTCTGCCCTATCCCTCACCCACTGCTGCCACTTCTCCCGTCCCTCACCCACTACTGCCACTTCTGCCCTGTCCCACACCCACTGCTGCCACTACTGCCCTGTCCCTCACCCACTGCTGCCACTTCTGCCCTGTCCCACACCCACTGCAGCCACTTCTCCCCTGTCCATCACCCACTGCTGCCACTTCTCCCCTGTCCATCACCCACTGCTGCCACTTCTCCCCTGTCCATCACCCACTGCTGCCCTGTCCCTCACCCACTGCAGCAAATTCTACCCTGTCCCACACCCACTGCTGCCACTTCTCCACTGTCCATCACCCACTGCTGCCCTGTCCCTCACCCACTGCAGCAAATTCTACCCTGTCCCACACCCACTGCTGCCACTTCTCCACTGTCCATCACCCACTGCAGCAAATTCTACCCTGTCCCTCACCCACTGCTGCCACTTCTCCACTTTAAATCACCCACTGCTGCCACTTCTACCCTGTCCCTCACCCACTTCTGCCACTTCTCCGCTGTCCTTTACCCACTGCTGCCACTTCTCCACTGTCCCTCACCCGCAGCTGCCACTTCTACCCTGTCCCTCACCCATTGCTGCCACTTCTACCCTGTCCCTCACCCACTGCTCCCACCACTTCTCTGCCCCACACCCACTGCTGCCACTTCTCCCCTGTCCCTGACCCACTGCTGCCACTTCTAACCTGTCCCTCACCCACTGCTGCCACTTCTCCACTGTCCCTCACCCACTGCTCCCACCACTTACCTGCCCCACACCCACTGCTGCCACTTCTCTCTGGTCCCTTACCCACTGCTCCCACTTCTCCCTGGTCCCTTACCCACTGCTCCCACTTCTCCCTGGTCACTCACCCACTGCTGCCACTACTGTCCTGTCCCTTACCCACTGCTGCCACTTCTACCCTGTCCCTCGCCCACTGCAGCCACATCTCCCCTGTCCCTCACCCACTGCTGCCACTTCTCCCCTGTTCATCACCCACTGCTGCTCTGTCCCTCATCCACTGCTCCCACTTCTGCCCTGTCCCTCACCCACTTCTGCCATTTCCCTCACCCACTGCTGCCACTTCTGCCCTGTCCCTCACCCACTGCTGCCACTTCTCCCCTGTCCATCACCCACTGCTCCTGCTTCTGTCCTGTCCCTCACCCACTTCTGCCATTTCCCTCACCCACTGCTGCCACTTCTGCCCTGTCCCTCACCCACTGCTGCCACTTCTCCCCTGTCCATCACCCACTGCTCCTGCTTCTGCCCTGTCCCTCACCCACTTCTGCCATTTCCCTCACCCACTGCTGCCACTTCTGCCCTGTCCCTCACCCACTGCTGCCACTTCTCCCCTGTCCATCACCCACTGCTCCTGCTTCTGCCCTGTCCCTCACCCACTTCTGCCATTTCCCTCACCCACTGCTGCCACTACTGTCCTGTCCCTCACCCACTGCTGCCACTTCTCCACTGTCCATCACCCACTGCTACCACTACTGCCCTGCCCCTCACCCACTGCTGCCACTACTGTCCTGTCCCTCACCCACTGCTGCTACTTCTGCCTGTCCCCTCACCCACTGCTGTCACTTCTCCCCTGTCCCTCACCCACTGCTGCCACTTCTACCCTGTCCCTCACCCACTGCTGCTACTTCTACCCTGTCCCTCACCCACTGCTGCTACTTCTTCCCTGCCCCTCACCCACTGCTGCCACTACTGTCCTGTCCCTCACCCACTGCTGCTACTTCTGCCTGTCCCCTCACCCACTGCTGTCACTTCTCCCCTGTCCCTCACCCACTGCTGCTACTTCTCCCCTGTCCCTCACCCACTGCTGCCACTTCTACCCTGTCCCTCACCCACTACTGTCACTTTTCCCCTGTCCCTCACCCACTGCTGCCACTCTGCCCTGTCCCTCACCCACTGCTGCCACTTCTACCCTGTCCCTCACCCACTACTGTCACTTTTCCCCTGTCCCTCACCCACTGCTGCCACTCTGCCCTGTCCCTCACCCACTGCTGCCACTTCTCCACTGTCCCTCACCCACTGCTGCCACTTCTCCACTGTCCCTCACCCACTGCTGCCACTTCTCCCCTGTCCCTCACCCACTGCTGCCACTTCTCCACTGTCCCTCACCCACTGCTGCCACTTCTCCACTGTCCATCACCCACTGCTGCCACTTCTCCACTGTCCATCACCCACTGCTGCCACTTCTCCACTGTCCATCACCCACTGCTGCCACTTCTACCCTGTCCCTCACCCACTGCTGCCACTTCTCTACTGTCCATCACCCACTGCTGCTACTTCTCCACTGTCCATCACCCACTGCTGCCACTTCTACCCTGTCCCTCACCCACTTCTCCGCTGTCCTTTACCCACTGCTTCCACACCCACTGCTGCCACGTCTCCACTGTCCATCACCCACTGCTGCCACTTCTACCCTGTCCCTCACCCACTTCTCCGCTGTCCTTTACCCACTGCTTCCACACCCACTGCTGTCACTTCTCCCCTGTCCATACCCACTGCTGCAACTTCTCCCCTGTCCCTCACCCACTGCTCCCACCACTTCTCTGCCCCACACCCACTGCTGCCACTTCTCCCTGGTCCCTCACCCACTGCTACCACTTCTCCCCTGTCCATCACCCACTGCTGCTCTGTCCCTCATCCACTGCTCCCACTTCTGCCCTGTTCCTCACCCACTTCTGCCATTTCCCTCACCCACTGCTGCCACTTCTGCCCTGTCCCTCACCCACTGCTGTCACATATGCCCTGTCCCTCACCCACCTCTGCCACATATGCCCTGTCCCTCACCCACATCTGCCCTGTCCCTCACCCACTGCTGCCAATTGTTCCCTGTCCCTCACCCACTGCTGCCAATTGTTCCCTGTCCCTCACCCACTGCTGCCACTTCAACCCTGTTCCTCACCCACTGCTGCCACTTCTACACTGTCCCTCACCCACTGCTGCCACTTCTCCCCTGTTCCTCGTGCACTGCTGCCAGTTCTCCCCCTTTCCTCCCCCACTGCTGCCACTTCTATCCTGTCCCTCACCCACTGCTGCCACTTCTCGACTGTCCATCCCCCACTGCTGCCACTTCTATCCTGTCCCTCACCCACTGCTGCCACTTCTCCACTGTCCATCACCCACTGCTGCCACTTCTCCACTGTCCATCCCCCACTGCTACCACTACTGTCCTGTCCCTCGCCCACTGCAGCCACATCACCCCTGTCCCTCACCCACTGCTGCCACTTCTCCCCTGTCCATCACACACTGCTGCTCTGTCCCTCACCCACTGCAGCAAATTGTACCCTGTCCCTCACCCACTTCTGTCATTTCCCTCACCCACTGCTGCCACTTCTCCCCTGTTCCTCATGCACTGCTGCCAGTTCTCCCCCTTTCCTTCCCCACTGCTGCCAGTTCTATCCTGTCCCTCACCCACTGCTGCCACTTCTCCTGTCCGTCACTCACTGCTGCCACTTCTATCCTGTCCCTCACCCACTGCTGCCACTTCTCCACTGTCCATCAACCACTGCTGCCACCTCTCCACTGTCCATCCCCCACTGCTGCCACTTCTACCCTGTCCCTCACCCACTGCTGCCACTTCTCCACTGTCCATCACCCACTGCTGCCACCTCTCCACTGTGCATCCCCCACTGCAGCCACATCTCCCCTGTCCCTCACCCACTGCTGCCACTTCTCCCCTGACCCTCACCCACTGCAGCCACTTCTCCCCTGTCCCTCACCCACTGCAGCCACTTCTCTCCTGACCCTCACCCACTGCTGCCACTTCTCCCCTGACCCTCACCCACTGCAGCCACTTCTCCCCTGACCCTCACCCACTGCTGCCACTTCTCCACCGTCCCTTACCCACTGCTGCCACCACCTCCCTGTCCCTCACCCACTGCTGCCACTTCTCCCCTGTCCCTCACCAACTGCTGCCACTTCTGCCCTGTCCCTCACCCACTACTGCCACTTCTGCCCTGTCCCTCACCCACTACTGCCACTTCTCCCCTGTCCCACACCCACTGCTGCCACTTCTGCCCTGTCCCACACCCACTGCAGCCACTTCTCCCCTGTCCCTCACCCACTGCTGCCACTTCTCCCCTGTCCCTCACCCACTGCTGCCACTTCTCCCCTGTCCATCACCCACTGCTGCCCTGTCCCTCACCCACTGCTCCCACTTCTGCCCTATCCCTCACCCACTGCTGCCACTTCTCCCGTCCCTCACTCATTACTGCCACTTCTGCCCTGTCCCACACCCACTGCTGCCACTACTGCCCTGTCCCTCACCCACTGCTGCCACTTCTGCCCTGTCCCACACCCACTGCAGCCACTTCTCCCCTGTCCATCACCCACTGCTGCCACTTCTCCCCTGTCCATCACCCACTGCTGCCACTTCTCCCCTGTCCATCACCCACTGCTGCCCTGTCCCTCACCCACTGCAGCAAATTCTACCCTGTCCCACACCCACTGCTGCCACTTCTCCACTGTCCATCACCCACTGCTGCCCTGTCCCTCACCCACTGCAGCAAATTCTACCCTGTCCCACACCCACTGCTGCCACTTCTCCACTGTCCATCACCCACTGCAGCAAATTCTACCCTGTCCCTCACCCACTGCTGCCACTTCTCCACTTTAAATCACCCACTGCTGCCACTTCTACCCTGTCCCTCACCCACTTCTGCCACTTCTCCGCTGTCCTTTACCCACTGCTGCCACTTCTCCACTGTCCCTCACCCGCAGCTGCCACTTCTACCCTGTCCCTCACCCATTGCTGCCACTTCTACCCTGTCCCTCACCCACTGCTCCCACCACTTCTCTGCCCCACACCCACTGCTCCCACCACTTCTCTGCCCCACACCCACTGCTGCCACTTCTCCCCTGTCCCTGACCCACTGCTGCCACTTCTCCACTGTCCCTCACCCACTGCTCCCACC
This sequence comes from Megaustenia siamemsis, assembly GCA_032433765.1. Lineage (NCBI taxonomy): Eukaryota > Metazoa > Mollusca > Gastropoda > Stylommatophora > Ariophantidae > Megaustenia > Megaustenia siamemsis. The sequence continues at coordinate 570,944 of JAVIAB010000026.1, read as the reverse complement.
ACTTACCTGCCCCACACCCACTGCTACCACTTCTCTCTGGTCCCTTACCCACTGCTCCCACTTCTCCCTGGTCCCTTACCCACTGCTCCCACTTCTCCCTGGTCACTCACCCACTGCTGCCACTTCTATCCTGTCCCTTACCCACTGCTGCCACTTCTACCCTGTCCCTCGCCCACTGCAGCCACATCTCCCCTGTCCCTCACCCACTGCTGCCACTTCTCCCCTGTTCATCACCCACTGCTGCTCTGTCCCTCATCCACTGCTCCCACTTCTGCCCTGTCCCTCACCCACTGCTGCCACTTCTCCCCTGTTCATCACCCACTGCTGCTCTGTCCCTCATCCACTGCTCCCACTTCTGCCCTGTCCCTCACCCACTGCTGCCACTTCTCCCCTGTTCATCACCCACTGCTGCTCTGTCCCTCATCCACTGCTCCCACTTCTGCCCTGTCCCTCACCCACTGCTCCCACTTCTGCCCTGTCCCTCACCGACTGCTCCCACTTCTGCCCTGTCCCTCACCCACTGCTCCCACTTCTGCCCTGTCCCTCACCCACTGCTCCCACTTCTGCCCTGTCCCTCACTGACTGCTCCCACTTCTGCCCTGTCCCTCACCCACTGCTCCCACTTCTGCCCTGTCCCTCATCCACTGCTCCCACTTCTGCCTTGTCCCTCACCCACTGCTCCCACTTCTGCCCTGTCCCTCACCCACTGCTCCCACTTCTGCCCTGTCCCTCACCGACTGCTCCTACCTCTGCCCGTTCCTCACCCACCTCTGCCACATATGCCCTGTCCCTCACTCGCAGCTGCCACTTCTCCCCTGACCCTCACCCACTGCACCCTGTTCCTCACCCACTGCTGCCACTTCAACCCTGTCCCTCACCCACTGCTGCCACTTCTCCCCTGCCCTGTCACTTACCCACTTCTGCCACTTCTCCACTGTCCCTCACCCACTGCTGCCACTTCTGCCCTCACCCACTGCTGCCACTTCTCCCCTGTTCCTCGTGCACTGCTGCCAGTTCTCCCCCTTTCCTCCCCCACTGCTGCCACTTCTCCACTGTCCATCACTCACTGCTGCCACTTCTCCACTGTCCATCACTCACTGCTGCCACTTCTCCACTGTCCATCACTCACTGCTGCCACTTCTATCCTGTCCCTCACCCACTGCTGCCACTTCTCCACTGTCCATCACCCACTGTTGCCACTTCTCCACTGTCCATCCCCCACTGCTGCCACTCATGCCCTGTCCCTCACCCACTGCTGCCACATATGCCCTGTCCCTCACCCACTGCTGCCACTTTCCCCTGTCCATCACCCACTGTTGCCCTGTCACCGACTGCTCCTACTTCTGCCCTGTCTCTCACCCACTGCTGCCACTTCTGCCCTGTTCCTTACACACTGCTGCCACTTCTCCCCTGTCCCTCCACCCACTGCTGCCACTTTATACCGCGTCCCTCACCCACTGCTGCCACTTCTCCCCTGTCCCTCACCCACTGCTGCCACTTCTCCCCTGTCCCTCACCCACTGCTGCCACTTCTGCCCTGTCCCTCACCCACTGCTGCCACTTCTGCCCTGTCCCTCACCCACTGCTGCCACTTCTGCCCCGTCCCTCTCACCCACTGCTGCCACTTCTCCACTGTCCATCCCCCACTGCTACCACTACTGTGTCCCTCGCCCACTGCAGCCACATCACCCCTGTCCCTCACCCACTGCTGCCACTTCTCCCCTGTCCATCACACACTGCTGCTCTGTCCCTCACCCACTGCTCCCACTTCTGCCATTTCCCTCACCCACTGCTGCCACTTCTACCCTGTTCCTTACCCACTGCTCCCACTTCTGCCATTTCCCTCACCCACTGCTGCCACTTCTCCACTGTCCATCCCCCACTGCAGCCACTTCTCCCCTGTCCATCACCCACTGCTGCTCTGTCCCTCACCCATTGCACCCACTTCTGCCATTTCCCTCACCCACTGCTGCCACTTCTGCCCTGTCCCTCCCCCACTGCTGCCACATATGCCCTGTCCCTCACCCACTGCTGCCACTTCTCCTCTGTCCCTCACCCACTGCTCCCACTTCTACCATTTCCCTCACCCACTGCTGCCACTTCTCCCCTGTCCATCACCCACTGCTGCCCTGTCCCTCACCCACTGCTGCCACTTCTCCCCTGTCCCTCACCCACTGCTGCCACTTCTCCTCTGTCCCTCACCCACTGCTCCCACTTCTACCATTTCCCTCACCCACTGCTCCCACTTCTACCATTTCCCTCACCCACTGCTGCCCTGTCCCTCCCCCACTGCTGCCACATATGCCCTGTCCCTCACCCACTGCTGCCACTTCTCCCTGTCCATCACCCACTGCTGCCCTGTCCCTCACCCACTGCTGCCACTTCTCCACTGTCCATCACTCACTGCTGCCACTTCTATCCTGTCCCTCACCCACTGCTGCCACTTCTCCACTGTCCATCACCCACTGTTGCCACTTCTCCACTGTCCATCCCCCACTGCTGCCACTCATGCCCTGTCCCTCACCCACTGCTGCCACATATGCCCTGTCCCTCACCCACTGCTGCCACTTTCCCCTGTCCATCACCCACTGCTGCCCTGTCACCGACTGCTCCTACTTCTGCCCTGTCTCTCACCCACTGCTGCCACTTCTGCCCTGTTCCTTACACACTGCTGCCACTTCTCCCCTGTCCCTCCACCCACTGCTGCCACTTTATACCGCGTCCCACACCCACTGCTGCCACTTCTCCCCTGTCCCTCACCCACTGCTGCCAATTCTCCCCTGTCCCTCACCCACTGCTGCCACTTCTGCCCTGTCCCTCACCCACTGCTGCCACTTCTGCCCTGTCCCTCACCCACTGCTCCCACTTCTGCCATTTCCCTCACCCACTGCTGCCACTTCTCCCCTGTTCCTCATGCACTGCTGCCAGTTCTCCCCCTTTCCTCCCCACTGCTGCCACTTCTATCCTGTCCCTCACCCACTGCTGCCACTTCTACCCTGTCCCTCACCCAATGCTGCCACTTCTACCCTGTTCCTCACCCAATGCTGCCACTTCTCCACTGTCCATCCCCCACTGCAGCCACTTCTCCCCTGTCCCTCACCCATTGCACCCACTTCTGCCATTTCCCTCACCCACTGCTGCCACTTCTGCCCTGTCCCTCCCCCACTGCTGCCACATATGCCCTGTCCCTCACCCACTGCTGCCACTTCTCCCCTGTCCATCACCCACTGCTGCCACTTCTCCTCTGTCCCTCACCCACTGCTCCCACTTCTGCCATTTCCCTCACCCACTGCTGCCACTTCTCCCCTGTCCATCACCCACTGCTGCCACTTCTCCTCTGTCCCTCACCCACTGCTCCCACTTCTGCCATTTCCCTCACCCACTGCTGCCACTTCTCCTCTGTCCCTCACCCACTGCTCCCACTTCTGCCATTTCCCTCACCCACTGCTGCCCCATCCCTTACCCACTGCTGCCACTTCTGCCCTGTCCCTTACCCACTTCTGTCATTTCCCTCACCCACTGCTGCCCTGTCCCTCCCCCACTGCTGCCACATATGCCCTGTCCCTCACCCACTGCTGCCACTTCTCCCCTGTCCATCACCCACTGCTGCCCTGTCCCTCACCCACTGCTGCCACTTCTGCCCTGTCCCTCACCCACTGCTGCCCTGTCCCTCACCCACTGCTGCCACTTCTGCCCTGTCCCTCACCCACTGCTGCCCTGTCCCTCACCCACTGCTGCCACTTCTGCCCTGTCCCTCACCCACCTCTGCCTCATATGCCCTGTCCCTCACTCGCAGCTGCCACTTCTCCCCTGACCCTCACCCACTGCTGCCACTTCTCCCCTGTCCCACACCCACTGCTGCCACTTCTCCCCTGCCCTGTCACTTACCCACTTCTGCCACTTCTCCACTGTCCCTCACCCACTGCTGCCACTTCTCCCCTGTTCCTCGTGCACTGCTGCCAGTTCTCCCCCTTTCCTCCCCCACTGCTGCCACTTCTATCCTGTCCCTCACCCACTGCTGCCACTTCTCCACTGTCCATCACTCACTGCTGCCACTTCTATCCTGTCCCTCACCCACTGTTGCCACTTCTCCACTGTCCATCCCCCACTGCTGCCACTCATGCCCTGTCCCTCACCCACTGCTGCCACCACCTCCCTGTCCCTCACCCACTGCTGCCACTTCTCCCCTGTCCCTCACCAACTGCTGCCACTTCTGCCCTGTCCCTCACCCACTGCTGCCAATTGTTTCCTGGCCCTTACTCACTGCTGCCACTTCTCCCCTGTCCCACACCCACTGCTGCCACTTCTACATTCACCCACTGCTGCCACTTCTCCCCTGTTCCTCGTGCACTGCTGCCAGTTCTCCCCCTTTCCTCCCCCACTGCTGCCACTTCTCCACTGTCCATCACCCACTGCTGCCACTTCTCCACTGTCCATCCCCCACTGCTACCACTACTGTCCTGTCCCTTACCCACTGCTGCCACTTCTACCCTGTCCCTCACCCACTGCTGCCACTTCTCCCCTGTCCCTCACCAACTGCTGCCACTTCTGCCCTGTCCCTCACCCACTGCTGCCAATTGTTTCCTGGCCCTTACTCACTGCTGCCACTTCTCCCCTGTCCCACACCCACTGCTGCCACTTCTACATTCACCCACTGCTGCCACTTCTCCCCTGTTCCTCGTGCACTGCTGCCAGTTCTCCCCCTTTCCTCCCCTACTGCTGCCACTTCTCCACTGTCCATCACCCACTGCTGCCACTTCTCCACTGTCCATCCCCCACTGCTACCACTACTGTCCTGTCCCTTACCCACTGCTGCCACTTCTACCCTGTCCCTCACCCACTGCTGCCACTTCTTCCCTGTCCCTCACCCACTGCTGCCACTTCTCCCCTGTCCCTCACCCACTGCTCCCACTTCTGCCATTTCCCTCACCCACTGCTGCCACTTCTGCCCTGTCCTTACACACTGCTGCCACGTCCCTCTCACCTACTGCTCCCACTTCTCCCCTGTTCCTCACCCGTTGCTGCCACGTCTCCCCTGTCCCACACCCACTGCTGCCACTTCTCCCCTGACCCTCACCCACTGCTGCCACTTCAACCCTGTTCCTCACCCACTGCTGCCACTTCTACACTGTCCCTCACCCACTGCTGCCACTTCTCCCCTGTTCCTCGTGCACTGCTGCCAGTTCTCCCCTTTTCCTCCCCCACTGCTGCCACTTCTATCCTGTCCCTCACCCACTGCTGCCACTTCTCCACTGTCCATCACCCACTGCTGCCACTTCTATCCTGTCCCTCACCCACTGCTGCCACTTCTCCACTGTCCATCACCCACTGCTGCCACTTCTCCACTGTCCATCCCCCACTGCTACCACTACTGTCCTGTCCCTCGCCCACTGCAGCCACATCACCCCTGTCCCTCACCCACTGCTGCCACTTCTCCCTGTCCATCACACACTGCTGCTCTGTCCCTCACCCACTGCTCCCACTTGTGCCCTGTCCCTCACCCACTTCTGCCATTTCCCTCACCCACTGCTGCCACTTCTCCCCTGTTCCTCATGCACTGCTGCCAGTTCTCCCCCTTTCCTCCCCCACTGCTGCCACTTCTATCCTGTCCCTCACCCACTGCTGCCACTTCTCCTGTCCATCACTCACTGCTGCCACTTCCATCCTGTCCCTCACCCACTGCTGCCACTTCTCCACTGTCCATCACCCACTGCTGCCACCTCTCCACTGTCCATCCCCCACTGCTGCCACTTCTACCCTGTCCCTCGCCCACTGCAGCCACATCTCCCCTGTCCCTCACCCACTGCTGCCACTACTACCCTGTTCCTTACCCATGCTCCCACTTCTACCCTGTCCCTCACCCAAAGCTCCCACTTCTACCCTGTCCCTCACCCACTTCTGCCCTGTCCCTCACCCACTGCTGCCAATTGTTCCCTGTCCCTCACCCACTGCTGCCAATTATTCCCTGACCCTTACTCACTGCTCACACTACTGTCCTGTCCCTGACCCACTGCTGCCACTTCTCCCTAGTCACTTACCCACTTCTCCCCTGTCCCTCACCACTGCTGCCACTTCTACCCTGTCCCTCGCCCACTGCAGCCACATCTCCCCTGTCCCTCACCCACTGCTGCTACTTCTCCCCTGTCCATCACCCACTGCTGCTCTGTCCCTCACCCATTGCTCCCACTTCTGCCCTATCCCTCACCCACTGCTGCCACTTCTCCCGTCCCTCACCCACTACTGCCACTTCTGCCCTGTCCCACACCCACTGCTGCCACTACTGCCCTGTCCCTCACCCACTGCTGCCACTTCTGCCCTGTCCCACACCCACTGCAGCCACTTCTTCCCTGTCCATCACCCACTGCTGCCACTTCTCCCCTGTCCATCACCCACTGCTGCCACTTCTCCCCTGTCCATCACCCACTGCTGCCCTGTCCCTCACCCACTGCAGCAAATTCTACCCTGTCCCACACCCACTGCTGCCACTTCTCCACTGTCCATCACCCACTGCTGCCCTGTCCCTCACCCACTGCAGCAAATTCTACCCTGTCCCACACCCACTGCTGCCACTTCTCCACTGTCCATCACCCACTGCAGCAAATTCTACCCTGTCCCTCACCCACTGCTGCCACTTCTCCACTTTAAATCACCCACTGCTGCCACTTCTACCCTGTCCCTCACCCACTTCTGCCACTTCTCCGCTGTCCTTTACCCACTGCTGCCACTTCTCCACTGTCCCTCACCCGCAGCTGCCACTTCTACCCTGTCCCTCACCCATTGCTGCCACTTCTACCCTGTCCCTCACCCACTGCTCCCACCACTTCTCTGCCCCACACCCACTGCTGCCACTTCTCCCCTGTCCCTGACCCACTGCTGCCACTTCTAACCTGTCCCTCACCCACTGCTGCCACTTCTCCACTGTCCCTCACCCACTGCTCCCACCACTTACCTGCCCCACACCCACTGCTGCCACTTCTCTCTGGTCCCTTACCCACTGCTCCCACTTCTCCCTGGTCCCTTACCCACTGCTCCCACTTCTCCCTGGTCACTCACCCACTGCTGCCACTACTGTCCTGTCCCTTACCCACTGCTGCCACTTCTACCCTGTCCCTCGCCCACTGCAGCCACATCTCCCCTGTCCCTCACCCACTGCTGCCACTTCTCCCCTGTTCATCACCCACTGCTGCTCTGTCCCTCATCCACTGCTCCCACTTCTGCCCTGTCCCACACCCACCCTTCTGCCATTTGCCCTCACCCACTGCTGCCACTTCTGCCCTTCTGTCCCTCACCCACTGCTGCCACTTCTCCCCTGTCCATCACCCACTGCTCCTGCTTCTGTCCTGTCCCTCACCCACTTCTGCCATTTCCCTCACCCACTGCTGCCACTTCTGCCCTGTCCCTCACCCACTGCTGCCACTTCTCCCCTGTCCATCACCCACTGCTCCTGCTTCTGCCCTGTCCCTCACCCACTTCTGCCATTTCCCTCACCCACTGCTGCCACTTCTGCCCTGTCCCTCACCCACTGCTGCCACTTCTCCCCTGTCCATCACCCACTGCTCCTGCTTCTGCCCTGTCCCTCACCCACTTCTGCCATTTCCCTCACCCACTGCTGCCACTACTGTCCTGTCCCTCACCCACTGCTGCCACTTCTCCACTGTCCATCACCCACTGCTACCACTACTGCCCTGCCCCTCACCCACTGCTGCCACTACTGTCCTGTCCCTCACCCACTGCTGCTACTTCTGCCTGTCCCCTCACCCACTGCTGTCACTTCTCCCCTGTCCCTCACCCACTGCTGCCACTTCTACCCTGTCCCTCACCCACTGCTGCTACTTCTACCCTGTCCCTCACCCACTGCTGCTACTTCTTCCCTGCCCCTCACCCACTGCTGCCACTACTGTCCTGTCCCTCACCCACTGCTGCTACTTCTGCCTGTCCCCTCACCCACTGCTGTCACTTCTCCCCTGTCCCTCACCCACTGCTGCTACTTCTCCCCTGTCCCTCACCCACTGCTGCCACTTCTACCCTGTCCCTCACCCACTACTGTCACTTTTCCCCTGTCCCTCACCCACTGCTGCCACTCTGCCCTGTCCCTCACCCACTGCTGCCACTTCTACCCTGTCCCTCACCCACTACTGTCACTTTTCCCCTGTCCCTCACCCACTGCTGCCACTCTGCCCTGTCCCTCACCCACTGCTGCCACTTCTCCACTGTCCCTCACCCACTGCTGCCACTTCTCCACTGTCCCTCACCCACTGCTGCCACTTCTCCCCTGTCCCTCACCCACTGCTGCCACTTCTCCACTGTCCCTCACCCACTGCTGCCACTTCTCCACTGTCCATCACCCACTGCTGCCACTTCTCCACTGTCCATCACCCACTGCTGCCACTTCTCCACTGTCCATCACCCACTGCTGCCACTTCTACCCTGTCCCTCACCCACTGCTGCCACTTCTCTACTGTCCATCACCCACTGCTGCTACTTCTCCACTGTCCATCACCCACTGCTGCCACTTCTACCCTGTCCCTCACCCACTTCTCCGCTGTCCTTTACCCACTGCTTCCACACCCACTGCTGCCACGTCTCCACTGTCCATCACCCACTGCTGCCACTTCTACCCTGTCCCTCACCCACTTCTCCGCTGTCCTTTACCCACTGCTTCCACACCCACTGCTGTCACTTCTCCCCTGTCCATACCCACTGCTGCAACTTCTCCCCTGTCCCTCACCCACTGCTCCCACCACTTCTCTGCCCCACACCCACTGCTGCCACTTCTCCCTGGTCCCTCACCCACTGCTACCACTTCTCCCCTGTCCATCACCCACTGCTGCTCTGTCCCTCATCCACTGCTCCCACTTCTGCCCTGTTCCTCACCCACTTCTGCCATTTCCCTCACCCACTGCTGCCACTTCTGCCCTGTCCCTCACCCACTGCTGTCACATATGCCCTGTCCCTCACCCACCTCTGCCACATATGCCCTGTCCCTCACCCACATCTGCCCTGTCCCTCACCCACTGCTGCCAATTGTTCCCTGTCCCTCACCCACTGCTGCCAATTGTTCCCTGTCCCTCACCCACTGCTGCCACTTCAACCCTGTTCCTCACCCACTGCTGCCACTTCTACACTGTCCCTCACCCACTGCTGCCACTTCTCCCCTGTTCCTCGTGCACTGCTGCCAGTTCTCCCCCTTTCCTCCCCCACTGCTGCCACTTCTATCCTGTCCCTCACCCACTGCTGCCACTTCTCGACTGTCCATCCCCCACTGCTGCCACTTCTATCCTGTCCCTCACCCACTGCTGCCACTTCTCCACTGTCCATCACCCACTGCTGCCACTTCTCCACTGTCCATCCCCCACTGCTACCACTACTGTCCTGTCCCTCGCCCACTGCAGCCACATCACCCCTGTCCCTCACCCACTGCTGCCACTTCTCCCCTGTCCATCACACACTGCTGCTCTGTCCCTCACCCACTGCAGCAAATTGTACCCTGTCCCTCACCCACTTCTGTCATTTCCCTCACCCACTGCTGCCACTTCTCCCCTGTTCCTCATGCACTGCTGCCAGTTCTCCCCCTTTCCTTCCCCACTGCTGCCAGTTCTATCCTGTCCCTCACCCACTGCTGCCACTTCTCCTGTCCGTCACTCACTGCTGCCACTTCTATCCTGTCCCTCACCCACTGCTGCCACTTCTCCACTGTCCATCAACCACTGCTGCCACCTCTCCACTGTCCATCCCCCACTGCTGCCACTTCTACCCTGTCCCTCACCCACTGCTGCCACTTCTCCACTGTCCATCACCCACTGCTGCCACCTCTCCACTGTGCATCCCCCACTGCAGCCACATCTCCCCTGTCCCTCACCCACTGCTGCCACTTCTCCCCTGACCCTCACCCACTGCAGCCACTTCTCCCCTGTCCCTCACCCACTGCAGCCACTTCTCTCCTGACCCTCACCCACTGCTGCCACTTCTCCCCTGACCCTCACCCACTGCAGCCACTTCTCCCCTGACCCTCACCCACTGCTGCCACTTCTCCACCGTCCCTTACCCACTGCTGCCACCACCTCCCTGTCCCTCACCCACTGCTGCCACTTCTCCCCTGTCCCTCACCAACTGCTGCCACTTCTGCCCTGTCCCTCACCCACTACTGCCACTTCTGCCCTGTCCCTCACCCACTACTGCCACTTCTCCCCTGTCCCACACCCACTGCTGCCACTTCTGCCCTGTCCCACACCCACTGCAGCCACTTCTCCCCTGTCCCTCACCCACTGCTGCCACTTCTCCCCTGTCCCTCACCCACTGCTGCCACTTCTCCCCTGTCCATCACCCACTGCTGCCCTGTCCCTCACCCACTGCTCCCACTTCTGCCCTATCCCTCACCCACTGCTGCCACTTCTCCCGTCCCTCACCCACTACTGCCACTTCTGCCCTGTCCCACACCCACTGCTGCCACTACTGCCCTGTCCCTCACCCACTGCTGCCACTTCTGCCCTGTCCCACACCCACTGCAGCCACTTCTCCCTGTCCATCACCCACTGCTGCCACTTCTCCCCTGTCCATCACCCACTGCTGCCACTTCTCCCCTGTCCATCACCCACTGCTGCCCTGTCCCTCACCCACTGCAGCAAATTCTACCCTGTCCCACACCCACTGCTGCCACTTCTCCACTGTCCATCACCCACTGCTGCCCTGTCCCTCACCCACTGCAGCAAATTCTACCCTGTCCCACACCCACTGCTGCCACTTCTCCACTGTCCATCACCCACTGCAGCAAATTCTACCCTGTCCCTCACCCACTGCTGCCACTTCTCCACTTTAAATCACCCACTGCTGCCACTTCTACCCTGTCCCTCACCCACTTCTGCCACTTCTCCGCTGTCCTTTACCCACTGCTGCCACTTCTCCACTGTCCCTCACCCGCAGCTGCCACTTCTACCCTGTCCCTCACCCATTGCTGCCACTTCTACCCTGTCCCTCACCCACTGCTCCCACCACTTCTCTGCCCCACACCCACTGCTCCCACCACTTCTCTGCCCACACCCACTGCTGCCACTTCTCCCCTGTCCCTGACCCACTGCTGCCACTTCTCCACTGTCCCTCACCCACTGCTCCCACCACTTACCTGCCCCACACCCACTGCTACCACTTCTCTCTGGTCCCTTACCCACTGCTCCCACTTCTCCCTGGTCCCTTACCCACTGCTCCCACTTCTCCCTGGTCACTCACCCACTGCTGCCACTTCTATCCTGTCCCTTACCCACTGCTGCCACTTCTACCCTGTCCCTCGCCCACTGCAGCCACATCTCCCCTGTCCCTCACCCACTGCTGCCACTTCTCCCCTGTTCATCACCCACTGCTGCTCTGTCCCTCATCCACTGCTCCCACTTCTGCCCTGTCCCTCACCCACTGCTGCCACTTCTCCCCTGTTCATCACCCACTGCTGCTCTGTCCCTCATCCACTGCTCCCACTTCTGCCCTGTCCCTCACCCACTGCTGCCACTTCTCCCCTGTTCATCACCCACTGCTGCTCTGTCCCTCATCCACTGCTCCCACTTCTGCCCTGTCCCTCACCCACTGCTCCCACTTCTGCCCTGTCCCTCACCGACTGCTCCCACTTCTGCCCTGTCCCTCACCCACTGCTCCCACTTCTGCCCTGTCCCTCACCCACTGCTCCCACTTCTGCCCTGTCCCTCACTGACTGCTCCCACTTCTGCCCTGTCCCTCACCCACTGCTCCCACTTCTGCCCTGTCCCTCATCCACTGCTCCCACTTCTGCCCTGTCCCTCACCCACTGCTCCCACTTCTGCCCTGTCCCTCACCCACTGCTCCCACTTCTGCCCTGTCCCTCACCGACTGCTCCTACCTCTGCCCGTTCCTCACCCACCTCTGCCACATATGCCCTGTCCCTCACTCGCAGCTGCCACTTCTCCCCTGACCCTCACCCACTGCACCCTGTTCCTCACCCACTGCTGCCACTTCAACCCTGTCCCTCACCCACTGCTGCCACTTCTCCCCTGCCCTGTCACTTACCCACTTCTGCCACTTCTCCACTGTCCCTCACCCACTGCTGCCACTTCTGCCCTCACCCACTGCTGCCACTTCTCCCCTGTTCCTCGTGCACTGCTGCCAGTTCTCCCCCTTTCCTCCCCCACTGCTGCCACTTCTCCACTGTCCATCACTCACTGCTGCCACTTCTCCACTGTCCATCACTCACTGCTGCCACTTCTCCACTGTCCATCACTCACTGCTGCCACTTCTATCCTGTCCCTCACCCACTGCTGCCACTTCTCCACTGTCCATCACCCACTGTTGCCACTTCTCCACTGTCCATCCCCCACTGCTGCCACTCATGCCCTGTCCCTCACCCACTGCTGCCACATATGCCCTGTCCCTCACCCACTGCTGCCACTTTCCCCTGTCCATCACCCACTGTTGCCCTGTCACCGACTGCTCCTACTTCTGCCCTGTCTCTCACCCACTGCTGCCACTTCTGCCCTGTTCCTTACACACTGCTGCCACTTCTCCCCTGTCCCTCCACCCACTGCTGCCACTTTATACCGCGTCCCTCACCCACTGCTGCCACTTCTCCCCTGTCCCTCACCCACTGCTGCCACTTCTCCCCTGTCCCTCACCCACTGCTGCCACTTCTGCCCTGTCCCTCACCCACTGCTGCCACTTCTGCCCTGTCCCTCACCCACTGCTGCCACTTCTGCCCCGTCCCTCTCACCCACTGCTGCCACTTCTCCACTGTCCATCCCCCACTGCTACCACTACTGTGTCCCTCGCCCACTGCAGCCACATCACCCCTGTCCCTCACCCACTGCTGCCACTTCTCCCCTGTCCATCACACACTGCTGCTCTGTCCCTCACCCACTGCTCCCACTTCTGCCATTTCCCTCACCCACTGCTGCCACTTCTACCCTGTTCCTTACCCACTGCTCCCACTTCTGCCATTTCCCTCACCCACTGCTGCCACTTCTCCACTGTCCATCCCCCACTGCAGCCACTTCTCCCCTGTCCATCACCCACTGCTGCTCGGTCCCTCACCCATTGCACCCACTTCTGCCATTTCCCTCACCCACTGCTGCCACTTCTGCCCTGTCCCTCCCCCACTGCTGCCACATATGCCCTGTCCCTCACCCACTGCTGCCACTTCTCCTCTGTCCCTCACCCACTGCTCCCACTTCTACCATTTCCCTCACCCACTGCTGCCACTTCTCCCCTGTCCATCACCCACTGCTGCCCTGTCCCTCACCCACTGCTGCCACTTCTCCCCTGTCCCTCACCCACTGCTGCCACTTCTCCTCTGTCCCTCACCCACTGCTCCCACTTCTACCATTTCCCTCACCCACTGCTCCCACTTCTACCATTTCCCTCACCCACTGCTGCCCTGTCCCTCCCCCACTGCTGCCACATATGCCCTGTCCCTCACCCACTGCTGCCACTTCTCCCCTGTCCATCACCCACTGCTGCCCTGTCCCTCACCCACTGCTGCCACTTCTCCACTGTCCATCACTCACTGCTGCCACTTCTATCCTGTCCCTCACCCACTGCTGCCACTTCTCCACTGTCCATCACCCACTGTTGCCACTTCTCCACTGTCCATCCCCACTGCTGCCACTCATGCCCTGTCCCTCACCCACTGCTGCCACATATGCCCTGTCCCTCACCCACTGCTGCCACTTTCCCCTGTCCATCACCCACTGCTGCCCTGTCACCGACTGCTCCTACTTCTGCCCTGTCTCTCACCCACTGCTGCCACTTCTGCCCTGTTCCTTACACACTGCTGCCACTTCTCCCCTGTCCCTCCACCCACTGCTGCCACTTTATACCGCGTCCCACACCCACTGCTGCCACTTCTCCCCTGTCCCTCACCCACTGCTGCCACTTCTCCCCTGTCCCTCACCCACTGCTGCCACTTCTGCCCTGTCCCTCACCCACTGCTGCCACTTCTGCCCTGTCCCTCACCCACTGCTCCCACTTCTGCCATTTCCCTCACCCACTGCTGCCACTTCTCCCCTGTTCCTCATGCACTGCTGCCAGTTCTCCCCCTTTCCTCCCCCACTGCTGCCACTTCTATCCTGTCCCTCACCCACTGCTGCCACTTCTACCCTGTCCCTCACCCAATGCTGCCACTTCTACCCTGTTCCTCACCCAATGCTGCCACTTCTCCACTGTCCATCCCCCACTGCAGCCACTTCTCCCCTGTCCCTCACCCATTGCACCCACTTCTGCCATTTCCCTCACCCACTGCTGCCACTTCTGCCCTGTCCCTCCCCCACTGCTGCCACATATGCCCTGTCCCTCACCCACTGCTGCCACTTCTCCCCTGTCCATCACCCACTGCTGCCACTTCTCCTCTGTCCCTCACCCACTGCTCCCACTTCTGCCATTTCCCTCACCCACTGCTGCCACTTCTCCCCTGTCCATCACCCACTGCTGCCACTTCTCCTCTGTCCCTCACCCACTGCTCCCACTTCTGCCATTTCCCTCACCCACTGCTGCCACTTCTCCTCTGTCCCTCACCCACTGCTCCCACTTCTGCCATTTCCCTCACCCACTGCTGCCCCATCCCTTACCCACTGCTGCCACTTCTGCCCTGTCCCTTACCCACTTCTGTCATTTCCCTCACCCACTGCTGCCCTGTCCCTCCCCCACTGCTGCCACATATGCCCTGTCCCTCACCCACTGCTGCCACTTCTCCCCTGTCCATCACCCACTGCTGCCCTGTCCCTCACCCACTGCTGCCACTTCTGCCCTGTCCCTCACCCACTGCTGCCCTGTCCCTCACCCACTGCTGCCACTTCTGCCCTGTCCCTCACCCACTGCTGCCCTGTCCCTCACCCACTGCTGCCACTTCTGCCCTGTCCCTCACCCACCTCTGCCTCATATGCCCTGTCCCTCACTCGCAGCTGCCACTTCTCCCCTGACCCTCACCCACTGCTGCCACTTCTCCCCTGTCCCACACCCACTGCTGCCACTTCTCCCCTGCCCTGTCACTTACCCACTTCTGCCACTTCTCCACTGTCCCTCACCCACTGCTGCCACTTCTCCCCTGTTCCTCGTGCACTGCTGCCAGTTCTCCCCCTTTCCTCCCCCACTGCTGCCACTTCTATCCTGTCCCTCACCCACTGCTGCCACTTCTCCACTGTCCATCACTCACTGCTGCCACTTCTATCCTGTCCCTCACCCACTGTTGCCACTTCTCCACTGTCCATCCCCCACTGCTGCCACTCATGCCCTGTCCCTCACCCACTGCTGCCACCACCTCCCTGTCCCTCACCCACTGCTGCCACTTCTCCCCTGTCCCTCACCAACTGCTGCCACTTCTGCCCTGTCCCTCACCCACTGCTGCCAATTGTTTCCTGGCCCTTACTCACTGCTGCCACTTCTCCCCTGTCCCACACCCACTGCTGCCACTTCTACATTCACCCACTGCTGCCACTTCTCCCCTGTTCCTCGTGCACTGCTGCCAGTTCTCCCCCTTTCCTCCCCCACTGCTGCCACTTCTCCACTGTCCATCACCCACTGCTGCCACTTCTCCACTGTCCATCCCCCACTGCTACCACTACTGTCCTGTCCCTTACCCACTGCTGCCACTTCTACCCTGTCCCTCACCCACTGCTGCCACTTCTCCCCTGTCCCTCACCAACTGCTGCCACTTCTGCCCTGTCCCTCACCCACTGCTGCCAATTGTTTCCTGGCCCTTACTCACTGCTGCCACTTCTCCCCTGTCCCACACCCACTGCTGCCACTTCTACATTCACCCACTGCTGCCACTTCTCCCCTGTTCCTCGTGCACTGCTGCCAGTTCTCCCCCTTTCCTCCCCTACTGCTGCCACTTCTCCACTGTCCATCACCCACTGCTGCCACTTCTCCACTGTCCATCCCCCACTGCTACCACTACTGTCCTGTCCCTTACCCACTGCTGCCACTTCTACCCTGTCCCTCACCCACTGCTGCCACTTCTTCCCTGTCCCTCACCCACTGCTGCCACTTCTCCCCTGTCCCTCACCCACTGCTCCCACTTCTGCCATTTCCCTCACCCACTGCTGCCACTTCTGCCCTGTCCTTACACACTGCTGCCACGTCCCTCTCACCTACTGCTCCCACTTCTCCCCTGTTCCTCACCCGTTGCTGCCACGTCTCCCCTGTCCCACACCCACTGCTGCCACTTCTCCCCTGACCCTCACCCACTGCTGCCACTTCAACCCTGTTCCTCACCCACTGCTGCCACTTCTACACTGTCCCTCACCCACTGCTGCCACTTCTCCCCTGTTCCTCGTGCACTGCTGCCAGTTCTCCCCCTTTCCTCCCCCACTGCTGCCACTTCTATCCTGTCCCTCACCCACTGCTGCCACTTCTCCACTGTCCATCACCCACTGCTGCCACTTCTATCCTGTCCCTCACCCACTGCTGCCACTTCTCCACTGTCCATCACCCACTGCTGCCACTTCTCCACTGTCCATCCCCCACTGCTACCACTACTGTCCTGTCCCTCGCCCACTGCAGCCACATCACCCCTGTCCCTCACCCACTGCTGCCACTTCTCCCCTGTCCATCACACACTGCTGCTCTGTCCCTCACCCACTGCTCCCACTTGTGCCCTGTCCCTCACCCACTTCTGCCATTTCCCTCACCCACTGCTGCCACTTCTCCCCTGTTCCTCATGCACTGCTGCCAGTTCTCCCCCTTTCCTCCCCCACTGCTGCCACTTCTATCCTGTCCCTCACCCACTGCTGCCACTTCTCCTGTCCATCACTCACTGCTGCCACTTCCATCCTGTCCCTCACCCACTGCTGCCACTTCTCCACTGTCCATCACCCACTGCTGCCACCTCTCCACTGTCCATCCCCCACTGCTGCCACTTCTACCCTGTCCCTCGCCCACTGCAGCCACATCTCCCCTGTCCCTCACCCACTGCTGCCACTACTACCCTGTTCCTTACCCAATGCTCCCACTTCTACCCTGTCCCTCACCCAAAGCTCCCACTTCTACCCTGTCCCTCACCCACTTCTGCCCTGTCCCTCACCCACTGCTGCCAATTGTTCCCTGTCCCTCACCCACTGCTGCCAATTATTCCCTGACCCTTACTCACTGCTCACACTACTGTCCTGTCCCTGACCCACTGCTGCCACTTCTCCCTAGTCACTTACCCACTTCTCCCCTGTCCCTCACTACTGCTGCCACTTCTACCCTGTCCCTCGCCCACTGCAGCCACATCTCCCCTGTCCCTCACCCACTGCTGCTACTTCTCCCCTGTCCATCACCCACTGCTGCTCTGTCCCTCACCCATTGCTCCCACTTCTGCCCTGTCCCTCACCCACTTCTGCCATTTCCCTCACCCACTGCTGCCACTTCTGCCCTGTCCCTCCCCCACTGCTGCCACATATGCCCTGTCCCTCACCCACTGCTGCCATTTCTCCCCTGTCCATCACCCACTGCTGCCACTTCTCCACTGTCCCTCAACTGGTGCCACGTCTACCCTGTTCCACACCCACTTCTCCCCTGTCCCACACCCACTGCTGCCACTTCTACATTCACCCACTGCTGCCACTTCTCCCCTGTTCCTCGTGCACTGCTGCCAGTTCTCCACTGTCCATCACCCACTGCTGCCACTTCTCCACTGTCCATCCCCCACTGCTACCACTACTGTCCTGTCCCTTACCCACTGCTGCCACTTCTACCCTGTCCCTCACCCACTGCTGCCACTTCTCCACTGTCCATCCCCCACTGCTACCACTACTGTCCTGTCCCTTACCCACTGCTGCCACTTCTACCCTGTCCCTCACCCACTGCTGCCACTTCTCCACTGTCCATCCCCCACTGCTACCACTACTGTCCTGTCCCTCACAGACTGCTGCCACTTCTATCCTGTCCCTCACCCACTGCTGCCACTTCTCCACTGTCCATCACCCACTGCTGCCACTTCTACCCTGTCCCTCGCCCACTGCTGCCACTTCTCCCCTGTCCATCACCCACTGCTGCTCTGTCCCTCACCCACTTCTGCCATTTCCCTCACCCACTGCTGCCACTTCTCCCCTGTTCCTCGTGCACTGCTGCCAGTTCTCCCCCTTTCCTCCCTCACTGCTGCCACTTCTATCCTGTCCCTCACCCACTGCTGCCACTTCTCCACTGTCCATCACCCACTGCTGCCACTTCTACCCTGTCCCTCGCCCACTGCTGCCACTTCTCCCCTGTCCATCACCCACTGCTGCTCTGTCCCTCACCCACTTCTGCCATTTCCCTCACCCACTGCTGCCACTTCTGCCCTGTCCCTCACCCACTTCTGCCATTTCCCTCACCCACTGCTCCTACTTCTGCCCTGTCCCTCACCCACTTCTGCCATTTCCCTCACCCACTGCTGCCAGTTCTCCCCCTTTCCTCCCCCACTGCTGCCACTTCTATCCTGTCCCTCACCCACTGCTGCCACTTCTCCACTGTCCATCACTCACTGCTGCCACTTCTATCCTGTCCCTCACCCACTGCTGCCACTTCTCCCCTGTCCCTCACCCACTGCTGCCACTTCTCCCCTGTCCCTCACCCACTGCTCCCACTTCTGCCATTTCCCTCACCCACTGCTGCCACTTCTGCCCTGTCCCTCTCACCTACTGCTCCCACTTCTCCCCTGTTCCTCACCCGCTGCTGCCACGTCTCCCTGTCCCACACCCAATGCTGCCACTTCTCCCCTGACCCTCACCCACTGCTGCCACTTCTACCCTGTCCCTCACCCACTGCTGCCACTTCTCCCCTGTTCCTCGTGCACTGCTGCCAGTTCTCCCCCTTTCCTCCCCCACTGCTGCCACTTCTATCCTGTCCCTCACCCACTGCTGCCACTTCTCCACTGTCCATCACCCACTGCTGCCACTTCTACCCTGTCCCTCGCCCACTGCTGCCACTTCTCCCCTGTCCGTCACCCACTGCTGCTCTGTCCCTCACCCACTGCTCCTACTTCTGCCCTGTCCCTCACCCACTGCTGCCACTTCTCCCCTGTTCCTCGTGCACTGCTGCCAGTTCTCCCCCTTTCCTCCCCCACTGCTGCCACTTCTATCCTGTCCCTCACCCACTGCTGCCACTTCTCAACTGTCCATCACCCACTGCTGCCACTTCTCCACTGTCCATCACTCACTGCTGCCACTTCTATCCTGTCCCTCACCCACTGCTGCCACTTCTCCACTGTCCATCCCCCACTTCTACCCTGTCCCTCGCCCACTGCAGCCACATCTCCCCTGTCCCTCACCCACTGCTGCCACTACTACCCTGTTCCTTACCCAATGCTCCCACTTCTACCCTGTCCCTCACCCACTGCAGCCACTTCTACCCTGTCCCTCACCCACTTCTGCCCTGTCCCACACCCACTGCTGCCACTTCTCCCTGTCCCTCACCCACTGCAGCCACTTCTCCCCTGACCCTCACCCACTGCTGCCACTTCTACATTCACCCACTGCTGCCACTTCTCCCCTGTTCCTCGTGCACTGCTGCCAATTCTCCCTTTTCCTCCCCCCTGCTGCCACTTCTCCACTGTCCATCACCCACTGCTGCCACTTCTCCACTGTCCATCCCCCACTGCTACCACTACTGTCCTGTCCCTTACCCATTGCTGCCACTTCTACCCTGTCCCTCACCCACTGCAGCCACTTCTCCCCTGTCCCTCACTCACTTCTCCCCTGTCCCTCACCCACTGCTCCCACTTCTGCCATTTCCCTCACCCACCGCTGCCACTTCTGCCCTGTCCTTACACACTGCTGCCACTTCTCCACTGTCCATCACCCACTGCTGCCACTTCTCCACTGTCCATCCCCCACTGCTACCACTACTGTCCTGTCCCTCGCCCACTGCAGCCACATCACCCCTGTCCCTCACCCACTGCTGCCACTTCTCCCCTGTCCATCACACACTGCTGCTCTGTCCCTCACCCACTTCTGCCATTTCCCTCACCCACTGCTGCCACTTCTCCCCTGTTCCTCATGCACTGCTGCCAGTTCTCCCCCTTTCCTCCCCCACTGCTGCCACTTCTATCCTGTCCCTCACCCACTGCTGCCACTTCTACCCTGTTCCTTACCCAATGCTCCCACTTCTACCCTGTCCCTCACCCACTGCTGCCACTTCTACCCTGTTCCTTACCCAATGCTGCCACTTCTCCACTGTCCATCCCCCACTGCAGCCACTTCTCCCCTGTCCATCACCCACTGCTGCTCTGTCCCTCACCCATTGCTCCCACTTCTGCCCTGTCCCTCAACCACTTCTGCCATTTCCCTCACCCACTGCTGCCACTTCTGCCCTGTCCCTCCCCCACTGCTGCCACATATGCCCTGTCCCTCACCCACTGCTGCCACTTCTGCCATTTCCCTCACCCACTGCTGCCACTTCTGCCATTTCCCTCACCCACTGCTGCCACTTCTGCCATTTCCCTCACCCACTGCTGCCACTTCTGCCCTGTCCCTCCCCCACTGCTGCCACATATGCCCTGTCCCTCACCCACTGCTGCCACTTCTCCCCTGTCCATCACCCACTGCTGCCACTTCTCCCCTGACCCTCACCCACTGCTGCCACTTCTCCACCGTCCCTTACCCACTGCTGCCACCACCTCCCTGTCCCTCACCCACTGCTGCCACTTCTCCCCTGTCCCTCACCAACTGCTGCCACTTTTGCCCTGTCCCTCACCCACTGCTGCCAATTGTTTCCTGGCCCTTACTCACTGCTGCCACTTCTCCCCTGTCCCACACCCACTGCTGCCACTTCTACATTCACCCACTGCTGCCACTTCTCCCCTGTTCCTCGTGCACTGCTGCCAGTTCTCCCCCTTTCCTCCCCCACTGCTGCCACTTCTCCACTGTCCATCACCCACTGCTGCCACTTCTCCACTGTCCATCACCCACTGCTGCCACTTCTCCACTGTCCATCCCCCACTGCTACCACTACTGTCCTGTCCCTTACCCACTGCTGCCACTTCTACCCTGTCCCTCACCCACTGCAGCCACTTCTCCACTGTCCCTCACTCACTTCTCCCCTGTCCCTCACCCACTGCTCCCACTTCTGCCATTTCCCTCACCCACTGCTGCCACTTCTGCCCTGTCCTTACACACTGCTGCCACTTCTCCACTGTCCATCACCCACTGCTGCCACTTCTCCACTGTCCATCCCCCACTGCTACCACTACTGTCCTGTCCCTCGCCCACTGCAGCCACATCACCCCTGTCCCTCACCCACTGCTGCCACTTCTCCCCTGTCCCTCACCCACTGCTCCCACTTCTGCCATTTCCCTCACCCACTGCTGCCACTTCTCCCCTGTTCCTCATGCACTGCTGCCAGTTCTCCCCCTTTCCTCCCCCACTGCTGCCACTTCTATCCTGTCCCTCACCCACTGCTGCCACTTCTACCCTGTTCCTTACCCAATGCTCCCACTTCTACCCTGTCCCTCACCCACTGCTGCCACTTCTCCACTGTCCATCCCCCACTGCAGCCACTTCTCCCCTGTCCATCACCCACTGCTGCTCTGTCCCTCACCCATTGCACCCACTTCTGCCATTTCCCTCACCCACTGCTGCCACTTCTGCCCTGTCCCTCCCCCACTGCTGCCACATATGCCCTGTCCCTCACCCACTGCTGCCACTTCTCCCCTGTCCATCACCCACTGCTGCCCTGTCCCTCACCCACTGCTGCCACTTCTATCCTGTCCCTCACCCACTGCTGCCACTTCTCCACTGTCCCTCACCCACTGTTGCCACTTCTCCACTGTCCATCCCCCACTGCTGCCACTCATGCCCTGTCCCTCACCCACTGCTGCCACATATGCCCTGTCCCTCACCCACTGCTGCCACTTTCCCCTGTCCATCACCCACTGCTGCCCTGTCACCGACTGCTCCTACTTCTGCCCTGTCTCTCACCCACTGCTGCCACTTCTGCCCTGTTCCTTACACACTGCTGCCACTTCTCCCCTGTCCCTCCACCCACTGCTGCCACTTTATACCGCATCCCTCACCCACTGCTGCCACTGTCCCTCACCCACTGCTGCCACTTCTGCCCTGTCCCTCACCCACTGCTGCCCTGTCCCTCACCCACTGCTCCCACTTCTGCCATTTCCCTCACCCACTGCTGCCACTTCTCCCCTGTTCCTCATGCACTGCTGCCAGTTCTCCCCCTTCCCTCACCCACTGCTGCCACTTCTATCCTGTCCCTCACCCACTGCTGCCACTTCTACCCTGTCCCTCACCCACTGCTGCAACTTCTGCCCTGTCCCTCCCCCACTGCTGCCACATATGCCCTGTCCCTCACCCACTGCTGCCACTTCTCCCCTGTCCATCACCCACTGCTGCCACTTCTCCTCTGTCCCTCACCCACTGCTCCCACTTCTGCCATTTCCCTCACCCACTGCTGCCACTTCTCCCCTGTCCATCACCCACTGCTGCCCTGTCCCTCCCCCACTGCTGCCACATATGCCCTGTCCCTCACCCACTGCTGCCACTTCTCCCCTGTCCCTCACCCACTGCTGCCACTTCTGCCCTGTCCCTCACCCACTGCTGTCACATATGCCCTGTCCCTCACCCACCTCTGCCACATATGCCCTGTCCCTCACTCGCAGCTGCCACTTCTCCCCTGACCCTCACCCACTGCTGCCACTTCTCCCCTGTCCCACACCCACTGCTGCCACTTCTCCCCTGCCCTGTCACTTACCCACTTCTGCCACTTCTCCCCTGTTCCTCGTGCACTGCTGCCAGTTCTCCCCCTTTCCTCCCCCACTGCTGCCACTTCTATCCTGTCCCTCACCCACTGCTGCCACTTCTCCACTGTCCCTCACCCACTGTTGCCACTTCTCCACTGTTCCTTACACACTGCTGCCACTTCCCTGTCCCTCCACCCACTACTGCCACTTATACCGCGTCCCTCACCCACTGCTGCCACTTCTCCACTGTCCATCACTCACTGCTGCCACTTCTATCCTGTCCCTCACCCACTGCTGCCACTTCCCTGTCCCTCCACCCACTACTGCCACTTATACCGCGTCCCTCACCCACTGCTGCCACTAATGTCCTGTCCCACACCTTCTGTTGCCACCACTCTCTCTCCCCGCCCCCCCCCCCCCCCCCCCCCCCCCCCCCCCCCCGCCACTTCTACCCTGTTCTACACACCCGCTGCTGCCACTCCTCTCCCGTCCGTCGCTCATCTCCTACTGCTGCCACTCCTCTCCTGTCCGTCGCTCATCTCCTACTGCTGCCACTCCTCTCCTGTCCGTCGCTCATCTCCTACTGCTGCCACTCCTCTCCCGTCCATCGCTCATCTCCTACTGCTGCCACTCCTCTCCCGTCCGTCGCTCATCTCCTACTGCTGCCCTGTCAGTCTCCCACTGATACCACTTCTCCCCTGTCCGTGTCGCAATAATGTAACTTCTCCCCTGTCCGTGTCCCAATAATGTAACTTCTCCCCTGTCCGTGTCCCAATAATGTAACTTCTCCCCTGTCCGCCTGTGTCCCAATAATGTAACTTCTCCCCTGTCTGTCTGTGTCCCAATAATGTAACTTCTCCCCTGTCTGTCTGTGTCCCAATAATGTAACATCTCTTCTGTCTGTCTGTGTCCCAATAATGTAAATTCTCCTCTGTCTGTGTCCCAATAATGTAACTTCTCCCCTGTCTGTCTGTGTCCCAATAATGTAACTTCTCCCCTGTCTGTCTGTGTCCCAATAATGTAACATCTCTTCTGTCTGTCTGTGTCCCAATAATGTAAATTCTCCTCTGTCTGTGTCCCAATAATGTAACTTCTCCCATGTCTGTGTCCCATAAATGCCAATGTCAACTTTTGTCCCCCTACAGCAACGGCAGGAAGGCCCAGTTCGTGGAACAACTGCTTCAGACAAGGACGAGGAGCAATGATGGCACTCACTGCCTAGGACATTCAACCTGGAGCTTATCATCCAATTAGATTGGGCCCTAACTGTTCACCATTTGTTGTGTAGTCATTATTTGTGTACTTTTAGAAACCTTATATGAGTTGAGTGTGGGGGGGGCATTTCTGTTTCTGGAGCTAATGTAACATACTTAACTGGGTAGAAATAATTGTTACACTATTTGATGTAACAAAAGTTACTGTAGTATAATTTAGTGTGAGAACTTTTGTTGTAACTCACAGGATACTTGTCACAGAATCGATTCTAGCATTGGTCTTTTTCTGTAAACATTTTTTTCATTTTTACAAATTGTTTTGGAATTACTATTTTACTTTTTTTTTTTTTGGGGGGGGGGGGGGGGGAGATAATAATTACAAAGCTATTACTGGAACAGAATTGATTGAAACACTTTTTTTGTTTCTTGAATTTGTTACTGGAACATATTTACAAAGTTTTCTTTACTGGAAATTAATGATTACTGCTCTATAAGAGAAAAAAAAAATAACTGGTGCAAAAACTTGTCCTCAGCAGGAGACTTGCTGTAATGTCAAAAGTTCAGCATAAAACTCGATTCAAAAATAAATACAACACTTTTCTGAAATAAATGTGTGGAAACTATTGTAACAACTTTTCTGAAATAAAAATTGGTTTCAAATATTTAGCACTTAAATGATCAATTTGTTGAAACTCTGGTTTTTGTTGCAGATATCATTTGTAGAACTTTCAGTAGAAACAAGAATGATTGTTGCACTCTTTTTTTTGGATGAAGTAATGATTGTGGATACACAGGATTGTAACATTCCGTTCTATGGCAGAAGTAATCATTTTTTTTTGTCCGTAGCATAATTGGTTGGGAGTAAATTTCACAGAAGCTAAAATGATTGGTGAACTCTGTTGGAATTGGAATGATTGTAGGACAAAAGTGATCGTAACAATCGTTTATTGTTGGAGCTGGAAACTATACTGAGGCAGAAGTTAAAGTAACATTCGTCAGTAGATCAGAAATGATTGTAGATTTATTGAGCAGACCTATTTTTGTAACTATACTGAGGCAGAAGTTAAAGTAACATTCGTCAGTAGATCAGAAATGATTGTAGATTTATTGAGTAGACATATTTTTTTAACTATACTGAGGCAGAAGTTAAAGTAACATTCATCAGTAGATCAGAAATGATTGTAGATTTATTGAGTAGACCTAGTTTTGTAACTATATCTACCGTGGCAGAAATGAAACTTTAACCCTAGATTACGATGCCTATCCGAGTCATGTTTTTTCGATACTCTGGTTTAAAAAAAAAAAAAAAAAAATGACTACAACTGAAATGTTACATTTGGAAAATAAGAAGTGTGGACGTTCGCTACACCGCTGTGTGTTCACACAGAGACATGGGCACCGGGAATATTTCATGGCTTAGATTTATGGCCTGAAATTCTACCCTATTGTGCTGTGACTACAGGATGTGTTTAGTTGTCTATTGACACGGCAGCTGTAAGTCTGTCAATCCAGCCATATGTTTGGCTCGCTCAAAGTGTTGTTCGCGTGATATCCCGTGATAGATCAAAGATCCGAGGAGATTTCCATTCGTAAGAAAAACAATTTCTTGAAAATTAGCGAAATAGTTTAAAAAAAAAAAAAAAAAAATCCCCTTTTGTACGACATAGAACTTTGTACAGTGGACATGTTCACGTCTCCAACATCAAGGGAAACAAATGCAACACTCAGGGACTCTGCAAGTAGTGATTTTTTTTTTTTTTTTTTTTTGGAGGAGGGGGAGATATTTGCAGGCAGCAAACGGAATTGAAAGAATTCTACTTTGAGCAATTTTGGCGATGGTATTGTAATATAGGGTTAATGTAACTCCTATTGGTAGATTAGAAATGCATGTAACTTTTATTGCTTGAGCCGACAGACGTGATTGTAACATTTTTGTTTGTTTGAGCTGAATTTTGTGTAACATGTGGCAGAAATTAAATGAACACTTGGTAGAGCAGAAATGAATCGTAACCGTCTTACTTTTGTGTAGGTGAAAGTAATACCCAGTGGTAGAGTGCAAATGATTGTAATACATTTTGTTAGGACAGAAATGATTGCAGAAAGATTGTGACATTCTGTTCATGGACTCAGTTTAACTGCAGTCGGGAATTGCTCAGGTCTGGCCAGAGTATGTTGGGTGATTGTGTTGACAAGATCAGATACCATGTAGCCCTAACCAGCGACACATTGTGAACTTTACGTGGGCAAGCAGCTTCGCCATAACTGATTGCAGCAATCTCCTGTGTAAATGATTGATACCAGTAGATTGTCACACTCTGACCATAACAGAAATGGTTGTGACACTGGCAGATTGTCACACTCTGACCATAACAGAAATGGTTGTGACACTGGCAGATTGTCATACTCGACCATAACAGAAATGGTTGTGACACTGGCAGATTGTCACACTCGACCATAACAGAAATGGTTGTGACACTGGCAGATTGTCACACTCGACCATAACAGAAATGATTGTGACACTGGCAGATTGTCACACTTTACTATAACAGAAATGATTGTGACACGGGCAGATTGTCACACTCTACTATAACAGAAATGATTGTGACACTGGCAGATTGTCACACTCTACTATAACAGAAATGATTGTGACACTGGCAGATTGTCACACTCTACTATAACAGAAATGATTGTGACACTGGCAGATTGTCACACTCTACTATAACAGAAATGATTGTGACACAGGCAGATTGTCACACTCGACTATAACAGAAATGGTTGTGACACGGGCAGATTGTCACACTCGACTATAACAGAAATGGTTGTGACACTGGCAGATTGTCACACTCTACAATAACAGAAATGGTTGTGACACTGGCAGATTGTCACACTCGACTATAACAGAAATGGTTGTGACACTGGCAGATTGTCACACTCTACAACAGGTAAAAAATATATGGAAAGAGACATGCGAAGAAACACTGGGGAAAAGAGAACGCCAGAATAAGGCATGGATGACAGCAGAGACCCTGGATAAAATTAAAGAAAGAAAGAACAAGAAAGCAGACATAAATAAAAGCAAAACAAGAAGTAATAAAGCCAAGACACAGGAAGCTTACACAGAGGTGAACAAAGAAGTGAGAAGATGCATTAAAAGGGATAAGAGGAAATATATAGATGAACTAGCTAAAGAGGCAGAAGAAGCAGCAAATAAAGGGAATATGAAAGAACTGTACAACAGCACAAAGAAATTAGGTGGAAAATACAAACAGATCAACGCCTTTATCAAAGACAAGAAGGGAAATCTGCTTGGTAATGTAGGGGAACGAATGGAGAGAGCGCTTTGAAGAGCTTTTGAACAGACCCGGCTCAAGTGGTCCTCCGGATGTACTGCCGGCGGAAGAGGAGTTGCACGTTGGCTGCGGAAAACCGGGCGAAGAAGAAATAGTGAAAGCCATCGAATTATTAAAGGATGGTAAGGCCACGGGACCGGATGGAATTCCTTCGGAGGCCATCGGGGCAGATGTTGACACCTCTGCCAAGATGTTACAGGATCTATTGGATAAAGTTTGGGAGAGGGAAGAAATACCTAAAGACTGGAGAGAAGGTTATATGATCAAACTACCAAAGAAAGGAAGTTTACAGGAGTGCACAAATTATAGGGGAATTATGCTACTATCAGTGCCAGGAAAAATATTAGGCAGAATCATTCTGGAGAGACTAAAAGAGGCTATAGAGAAACACTTGAGAGATGAACAAGCAGGTTTTAGGAAGAACAGATCATGTGCTGATCAAATGACTACCCTGCGTATAATAGTTGAACAGAGTTTGGAACTAAAATCCCCACTATATATTGGATTCATGGATTGCGAAAAGGCATTTGATAGTTTGGACAGAGGAATGCTTTGGGGGTTGCTGAGTCATTACGGAGTCCCCATAGGGTTTATTAACCTGATAAAAACAATGTATGGAGGGGCAAAATGTAGTGTGGTGCATGAGGGACAGCTTACAGAGGCATTTGGGGTGGGAACAGGAGTGGGGCAGGGATGCCTCCTGTCTCCGTTTCTCTTTCTGCTGGCCATGGATTGGATTATGAAGATGGCTCAAAGCAACAGAAATGGGATCCAGTGGTCACTGACCAAACAACTTGATGATTTGGACTTTGCTGGTGACATGGCTCTCCTATCACACAGCCATCGACAGATGCAGGATGGAATGAGTATATTGGATGAGAGATCGCGACAGCTGGGACTAGGGATTAATAGAGATAAGACCAATATTGTGAGAATTAATGCAGTTGGCACTAACCATATAAAACTAGGAGAAATACCTCTACTAGACGTACAATCTTATATATATCTGGGCAGTAATATAGATAAAGAGGGAGGAACAGAAAATGATACCAAAATAAGGATATCAAAAGCAAGAGGAGCTTTCATTGCACTGGGAAACATATGGAAATCCAAAGAAATTAGGCTAAATACAAAAATAAAAATTTTCAACTCAAATGTTAAGTCGGTCCTATTATATGGCTGTGAAACATGGAGAATGACAAAATTGACAATCACGAAAGTACAGACTTTCATTAATGGATGCTTACGCAGAATAAAGGGATGGAAATGGCAGGACAAAGTCACTAACGTGGAATTATGGAAATGTACCGGTCAAATACCAGTGGATAAAGAGATACAGCGAAGACGATGGCGATGGATAGGACACACACTACGGAAGCCAACTGAGAGTATTACACAACAGGCCCTTTTTTGGAATCCCCAGGGGAAAAGACAAAGAGGAAGACCAAGGAATTCTTGGAGAAGACAGATAGAAGCAGAGATGAAGATGATGGGGAAGACATGGAATGATCTTAAAAGAATGGCAAAAAACAGAACGACTTGGAAAGTGTTTGTTGAAGACCTATGCTCCACCAGGAGCTAAAAGGTAAAAGAAGAAGAAGACAATAACAGAAATGGTTGTGACACTGGCAGATTGTCACACTCTACAATAACAGAAATGGTTGTGACACTGGCAGATTGTCACACTCTACAATAACAGAAATGGTTGCAGAACCTTTAAGTTCCACACTTTAAGTAATCGTGTCCTCTACAACAGAGGGGCCATGTGGAAGCAGAGATGAAGACATGGAACAACTTTAACCCTAGATTACGTTACGAATCTGAGTCACGTAATTATGTAAGGGTATTAAAAATGACTACCACTTAATGGTGGTGTTACATTGGAGTGTATTGACACTGCGGCTGTCAGCCCAGCTGTATGTTCAACTCTCCCGTAGCATTATTTACTGGCTATTCCCAGGTTACAAAGGTTTGTTTGATGTCTTGGTGATGGCCGAGGACATTTCCCCCCATTACAAAGGAAAAAGAAAATTTTCTTGAAAATAGCGAAAGCCATTTGTACGATAAAGGTAGTACATTTGTGCCAGATTCAACATTAAAGGAAACAAATTCAACACTCGGGGTGGTGTGTCCCCAGAAGTGACCATTCCTATTAAAACTTAAATTAATTTGTCTTTTGAGTTGGTCATTTTTACAAGAGTCTTGTAATCTAGGGTTGGGAGAATGGCAAAGCAAATGTTTGATGCAGAACTCTGCTCCACATGGAACTCATAAGAAGAAGATAGATAATTGCAAATTTGTGCCATATTATAAGACCCATTGCTAACAAATAATTGTAGATCTCTAGCGGACTGTTACAACCTAGTCCTAATGGAAAGTATTGTAGCAATCTTTGTTGTGTTACAAATGATTGTTTCTTGTACAACATGACATAAATGTGTATATATTTTTATAATTGTAGTCATTGATAGTGTGTATGTCATAGCTTCTATTTGATCAGACATTATTGGATATGTTTTATGGGAGCATCACTGGTGGTAGTGGTGCTGATGTTCTCAGTTCTGTTTTTTTTTTTACTACAAACTCACATCATGCAGCAAGTACTAGGGATTAGGGTTGGACATATATCAGTGGACAAAATAGGAGGATTAGGGAAGTGGACAAAATAGGAGGATTAGGGAAGTGGACAAAATAGGAGGATTAGGGAAGTGGACAAAATAGGAGGATTATGGAAGTGGACATAATAGGAGGATTAGGGTTGGACAGACATAAGTGGACAAAATAGGAGGATTAGGGAAGTGGACATAATAGGAGGATTAGGGTTGGACAGACATAAGTGGACAAAATAGGAGGATTAGGGAAGTGGACATAATAGGAGGATTAGGGTTGGACAGACATAAGTGGACAAAATAGGAGGATTAGGGAAGTGGACATAATAGGAGGATTAGGGAAGTGGACAAAATAGGAGGATTAGGGTTGGACAGACATAAGTGGACAAAATAGGAGGATTAGGGAAGTGGACATAATAGGAGGATTAGGGTTGGACAGACATAAGTGGACAAAATAGGAGGATTAGGGAAGTGGACATAATAGGAGGATTAGGGTTGGACAGACATAAGTGGACAAAATAGGATTAGGAAGAGATATAATTTGTGGTCTTTTGCTCTTTTGTTGACCTCTCCTGCTGTTATGTTTCCTAGTGTTTCTAATATTCCATCAAGCCATCTTTTGTTATGTTTCCTAGTGTTTCTATGTTGAGTCTAGAGTCCAGGACTGGTATTGGTAGCACACAACATTGGGATGAAGATTGTATTAAGTGCCCATTGTGCCTCTGGTGTTATTTCCTTGTTGGACCTGTATATTATTATAGGACACAATTAGACATGAGGCTGTATGAGAAATGGTCAGCATAAAGATAATGGACCTGCAGACGAGCACATCAGATCATCCTCACTGCGTGTCAAACATGTCCGTAAGTGCTCAGATATCCTTGCCAGTATGTCCCTCAGCATGTGAAGACTGACGACTCCAGTTCTGTGTTGTTGTTGTTCTATTATCTCCATCATTAACATTCATTTCTGGCATATTTGTTGTTGGTCTGAAAGTCCATGCAGCCTGGACAAGGTTGTAGATTCATGCTTGTTGTACTGAAAGTCCATGCAGCCTGGACAAGGTTGTAGATTCATGCTTGTACTGAAAGTCCGTGCAGCCTGGACAAGGTTGTAGATGCATGATCAGTGTCAGGATCTGGCAGTACAGAGAGATAACATGATTTGTCCACCCAGAGAATGTGCCACATCATCATCCATTCGCATGTGCATTCACCACATCACGTCTGAAAGTCTCTAGCCAGATCGCCAACAGCATTGCTTTCATCATAGCCAATTTGATTGCAAAAATACGTCATCATTGGAACACCGGTTAATATGACAGATAAGCGACAAGAACCATTGAGACAATAAAGAAGCAGACGCAACATCAGCCTACATCCAGAGACAGCAAATGGCATGGGCATGTCATTGCAGAAACAGTTTTACATGACAGCCCCCTTTTTTTTGGAATTACCAAGGAAAAAGACAAATAGGTAGATCAAAATATACTTAGAGAAGACAGATGGAAGCAGAGATGAAAAAAAGACCAAATGATCTGAAAAGAATGGCAAGAAACAGGACAGCTTGGAAAGTGTTTGTTGAAGACGACATGTAATGCAGTTACTGACATTCATTCCATAACAAGCATTTCCATCAAGATGTAAGTGTAGAAAAGGTAGAGGAAGACCCTCTCCCCAAGCAACATATGTGAAAGCAAACAGAGCTCGCTGAGGATGAACCAAAGAGCAATGTCAAGAACACTCCATTTTCCCTTATGTAAGCAGAAAAAAGGGGGGTCACAGAAGCTTTCTGGACCTACTATGGACAAGAGGTTTGATCCTGACTGACACCACCCTAGTTCACCTAGTCGTAAATGGGTACCTGTGTGTTTATTTTTGGGTTGGTGGAGGGGGAAGAGAAGATAAGAAAGACAGCACTGGTATACTGGTTTGCACCTAAAAAATAAATAAATAAAAATTGCACAAATCTATTATTTTTTAAAAGTAACTATACGGGCACTAACATTCCCTTATATGTCACTACGTGGTGTGGTTGGTCTAACTTTACAAAAAAATGACTGGGTGACAGGTGATTAATCTCACAAAACATGACTCCCACAGCAATTTCAAAGTGCTCAATTCCATGAGACAGGACGGTCAGTCCCATTCCTCGTTGTGTTTGGTAACAAAGTGCTCAATTCCATGAGACAGAACGGTCAGTCCCATTCCTCGTTGTGTTTGGTAACAAAAGTTGCTCAATTCCATGAGACAGAACGGTCAGTCCCATTCCTCGTTGTGTTTGGTAACAAAGTGCTCAATTCCATGAGACAGAACGGTCAGTCCCATTCCTCGTTGTGTTTGGTAACAAAGTGCTCAATTCCATGAGACAGAACGGTCAGTCCCATTCCTCGTTGTGTTTGGTAACAAAGTGCTCAATTCCATGAGACAGAACGGTCAGTCCCATTCCTCGCTGTGTTTGGTAACAAAGTGCTCAATTCCATGAGCCTTTTCTTGCCAGAATATCTCTGGTACTTCTTTAAAAAGTGGCTGGGTGGACCTCGACTGTCTTTTGGGTTTGAAAAAAAAATGATGCTGCAACTGGAATTTGATCGCCGAACCTTCAGTTCAGCAGGCGTGTGCTCCAACCACAAAGTCCTCAATACGGACTAGAACATTCTCTTAACTGGAATCGTACATTTGATTGTAAGAATAGTAAATATAATTGTAATGCTTTTTGACAAGGTCAGAACTGATTGTAATACTCATTACTTAGTAATGATTGTTAGATTCTTTGCTGTAAGAGAAATGATTGTGGCCCTATTTACTAGATCAGATGTGATTGTAATATTATTGAATAGCAACCGAAATGATTGTAACAATATTTATTAAATCAGAAATAATGATAACTCTATTGATTGGATCGACCACCAGATACCAACTGTACATCACTAGCACAGTCAAACATGAATGTCAACACAGAAAGCACAAAAATAAACAAACATGCTTCACTTTGAATATTTTTGGAGTTGAGCTCATTTTGCTACTTAGTCCAGACAGGCCTGATATAAGGTCTGACAGACAATAACAAAGATTGTCGGCCATGGAGAGTCTAGATTTCTGCCCTGTGTGCTGTCTTCAACTCTAAAGAATGACATAGACAGACAATGGAGAGTCTAGATTTCTGCCCTGTGTGCTGTCTTCAACTCTAAAGAATGACATAGACAGACAACAGAGAGTCTAGATTTCTGCCCTGTGTGCTGTCTTCAACTCTAAAGAATGACATAGACAGACAACAGAGAGTCTAGATTTCTGCCCTGTGTGCTGTCTTCAACTCTAAAGAATTATAGACAGACAACGGAGAGTCTAGATTTCTGCCCTGTGTGCTGTCTTCAACTCTAAAGAATTATAGACAGACAACGGAGAGTCTAGATTTCTGCCCTGTGTGCTGTCTTCAACTCTAAAGAATGACATAGACAGACAACGGAGAGTCTAGATTTCTGCCCTGTGTGCTGTCTTCAACTCTAAAGAATGATAGACAGACAACGGAGAGTCTAGATTTCTGCCCTGTGTGCTGTCTTCAACTCTAAAGAATTATAGACAGACAACGGAGAGTCTAGATTTCTGCCCTGTGTGCTGTCTTCAACTCTAAAGAATTATAGACAGACAACGGAGAGTCTAGATTTCTGCCCTGTGTGCCGTCTTCAACTCTAAAGAATGATAGACAGACAACGGAGAGTCTAGATTTCTGTTGCCATCCAAACTTACTCTAGGTCTCTGCTCTTTTTGTCTACGTCACTCGGTAGTATAGGAAAATGAGTGGACAGTCTGTCTTGAGCTCTCTGCTCTTTTTGTCTACATCACTCGGTAGTATAGGGAAACGAAGAGTGGACAGTCTGTCTAGCTGTGCTGTTGTCGAAGGTCTACCAATGGATCAGGCAGATGTTAATGCCCTCCAAGACGCAGGAAGGGCACAGGACTTGACAATCATGAGTCCACCCATGTCTCTCCTTTAGATCAAAGAGATGGGAGTTACAATGGGTACAACCAGTCTCTCCTTTAGATCAAAGAGATGGGAGTTACAATGGGAACAATCAGTCTCTCCTTTAGATCAAAGAGATGGGAGTTACAATGGGTACAACCAGTCTCTCCTTTAGATCAAAGAGATGGGAGTTACAATGGGAACAATCAGTCTCTCCTTTAGATCAAAGAGATGGGAGTTACAATGGGTACAACCAGTCTCTCCTTTAGATCAAAGAGATGGGAGTTACAATGGGTACAATCAGATACAAGAGGCTTTGTGGGCATATAAGAGGACTTTAGGGAAGTCCCTAGAGACCAGTAACTGAATTCTGCTTGTTAATCCATTTTTCCCTGGCAGCCGTGTTCACAGGGTCCCTTGCCACACAGGAAGATAACTCCATCTTTGAAGGTACTCATATTTTTTTCCGTCAATGAGTAATTGACGTTTCAAGCCGTGCCTCGCTGCTGAGACCAGGGAGTTGTTGTCACAGAGAGAAATCGCAAATAAAAATACCAGCTGGATTTGAACTCACAACCTCTCTGTCTCGAGACTGAAGTCTTTCCTTGAGACCAATCAGTCTTGAAGTATGTGTTCAGCAACCTGTTTACATGTGACTATGGAGTTGATAGTGTTCTCTCCGGAGGTGTATAATAGCTTGTCCCCATCTATTCATATCTTCCAGGCGTAGGATGTCCTGATTTAGGACCTTCTCATTTACTAATTAAAAGGTAAAAGAAGAAGAAGACAATAACAGAAATGGTTGTGACACTGGCAGATTGTCACACTCTACAATAACAAATGGTTGTGACACTGGCAGATTGTCACACTCTACAATAACAGAAATGGTTGCAGAACCTTTAAGTTCCACACTTTAAGTAATCGTGTCCTCTACAACAGAGGGGCCATGTGGAAGCAGAGATGAAGACATGGAACAACTTTAACCCTAGATTACGTTACGAATCTGAGTCACGTAATTATGTAAGGGTATTAAAAATGACTACCACTTAATGGTGGTGTTACATTGGAGTGTATTGACACTGCGGCTGTCAGCCCAGCTGTATGTTCAACTCTCCCGTAGCATTATTTACTGGCTATTCCCAGGTTACAAAGGTTTGTTTGATGTCTTGGTGATGGCCGAGGACATTTCCCCCCATTACAAAGGAAAAAGAAAATTTTCTTGAAAATAGCGAAAGCCATTTGTACGATAAAGGTAGTACATTTGTGCCAGATTCAACATTAAAGGAAACAAATTCAACACTCGGGGTGGTGTGTCCCCAGAAGTGACCATTCCTATTAAAACTTAAATTAATTTGTCTTTTGAGTTGGTCATTTTTACAAGAGTCTTGTAATCTAGGGTTGGGAGAATGGCAAAGCAAATGTTTGATGCAGAACTCTGCTCCACATGGAACTCATAAGAAGAAGATAGATAATTGCAAATTTGTGCCATATTATAAGACCCATTGCTAACAAATAATTGTAGATCTCTAGCGGACTGTTACAACCTAGTCCTAATGGAAAGTATTGTAGCAATCTTTGTTGTGTTACAAATGATTGTTTCTTGTACAACATGACATAAATGTGTATATATTTTTATAATTGTAGTCATTGATAGTGTGTATGTCATAGCTTCTATTTGATCAGACATTATTGGATATGTTTTATGGGAGCATCACTGGTGGTAGTGGTCTTGAGCTCTCTGCTCTTTTTGTCTACATCACTCGGTAGTATAGGGAAACGAAGAGTGGACAGTCTGTCTAGCTGTGCTGTTGTCGAAGGTCTACCAATGGATCAGGCAGATGTTAATGCCCTCCAAGACGCAGGAAGGGCACAGGACTTGACAATCATGAGTCCACCCATGTCTCTCCTTTAGATCAAAGAGATGGGAGTTACAATGGGTACAACCAGTCTCTCCTTTAGATCAAAGAGATGGGAGTTACAATGGGAACAATCAGTCTCTCCTTTAGATCAAAGAGATGGGAGTTACAATGGGTACAACCAGTCTCTCCTTTAGATCAAAGAGATGGGAGTTACAATGGGAACAATCAGTCTCTCCTTTAGATCAAAGAGATGGGAGTTACAATGGGTACAACCAGTCTCTCCTTTAGATCAAAGAGATGGGAGTTACAATGGGTACAATCAGATACAAGAGGCTTTGTGGGCATATAAGAGGACTTTAGGGAAGTCCCTAGAGACCAGTAACTGAATTCTGCTTGTTAATCCATTTTTCCCTGGCAGCCGTGTTCACAGGGTCCCTTGCCACACAGGAAGATAACTCCATCTTTGAAGGTACTCATATTTTTTTCCGTCAATGAGTAATTGACGTTTCAAGCCGTGCCTCGCTGCTGAGACCAGGGAGTTGTCACAGAGAGAAATCGCAAATAAAAATACCAGCTGGATTTGAACTCACAACCTCTCTGTCTCGAGACTGAAGTCTTTCCTTGAGACCAATCAGTCTTGAAGTATGTGTTCAGCAACCTGTTTACATGTGACTATGGAGTTGATAGTGTTCTCTCCGGAGGTGTATAATAGCTTGTCCCCATCTATTCATATCTTCCAGGCGTAGGATGTCCTGATTTAGGACCTTCTCATTTACTAATTCTACGTGTAAATAAAGCAAAAAACGTAAGGTTTCTCTCCCACATTTTAAGGCAGTGATTCTCAAACATTTTGTTTGATTCTCAAACAGGCACACTGGAAATTTTGCAAATAACTGCAGGCACTAGTATCCAAATTGATTGTTAACAACAGCTACTCATATCTCCAACACAGCTTCTTGCTCGTGGCATGGTTATAATGTGTCCTTTTAAAAAGAAAAATAAAGCTCCATCTTACCAACAACAACAAAATGACACACAATCTGA
Organism: Megaustenia siamemsis; assembly: GCA_032433765.1. Classification (NCBI taxonomy): domain Eukaryota; kingdom Metazoa; phylum Mollusca; class Gastropoda; order Stylommatophora; family Ariophantidae; genus Megaustenia; species Megaustenia siamemsis. The sequence continues at coordinate 534,249 of JAVIAB010000026.1, read as the reverse complement.
AGATAAACAACAAAATGACACACAATCTGAAGATAAACAACAAAATGACACACAATCTGAAGATAAACAACAAAATGACACACAATCTGAAGATAAACAACAAAATGACACACAATCTGAAGATAAACAACAAAATGAGCATTAAACCAGAAAGGATGACACTGAACTAATGTGGCATTGCAGATTTTCAAAGTTGGGGATTTATGTCATTTCAAGTTCATCTCTACTCAACTCTTTCAAGATACTCCATCATGGAGGATAATCTGAACTGCTAAATCTACTTTGGTCTAACCATTTGATCCAGACGGTTAACGGTTCTGTTTATTGGGAAGGAAAAAATGTCAGCGTTTGCTTCATCCTTTCTTTTTTCTCTGAGCCTTTTGTTCAACTGTATACTGGACAATAAATGACATCACTGGGATGAGACTGGAACTTGCACGTCACCAACAAAATAAGTGACGGGTGCCATGGGGCCTGCAGGCACTGAATTGAGAACCACTGTCTTAGAGTGTTCGGAGACTTCTGGATAGTGTCACTTCAAGACTTGAAACTCATGAAGTGGCATTCCTCACCTTCCCAGAGCACTACCTTGGTACCCATTTCTGCCAGCGGCTGGGTCGACCGCGGAGTATTTATTTAATTCTTTTTCCAAACCACGAGGTGTGGTCAAAGACAGCACATAGGACAGTAATTCTAGACTTGTCTGTCATCCCTTCAAGTCAAAGACAGCACATAGGACAGTAATTCTAGACTTGTCTGTCATCCCTTCAAGTCAAAGACAGCACATAGGACAGTAATTCTAGACCTGTCTGTCTATCATCCCTTCAAGTCAAAGACAGCACATAGGACAGTAATTCTAGACCTGTCTGTCTATCATCCCTTCAAGTCAAAGACAGCACATAGGACAGTAATTCTAGACCTGTCTGTCTATCATCCCTTCAAGTCAAAGACAGCACATAGGACAGTAATTCTAGACCTGTCTGTCTATCATCCCTTCAAGTCAAAGACAGCACATAGGACAGTAATTCTAGACTTGTCTGTCATCCCTTCAAGTCAAAGACAGCACATAGGACAGTAATTCTAGACTTGTCTGTCTATCATCCTTTCAAGTCAAAGACAGCACATAGGACAGTAATTCTAGACCTGTCTGTCTATCATCCCTTCAAGTCAAAGACAGCACATAGGACAGTAATTCTAGACCTGTCTGTCTATCATCCCTTCAAGTCAAAGACAGCACATAGGACAGTAATTCTAGACTTGTCTGTCATCCCTTCAAGTCAAAGACAGCACATAGGACAGTAATTCTAGACTTGTCTGTCTATCATCCTTTCAAGTCAAAGACAGCACATAGGACAGTAATTCTAGACTCTCCATGTCTGATGATCTTCGCTATTCAGTGCCAGACTTTCTACAGAACCCACATTGTACCTCACTACATGTCTCTGTTATGGGTGAGTCTTTCAACCTCAGCGAGAGACCTGATGCCTACTGTAGTTGCCTCTCACCTCAGTGTTATATTTTAGTCTTTCCCTCTTACCCTGTGTTTCCCTTATGAGGGCTTGCTTTTAATATTTTCGAGCCCACCCCCACAAAATTGCTCAACAAATCAACCGCAAGCTGAAGATGATGTACTGGGCTAAAAGGTGTAGACATCGCAGCTGCTTATAAACTAGTGACACAACACATCCACACCAGGAGTCGTAAAGCCGCTCTAGTTACCAACACAATAAACCCTGGAGCATAGCTTTGCTGTCTGCTTTATTCTATTGATATTTGCGCAGTTATTTCCACTAAAACCACGTAATTCTCTCATTTAACTTCTTTTCTGACATCATCAGCATGTTGTCCGAACAAACCGTGTCATTTACATACATTTGTATTTATTTTCTTGCTGGTTTCTCCATTTTGAAAAAAAATTGTGAATAGCAGCCAGTGTGTTAAAATGGATTATCACTTAAGAAGATGTGTATTAGTTTTAGATGTAAAAAATGATAAGACTACACAAAATGTCATGTCCCCTGATATGAAACAGCCATGGCTTATGGTTCCTTGACAAGTAAGTGCTAAATTGGGCCTCATTCTAGGTAGTTTTTTGTATGTAACTTTCTTTGAGGTCTTTGTTTTTATTATGAGTATTTTATTGCATGAAACATGCATTCCTGTCATCTTTTAGCTAAGTCACGTATAGCTGGAAGTCTTACCATCTTTTAGCTAAGTCACGTATAGCTGGAAGTCTTACCATCTTTTAGCTAAGTCACGTACAGCTGGAAGTCCTGCCATCTTTTAGCTAAGTCACGTACAGCTGGAAGTCTTACCATCTTTTAGCTAAGTCACGTATAGCTGGAAGTCTTACCATCTTTTAGCTAAGTCACGTACAGCTGGAAGTCTTACCATCTTTTAGCTAAGTCACGTACAGCTGGAAGTCCTGCCATCTTTTAGCTAAGTCACGTATAGCTGGAAGTCTTACCATCTTTTAGCTAAGTCACGTATAGCTGGAAGTCTTACCATCTTTTAGCTAAGTCACGTACAGCTGGAAGTCCTGCCATCTTTTAGCTAAGTCAAGTTTGGCTGGAAGTCCTGTCATCTTTTAGATAAGTCAAGTTTGGCTGGAAGTCCTGTCATCTTTTAGATAAGTCAAGTTTGGCTGGAAGTCCTGTCATCTTTTAGATAAGTCATGTATAGCGGGAAGTCCTGCTATCTTTTAGCTAAGTCAAGTTTGGCTGGAAGTCCTGCCATTTTTTAGCTAAGTCACGTATAGCTGGAAGTCCTGTCATCTTTCAGCTAAGTCAAGTTTGGCTAGAAGTCCTGTCATCTTTCAGCTAAGTCAAGTTTGGCTAGAAGTCCTGCCATCTTTTAGCTAAGTCATGTATAGCTGGAAGTCCTGTCATCTTTTAGATAAGTCAAGATTGGCTGAAAGTCTTTTAGCTAAGTCAAGTTTGGCTGGAAGTCCTATCATCTTTTAGCTAAGTCACGTATAGCAGGAAGTCCTGTTATCTTTTAGCTAAGTCAAGTTTGGCTGGAAGTCCTGTTATCTTTTAGCTAAGTCAAGTTTGGCTGGAAGTCCTGTCATCTTTTAGCTATGTCAAGTTTGGCTGGAAGTCCTGTCATCTTTTAGCTAAGTCAAGTTTGGCTGGAAGTCCTGTCATCTTTTAGCTAAGTCAAGTTTGGCTTGTCATCTTTTAGCTAAGTCAAGTTTGGCTTGTCATCTTTTAGCTAAGTCAAGTTTGGCTTATCTTTTAGCTATGCCAATTTGGCAGGGACTTTATCTGACAGCATGAGAACACCAGCTTCATCACAAATCCCTATAGTCACTTTTCACAACTTGTTAAAGAATACAGTGGGCCAGTTTTTACCCAAAACCTGTACCAAATAAAAAAGTGTATGTGACAATCTTGGTGCAATCTGGCATAAAAAGATTTGTGTATTTTTAAAACATTCGGTATATAGAATTTATATTTGTATTCATGCACATTATATATCTTCTACAATTGTTGACTTGGCCGATGGGATTACCCGGCAGATTGTGCACGTTCATTATATTTCTATGGCATAATTTTTAGTTCATTTTCAAAATAGATTAAGATTATAACTTGTGGCAGAGATTTATAGAAAAGCAATGTTCAACATGTGTGAAATTAAAGCCATTTCAAAATAGCAATCAGCTCTTGTGGTTATAATCTGCAAGTTTATGGTGAACGCGATGATGTGTGGAAGTTCAGCAGTGAGAGTCCTGGGTACTGGCCTCAAGAAGCTTCCTGAAATGACTCAAGTATGCTCAAGAAAATCAAAGGAGTTTGGGGCCGAAGGCAGTGATTGGAGTTATTTGGGGGTCATCATCATTGCACTCCGAACATGTCCATAGGTGCTCAGATCCCCTCCTCAGCAATTCCCTCAGTGTCCAGCGACTGATGACTCCAGTTCTGTGTTGGCTGATAAGTCTTCTTACACACCCACTAAGTTTCTCGTTTCTGGCTGTGCCCATCTTAACTCCCATTTCCATCATCCGAAGAAGTGACATGGATCTGTGTTTGTTGAAGTCCTGTGCTCTTCCCACATCTCGGAGGGCATTGATGGTGTCCGCCCGATCCATTGGTTGACCGTCCTCAACGACAGCGCAGCTAGCCAATCTGTCTGCTCTTTAATTTCCACATACTCCTACATGTCCAGGGACATAGACAAAGATGACCTTACATATTTTTGACTTCTGCAACGACTCTACCCATTGCATGCAGAGCCTGCCTCCACTTTTTTAATCATGCTCATCGAATCACTCAGTATACAGGCGTGGGTGTAGTCTTGTGACTAACCAGTTGAATACCCTGGTCACTGCCATCACCTCCATTGTCATGCTACTCGTGGTCATGACGTATGCACCACTGTCTTCTTTAACTATTCTGCCTGCTGAGCGTGCTGTAAATGTCCATGCACTTCTTTGGTGTCGTATTACAGATCCGTCTATAGGTGACTGCATCTTTCTCATCGGTGTGATGAGACACAAGAATGTGCCCCTGGATGACGTAGGCACCAGTATCCACTCCTCACCAGTGTTGATATTGGTAAGCCCACAGACCTGTTTGATGACATCTTCTGCTCAGCCCACCCATGATTTGCCTCTTTTTAGCCTGGCACCTTTCCCTGTGTTGAGCACGTGGTGCAATGAATGCTCTGTATCTGTACTAATCTTCAGGTATGCTCGTGCTCTCCAGATCTTGATTCTGTCATCCATGGTTGGAAAGTCAAGAAGATACCTCATTGCTACACAGGGAGTTTCCCCTCATACATCCCAAGATAATGCGCATGGCTTCATTCTGTATTTCCTCCAGCCTATCAATTTGAGTCGTACTGACAGTAAGAACTGCCAGGGCATACTTGAATGGTGCTCTCTCTCTCTGCGATCAGGACTCAATCAGAGTAGACTCTCACATGAAGTCAGCTGTCAGGTTAAGTGTGTTGATCGCCACCACAGACAGAACATCACAATTAGAGTCTGCCAGATCCACTCTGATTGAACACCCGTTAAAACGTTGCCCGTTAAAACGTTGCACTGTGTTCTGCGCCAGTGCATCCAATTTCAGCCAGCATTTTATTCAGGTTTGCTTTCCTTAGCCTTTGATTGTCCCCAATCTTCCTGCAAGGCAGCAGATTGTCTTTTCTGTAGGGGGATTCTGCCCTAGATGGTCGGCCCTCCCAGGTTTACGAGCACCATCTGCCCGAGTCACTAGAGGTGACTAACACAGACATGCACACACAAAGATAAGAGATGTGACCAACACAGACATGCACACACAAAGATAAGAGATGTGACCAACACAGACATGCACACAGCGATACGAGGTATGACTAACACTGATACACATCAAGATAGATATGACTAACGCAGACATACACGCAAAGATATGACATGACTAACATAGACATGCACACAAAGATATGGCTAACAGATATGCACACACAAAGATATGACATGCCTAACATAGGCATGCACACAAAGATATGAGATATGACTAACATAGATATGCACACACAAAGATATGACACATGACTAACATGGACATGCACACAAAGATGTGAGATATGACTGACATAGACATGTACACACAAAGATTGGTGCAAGTAGTGTCTATAGTGATTAGAGTCAATAAGAACCTCAGGACTGAATGGGATCTGTTTCATCTTCGTCCCTGGACACTAAGGCGTGAGAGGAAACACTAGCTGACAGTCTGGCTGGAACAGCTGCTGTGGATAGCGGGCGTGCAATGGACCAAGCTGACACTCTGAATGCCCTCAGGGAGGCAGGGCGTGCTGAAGTCAATGATCATATATCTACAGTCATGTCCAGACTGCGTGAACATTAGGTCAAAGCTGGGGATGCCAGAAAAAAGGGGGCTACACAAATAGAAGAATAAGAAATCAACACAGACCTGGAGTCGTCCACACACTGAGGGACATACTGGAAAGGAGATCTCAGCACTTCTGGACATGACCAATGTTCAATGAGGATGATCCGTCAACTAATCTAACATATGATGATGGCCATGTTTGCTTGACTACGTTCACCACATTTAGATCTCTAGCTAAGTTCAGAAGGACTGAATTTTATGTGAATATGTTTCACATCAGTAGCCATGTGCGCAGGTGTCCCTCACCATACAGACAGATATTCTCTGATTTCTGAAGTATTTCATTTTTTTTAATCGCAGAAAGTTTGTGATGTTTTGGGTGGATTTTCCCCATCAATTTTGCCAGGCAGCTGCCAGTTTTGGCTTACTAAATAGGGGCGATAACTCTCAGTGGTTAGTGTGCTCCCTTCCTGATCAGAACATTCCGGGTTCAATCTGTAGAAGTGGCACATTTTTTTGTTGGACCAACAAGGCTCCGTGGTTCACCCAGCCTCAAAAAATGGGTACCAGAGATTTTTCTGGGAAGTAAAAGTGGCCTGGCGTGATGCCGACTACATCATCCAAAAATGTGCAGTGGTCTCAGACAAATCTGGTCACTAACACCATATTCCCCATACGTCTAGCTAGGTAGGGGAGAAAACCTTTGTTATTTTTTTTTTAAGGGGGGTGGGGGGGGGGGGGGCAAAAGGAAGAGAGGTAGGCAGAGAAAGAGATGGGAAGACAATATCAAAGAAGTGACAGGCTTTGACTTTACAGCCCAAAGATGAAAGATCGAGCGATAGATGAAGTTTATCAATAGTGCCCCAGTAACTCCCAATGTTTTGGGATGAAGACGATCAATTCTCACTAGAAACAAGTGTGCTAACGAAAACTGTCAAATTACTACCCCAAGAAAAAGTAAATTTATTTGACACCTCACTCAAACGTCACAGTTCAGGAACAACTAATTTGATTATTTTCTGTTTTCTGGTGTTTGTGGATCGTTTTCTAGAGCTATTTGAATACCTTCGGGTATTTGAATACCTTGGCTATTTGAATACTTCTGTTACTGTACTACCTTGGAATGTAAAAAAGTAAAGTGTCCCCTTCACGCCAAGTGGCGTATAGGGAATATGGTGTTAGTGACCATAAATTTTACAGACCTTCGGCACATGATTTTTGGAGTAATGTGATCGGTATTACGCCCATGCCGCTTTACTTTTCCAGAAAAAAAATCCGGTACCCATTAAAGGCTGGGTGAACCCGGCCTCTTGTCCTTTGTAGTCCAGTTCATTAGCCACTGAGCTATCGCAGCTCCCACCTTAGAATGTGCCTAATAAATAATAATTGAATAGCAGAGGCCAACAGAAGAGCAAAAGACTACAAACTCCAACTCCCCTCGACGCTGAAAGGCAAATGAGGAAGGAAAGAAGAGGATGCAATGTGGGTGGTTGTGTGTGAAAAATTTTGTCATATTTGTGGAACAAACATGGCAGCGACACAAGAGATCCAACATCATAACAATCAACTTGCAACAGTGCACCTCGCACATCAGATGCAACATCAGAAAGATCAACTTTGCAATAGTATAATTCACATATCATATTCAACATCAAGAAGATCAATTTGCAATAGTATAACTCAAACATTAGATTCAACTTCAGAAAAATCAATTTACAACAGTACAACTCGTATATCAGATTCAACATGAGAAAGATCAACTTTATAATAATATAACTCATCAGAAAGACAAAATTGTAATAGTATAATTTATACATCAGATTCAACACCAAGAAAGATCAACTTGTAAGAATACAACCCAAACATCAGATTCAACTTTACAAATAAAAACTTCAAATAGCATAATTCAAACATCAGATTCACTATAAAGAAAAAGAATCAACTTGTAACAGCTCTACTCAAACATCAGATTCACTATAAAGAAAAAGAATCAACTTGTAACAACTCTACTCAAACATCAGATTCACTATAAAGAAAAAGAATCAACTTGTAACAACTCTACTCAAACATCAGATTCACTATAAAGAAAAAGAATCAACTTGTAACAACTCTACTCAAACATCAGATTCACTATAAAGAAAAAGAATCAACTTGTAACAACTCTACTCAAACATCAGATTCACTATAAAGAAAAAAATCAACTTGTAACAACTCTACTCAAACATCAGATTCGCTATAAAGAAAAAGAATCAACTTGTAACAGCTCTACTCAAACATCAGATTCAACACTAGAAATCAAAACTTGTTTCAAAATTTAAAGCTCACAAAATTTCATGGCACAGCGGTTTAAAACTAATATCTTAGAGACTATTCTTTGGATGTGTGTATATTCTGTATCCTAAACTGTCCCTAACTGTACAAATTATCGATGAAAGAAGTGGGTCGAACAGTCTTGAAATGTGAAACTTTCCTTCTTTCCTTCCTCATTTGTCTTTTAGTGCCCAGAGGATATATAGTTTGCAGTATTTTGTTGTTCAGTTTTCTAGCGTTTCTAATATTCCATCAATCCATCTTTTGCTCTTCTGTTCACCTCTGCTCCTATTATGTTTTCTAGTGTTTCTAATATTCCATCAATCCATATTTTTTTGTGGTCAGCCCTAGAGTCTGGTGTTCTCGTAACATTTATTTAAGGCTCGTTGTGTTGTGTTTTGATCTTTCTGCCTTATCATATGGTCAAACCATTTTATCTGTTGTTTCTTTATATATTCTATAGCAGGGGTTATTCCTAGCTTTTTTCTTAGTTCTTCATTTGTGATCTTATCTCTCAGACTGTTTCCTGTCATTTGTCTGACACATTTAATCTCTGTATAGGTTATTTTTCTTATTGTTCTTGCATCTAGGGTCCAGGTCTGGCATTGGTAGCACAACTTTGGGATGAAGATTGTATTGTAGAGTGCCCGTTTTGCCTCTAGAGTTATTTCCTTGTTGGACAATAGTGGTGATAGCTGTCCAATGATTTGACAAGCTTTGTTGTATTCTGAGTCTATCTCTGCAGTTTGTAAATTGTTGTTTGTCACTAGACTTCCTAGGTATTTGAATTCCTCTACTTGTTTTAGTTGTCAGTCATCTATTGCTATGTTGATGTTCTGTTTTAGTTGTCAGTCATCTATTGCTATGTTGATGTTCTGTTTTAGTTGTCAGTCATCTATTGCTATGTTGATGTTCTGTTTTAGTTGTCAGTCATCTATTGCTATGTTGATGTTCTGTTTTAGTTGTCGGTTATCTATTGCTATGTTGATGTTCTGTTTTAGTTGTCAGTCATTTATTGCTATGTTGATGTTCTGTTTTAGTTGTCAGTCATCTATTGCTATGTTGATGTTCTGTTTTAGTTGTCAGTCATCTATTGCTATGTTGATGTTCTGTTTTAGTTGTCGGTTATCTATTGCTATGTTGATATTCTGTTTTAGTTGTCAGTCATCTATTGCTATGTTGATGTTCTGTTTTAGTTGTCAGTCATCTATTGCTATGTTGATGTTCTGTTTTAGTTGTCTGTTATCTATTGCTATGTTGATGTTCTGTTTTAGTTGTCGGTTATCTATTGCTATGTTGATGTTCTGTTTTAGTTGTCAGTCATCTATTGCTATGTTGATGTTCTGTTTTAGTTGTCAGTCATCTATTGCTATGTTGATGTTCTGTTTTAGTTGTCGGTGGTTATCTATTGCTATGTTGATGTTCTGTTTTAGTTGTCAGTCATCTATTGCTTTGTTGATGTTCTGTTTTAGTTGTCAGTCATCTATTGCTATGTTGATGTTCTGTTTTAGTTGTCTGTTATCTATTGCTATGTTGATGTTCTGTTTTAGTTGTCGGTTATCTATTGCTATGTTGATGTTCTGTTTTAGTTGTCAGTCATCTATTGCTATGTTGATGTTCTGTTTTAGTTGTCAGTCATCTATTGCTATGTTGATGTTCTGTTTTAGTTGTCTGTTATCTATTGCTATGTTGATGTTCTGTTTTAGTTGTCTGTTATCTATTGCTATGTTGATGTTCTGTTTTAGTTGTCGGTTATCTATTGCTATGTTGATGTTCTGTTTTAGTTGTCGGTTATCTATTGCTATGTTGATGTTCTGTTTTAGTTGTCAGTCATCTATTGCTATGTTGATCTTCTGTTTTAGTTGTCGGTTATCTATTGCTATGTTGATGTTCTGTTTTAGTTGTCAGTCATTTATTGCTATGTTGATGTTCTGTTTTAGTGGTCAGTCATCTATTGCTATGTTGATGTTCTGTTTTAGTTGTCAGTCATTTATTGCTATGATGATGTTCTGTTTTAGTTGTCTGTTTTCTATGTTTTAGTGTCTAAGTGTTCTTGTAGGTCTTCTATTGTTCTATGTTTTAGTGTCTAAGTGTTCTTGTAGGTCTTCTATTTTTCTATGTTTTAGTGTCTAAGTGTTCTTGTAGGTCTTCTATTTTTCTATGTTTTAGTGTCTAAATGTTCTTGTAGGTCTTCTATTGTTCTATGTTTTAGTGTCTAAGTGTTCTTGTAGGTCTTCTATTTTTCTATGTTTTAGTGTCTAAGTGTTCTTGTAGGTCTTCTATTTTTCTATGTTTTAGTGTCTAAGTGTTCTTGTAGGTCTTCTATTATTCTATGTTCTAGTGTCTAAGTGTTCTTGTAGGTCTTCTATTATTCTATGTTTTAGTGTTCTTGTAGGTCTTCTATTGTTCTATGTTATAGTGTCTAAATGTTCTTGTAGGTCTTCTATTGTTCTATGTTTTAGTGTCTAAGTGTTCTTGCAGGTCTTCTATTATTCTATGTTTTAGTGTTCTTGTAGGTCTTCTATTTTTCTATGTTTTAGTGTCTAAGTGTTCTTGTAGGTCTTCTATTTTTCTATGTTTTCGTGTCCTTGTAGGTCTTCTATTTTTCTATGTTCTAGTGTCTAAGTGTTCTTGTAGGTCCTCTATTTTTCTATGTTTTAGTGTCAAAGTGTTCTTGTAGGTCTTCTATTGTTCTGTTTTAGTGTCTAAGTGTTCTTGTAGGTCTTCTATTTTTCTATGTTTTAGTGTCTAAGTGTTCTTGTAGGTCTTCTATTTTTCTATGTTCTTGTAGGTCTTCTATTATTCTATGTTTTCGTGTCCTTGTAGGTCTTCTATTTTTCTATGTTTGTTTTCGTGTCCTTGTAGGTCTTCTATTTTTCTATGTTTTCGTGTCCTTGTAGGTCTTCTATTTTTCTATGTTTTCATGTCCTTGTAGGTCTTCTATTTTTCTATGTTCTAGTGTCTAAGTGTTCTTGTAGGTCTTCTATTTTTCTATGTTTTAGTGTCTAAGTGTTCTTGTAGGTCTTCTATTATTCTATGTTCTTGTAGGTCTTCTATTTTTCTATGTTTTAGTGTCTAAGTGTTCTTGTAGGTCTTCTATTATTCTATGTTCTTGTAGGTCTTCTATTATTCTATGTTCTTGTAGGTCTTCTATTATTCTATGTTCTTGTAGGTCTTCTATTTTTCTATGTTTTAGTGTTCTTGTAGGTCTTCTATGTTTTAGTGTCTAAGTGTTCTTGTAGGTCTTCTATTGTTCTATGTTTTAGTGTCTAATAATATCACACGTATTGTTGGGAAACAACTTGGAGGCAGCGACCACCGACCTGTCTTTTTAGTGGTGCAAAATGAGGCCGTCAGGGAGAGCAGCACTCTCTCCAGATGGAATTACAAAAAGGCAGACTGGAAAATGTATCAACATTACACCAGTGTACTGACTAAAGATCTAAATACAGACAGAGACATCAACAAAATAGTTGATGAATTCAGTAGACTAATAATACAAGCTGCCAGTGAAACAATACCCAGAGGGGCACGGAAACACTACAAACCATACTGGAATAGTGAACTAGAGCAACTGCACAATGACATGGAAACATCTCGAAAACAAGCAGAAAATAACCCCTGCCAGGAACACCACAATAACTATCAGCATGCTAAAGCCAAATTTCAATGGGCTAAACTACAAGCCAGACGGAGAAGTTGGAAAGAGAAAACAGAGTACATGAATCTAGAACGAGACACAAGAAAAGTGTGGAAGCTTGTAAAACAGCTGAATGATGAGGGTACAGAAGGGAACACAAAAATTACACTGAAGAAGGATGGAAACATTCTAACAGGTAAACATGCAGCAAATCACTTTGCAGACTCCTTTGCAAATGACAACAATATTGAAATTAGCCTAGAGAAACGTCAAGAGACCCGTCTAAAACAACAAAATGCAAGACAAGAAGAGACTGCACATGAAGTCATGGAAATACCCATTACACAAAGAGAGCTAGAGCTGGCAATATCCAAATTAAAAATGAAAAAGTCACCAGGTAGTGATGGAGTGTCTAATGAAATGATTAAGAACTTGGGAACTGCAGCTAAAGCAAAACTACTGCAGATCTACAACATTTGCTGGATCACAGGTAAAGTGCCACAGGCATGGAGAGAAGCAATTATGATACCATTACTAAAGCCAGGAAAAGATGGTTCAATGACATCCAGCTATAGACCAATCAGCCTTACAAGCTGTTTGTGTAAAACAATGGAACGTATAATCAATCTCAGACTGCAGTGGTACCTGGAAAGTGAAAATCTCCTTGTCCCACAACAAGCAGGCTTTAGACAGTGTTACTCTACCGAAGATCAGGCAACCTATCTTTCCCAGGAAATTGAGGATGCGTTTCAAGAAAAGAAACTGGTACTAGCAGCATGGATAGACCTAAAGAAAGCATTTGATAAGGTATGGAAGGAAGGGCTTTTGAAGAAACTGAGAAATTATGGAGTAAATGGCAGGATGTACAAATGGGTCAAAGCATACCTGCATAACAGGAGAGCCAGAGTGCAACTGGATGGTCTTAAGAGTAAGAAGGTCTTACTGCGCCAGGGCGTTCCACAGGGAGGGGTACTATCTCCAACACTTTTTCTGATCTACATCAATGACCTAGTTACTGAACTACCACATGGTATCAAAGTGGCAATGTATGCAGATGACTTGGTAATGTGGTGCACAGAGGAGTATGCAACAGTGGCCTCCAAATTGTTACAAAGAGCTATGAATGCACTGAATTCATGGACAAATAGATGGTGTATCAGCATCAATACAGACAAATGCAGTACTACACTTTTCACTCTTTCCCCAAAACAAAAAGCAGGAGCCATCTATATAAACAATGAGCCTGTGAAAGAAGACATACAGGCTACGTATCTCGGAGTTACATTTGATAACAAACTATCTTGGAAACAGCAGATAAATAAGGCAACCCAAAAAGCAAGGAGAAAATTGGCTATTCTAAGAAAGCTGTGTGGAACTACGTGGGGTGCGAGTGGGAAAATACTCAGTAAAGTTTACCAACAGAGTATACGCCCACATTTAGAATATGGATCATCTGCATGGTGTTCAGCATCAAACACCACACTTCAAGAACTGGATAAAGTACAAAACCAGGCACTTAGGGTCATCACAGGAGCAATGAAATCAACACCAATATTAGAGATGGAGAAATTGTGGAGGATACCAGCACTGAGAGAACGGAGGGACACAAAGGTGCTGATACAGGCAGAAAAATTTGCTTGCATGCCGAGACATCCAATGAAGGACCGATTCCAAAATCTTGCATTGGGACGACTTAAGAGAAGCAGTTTTATCCACCAAGCCAAGCGTATTAGTAGACAAACACCAGACATGCCAAGAGCTGTTAACCCCCTACTGCCCATACCAGAACAGACTCCCTGGACAGAGGAATCTGGATTATCAGTTCAAATACGGACAGAAGTGAAAGGAATAGTTGATAAAGAGGAACAGAATAGTCTACAGCGAAAAACAATAACTCTCAGTTTCCTGGATGAAGAATACCCACAAGACCTATGGATTCGTGTGTATACAGATGGATCAGCACAGAATGCAGTAAAAAATGGGGAGCAGGTGCATATATAGAATACCCAAATAACACTAGGGATATGAATAAAATAGCAACAGGGAAATATTGTCACAATTATGATGCAGAAATACAAGCAATAAAGTTAGCAATAGAAAAACTGCTGAACATTAATCTTAGCCCGCAGCCTGTAGTGTTTTTGACAGATGCAAGATCAGTACTCCAGGCACTACAATCCAGAAAATTACCACATCTGCAGACCTTATTGACTGAACTCTGCAAGCACCACAGGGTTGCCCTGCAGTGGATCCCATCTCACTGTGGAATACCAGGAAATGAGAAAGCAGATCAGTTGGCAAAGGAAGGTTCAACAGGCACACAACTAGATACACCTGTTACATACCATCATAAGAAACAGATAATCAAATCAATCAGAGGACCACAAGCCCCAAATCAGGATGCCTTTTATAATATGAATAGATATGAACAAGTTATCATTATACGTCTCAGAACAGGACACAATCGACTCCATAGTCACATGTATACAAAATTCAAGATCGGCACCTCAACTACTTGTACATGTGGACAGGCGCCACAGACTGCTGAACACATACTTCAAGACTGCACTGAATATAGTAGACTGAGGAAAATCCATTGGCCCATAGATACAACACTACAGACAAAACTATATGGGCCACTGCAAGAATTACAAAAGACAGTAACATTTATACAGGAAACGACATTGCAGATATAGACAATGCTTCAGGCGAACGAAAGATAGATAGATAGATCTATTGCTATGTTGATGTTCTGTTTTAGTTGTCAGTCATCTATTGCTATGTTGATGTTCTGTTTTAGTTGTCTGTTATCTATTGCTATGTTGATGTTCTGTTTTAGTTGTCTGTTATCTATTGCTATGTTGATGTTCTGTTTTAGTTGTCGGTTATCTATTGCTATGTTGATGTTCTGTTTTAGTTGTCGGTTATCTATTGCTATGTTGATGTTCTGTTTTAGTTGTCAGTCATCTATTGCTATGTTGATCTTCTGTTTTAGTTGTCGGTTATCTATTGCTATGTTGATGTTCTGTTTTAGTTGTCAGTCATTTATTGCTATGTTGATGTTCTGTTTTAGTGGTCAGTCATCTATTGCTATGTTGATGTTCTGTTTTAGTTGTCAGTCATTTATTGCTATGATGATGTTCTGTTTTAGTTGTCTGTTTTCTATGTTTTAGTGTCTAAGTGTTCTTGTAGGTCTTCTATTGTTCTATGTTTTAGTGTCTAAGTGTTCTTGTAGGTCTTCTATTTTTCTATGTTTTAGTGTCTAAGTGTTCTTGTAGGTCTTCTATTTTTCTATGTTTTAGTGTCTAAATGTTCTTGTAGGTCTTCTATTGTTCTATGTTTTAGTGTCTAAGTGTTCTTGTAGGTCTTCTATTTTTCTATGTTTTAGTGTCTAAGTGTTCTTGTAGGTCTTCTATTTTTCTATGTTTTAGTGTCTAAGTGTTCTTGTAGGTCTTCTATTATTCTATGTTCTAGTGTCTAAGTGTTCTTGTAGGTCTTCTATTATTCTATGTTTTAGTGTTCTTGTAGGTCTTCTATTGTTCTATGTTTTAGTGTCTAAATGTTCTTGTAGGTCTTCTATTGTTCTATGTTTTAGTGTCTAAGTGTTCTTGCAGGTCTTCTATTATTCTATGTTTTAGTGTTCTTGTAGGTCTTCTATTTTTCTATGTTTTAGTGTCTAAGTGTTCTTGTAGGTCTTCTATTTTTCTATGTTTTCGTGTCCTTGTAGGTCTTCTATTTTTCTATGTTCTAGTGTCTAAGTGTTCTTGTAGGTCCTCTATTTTTCTATGTTTTAGTGTCAAAGTGTTCTTGTAGGTCTTCTATTGTTCTGTTTTAGTGTCTAAGTGTTCTTGTAGGTCTTCTATTTTTCTATGTTTTAGTGTCTAAGTGTTCTTGTAGGTCTTCTATTTTTCTATGTTCTTGTAGGTCTTCTATTATTCTATGTTTTCGTGTCCTTGTAGGTCTTCTATTTTTCTATGTTTGTTTTCGTGTCCTTGTAGGTCTTCTATTTTTCTATGTTTTCGTGTCCTTGTAGGTCTTCTATTTTTCTATGTTTTCATGTCCTTGTAGGTCTTCTATTTTTCTATGTTCTAGTGTCTAAGTGTTCTTGTAGGTCTTCTATTTTTCTATGTTTTAGTGTCTAAGTGTTCTTGTAGTCTTCTATTATTCTATGTTCTTGTAGGTCTTCTATTTTTCTATGTTTTAGTGTCTAAGTGTTCTTGTAGGTCTTCTATTATTCTATGTTCTTGTAGGTCTTCTATTATTCTATGTTCTTGTAGGTCTTCTATTATTCTATGTTCTTGTAGGTCTTCTATTTTTCTATGTTTTAGTGTTCTTGTAGGTCTTCTATGTTTTAGTGTCTAAGTGTTCTTGTAGGTCTTCTATTGTTCTATGTTTTAGTGTCTAAGTGTTCTTGTAGGTCTTCTATTATTCTATGTTTTAGTGTTCTTGTAGGTCTTCTATTATTCTATGTTTTAGTGTCTAAGTGTTCTTGTAGGTCTTCTATTATTCTATGTTTTAGTGTCCAAATGTTCTTGTAGGTCTTCTATTGTTCTATGTTTTAGTGTCTAAGTGTTCTTGTAGGTCTTCTATTGTTCTATGTTTTAGTGTCTAAGTGTTCTTGTAGGTCTTCTATTGTTCTATGTTTTAGTGTCTAAGTGTTCTTGTAGGTCTTCTATTGTTCTATGTTTTATTGTCTAAGTGTTCTTGTAGGTCTTCTATTGTTCTATGTTTTAGTGTCTAAGTGTTCTTGTAGGTCTTCTATTGTTGTATGTTTTAGTGTCTAAGTGTTCTTGTAGGTCTTCTATTATTCTATGTTCTAGTGTCTAAGTGTTCTTGTAGGTCTTCTATTATTCTATGTTTTAGTGTTCTTGTAGGTCTTCTATTATTCTATGTTTTAGTGTTCTTGTAGGTCTTCTATTATTCTATGTTTTAGTGTTCTTGTAGGTCTTCTATTATTCTATGTTTTAGTGTTCTTGTAGGTCTTCTATTATTCTATGTTCTAGTGTCTAAGTGTTCTTGTAGGTCTTCTATTATTCTATGTTTTAGTGTTCTTGTAGGTCTTCTATTATTCTATGTTCTAGTGTCTAAGTGTTCTTGTAGGTCTTCTATTATTCTATGTTCTAGTGTCTAAGTGTTCTTGTAGGTCTTCTATTATTCTATGTTTTAGTGTCTAAGTGTTCTTGTAGGTCTTCTATTGTTCTATGTTTTAGTGTCTAAGTGTTCTTGTAGGTCTTCTATTGTTCTATGTTTTAGTGTCTAAGTGTTCTTGTAGGTCTTCTATTATTCTATGTTCTAGTGTCTAAGTGTTCTTGTAGGTCTTCTATTATTCTATGTTTTAGTGTTCTTGTAGGTCTTCTATTATTCTATGTTTTAGTGTCTAAGTGTTCTTGTAGGTCTTCTATTGTTCCATGTTTTAGTGTCTAAGTGTTCTTGTAGGTCTTCTATTATTCTATGTTCTAGTGTCTAAGTGTTCTTGTAGGTCTTCTATTTTTCTATGTTCTAGTGTCTAAGTGTTCTTGTAGGTCTTCTATTTTTCTATGTTCTAGTGTCTAAGTGTTCTTGTAGGTCTTCTATTATTCTATGTTTTAGTGTTCTTGTAGGTCTTCTATTATTCTATGTTTTAGTGTCTAAGTGTTCTTGTAGGTCTTCTATTGTTCTATGTTTTAGTGTCTAAGTGTTCTTGTAGGTCTTCTATTATTCTATGTTCTAGTGTCTAAGTGTTCTTGTAGGTCTTCTATTTTTCTATGTTTTAGTGTCTAAGTGTTCTTGTAGGTCTTCTATTGTTCTATGTTTTAGTGTCTAAGTGTTCTTGTAGGTCTTCTATTATTCTATGTTCTAGTGTCTAAGTGTTCTTGTAGGTCTTCTATTTTTCTATGTTCTAGTGTCTAAGTGTTCTTGTAGGTCTTCTATTGTTCTATGTTCTAGTGTCTAAGTGTTCTTGTAGGTCTTCTATTGTTCTATGTTCTAGTGTCTAAGTGTTCTTGTAGGTCTTCTATTGTTCTATGTTCTAGTGCCTGAAACTGAACAGAATTTAACTGGGAGTCTTATATTTCTGCCTGCTCTAACATTCAGTGAGAGTCAAGAATTTCACATTGTAGGGATGTCAAGTATGGACACTGTACCAGACTACAGAAATTGGAGGTGTGGGCGAAGTAGTGACGGGGCACTTTTATTGATATCTTCTCTCTAAGTTCATGGGTCTGGTACTAGTTACTGTCACTAAAGGTGTACCACTTTCATAAACAGGAACTAATGGTGCACCACTTTCATAAACAGGAACTAATGGTGCACCACTTTCATAAACAGGAACTAATGGTGCACCACTTTGATCAACAGGAACTAATGGTGCACCACTTTGATCAACAGGAACTAACTATGCACCACTTTGATCAACAAGAACTAACTGTGCTCCCACTATGATCAACAAGAATTAACTGTGCACCACTTTGATCAACAAGAACTAACTGTGCACCACTTTGATCAACAAGAACTGTGCACCACTTTGATCAACAAGAACTGTACACCACTTTGATCAACAAGAACTAACTGTGCACCATTTTCATAAGCATGAACTAATTGTGCACCACTTTGATTTACTTACATCCCCCACACATATTTTCATGAAATTATCTTTTTTTTTTTTCCAATTAAAGAAAAAGGTTAACCCTTACCTATATCATGAATATGTTATATCCAAGCACATTTATTTCATCAGTTATAGTCGCAACATATTTTCATGTAAAAATTAACCATGACATACTTTCAAAAATTATAACGCTGACCAACTGTTCATGAACACGTACTAATTGTGACCCACTTTCTTCCTTGTGATCTTGACTGTGTTCACGATGATCTGAAAACGTGTGGAGTGGCAGATATCAACTCTGGATAGACTGTTGGCACTGATGCAGTGTGGAGTAATCCTCATAGAGCGCAGGGCACACAATTCTCAGATAAAAACCTTTAAAAGTGGAAAATGAATATCCGTTAATAATAATTATAAATAAATATTAAGTTACCAGTCGATTACATTAAAACCTGGCATATTCCACTTATGGCGAACCTATTTATTTTTTGTCCAATATTTAATGGGCTACCAATATCCTGACAATAATCAGGGGAGAGAAGAGCCACCGTCACCTGCCACATGTCATAAGATGCAACTAAGGAGTCTGGAATCAAGGTCTTTGCTGAAGCTATGATGTATGGGCATCAGAGTTGAAGCCATCTTTAGTTCTTTCACTAATATGTGGCAGGCATGCTGGTGGGGCGGAGGTGGTCTGAGCACTATGGTGTTGTTTGTTGTGCAACCATTGAAAGTAATCTGTCACCTGATGGAACACATACAAACTTATCTATCTCTTGTTCATTATTTGTTGAACCGCATACAAACTTATCTATCTCTTGTCCAGTATTTATAGAACCCCATACAAACTTATTTATCTCTTGTCCAGTATTTGTTGAGACATACACAAACCTATCTATCTCTTGTCCAGTATTTGTTGAGACATACACAAACCTATCTATCTCTTGTCCAGTATTTGTTGAGACATACACAAACCTATCTATCTCTTGTCCAGTATTTGTTGAGACATACACAAACCTATCAATCTCTTGCCCAGTATTTGTTGAGACATACACAAACCTATCTATCTCTTGTCCAGTATTTGTTGAGACATACACAAACCTATCTATCTCTTGCCCAGTATTTGTTGAGACATACACAAACCTATCTATCTCTTGTCCAGTATTTGTTGAGACATACACAAACCTATCTATCTCTTGTCCAGTATTTGTTGAGACATACACAAACCTATCTATCTCTTGTCCAGTATTTGTTGAGACATACACAAACCTATCTATCTCATGTCCAGTATTTGTTGAGACATACACAAACCTATCTATCTCATGTCCAGAATTTGTTGAGACATACACAAACCTATCTATCTCATGTCCAGTATTTGTTGAGACATACACAAACCTATCTATCTCATGTCCAGAATTTGTTGAGACATACACAAACCTGCTTATCTCTTGTCTAAAACACCTTGAAGTGGCACAACTAGACTGTCCAATTCTCGCTTGTGTCCTGTCTCCGACAGCCAAATCTGGAGACAGAGAAATATATCTTATTCTATTATTAGCTGCTTATGCTTGTAGTATCCCACGGAATGCTTTCTCCTCCAGCTGCTGTTGTGTTCAGTCAATGACTGGAACTTATGCTTGTATTATCCCACAGAATGCTTTCTCCTCCAGCTACTGTTGTGTTCAGTCAATGACTGGAACTTATGTTTGTATTATCCCACGGAATGCTTTCTCCTCCTGCTACTGTTGTGTTCAGTCAATGACTGGAACTTATGCTTGTATTATCCCACGGAATGCTTTCTCCTCCAGCTGCTGTTGTGTTCAGTCAATGACTGGAACTTATGCTTGTAGTATCCCACGGAATGCTTTCTCCTCCAGCTACTGTTGTGTTCAGTCAATGACTGGAACTTATGTTTGTATTATCCCACGGAATGCTTTCTCCTCCAGCTACTGTTGTGTTCAGTCAATGACTGGAACTTATGCTTGTATTATCCCACGGAATGCTTTCTCCTCCAGCTACTGTTGTGTTCAGTCAATGACTGGAACTTATGTTTGTATTATCCCACGGAATGCTTTCTCCTCCAGCTACTGTTGTGTTCAGTCAATGACTGGAACTTATGTTTGTATTATCCCACGGAATGCTTTCTCCTCCAGCTACTGTTGTGTTCAGTCAATGACTGGAACTTATGTTTGTATTATCCCACGGAATGCTTTCTCCTCCAGCTACTGTTGTGTTCAGTCAATGACTGGAACTTATGTTTGTATTATCCCACGGAATGCTTTCTCCTCCTGCTACTGTTGTGTTCAGTCAATGACTGGAACTTATGATTCTCATGACAGGGTTGTAAGTGATGTTGGAGTGCTGTGTTGCTAGTTTACAGGAAGCCGTTATATTTATGGATTTCAGCATCATCATGTGCCATACTGGTTAGCGTAGGTGATCATGTCCTTCCACAATCCTCTATCCACAGTGCATGGTATTAATTCTGTCGATTGTTTTCCATGCCATGACACCAAACTATCTAGTATCTTCTCTTTCTGTCCCAACGATCTATCATTCCCTGTATTTTGCCAGGTGTAACCAAGTATTCCAACTTTCTTCTCATGATGTGCCTGAGAATTGTTTCTTTCTGACATTTCTCAGGAGCTTCCATTTTGTGTTGGCCTGTGAGAATTTCCTAGGTATCTTTTGTCCAGGGAACTCTCAACATTCTTCTGAGAAATCCCATCTCTGTGGCTTCTAATCATCTCTTTACCCATTTGTCTATTGTCCATGATTCACTTCCATAGGTCAAAATTGGCTCTATATAACACAGATGAACTCGCTTTCTCACTTCCCCATGGTTTCTTCATGGCGTTACCCTCCCCCGGCCTCTGGATGGTGAGATCTGATGGGTAGCTCTAGAGAAAAATGGCGAAAAACAGGTCTCGTGTGCACTTGTGAACTGAAGATGGATGCAACCAGCCAAAAGGTGCACCACAATGATCAGGATGCCACGCACTCATGCCAATGGAAAGTATGTCTATAATTGTGAATCGATACAACACTCATCCTGTGATGGACACTCAGGCAGGTGCAGTGCCTGGCCCTCAGCCTCAAAAGCGTGAACGAAATAGATAGCTTAAAGTAAAAAAAAGCAGGTCAAAATGGTTGCTGTCCTAGCACAAAATGTTAAGCAAATCTACCCTTCTTTCCGAAGACGTGACAGGCTGAAAGGTGCAGGTCGTAAGCTAGCAACAACACATCCACACACACTTAACGCTAAGAATAAGAGATTATATAGAACAATTAATTATATAGAACATTTTATTCTACAAATTCCTAGTGGCTGTGTTGTAGTCTCCGCTAATTTTCTGGCCAAAGTCTGTCCAGATTTTTTGTTTTGTTTCCACCTTTGATTAATAATTTCACTTCTCGTCTAACTTGAGCATATTTATCATAGATTTCTTGGAACTTATTACACAGAACGATATTGATGACAGAAAATAAAGTGAAAGACTTACATGAAAGCGGGACTCTACGAGTGTTTGAAACTCTTTCCTCTGATCTCTAGAGAGTCCAGCATCTTTGACCATGTGTTGCCAGGTATCAATCTGTTTCTGCCGCTTGTTGATCTCCTTCTGGTAGTAGGCTGGGATTGTTCCTGGAATGGACTGCCAGGTTGAAAACAAAATATTAGAACAGAACTTCTGAGTGGTGCTTGGAATGAAGTGAGATCTTCACAATTCATGAGATGTAATTTTTTTTAATCCCCA
Source organism: Megaustenia siamemsis (assembly GCA_032433765.1). NCBI lineage: Eukaryota > Metazoa > Mollusca > Gastropoda > Stylommatophora > Ariophantidae > Megaustenia > Megaustenia siamemsis. The sequence continues at coordinate 512,118 of JAVIAB010000026.1, read as the reverse complement.
GGGGAAAAGACAGAGGAATACCAAGAAATTCTTGGAGAAGACAGACAGAAGCAGAGATGAAGATGATGGAGAAGACATGGAATGATCTTAAAAGAATGGCAAGAAACAGAATGACTTGGAAAGTGTTTGTTGAAGACATATGCTCCACAGGGAGCTGAAAGGTTAAAGAATGATGTGTGATATTTGTCTCTGTATCAAATATAGAATACGTGTGGAGCTTTATAAGAAGGCAGAAATACATCGGTCATGTGCTGAGAATGAATGAAGAAAGACTTCCCCGTCAGGCATTCATGTGGAAACCATCTGGTAAAAGAAAACAAGGCAGACCAAGAGAATTGATATGCAGAACAATTACTAGGGAAGCCTCAACCGTGGGACTAAGATATAACCAAGAACTAGCAGCAGATCGTCAATTGTGGAGAACTATGACTTCTGTCCTATGTGCCTTATTTGGACTGAGAGGAAAATGAAAAGAAAAGAGTGATTTGCTGCATTCTGTCTTTTGAAATAGACTGTTGTAATAGAAAGCCAAAAATATTGGAATAGAACAACACCTCTCAACCTTTTTCAAGCCGTGACCTTATCTTATAGAGGCAGAGTGACCTGCAATGCCGAAACATTAAAAATAGACTTAAATAGGGTAAACGTAAGCAAATCAAAAGTACATTTCTCATGATAATATAATTCAAAACAATGTTAACTAATGATATATTTAATGTGATGATTGAAAATATAACTCATTAACTCTTTCCATCTGTTTCTACACACTGTGTGCGCCATGCCTATTTTGCTCACATACATTTCGCCGCATAGTGCGCCACTCTCAATTTGACAGCTTTAAAAAAAAAAATAGGACAATATAAAATATTTGATGTTTCGACCTACATGTGGCGTTCTACAGAAAACAGGGACAACACGCATCTTAGCACGTGAGTTTTCACCCATATGTGCTGGGCCGCCTATCCAGAAATGTTCAGAAACTTCTGGATAGTGTCACTTCAAGCATCGAAACTCACGATGCGAGGCGGCATTCCTCACCTTCCCAGAGTACTACTCTGGTTACCCATTTCTGCCAGCAGCTGGGTCAACCGCGCTGGTATTTTATTATTTTTTTTCCAACCATGAGAACAACTGACACTGCTTACAGCAGAAATCAAACACGGGTTGTCCGAACGTCGGTTGCCCCCAGTCGGGTGGTATTCCCAACTCGGCTACAGAGACCCCCATAAGTTATTCGTATTGCAGATATGTCACTTTTGGCCTTCAATACCACATTTGTTTACCCTCGTGAGAGAGGTCACGCCAGGCAATATCTCATCATCCAGTGCCGTCTCCGCAACGAAGGTTGGCTACCATGGAGCACCATTCTGCTGTCTCTTGCTTTGATGGTGCAGATTGTCATAGGCTGATTTGTCCATCTTTTGATGTTACTCGTCCATGTTAATCTTGGTCTGCCTCTGCCTCTTTTACTTTGTATTTTCCCCTCCAGGATTACTTTTAGTAGACTGTTGTGTCTTTTAACATGGCCCAAAATTCACTTTTATCTTGTTTGAATTGTGTTTAGTAGTTCTCTTTTCATTTTTAGTTGTTTTAAGACTTCATCGTTTATTTTCTTTTCCTTCCATCCAATTCTACATATCCACATTTCAAAGGCTTCATTTCTCTGTTCTGTTTTCTTGTCTAATGTCCATGTTTCTGCACCATATAGGATTATTGAGAAGATGTAACATTTTGCTACAATGATTTCATTTCAATGTCAAGCAAACAATGATTTCATTGTTTCTACAATAGACGACACCTTGGGCAGGCCATCCTTGTGCGCAACAATATGGTGGCAGCTGAGGTTGATATGTCTGTGTGGAACAATGCAGAATTGCAAGTACATGCGGTTAGGGTGCAGACCCCAGTTCATTTCGTGATTGTATATGTGTATGCCTGTAATGGGCAGGTGAACACACAACAATGGCAGAATCTCTTCGAGTTCCATGAAGAGAACGTCATTTTCTGTGGAGACTTTAATGCTAGAGGAAACCAGTGGGGTAACGTCATAACCAACAAGTAGGGAGAAGACCTAGAGAACGCACTAGTGTTGGCCGATTTAGTGTGATGGAAGGGCAACCAGTGGGGTAATGTCATAACCAACAAGCAGGGAGAAGACCTAGAGAACGCACTGGTGTCAGTCGATTTAGTGTGCTTGAATGATGGAAGGGCAACACGAATGGCCACTCGAACAGGGGACTCTGATAGTGTCATAGACCTGGCACTGGTGTCTTCCACCTTCGCACCGGTTTGCAGGTGGAGTGCACTGGGGTTCCACGGAAGTGATCACTATCCATGTGTCCTCCTGACTGAGAAAAGCGGAAATAAACGCCAGAGAAGGAAGCTCCACACATTCCACTACGAGAAAACAGACCAGGACGTCATTAGCAAAATCAGACATAGGAAACAGAGCGCCCCTCGTAGGAGGCAGGAGAGATGGACGCAGCCACCCTGGTGGAACGTAGAAGTACAGGAAGCTTGGTGGAGCAAGAGACAAACTTCCAAGACATTGCAGAAAGCTAGAAAGAATGGAAGGACACAACCTGAGCTCTTGAAGCGTCTGAAAGTAGAGGTCGACCAAAAAATGATGCACTTTAAACTATGCGCTAAGCAGGCTAAGGATGCCAAATGGGATGACTTCTGTAAAAAAGTGTGCTCAGAAAAATCGCTCGCCACATTCTGGCGCCTTCATCAGAGCATGAATGGCACAACACGACACAGAGGCATACCAGACTTTCAGAACACAGGCTAGATGTGGCACAAATCTGATGAGCAAAGGGAAGGCTCTGCTTGCCCGCTACATTGAGCAGACGGACCAAAGAAATGAGGCTGTAAGAATGAGGATACGGGGATCGCTGTCAAAATTGTGCAAGGATGTAGTGCTGGAAGATCTCACAACCACAACCGATACCATTCGCACGACACTTAAAAGGTCAAAACACTGCTCCTGGTCCAGATGGTGTTCGGTATGATGACATAGGCGATTTAGCTGATGACGACTTGACAAAACTGGCCAATGAGTTTAATGCCAGCATTCGGTGTGGCCAGATTACAATGCAGAACACTGTGGGCAAGCTGCTGGAGAAAATAGTTGCCCGTGTCCTCACCTGTCACCTTGAACAGAAACGTGCATTCCCACCCACACTCGGAGGTTATAGATATAACAAAGAGACATGGCCAACGCGGCAGTCTTTGCGTATGACATCTTCAAAGGCTTCCACAGACGAGAGGAGACATGTGCTGCTGCTATAGATCTGGAGGATGCATACAATAGGGTACCATTTGAATATCTCATGCATATGCTCCTCAAACTGGCGGTGCACCCCTTCCTCATTAGATGGTTCGCCGCGGCACTGTTTCAGAGGAAGGTGATACTCAGATGTGTGAAGTTGGTCTTCCGAGCCAACATCCATTTGTCCTGGGCTGTCACAAGGCTCACCATTGTCACCAGTTCTATTTAATGTGTACACAATAACGATCACGGCCCAACAGCTGGATGGGAGGGGAAGAACTATGACTTTTGCTGATGATATTCTGGTATATCGACAGGGAAGAGACAGACGGGGAATCGCCTCCACAATGCAAGACGAACTCGATCGCATTTCTTCCTGGTGTGGAGTTTCAGGTGCCTTGGTTAATCCTAATAAAGCATCAGTTACATGGTTCTCCCTTAACAATCATATCGTTAATACGACCACACCGGTAGTACGAATAGGAGCTGATGAGGTGACCAGGGACAAGTTGATGACATATCTCGGAGTTAAGTTTGATCGCAACTTGTGTTTTCGGGACCACGTCGACCATGTGATAACAAAATCCCGCAAAGGATTAGCCGCCTTGAAGGTCATGGCAGCTACCAACATCGAGCAGAGGCTACTTACTCTTCTGTTCCAGGGATTAGTCCTCGCACCTATCGAGTATGCCCTGGCAATTCTTACTGTCAGTACGACTCAAATTGATAGGCTGGAGAAAATACAAAATGAAGCCATGCGCATTATCCTGGGATGTACGAGGGACACTCCCTGTGTAGCAATGAGGTATCTTCTTGACTTTCCAACCATGGATGACAGATTCAAGATCTGGAGAGCATGAGCATACCTGAAGATTAGTACAGATAAAGAGCATCCATTGCACCGAGAGCTCAACACAGAGAAAGGTGACAGGCTAAAAAGAGGCAAATCATGGGTGGGCCGAGCAGAAGATGTCATCAAACAGGTCTGTGGGCTTACCAATATCAGCGTTGGTGAGGAGTGGATACTGGTGCCTACGTCTTTCAAGGGGACTTTCTCATGTATTGTCACACTCGACAGGAAAAGTAGGGTACAGAACCTGGTCGTGGTTAATGCTGAGGTCAACGTTCTCATCTGCGATAACACTGATGAGAAAGATGCAGTCATCCTAACAGACGGATCTGTAAGACGACACGAAAGAAGTGCATGGGCATTTACAGCACGCTCAACAAGCAGAATAGTCTATGAAGACGGTGGTGCATACGTCATGACCATGAGTAGCATGACAATGGAGGCGATGGCAGTGACCAAGGCATTCAAATGGTTAGAGTCACAAGACTACACCCACGCATGTATACTGAGTGATTTGATGAGCATGATAAAAAAAGTGGAGGCGGGCTCTGTACGCATGCAATGGGTAGAGTCATTGCAGAAATCCAAAATACGTAAGGTCACCTTTGTCTATGTCCCTGGATTTGCGGGAGTACGGGGAAATGAAAAAGCGGACAGGTTGGCTAACTGCGCTGTTGTTGAGGACGGGCAACCAATGGATCGGGCGGACATCATTAATGCCTTCCGAGATGTGGGAAGAGCACAGGATTTTGACAAACACAGATCCACGTCATTTCTTCGGATGATGGAAATGGGAGTTAAGATGGGCACAGCCAGAAATGAGAAACTTAGTGGCCGTGTAAGAAGACTTATCAACCAACACAGAACTGGAGTCGTCAATCGCTGGACACTGTGAGACTTGCTGAGGAACGGATCTGAGCACCTATGGACATGTTCGGAGTGCAATGATGATGATCCGCAAATACGTCAATAACAGTAACTCAATAACTCCTACCTTGGTAGGTCCTTCCATCTCAAAAGGCACAGAAAATGGGTAGAAGTCATAATCTGGAAGGATTTGCCAGATTGGCTGATCGTCTCTGTGATCTGGTCCTATTTTAAAGATAAAACAAACAAACAAACAAAAAAAAAAAAAGGAAAAAAAAAATTAAGAAAAACATTTAAACTTTTCTACCTCAGTTTAATATCGTCTGAAATTTTATCCTAACATAATCGGCAAACAAGAAAAGCACAAATTGATAACTGGCAGAATTAAACTTCAACACAAGAGAAATGTCGGCTAAACAGACTTGTCGCAGGAAAAACAGGGAGAGATATTTTTAAATATGTGTCAAGGCCAAACCCCCCATGACAACATTAACAACATAAAAAGAAGAGACCAAACCACCATCTTCAGACTGAGAACTGGTCATGTACCACTGAACAACCACATCAATAGAATACGATGGTCATGTACCACTGAACCACCACATCAATAGAATACGACGGTCATGTACCACTGAACAACCACATCAATAGAATACGATGGTCATGTACCACTGAACAACCACATCAATAGAATACGACGGTCATGTACCACTGAACAATCACATCAATAGAATACAACGACGGTCATGTACCACTGAACAACCACATCAATAGAATACAACGACGGTCATGTACCACTGAACAACCACATCAATAGAATACGACGGTCATGTACCACTGAACAACCACATCAATAGAATACGATGGTCATGTACCACTGAACAACCACATCAATAGAATACAACGATGGTCATGTACCACTGAACAACCACATCAATAGAATACAACGACGGTCATGTACCACTGAACAACCACATCAATAGAATACAACGATGGTCATGTACCACTGAACAACCACATCAATAGAATACAACGACGGTCATGTACCACTGAACAACCACATCAATAGAATACAACGACGGTCATGTACCACTGAACAACCACATCAATAGAATACAACGATGGTCATGTACCACTGAACAACCACATCAATAGAATACAACGACGGTCATGTACCACTGAACAACCACATCAATAGAATACAACGACGGTCATGTACCACTGAACAACCACATCAATAGAATACAACGATGGTCATGTACCACTGAACAACCACATCAATAGAATACAATGACACCAAACTCCAGCATGTCCATTCTGTGACCACCCACATGAAACAGTAGAACATCACCTTGTTGACTGTCCAAAGCTCACTGACATCAGAGCAACCCTACTTCCTCAAAGACCTGATAAATGGGACACCTTGTACGGAACTACAAGGGAACTCACAAATACCTACAGATATAATGACATGGCATTGGGCTGAAGGGCATCAGCTCACAGGCTTCTGGATCCATAACTACAAATAAAAGTTTGGTAGAAAGTCAACAACATAAATGATAAACAATTGTAGACCAAGAAAGTTGTGGAGAGACATGATCACCTACTCCAGTTAGAACATTAGTGAGGTCTATTGTCACTGAAGCTTAGGGTATCATTTCTCTAAGAGATCACAAACAATGAGGCTGAATGTCTGATTTCTCTTCAAAAAAAATCTATTGGACATCAAGGATAAAAGCCTGAACTCTTAAAGAAATCACAGACAGACACAGAGGCTGAAAATCTGAGCTTTTAAAGAAATCACAGACAGACACTGAGGCTGAAAATCTGAGCTTTTAAAGAAATCATGGCAGACAATGAGGCAGAAAGTATGAACTCTTAAATAAATTACAAACAGACACTGAGGTTAAAAGTCTCAGCTCTTAAAGAAATCACAGACACTGAGGCCAAAAGTCTGAGCTCTTAAAGAAATCACAGACACTGAGGCCAAATGTCTGAACTCTTAAAGAAATCAGACACTAAGGCCAAAAGTCTGAGCTCTTATTAAAGAAATCACAGACACTGAGGCCAAAAGTCTGAGCTCTTAAAGAAATCACAGACAATGAGGCAGAAAGTCTGAATAAATTACAAACAGACACTGAGGTTAAAAGTCTGAGCTCTTAAAGAAATCACAGACACTGAGGCCAAAAGTCTGAGCTCTTAAAGAAATCACAGACACTGAGGCCAAAAGTCTGAGCTCTTAAAGAAATCACAGACACTGAGGCCAAAAGTCTGAGCTCTTAAAGAAATCACAGACACTGAGGCCAAAAGTCTGAGCTCTTAAAGAAATCACAGACACTGAGGCCAAAAGTCTGAGCTCTTAAAGAAATCACAGACACTGAGGCCAAAAGTCTGAGCTCTTAAAGAAATCACAGACACTGAGGCCAAAAGTCTGAGCTCTTAAAGAAATCACAGACACTGAGGCCAAAAGTCTGAGCTCTTAAAGAAATCACAGACACTGAGGCCAAAAGTCTGAGCTCTTAAAGAAATCACAGACACTGAGGCCAAAAGTGTGAGCTCTTAAAGAAATCACAGACACTGAGGCCAAAAGTGTGAGCTCTTAAAGGGTTCACAGCAGACAATGAGGCCAAAAGTGTGAGCTCTTAAAGGGTTCACAGCAGACAATGAGGCCAAAAGTGTGAGCTCTTAAAGGGTTCACAGCAGACAATGAGGCCAAAAGTGTGAGCTCTTAAAGGGTTCACAGCAGACAATGAGGCCAAAAGTGTGAGCTCTTAAAGGGTTCACAGCAGACAATGAGGCCAAAAGTGTGAGCTCTTAAAGGGTTCACAGCAGACAATGAGGCCACAAGTGTGAGCTCTTAAAGGGTTCACAGCAGACAATGAGGCCAAAAGTGTGAGCTCTTAAAGGGTTCACAGCAGACAATGAGGCCAAAAGTGTGAGCTCTTAAAGGGTTCACAGCAGACAATGAGGCCAAAAGTGTGAGCTCTTAAAGGGTTCACAGCAGACAATGAGGCCAAAAGTGTGAGCTCTTAAAGGGTTCACAGCAGACAATGAGGCCAAAAGTGTGAGCTCTTAAAGGGTTCACAGCAGACAATGAGGCCTTACCTACACACAGAGGCTGGTCCCACAAGTTGGGGGTGGGGCCTATTCCAACCCGTGACATGTGCTCCTCCAGACTAGCGTAGAACGTGTGGTAAGGGGCCAGCATTATCGTGTCGTTGCCGCTAAGCAGCAGAGGACGGTTTGGAGTAAGCAGGTACAGCGTGCACAGAGTGGAACCACTGTGGATAGGACATTATCAATGTGGGTGTTAAGTGAGTCCTAGCATAGAAGTTAGGACATTGCATAATATATGGAGGGTAGGACATGGCATAATATATGGAGGGTAGGAGATGGCATAATATATGGAGGGTAGGAGATGGCATAATATATGGAGGGTAGGAGATGGCATAATATATGGAGGGTAGGAGATGGCATAATATATGGAGGGTAGGAGATGGCATAATATATGGAGGGTAGGACATGGCATAATATATGGAGGGTAGGACATGGCATAATATATGGAGGGTAGGACATGGCATAATATATGGAGGGTAGGACATGGCATAATATATGGAGGGTAGGACATGGCATAATATATGGAGGGTAGGACATGGCATAATATATGGAGGGTAGGAGATGGCATAATATATGGAGGGTAGGAGATGGCATAATATATGGAGGGTAGGAGATGGCATAATATATGGAGGGTAGGAGATGGCATAATATATGGAGGGTAGGAGATGGCATAATATATGGAGGGTAGGAGATGGCATAATATATGGAGGGTAGGACATGGCATAATATATGGAGGGTAGGACATGGCATAATATATGGAGGGTAGGACATGGCATAATATATGGAGGGTAGGACATGGCATAATATATGGAGGGTAGGAGATGGCATAATATATGGAGGGTAGGAGATGGCATAATATATGGAGGGTAGGAGATGGCATAATATATGGAGGGTAGGAGATGGCATAATATATGGAGGGTAGGAGATGGCATAATATATGGAGGGTAGGAGATGGCATAATATATGGAGGGTAGGACATGGCATAATATATGGAGGGTAGGAGATGGCATAATATATGGAGGGTAGGAGATGGCATAATATATGGAGGGTAGGAGATGGCATAATATATGGAGGGTAGGAGATGGCATAATATATGGAGGGTAGGAGATGGCATAATATATGGAGGGTAGGACATGGCATAATATATGGAGGGTAGGAGATGGCATAATATATGGAGGGTAGGAGATGGCATAATATATGGAGGGTAGGACATGGCATAATATATGGAGGGTAGGAGATGGCATAATATATGGAGGGTAAAGTAAAAAAGTAAAGAGCCCCGTCACGCCAAGTGGCGTATAGGAAATATGGTGTTAGTGACCATAATTTGTACAGACCTTCAGCACATGATTTTTGGGGTAATGTGGTTGGTATTACACCCGTGCCGCTTTACTTTCCCAGAAAAAATCTAGTACCCATTTAAGGCTGGGTGAACCTGGAAGCCTTCGATCAGGATTGAACCCAACCTCTTGTCCTTAGTAGTCCAGTTCACTCTAACCACTAAGCTATAATGGCTCCCATATATGGAGGGTAGGACATGGCATAATATATGGAGGGTTGGACATAATATATTATACGTAAATACATATAATACGTAAATTTACGTAATACTCATAAAGTTTAATAACCTGATAAGAACATGGATAATAAAAATATTTGTCTTATATGCAAGATAAAAATAAACAGGACAAATGTGAAACAAGTGGAGAGCGTCAAATACTTGGGCACAATAATAACATCAGATGGGAGATGTACCACAGAAATAAAAAGTTGAATAGCTCAGGCCAAAATAGCATTTCAGAAAATGAAAAATATCTTATGTAACAAACAAAACGGCAAAAAACAGAACGGCTTGGTAAGTTTTTGTTGAAGACCTATGCTCCACAGGGAGCTGAAAGGCAGATGGACATGATGTAATATATATATATATATATATGTAATATATATATATATATAATATATATATATATATATATATATATTTATATATGTAATATATATATATATTTATATATGGAGGGTGTGACATGATGTAATATATATATATATATATATGTAATATATATGGAGGGTGTGACATGATGTAATATATATATATATGGAGGGTGGGACATGATGTAATATATATATATATATATATATATGGAGGGTGGGACATGATGTAACATATATATATATATATATATATATATATATATGGAGGGTGTTAGTTAGTTAGTTAATCGAAAGATCATCCTCCTTGCACAAGGGGCATACCCATAAGTGCTCCGATTTCCTTTCGAGTAAATTCACAAGTGTGTGACGGCTGATCGTGCCGGTTCGCAGTTGGTTAACCATACACCTCTGGCGTCCTGAAAAATGTTCGCTCTTAGCTGTGCCAAGCCTTACGCGACTATGCGTTAGTCTCGCCATTGCGTTTGAATCCTTGTCGTCTCGAGAGTCTGCTACTCTTCCCGCCTCGCGGATTGCGTGTAAAATGTCCGCGTTGTCCATGGCGTTGCCATCTGAAATTTTAGCCTTTTCAGCAAGCTTGTCAGCTCGTTCGTTCCCTTGCACTCCAGAGTGGCCAGGTACGTAGATGAAGGCGATTTCTTTTAAAGTTGACAGCTGCAGGGACTTCAACCACTCTCTTCGCCTCCACCCAGCCTCAACCTTCTTAAGCATACTCATGGAGTCACTGAGAAAACATACTCCTGCGAAAGACTGTGTTTCGAGCCATGTCATTGCCTTAGTGACTGCTAAAACCTCCACTGTCATGCTGCTCGTTGTTTGCGAAAAAGCACCACTATCCTCATGCACCATTTGCCCTTTCACCTGCGCTGTATATGCCCATGAACATCGTTTATTTCGTACAACCGAACCATCTGTGTAGATAATAATATTGCCGGACGTTACGTTTTCTTTGATTAAGGCCTGAATCTTATCCTCTACGACCTTGGGATTCATCATTCTACATTCTTTATTCAGTGTTGTGCAGACCTTGATAGTAATTGTAGAAATGTCATTTGGCCATTGCCGCCAATATGGAGGGTGTGACATGATGTAATATATATATGGAGGGTGTGACATGATGTAATATATATATATGTAATATATATGGAGGGTGTGACATGATGTAATATATATATATGGAGGGTGGGACATGATGTAATATATATATATGGAGGGTGGGGCATGATGTAATATATATATATATATATATATATATATATATGGAGGGTGGGACATGATGTAACATATATATATATATATATGGAGGGTGGGACATGATGTAATATATATATATATGGAGGGTGGGACATGATGTAATATATATATATATATATCGAGGGTGGGACATGATGTAATATATATATATATATATATGGAAGGTAGGACATGATGTAATAGGAAACTCGTTATACAGAGCTTAGAAGCTATATTTATATATGGAGGGTGTGACATGATGTAATATATATATATATATATATATATGGAGGGTGTGACATGATGTAATATATATATATATATATATATATATATATATATACAGTCGAACCTGTCTAAGGCGACCATTCACGGGACTTTCAAAAACTGGTCCCATAGGACAGGTGGTCCTGCCTCACAGGTTTCACATAATAAATAGAGCGATAAAAAAAATTTTATCCTAAGCACTATGAAAACTAACCTGCAAATCAGCGTAATCCATGAGTAGAACATAGTGCACATGTCGGTCTACAATAGCCACTGGTTGGACACTTTTCATAAAACACGATAGTTAAACACACAAAAATAAAACACACATACACAGATTCCACTTATACTGTACATGTATCACTTTTGACTTGAAAAAAAATCCAATATGGTAGTCTGTTGTTTGACAGATGAAATAAACGATAAGTTCAATTTTTCTCTCAAGTCCATGATAACGTCTAGTATGTCAGATCTCCCGTTTGTTATTGAATAGGTGCGCAGAAGCTCCAAAGCATTTTGTGCATCTGCGATAGTGTATGTTTTCTCAATGTCAGTAGAATCTTGTTCGTTGTCTGATTCACTATTCACATCCTCAGCAGCTAAAATTGCAGTGGCAGGAAGATCCCAGTTTGTTTCTATTGTGTTGCAAGTTTGGAGCCCTGAATCAATCATGGAGATGTCTGTCAATTGGTATCCAAACAATTCTTTTGAAAGGTTATCCAAAGCAGTAGAAATTGCAGTAGAAACAATTTGCACGTCGGTCTTTGATGCAGATTCCATGTGCGTCAGAGAATATGCGTGTGTTTCAGCAGGACAATGAAAACCTGCTTTACAGAAACACTTAAGGATGGTTGAGTTGTCCACTTCTTTCCATGCTGCAGCAATCCAGTAGACTACGTCCAGTAAATTGACCTGTTTCATGAGTTCGGTTCCGGAAGCATCCTTGTTTGATTCCATGACTGTGATAAGATGTAGAAGCTGTTTTTGTCTAAACTTTAATTTAAATGTCTGAATGACACCCTGGTCTAGGGGTTGAACTAATGCAGTTGTGTTGGGTGGCAGAAACTGCAGCTTAACATTCTTTAGTTCGATCTTGGGATGACAGGTAGCGTTGTCAACAAATAAAATAATGTGGCGCTTTTTTTTCTGCATCTTACGGTCAAAACTTTTCAGCCAATCTTCAAATATAGCTGCAGTCATCCATGCCTTTTTGTTGTTTCTGTAAATCACTGGCAGTGTGTTTATGTTGATGTTTTTAAAAATCCTAGGGTTAGCTGCTTTCCCAATCACTAAAGCCGGTTCTCGTTCCCCCAACATGTTAGTGCATAGCATCACTGTTATTCGCTCTTTGCTTTTTTTACCCCCAGCGCATTTTTCTCCTTTGACAAAAAATGTTTTGTCCGTAGTCGCTTTGAAAAATAACCCGGTTTCATCTAAATTAAAAATGTCTTGAGCAGCGTAACCATAGCATATCTCGGATAATTTAGAAGTCCAGTCAGCCGCAGCACTCATATCTGAATCACCGACTTCGCCACATTGCTTACCAAACACAAGATTGTGTCTTTTAATGAAGGCCTCTAACCAGCCGTTCGATGCTTTAAAGACTGAGTTTTCCAATTCTTTTGCAAACTGTAAAGCTCGTTCTTTGATCATCGGCCCAGATAACGGAATTTTTCGTGCAAGTGCTGATTGACACCATTTCCAACAAAGTGTATTTATGTCTTCATTTCCCGTTTTCCTGCTATTCCTTCTTTTCATACTTGGTGCATTATTTTCAAAGTCATTCATATACTCGGCTTTTCTCTTTAACGTACGTAAAATCTGTGTCTTTCCCACTCCAAACTGTTCTGCCAATAATCGCGAACATTTACCTTGCTGATTTTGTCGAATCACTGATATTCGTTCTTCCAGCGTTAATGCTTTTGGTTTTACACTTTTGACACTGGCCATTTCCTATATTGTGTGTAACACTTTTAAAATCCACAAAAATAATTCACTGAGATACTGTACATGTACATGAATACACTCTAAGCGGGCATGACTAATTCTTTAGTTAATTCCTGTAATTTATACGGGCCACGCAATGGTCTACTCTGGTCTAGACGGAACCGCGAAGTGATGTCACTTCACGAATCATAGATCTGTGTCTGCACCAGTATTGACTGATAAACGTAACACGTCCCACTGTAATCTGGGACTCACTAAATACGGGAAAACATCAACACCTGTAGACACCTGTGTCGATCGTTTATAGCTCTCAGCGAGACGAAGGACTGGCTGGTCGTCGTAAACGGGATAAATAACATTGGCGGCGGTTAATTAGCCTGGTCTCTGGTCGCGTCATACGGTGAGCGCCGTAATCAGTGTTAGCATATAGTAAAAAACTCGGGGAAATTGTAGACCCGGTCCTATAACCAGGGAAACGCTTTAAACAGGTGGTCCTAAGACCAGGTTCGACTGTATATATATGGAGGGTGGGACATGATGTAATATATATATATATATATATGGAGGGTGGGACATGATGTAACATATATATATATATATGGAGGGTGGGACATGATGTAACATATATATATATGGAGGGTGGGACATGATGTAACATATATATATATATATGGAGGGTGGGACATGATGTAATATATATATATATATATATATATGGAGGGTGGGACATGATGTAATATATATATATATATATATATGGAAGGTAGGACATGATGTAATAGATAGGAAACTCGTTATACAGAGCTTAGAAGACCCCCCCCTTGAGCAAGTGTTTTGGCCCTTTAGCGTTTTGACACTAAGGGAGGTGGGCCCACCTGAGTCATGAGTCGCAGGTGTGGACCTCCTGCTGAAACACAATATATATTCGGCACAAACTAACTATACTTACAATGTACAATCCTTATGGTTGTAACTATGGAACTTTAATAAAAAAACCCAGCACACAGAAACAAACCAACGAAGTTCACCTGATCATAAAGTTACGGCATGGAGCGATGATGGTGACATTCTCACAGCAGCTGACGTGGACCGTTGCTTCCACTGGCCCAAGAATCAAAGTTGTGTTTCGACTTTTCTCAATAGTCACTGACCTACAGATATCAATAATCAATACTTTATCTGAAATTATTGAGAGGCTATCGATTTATCTCAACAGTCACAGACAGACGATTTATCTCAACAGTCACAGACAGATGATTTATCTCAACAGTCACAGAAAGACAATTTATCTCAACAGTCACAGAAAGACAATTTATCTCAACAGTCACAGACGATTTATCTCAACAGTCACAGACAGACGATTTATCTCAACAGTCACAGACAGACGATTTATCTCAACAGTCACAGAAAGACGATTTATCTCAACAGTCACAGACAGACGATTTATCTCAACAGTCACAGACAGACGATTTATCTCAACAGTCACAGACAGACGATTTATCTCAACAGTCACAGACAGACGGTTTATCTCAACAGTCACAGACAGACGATTTATCTCAAGTCACAGACAGACGATTTATCTCAAGTCACAGACAGACGATTTTTCTCAACAGTCACAGACAGACGATTTATCTCAGAAGTCACAGACAGATGATTTATCTCAACAGTCACAGACAGACGATTTATCTCAACAGTCACAGACAGACGATTTATCTCAACAGTCACAGACATATGATTTATCTCAACAGTCACAGACATATGATTTATCTCAACAGTCACAGACAGACGATTTTTCTCAACAGTCACAGACAGACGATTTATCTCAAGTCACAGACAGACGATTTATCTCAACAGTCACAGACAGACGATTTATCTCAACAGTCACAGACAGACGATTTATCTCAACAGTCAGACAGACGATTTATCTCAACAGTCACAGACAGACGATTTATCTCAACAGTCACAGACAGACGATTTATCTCAACAGTCACAGACAGACGATTTATCTCAACAGTCACAGACAGACGATTTATCTCAACAGTCACAGACAGACGATTTATCTCAACAGTCACAGACAGACGATTTATCTCAACAGTCACAGACAGACGATTTATCTCAACAGTCACAGACAGACGATTTATCTCAACAGTCACAGACAGACGATTTATCTCAACAGTCACAGACAGATGAATGTTTCCTAGTGTTTCTAATATTCCATCGTTTACTCTTCTGTTGGCCTCTCTTGCTGTTATGTTTCCTAGTGTTTCTAATATTCCATCGTTTACTCTTCTGTTGGCCTCTCCTGCAGTCCAGGACTGACATTGGTAGCTCAACGTTGGGATGAAGATTGTATTGTAGAGTCCAGGACTGACATTGGTAGCTCAACGTTGAGATGAAGATTGTATTGTAGAGTCCAGGACTGGCATTGGTAGCTCAACGTTGAGATGAAGATTGTATTGTAGAGTCCAGGACTGACATTGGTAGCTCAACGTTGAGATGAAGATTGTATTGTAGAGTCCAGGACTGACATTGGTAGCTCAACGTTGAGATGAAAATTGTATTGTAGAGAGCCCTGTTTTGCCTCTAGAGTTATTTCCTTGTTGGACAATAGTGGTGATAGCTGCCCAATGATTTGACAAACTTTGTTGCATCTTGAGTCTGGAGTCCAGGTCTGTCACTGTTGTTGGCAGCATATGTTGATATGAAATTGCATTGTATTGTGTTTGTTTTGCCTTTCTGTTATTTTGTTGAACAGCAATTGTGATTAGCTGCCCAATGATTTGACAAGCTTTATTGCATCTAGAGTCTATTTCTGCTGTTTGTGAATTGTCATCTATCAATAGACTTCCCAGGTATTTAAATTCCTTTATTTGTTTCAAATGTTTGAGCTGATCCGGAGTACTTAGTGTGAGAGAAGAAAGACAAAAACCCGGTGTATCCACATTCAACACCTTACAGGAACAGTTAGTCTATTTGCTTTGAGAAATGCTGGAACAGTGGGTGGAGTGGATATGGGGATTCCCCCGAATGTATTAAAACTGATTCTATAAATAGAATGCTCACCTGATTGGGGACAGCAGGTATAGGAACGAATAATGACTGCGATGAATTTTGACAGTGCTCATTTCCAATGTTCCGGAACTCTGAAAAGACAAAATATCACCATCATAAAGTTCCCAGGTAGCATCTTCATAAGTGATCTGATATTGTGCTACAGTATCATTTAATAAGAACAAAGCTCAGACTTTTTCTAACAGTGGTTCCATTTGCATTTCTATATGCCTGCAAAACATGGACACTCACTGTTGATTTTGAAAGAAGAAAACAATTATGGAAATGAAATGGGAAAGATCTTACATATCCTGCGTTCGCCTGATGACTAAAGTATTCTAGAGTATTCTGCTAGACTATAGAATTCCTCTTCATCATCCACCCTTAAAAGGACGTTAAGTGGGTGTGTCTGCGTTGTGCTGTAGTTTGCAGTATAACTGTGATATTTGCACCTTTCGGCCCAACACATCCGACTTCAGTATGACATTTTTGAGCACAGGGTTGTCTTCCCTCTTCGATCCCTGCACGCTTGGCCAGACTAGACAGGTTAGTCTGTTACTAGAGGTACCACGGAGAGGTGGAGCAGGGTCTGGATGGTTCTGGTTCACCAATCCTGGTGCAAGCCATCAGCTGTGGGTCGCTGACAACTTCCAGCTCTGGTGCTGGGAGGTGCGCCTTCGCCTCCTTATATATCTTATTTAGGTCAGATACAAACAAATTCCAATGACCTGCAGGACTTATTAACCCTCGATTATGACACCGATCGTGAGCCATATTTTCATACCTTCCTGAAAATTACGAACACTAAATGTTACATCTGGAGTTCCAAAAATAGTATTTTCTGTGAACTTTTGATACACAGCTGTGTGTTTACACAAGGTGAGACGGGAATTGGATGCAGTCATCATTTCCTGGTTCAATTTATGGCTTGAAATTCGACTGCATGTGCATGGTGTCATGTCTACTGGAGGTGTTACGTAGCATATTCACATGTTGGCTGTTAGTACATCATTCCAGCCGTATGTTCAGCTTCCTCTTAGCGTCATTAGCTGCCTATCCCATGCTACCAAGGATTGTTTGATGTCAATAGAGAGTGTGGTGATAAGATAAGAGAGAGAGAGTGATAAGATAATAATAGAGAGGGAGTGGTGGTAAGATAATAATAGAGAGGGAGTGGTGGTAAGATAATAATAGAGAGGGAGTGGTGGTAAGATAATAATAGAGAGAGAGTGGTGATAAGATAAGAGAGAGAGAGAGTGATAAGATAATAATAGAGAGGGAGTGGTGGTAAGATAATAATAGAGAGGGAGTGGTGGTAAGATAATAATAGAGAGGGAGTGGTGGTAAGATAATAATAGAGAGAGAGTGGTGATAAGATAAGAGAGAGAGAGAGTGATGATAAGATAATAATAGAGAGGGAGTGGTGATAAGATAATAATAGAGAGGGAGTGGTGGTAAGATAATAATAGAGAGAGAGTGGTGATAAGATAATAATAGAGAGGGAGTGGTGGTAAGATAATAATAGAGAGGGAGTGGTGATAAGATAATAATAGAGAGGGAGTGGTGATAAGATAATAATAGAGAGAGTGGTGATAAGATAATAATAGAGAGAGTGGTGATAAGATAAGAGAGAGAGTGATAAGATAATAATAGAGAGGGAGTGGTGGTAAGATAATAATAGAGAGGGAGTGGTGGTAAGATAATAATAGAGAGGGAGTGGTGGTAAGATAATAATAGAGAGGGAGTGGTGGTAAGATAATAATAGAGAGAGGGAGTGGTGGTAAGATAATAATAGAGAGGGAGTGGTGGTAAGATAATAATAGAGAGAGAGAGTGGTGGTAAGATAATAATAGAGAGAGAGTGGTGATAAGATAATAGAGAGAGAGTGGTGATAAGATAATAGAGAGAGAGAGAGTGATAAGATAATAATAGAGAGGGAGTGGTGGTAAGATAATAATAGAGAGGGAGTGGTGGTAAGATAATAATAGAGAGGGAGTGGTGATAAGATAAGAGAGAGAGAGAGAGAGAGTGATAAGATAATAATAGAGAGGGAGTGGTGGTAAGATAATAATAGAGAGGGAGTGGTGGTAAGATAATAATAGAGAGGGAGTGGTGATAAGATAATAATAGAGAGAGAGAGTGGTGGTAAGATAATAATAGAGAGAGTGGTGATAAGATAATAATAGAGAGAGAGTGGTGATAAGATAAGAGAGAGAGAGAGTGGTGATAAGATAATAATAGAGAGAGAGTGGTGATAAGATAAGAGAGAGAGAGAGAGTGATAAAATAAGATAATAATAGAGAGGGAGTGGTGGTAAGATAATAATAGAGAGGGAGTGGTGATAAGATAATAATAGAGAGGGAGTGGTGATAAGATAATAATAGAGAGAGAGAGTGAGTGATAAGATAATAATAGAGAGAGAGTGGTGATAAGATAATAATAGAGAGGGAGTGGTGGTAAGATAATAATAGAGAGAGAGAGTGGTGATAAGATAATAATAGAGAGAGAGTGGTGATAAGATAATAATTGAGAGAGAGTGGTGATAAGATAATAATAGAGAGAGTGGTGATAAGATAATAATAGAGAGAGTGGTGATAAGATAATAATAGAGAGGGAGTGGTGATAAGATAATAATAGAGAGAGAGTGGTGATAAGATAATAATAGAGAGAGTGGTGAAAAGATAATAATAGAGAGAGTGGTGATAAGATAATAATAGAGAGAGAGTGGTGATAAGATAATAATAGAGAGAGTGGTGAAAAGATAATAATAGAGAGAGTGGTGATAAGATAATAGAGAGAGAGAGAGAGAGAGTGGTGATAAGATAATAGAGAGAGAGTGGTGATAAGATAATAATAGAGAGAGTGGTGATACGATAATAATAGAGAGAGAGTGGTGATAAGATAATAGAGAGAGTGTGGTGATAAAACAATAGAGAGACAGAGTGGTGATAAGATAATAATAGAGAGAGTGGTGACAAGATAATAATAGAGAGAGTGGTGATAAGATAATAATAGAGAGAGAGTGGTGATAAGATAATAGAGAGAGAGAGTGGTGATAAGATAATAGAGAGAGTGGTGATAAGATAATAGAGAGACAGAGTGGTGATAACATAATAATAGAGAGAGAGTGGTGATAAGATAATAGAGAGACAGAGTGGTGATAAGATGATAATAATAGAGAGAGAGTGGTGATAAGATGATAATAATAGAGAGAGAGTGGTGATAAGATGATAATAGTGAGACAGAGTGGTGACAGGGTAATAATAGAGAGGTAGTGGTGATAATATAATAGAGAGAGAGTGGTGGTAAGTTAATAATAGAGAGAGAGTGGTGATAAGATAATAATAGAGAGACAGAGTGGTGACAGGGTAATAATAGAGAGAGAGTGGTGATAAAATAATAGAGAGAGAGTGGTGATAAGATAATAATAGAGAGAGAGTGGTGATAAGATAATAATAGAGAGAGAGTGGTGATAAGATAATAATAGAGAGAGAGTGGTGATAAGATAATAGAGAGAGAGTGGTGATAAGATAATAATAGAGAGAGAGTGGTGATAAGATAATAGAGAGAGAGAGTGGTGATAAGATAATAATAGAGAGACAGAGTGGTGACAGGGTAATAATAGAGAGAGAGTGGTGATACGATAATAATAGAGAGAAAGAGTGGTGATAAGATAATAGAGAGAGTGCGGTGATAAGATAATGATAGAGAGACAGAGTGGTGACAGGGTAATAATAGAGAGAGAGTGGTGATAAGATAATAGAGAGAGAGAGAGAGTGGTGATAAGATAATAGAGAGAGAGAGTGGTGATAAGATAACAGAGAGAGAGAGTGGTGATAAGATAACAATAGAGAGAGAGTGGTGATAAGATGAGAGAGAGAGTGGTGATAAGATAATAATAGAGGGACAGAGTGGTGACAGGGTAATAATAGAGAGAGAGTGGTGACAGGGTAATAATAGAGAGAGAGAGTGGTGATAAGATAATAATAGAGGGACAGAGTGGTGACAGGGTAATAATAGAGAGAGAGTGGTGACAGGGTAATAATAGAGAGAGAGAGTGGTGATAAGATAATAATAGAGAGAGTGGTGATAAGATAATAGAGAGAGAGAGAGTGGTGATAAGATAATAGAGAGAGAGAGTGGTGATAAGATAATAATTGAGAGAGAGTGGTGATAAGATAATAATAGAGAGAGAGTGGTGATAAGATAATAGAGAGAGAGAGAGAGTGGTGATAAGATAATAGAGAGAGAGAGAGAGAGAGAGAGAGAGAGAGAGAGAGAGAGTGGTGATAAGATGATAGAGAGAGAGAGAGAGAGAGTGGTGATAAGATAATAGAGAGAGAGAGAGAGAGAGAGTGGTGATAAGATGATAGAGAGACAGTGGTGATAAGATGATAGAGAGACAGAGTGGTGATAAGATGATAGAGAGATAGAGTGGTGATAAGATAATAGAGAGAGAGAGAGAGAGAGAGAGAGAGAGAGAGAGAGTGGTGATAAGATGATAGAGAGACAGAGTGGTGATAAGATGATAGAGAGACAGAGTGGTGATAAGATAATAGAGAGACAGAGGTGCATATAAAATGGCAGAGAGAGGAAAACGAGGAGAGAGAAAATGAAGAGACCATTGTGGTAGTTCTCACCCGAGCAATGGTCTGTTTGCTAACTTGACTCACGATGATCATCTTGTTGCTGGCACCGAGGGAGAGAGATGTACAAGCAAATAAGAGAATATATTCAAACATGGAGAAATATACAACCAAATAAGAGAAAATAGCAGCAGAGGGAGAGAGAAGAAAAAAAATAAGAGAAAAAATAACAGAGAAAGATACACAACAAAATAAGAGAAAACATGAACAGGGAGAGAGAAAATACAACAAAATAAGAGAAAACATGAACAGGGAGAGAGAAAATACAACAAAATAAGAGAAAACTGCTGCACAGGATAAGAGAAAGATACAACAAAATAAGAGAAACCAGATGAAGAGGGAGAATGAAAGAAAGACACAAGAAAACAAGAGAATAGATGTACAGGGAGAGAGAAGTATACAATGCAAAACAGAGAAAATAACTGAATAAGGCGAGAGAAAGTCACACAAAAATAAGAGAAAACAGATGAAGAGTTTGAGAGAAAGCACAATAATAGGCCCCCTACCAGAGTTTAACAAGAGTTATCAGAACATGTCAATAGAGTACCACTAGGTGACAACATTACAGAAACATCATCAACTGACTGTGGGGTCCAGCTTTGCCAAACATCCGGTTTGATTGCACTCCACAAATAAAGAAAACTATCTTTCACTCCACAAATAAAGAAAACTCTTTCGCTCCACAAATAAAGAAAACTATCTTTCGCTCCACAAATAAAGAAAACTATCTTTCACTCCACAAATAAAGAAAACTATCTTTCGCTCCACAAATAAAGAAAACTATCTTTCGCTCCACAAATAAAGAAAACTATCTTTCACTCCACAAATAAAGAAAACTATCTTTCACTCCACAAATAAAGAAAACTATCTTTCACTCCACAAATAAAGAAAACTATCTTTCACTCCACAAATAAAGAAAACTATCTTTCGCTCCACAAATAAAGAAAACTATCTTTCGCTCCACAAATAAAGATCACTATCTTTCACTCCACAAATAAAGAAAACTATCTTTCACTCCACAAATAAAGAAAACTATCTTTCACTCCACAAATAAAGAAAACTATCTTTCACTCCACAAATAAAGAAAACTTTCGCTCCACAAATAAAGAAAACTTTCGCTCCACAAATAAAGAAAACTATCTTTCACTCCACAAATAAAGAAAACTATCTTTCGCTCCACAAATAAAGAAAACTATCTTTCGCTCCACAAATAAAGAAAACTATCTTTCACTCCACAAATAAAGAAAACTATCTTTCACTCCACAAATAAAGAAAACTATCTTTCGCTCCACAAATAAAGAAAACTATCTTTCGCTCCACAAATAAAGAAAACTATCTTTCGCTCCACAAATAAAGAAAACTTTCGCTCCACAAATAAAGAAAACTATCTTTCGCTCCACAAATAAAGAGAACTATCTTTCGCTCCACAAATAAAGAAAACTATCTTTTTTTGAGAGCACACTTTAACCCTAGGTCACGATACCAAAATAAAAAATAAAAAATGACATCAAAACACAAATTCCTCAAAATGTGACATTATGCCATGTTCAAACATGACCCTCACCATGAACCTTCCTAACTACCACTTTTTGTAGCCAAATATTTTTGTTTTCACTACTAATGGAATTTTTTGGACATGTGTAGTACATCACTTAATGCGGAAAAAAATTGCCAGTCATTTTCCTTTGCCATGACCACGGAAATTTCCTCGGTCATCGGCAGACATCAAACAACCCTTTGTGACACGGGAAACACTGTGAATGATGCTATGTGGTTGCCGAACACACTGACAAACTTACGGCGTCCGCACCGATAGAGTAACATCCGGCCAATGAGGTGAAACTCAGGCCATAAATCAACCACAGCTAGGAATTCAGAGTCCCCGTGTTTT
Organism: Megaustenia siamemsis; assembly: GCA_032433765.1. Lineage (NCBI taxonomy): Eukaryota > Metazoa > Mollusca > Gastropoda > Stylommatophora > Ariophantidae > Megaustenia > Megaustenia siamemsis. The sequence continues at coordinate 489,025 of JAVIAB010000026.1, read as the reverse complement.
GCCTTGAATGAACACAAGGGACCGTGACAAAAATTCAAAGAAAATACTATTTTTAGAACACCTAATGTTACATTTAAGTGGTAGTAATTTTTACTACGGTATCGTAACTGGGATAGTTACAGGTATGTATCATAATAATGGGTTAACTCTTTCCGTTCGGAAGCTTTTTATCGATTCAACAGAAGAGATTTCAGAGACAACACTTGTCATGTTTTCAAGAATCAATCGACATATTGATATTTATCTAACATATAGCATTTTATATATGAATGTTTAGATAATTGAACAAGGTATTAGATTTCACCAATACCAAGATGATACAAGACTTGTAACATGAGTATGGTTTGATGACGGTTCACACTAATCAAACAGAGTGGTGCACTATGCGGCCAAAAGTATGCAGTCGAAATCGGCATGATGCACAGTGTGGCAAAATGTACAGAAAGAGTTAAAGAAGACAAACATAGTGGCAAAACGTACAGAAAGAGTTAAAGAAGACAAACATAGTGGCAAAATGTACAGAAAGAGTTAAAGAAGACAAACATAGTGGCAAAACATACAGAAAGAGTTAAAGAAGACATAGTGGCAAAACGTACAGAAAGAGTTAAAGAAGTCAAACATAGTGGCAAAACATACAGAAAGAGTTAAAGACAAACATAGTGGCAAAACATACAGAAAGAGTTAAAGAAGACAAACATAGTGGCAAAACGTACAGAAGGAGTTAAAGAAGAAGACAAACATACAGAAAGAGTTAAAGAAGAAGACAAACATACAGAAAGAGTTAAAGAAGAAGACAAACATACAGAAAGAGTTAAAGACAAACATAGTGGCAAAACATACAGAAAGAGTTAAAGAAGACAAACATAGTGGCAAAACGTACAGAAGGAGTTAAAGAAGAAGACAAACATACAGAAAGAGTTAAAGAAGAAGACAAACATACAGAAAGAGTTAAAGAAGAAGACAAACATACCCTTTAACATATTCTTTTGGCACTGATGGGGCATTTGTGGCTATCTTCCCCCGTTTCTGGCTCGGCTCCGATTTGTGATCTTCACCTGCAGAGATTATTTTGTAAACTTGTGTTCATCTGCATTTGGTTTGTCTTGATTGTTTCATACAAATGTCAAGTTGGTACTATTGTATGGTCCAGAAACATGGATCTGCAGTGGGTATCAGCAAAAGCATTCCCAGAAACATGGATCTGCAGTGGGTATCAGCACTGTGGCATTCCCAGAAACATGGATCTGCAGTAGGTATCAGCACTGTGGCATTCCCAGAAACATGGATCTGCAGTAGGTATCAGCACTGTGGCATTCCCAGAAACATGGATCTGCAGTAGGTATCAGCACTGTGGCATTCCCAGAAACATGGATCTGCAGTAGGTATCAGCACTGTGGCATTCCCTGAAAACATGGATCTGCAGTGGACAGCATAAACAAGCTAGGAAAACAGAATGGGAAATATGAGACAGAACATGACAGCTTAAACACGCTCAGCAGACATGAGCAGACCAAGATATTCAGATTCAGAACAGGTCACTGTGGCCTCAGAGCAAACCAACACAAGATAGGATTCGGTGACTTTGCAATATGCGACTGTGGAGTATCCAGGCAAACTCCAGAGTATATCCTACAGGACTGCAACACTCTCAACACAAGAGCATCCAGACAAACTCCAGAACATATCCTACAGGACTGCAACACTCTCAACACAAGAGCATCCAGACAAGCTCCAGAACATATCCTACAGGACTGCAACACTCTCAACACAGGAGCTTCCAGACAAACTCCAGAACATATCCTACAGGACTGCAACACTCTCAACACAGGAGCTTCCAGACAAACTCCAGAACATATCCTACAGGACTGCAACACTCTCAACACAGGAGCATCCAGACAAACTCCAGAGTATATCCTACAGGACTGCAACACTCTCAACACAGGAGCATCCAGACAAACTCCAGAACATATCCTACAGGACTGTAGCACTCTCAACACAGGAGCATCCAGACAAACTCCAGAATATATCCTACAGGACTGCAGCACTCTCAACACAGGAGCATCCAGACAAACTCCAGAACATATCCTACAGGACTGCAACACTCTCAACACAGGAGCATACAGACAAACTCCAGAACATATCCTACATGACTGCAGCACTCTCAACACAGGAGCATCCAGACAAACTCCAGAACATATCCTACAGGACTGCAACACTCTCAACACAGGAGCATCCAGACAAACTCCAGAACATATCCTACAGGGCTGCAGCACTCTCAACACAGGAGCATCCAGACAAACTCAAGAACATATCCTACAGGACTGCAGCACTCTCAACACAGGAGCATCCAGACAAACTCCAGAACATATCCTACAGGACTGCAGCACTCTCCAACACCCTAAGAACACAAATATGGCTCACAGAAACAAGCCTACATGACAAGTTATGGAAAACCAGTGAAGACCTCAACTGCACTGCCTTGATCATGCCCCATGATGGTCTAAGTATCTACATGCATAGCAGTAACTGATTGCTGAAGAAGGAAAGCATTGAAACTTTGCTGCAGGACAGCCAGAAATGGACATCTCTGAGAGGTTATTGAAGGGTCACTGACAACTTCCAGCTCTGCTGCTATGAGGCATGCCTTCGCCTCCTATTGTTTTTCCATAATGGGAAGCTGTATTTTATTATTTACAAATGGATTATAACACCCCCAAAACTCTCAGATTTGCTTAATTTTGATCCTTTTGTTACGAGCGTTTACTAAAATATCTCTCATATATTAAATATTTACTTTAGCTAAAGATAAGCAATAGCCTCCACTAGACCTTCTGACAAGATAAAAAAGGCCATATACTTCAGCTACAAATAAGCAATAGCCTCCACTAGACCTTCTGACAAGATGAAAAAGGGCCATATACTTCAGCTACAAATAAGCAATAGCCTCCACTAGACCTTCTGACAAGATGAAAAAGAGCCATATACTTCAGCTACAAATAAGCAATAGCCTCCACTAGACCTTCTGACAAGATGAAAAAGGGCCATATACTTCAGCTACAAATAAGCAATAGCCTCCACTAGACCTTCTGACAAGATAAAAAAGGCCATATACTTCAGCTACAAATAAGCAATAGCCTCCACTAGACCTTCTGACAAGATGAAAAAGGGCCATATACTTCAGCTACAAATAAGCAATAGCCTCCACTAGACCTTCTGACAAGATGAAAAAGGGCCATATACTTCAGCTACAAATAAGCAATAGCCTCCACTAGACCTTCTGACAAGATGAAAAAGGCCATATACTTCAGCTACAAATAAGCAATAGCCTCCACTAGACCTTCTGACAAGATAAAAAGGGCCATATACTTCAGCTACAAATTTGACATTTTCTGTGTCTGGTGTCACAAATTGAAACCATTCCCATCAAATGTCCATTTTAAGAACGAGGAGAATGTACTTACAACTGTTTTGTTCACAAATGCTGCAACACTTCCAGGACTAGAAGCCCCGTCACGCCAAGTGACTTACAGGATATGGGGTGTTAGTGGCTATAATTTTTTTTATAGACCTTCGGCATATGATTTTTTTGGGTAATGTGGTCAGTATTATACCAACGTCGCTTTACTTTCCCAGAAAAAATCTGGCACCCATTTAAGGCTAGGTGAACCTGGAAGCCATCGATCAGGATCGAACTTGACCAGTTGTCCTATGTAGTCCAGTGGTTAGCACTGAGCTATTGCAGCTCCCATAATGCCACAAATAGTTATGAATAATACTAAAACAATTAAAGAAAATTAAAGTATCGCTGATAAACCGGTGTGAGCAAGCTCAATATTTTGTTTCTTCCCCGCTCTATTTCCAATCCATAACATTACAAATTCCAACTTTTTAAAAAACCTAACTTCTCACCCACAAAAGGCCACGAAAGTCTGGTCCCAGCAGAAATGCACGAAGACACGCTAAACGGGTTTTGTCCCAAACAGTCCTTGATCCAAATGGTGAACTGTCTCGATGAGAATGTCCGTGTTGCCTGGACGACATTCAGAGATTCAATTGCAATTACCAAGACACGTACAGGAAGCAAAAACAACATATGGAAAATACCTACTCTCGCTTTAATTATTCTGAAATATTTACCAGTCTCCACAAACAGAAAGATTTACAAGATTCCACAAACAGAAAGATTTACCAGTCTCCACAAACAGAAAGATTTACCTGCCTCAACAAACAGAAAGATTTACCAGTCTCCACAAACAAAGATTTAAAAGTCTCCATAAATAGAAAGATTTACCAGTCTCCACAAACATAAAGATTTACCAGTCTCAACAAACAGAAAGATTTACCAGTCTCAACAAACAGAAAGATTTACCAGCCTCCACAAACAGAAGCATTTACCAGCCTCCACAAACAGAAGCATTTACCAGTCTCAATAAACAGAAGCATTTACCAGTCTCAATAAACAGAATATTTACCAGTCTCAATAAACAGAATATTTACCAGTCATCACGAACAGAGGATTTACCAGTCATCACGAACAGAAGATTTACCAGTTTCCACAAACAGAAACATTTACCAGTCTCCACAAACAGAAAGATTTACCAGTCTCCACAAACAGAAGCATTTACCAGTCTCCACAAACAAAGATTTACCAGTCTCCACAAACAGAAAGATTTACCAGTCTCCACAAACAGAATATTTACCAGTCTCCATAAACAGAAGATTTACCAGTCTCCACAAACAAACATTTACCAGCCTCCACAAACAGAAGCAGTTACCAGTCTCCATAAACAGAAGCATTTACCAGTCTCCACAAACAGAAAGATTTACCAGCCTCCAGAAACAGAAACATTTAGGAGTCTCCATAACCAGAAACATTTAGAAGTCTCCATAAACAGAAACATTTAGAAGTCTCCACAAACAGAAACATTTAGAAGTCTCCACAAACAGAAACATTTAGAAGTCTCCACAAACAGAAACATTTAGAAGCCTCCACAAACAGAAGCATTTACCAGTCTCTACAAACAGAAGAATTTACTAATCTCTATAAACAGTGGGATTTACCAGCCTCCATAAACAAACATTTAGAAGTCTCCACAAACAGAAACATTTAGAAGTCTCCATGAACAGAAACATTTAGAAGTCTCCAAAAACAGAAACATTTAGAAGTCTCCATAAACAGAAACATTTAGAAGTGTCCATAAACAGAAACATTTAGAAGTCTCCATAAACAGAAGATTTAACAGTCTCCATAAACAGAAACATTTAAAAGTCTCCACAAACAGAAGAATTTACCAGTCTCCATAAACAGAAACATTTAGAAGTCTCCATGAACAGAAACATTTAGAAGTCTCCATAAACAGAAACATTTAGAAGTCTCCACAAACAGAAGATTTACCAGTCTCCATAAACAGAAACATTTAGAAGTCTCCATAAACAGAAACATTTAGAAGTCTCCACAAACAGAAGATTTAACAGTCTCCATAAACAGAAACATTTAGAAGTCTCCATAAACAGAAACATTTAGAAGTCTCAATAAACAGAAACATTTAGAAGTCTCCACAAACAGAAGATTTAACAGTCTCCATAAACAGAAACATTTAGAAGTCTCCATAAACAAACATTTAGAAGTCTCCATAAACAGAAACATTTAGAAGTCTCCATAAACAGAAACATTTAAAGTCTCCATAAACAGAAACAGTTAAAAGTCTCCACAAACAGAAGAATTTACCAGTCTCCATAAACAGAAACATTTAAAAGTCTCCATAAACAGAAACATTTAGAAGTCTCCATAAACAGAAGATTTAACAGTCTCCATAAACAGAAACATTTACCAGTCTCCATAAACAGAAACATTTAGAAGTCTCCACAAACAGAAAATTTACCAGTCTCCATAAACAGAAACATTTAGAAGTCTCCACAAACAGAAGAATTTACTAGTCTCCATAAACAGAAACATTTAGAAGTCTCCATAAACAGAAGATTTAACAGTCTCCATAAACAGAAACATTTACCAGTCTCCATAAACAGAAACATTTAGAAGTCTCCACAAACAGAAAATTTACCAGTCTCCATAAACAGAAACATTTAGAAGTCTCCACAAACAGAAGAATTTACTAGTCTCTATAAACAGAAAGATTTACCAGTCTCCATAAACAGAAACATTTACCAGTCTCCATGAACAGAAACATTTAGAAGTCTCCATAAACAGAAACATTTAGAAGTGTCCATAAACAGAAACATTTAGAAGTGTCCATAAACAGAAACATTTAGAAGTCTCCATAAACAGAAGATTTAACAGTCTCCATAAACAGAAACATTTAAAAGTCTCCACAAACAGAAGAATTTACCAGTCTCCATAAACAGAAACATTTAAAAGTCTCCATAAACAGAAGATTTAACAGTCTCCATAAACAGAAACATTTAGAAGTCTCCATGAACAGAAACATTTAGAAGTCAACATAAACAGAAACATTTAGAAGTCTCCACAAACAGAAGATTTACCAGTCTCCATAAACAGAAACATTTAGAAGTCTCCATAAACAGAAACATTTAGAAGTCTCCACAAACAGAAGATTTAACAGTCTCCATAAACAAAGACATTTAGAAGTCTCCATAAACAGAAACATTTAGAAGTCTCAATAAACAGAAACATTTAGAAGTCTCCACAAACAGAAGATTTAACAGTCTCCATAAACAGAAACATTTAGAAGTCTCCATAAACAAACATTTAGAAGTCTCCATAAACAGAAACATTTAGAAGTCTCCATAAACAGAAACATTTAGAAGTCCCCATAAACAGAAACATTTAAAAGTCTCCACAAACAGAAGAATTTACCAGTCTCCATAAACAGAAACATTTAAAAGTCTCCATAAACAGAAACATTTAGAAGTCTCCATAAACAGAAGATTTAACAGTCTCCATAAACAGAAACATTTAGAAGTCTCCACAAACAGAAAATTTACCAGTCTCCATAAACAGAAACATTTAGAAGTCTCTACAAACAGAAGAATTTACTAGTCTCTATAAACAGAAAGATTTACCAGTCTCCATAAACAGAAACATTTACCAGTCTCCATAAACAGAAACATTTAGAAGTTTCCACAAAGAGAAAATTTACCAGTCTCCATAAACAGAAACATTTAGAAGTCTCTACAAACAGAAGAATTTACTAGTCTCCACAAACAGAAGATTTACAAGTCTCCATAAACAGAAACATTTAGAAGTCTCCACAAACGGAAGCATTTACCAGTCTCTACAAACAGAATAATTTACTAGTCTCTACAAACAGAAGAATTTACTAGTCTCTATAAACAGAAAGATTTACCAGTCTCCATAAACAGAAACATTTAGAAGTCTCCACAAACATAAGATTTACCAGTCTCCACAAACAGAAAGATTTACCAGTCTCCATAAACAGAAACATTTAGAAGTCTCCACAAACAGAAGATTTACCAGTCTCCATAAACAGAAACATTTAGAAGTCTCCATAAACAGAAACATTTAGAAGTCTCCATAAACAGAAACATTTAGAAGTCTCCACAAACAGAAGATTTACCAGTCTCCATAAACAGAAACATTTAGATGTCTCCATAAACAGAAACATTTAGAAGTCTCCACAAACAGAAGATTTAACAGTCTCCATAAACAGAAACATTTAGAAGTCTCCATAAACAGAAACATTTAGAAGTCTCCATAAACAGAAACATTTAGAAGTCTCCACAAACAGAAGATTTAACAGTCTCCATAAACAGAAACATTTAGAAGTCTCCATAAACAGTAACATTTAGAAGTCTCCACAAACAGAAGATTTAACAGTCTCCATAAACAGAAACATTTAGAAGTCTCCATAAACAGAAACATTTAGAAGTCTCCATAAACATTTAGAAGTCTCCATAAACAGAAACATTTAGAAGTCTCCATAAACAGAAACATTTAGAAGTCTCCAAAAACAGAAGATTTAACAGTCTCCATAAACAGAAACATTTAGAAGTCTCCATAAACATTTAGAAGTCTCCATAAACAGAAACATTTAGAAGTCTCCATAAACAGAAACATTTAGAAGTCTCCATAAACATTTAGAAGTCTCCATAAACAGAAACATTTAGAAGTCTCCATAAACAGAAACATTTAGAAGTCTCCACAAACAGAAGATTTAACAGTCTCCATAAACAGAAACATTTAGAAGTCTCCATAAACAGAAACATTTAGAAGTCCCCATAAACATTTAGAAGTCTCCATAAACAGAAACATTTAGAAGTCTCCACAAACAGAATATTTAACAGTCTCCATAAACAGAAACATTTAGAAGTCTCCATAAACAGAAGATTTACCAGTCTCCATAAACAGAAACATTTAGAAGTCTCCATAAACAGAAGCATTTACCAGTCTCCATAAACAGAAACATTTAGAAGTCTCCATAAACAAACATTTAGAAGTCTCCACAAACAGAAGATTTAACAGTCTCCATAAACAGAAACATTTAGAAGTCTCCATAAACAGAAATATTTAGAAGTCTCCATAAACATTTAGAAGTCTCCATAAACAGAAACATTTAGAAGTCTCCATAAACAGAAACATTTAGAAGTCTCCACAAACATAAGATTTAACAGTCTCCATAAACAGAAACATTTAGAAGTCTCCATAAACAGAAACATTTAGAAGTCTCCACAAACAGAAGATTTAACAGTCTCCATAAACAGAAACATTTAGAAGTCTCCATAAACAGAAACATTTAGAAGTCTCAATAAACAGAAACATTTAGAAGTCTCCATAAACAGAAACATTTAGAAGTCTCCACAAACAGAAGATTTAAGTCTCCATAAACAGAAACATTTAGAAGTCTCCATAAACAGAAACATTTAGAAGTCTCCATAAACAGAAACATTTAGAAGTCTCCACAAACAGAAGATTTAACAGTCTCCATAAACAGAAACATTTAGAAGTCTCCATAAACAGAAACATTTAAAAGTCTCCACAAACAAACATTTAGAAGTCTCCATAAACAGAAACATTTAGAAGTCTCCATAAACAGAAACATTTAGAAGTCTCCATACAGAAACATTTAGAAGTCTCCATAAACAGAAACATTTAGAAGTCTCCATACAGAAACATTTAGAAGTCTCCACAAACAAACATTTAGAAGTCTCCATAAACAGAAACATTTAGAAGTCTCCACAAACAAAGATTTACCTGTCTCTATTCAAGGGATGTGTTGGCCCAAATATCACAGTTTGACTGCAAACAGCAACTAAATGTATTTGTACCCACTTAACGTACTTTTAATTGCAGATGGTGAAGAGATCTGGAAGCTGCCAGTAATTCATAGTTGTTGACCAGATCAGTGAATCATAACTGTCCAAGACAGTAACCACTACTTCAGTATTCAAGAAAACACTCGCATCGCAGTATCTCCAATGTACTGTTTTGAGTTGTCTGTTATCCCTTCAACATCATCATCTTTCCTTCCTCATTTGCCTTTCAGCGTCGAGGGGAGAAATAATTTGCAGCCTTTATTCTTCTGTTTCCTAGTACTTCTAATATTCCGTCGATCCATCTTTTTCGTGGTCAACCCTTGGGTCTGGTGTTCTCGCAACGTTTACCGAGGGCTTGTTGTGTTTTGATCATTCTGCCTTGTCTCGTGGCCAAACCACTTTATCTGTGGTTTCTTTCCCTTCAACATTATTGGTAAAATGATCACAAGCATTGATCAATACTTAGTTCACTGTTAGTGGCACATTCTTTCCCATCAACATTATTGATAAAATGATCACAAGCATTGATCAATACTTAGTTCACTGTTAGTGGCACATTCTTTCCCATCAACATTATTGATAAAATGATCACAAGCATTGATCAATACTTAGTTCACTGTTAGTGGCACATTCTTTCCCATCAACATTATTGATAAAATGATCACAAGCATTGATCAATACTTAGTTCACTGTTAGTGGCGCGTTCTTTTGTTGAAATGACCCAGGTCACGTTGGCACAAATTAGGCCCTAATATGACTCATATAACCCATAGGTCACGTTGGCACAAATTAGGCCCTAATATGACTCATATAACCCATAGGTCACGTTGGCACAAATTAAGCCCTAATATGACTCATATAACCCATAGGTCACGTTGGCACAAATTAGGCCCTAATATGACGCAACTAACTCATGGGTCACATTGGCACAAATTAGGCCCTAATATGATGCAACTAACCCATGGGTCACGTTGGCACAAATTAGGCCCTAATATGACTCATATAACCCATAGGTCACGTTGGCACAAATTAGGCCCTAATATGACGCAACTAACTCATGGGTCACATTGGCACAAATTAGGCCCTAATATGACGCAACTAACCCATGGGTCACGTTGGCACAAATTAGGCCCTAATATGACGCAACTAACCCATGGGTCACGTTGGCACAAATTAGGCCCTAATATGATGCAACTAACCCATGGGTCACGTTGGCACAAATTGAGTTATTGTTATTGAGTTATTTGCGGGTCATCATCATTGCACTCCGAACATGTCCATAGGTGCTCAGATCCCCTCCTCAGCAATTCCCTCAGTGTCCAGCGACTGACGACTCCAGTTCTATGTTGGTTGATAAGTCTTCTTACACGGCCACCAAGTTTCTCGTTTCTGGCTGTGCCCAACTTAACTCCCATTTCCATCATCCGAAGAAGTGACGTGGATCTGTGTTTGTCGAAATCCTGTGCTCTTCCCACATCTCGGAGGGCATTGATGATGTCCGCCCAATCCATTGGTTGCCAGTCCTCAACGACAGCGCAGCTAGCCAACCTGTCCGCCCTTTCATTTCCCTGTACTCCCACATGTCCAGGGACATAGACAAAGGTGACCTTACGTATTTTAGATTTCTGCAACGACTCTACCCATTGCATGCGTACAGAGCCCGCCTCCACTTTTTTTATCATGCTCATCGAATCGTTCAGTATACATGCGTGGGTGTAGTCTTGTGACTCTAACCATTTGAATGCCTTGGTCACTGCCATCGCCTCCATTGTCATGCTACTCGTGGTCACGATGTATGCACCACTGTCTTCGTAGACTATTCTGCCTGCTGAACGTGCTTGTAAATGCCCATGCACTTCTTTGGTGTCGTCTTACAGATCCGTCTGTATAGATGACTGCATCTTTCTCATCGGTGTTATCGCAGATGAGACCGTTGACCTCAGCATTAACCACGACCGGGTTCTGTTCCCTACTTTTCCTGTTGAGTGTGACAATACACGAGAAAGTCCCCTTGAAAGATGTAGGCACCGGTATCCACTCCTCACCAACGCTGATATTGGTAAGCCCACAGACCTATTTGATGACATCTTCTGCTCTGCCCACCCATGATTTGCCTCTTTTTAGCCTGTCACCTTTCTCTGTGTTGAGCACGTGGTGCAATGGATGCTCTGTATCTGTACTAATCTTCAGGTATGCTCGTGCTCTCCAGATCTTGATTCTGTCATCCATGGTTGGAAAGTCAAGAAGATGCCTCATTGCTACACAGGAAGTGTCCCTCGTACATCCCAGGATAATACGCATGGCTTCATTTTGTATTTTCTCCAGCCTATCAATTTGAGTCATACTGACAGTAAGAATTGCCAGGGCATACTCGATAGGTGCGAGGACTAATCCCTGGAACAGAAGAGTAAGTAGCCTCTGCTCGATGTTGGCAGCTGCCATGACCTTCAAGGCGGCTAATCCTTTGCGGGATTTTGTTATCACATGGTCGACGTGGTCCCGAAAACACAGGCTGCGATCAAACTTAACCCCAAGGTATGTCATCAACTTGTCCCTGGTCACCTCATCAGCTCCCATTCGTACTACCGGTGTGGTCGTATGAACGATATGATTGTTAAGGGAGAACCATGTAACTGATGCTTTATTAGGATTAACCACGGCACCTGATACCCCACACCAGGAAGAAATGCGAGTTCATCTTGCATTGTGGAAGCGATTCCCCGTCTGTCTCTTCCCTGTCGATATACCAGAATATCATCAGCAAAAGTCATAGTTCTTCCCCTCCCATCCAGCTGTTGGGCCGTGATCGTTATTGTGTACACGTTAAATAGAACTGATGACAAAGGTGAGCCTTGTGGCAGCCCTGGGCAAATGGATGTTGGCTCGGAAGACCAACTTCCACATCTGAGTATCACCACCTTCTGAAACAGTGCCGCGGCGATCCATCTAATGAGGAAGGGGTGCACCGCCAGTTTGAGGAGCATATGCATGAGATATTCAAATGGTACCCTGTTATATGCATCCTCCAGATCTATAGCAGCAGCACATGTCTCCTCTCATCTGTGGAGGCCTTCGAAGATGTCATAGGCAAAGACTGCCGCATTGAGCCATGTCTCTTTGTTATATCTATAACCTCCGAGTGTGGGTGGGAATACACATTTCTGTTCAAGGTGACAGGTGAGGACACGGGCAACTATTTTCTCCAGCAGCTTGCCCGCAGTGTTCTGCATTGTGATGATTCTGTAGGCACTGATCTGAGAATGGTCCTTGTTTGGCTTCGGTAGCGATAGTAAGTAGCTGTGTAGCCACTCCTCCTTAATCTGGCCACTCCGAATACTGGCATTAAACTCATTGGCCAGTTTTGTCAAGTCGCCGTCAGCTAAATTGCCTATGTCATCGTACCGAACACCATCTGGACCAGGAGCAGCGTTGTGTGACTTTTTAAGTGTCGTGCAAATGGTATCGGTTGAGATTGTGAGATCGTCCAGCCCTACATCCTTGCACAATTTTGACAGCGATCCCCGTATCCTCATTCTTACAGTCTCATTTCTTTGGTTCGTCTGCTCAATGTAGTGGGTAAGCAGGGCCTTCCCTTTGCTCTCATCAGATTTGTGCCATATCCGGCCTGTGCTCTGAAAGTCTGGTATGCCTCTGTGTCGTGTTGTGCCATTCATGCTCTGATGAAGGCGCCAGAATGTGGCGAGCGATTTTTCTGAGCACACTTTTTTACAGAAGTCATCCCATTGGGCATCCTTAGCCTGCTTAGTGCATAGTTTAAAGTGCATCATTTTTTGGTCGACCTCTACTTTCAGACGCTTCAAGAGCTCAGTTTGTGTTCTTCCATTCCTTCTAGCTTTCTGCCATGTCTTGACCGTTTGTCTCTTGCTCCGCCAAGCTGCCTCAACATCTACGTTCCACCACGGTGGCTGCGTCCATTGCTCCTGCCTCCTACGAGGGGCGCTCTGTTTCCTATGTCTAATTTTGCTAATGACGTCCTGGTCTGTTTTCTCGTAGTGGAATGTGTGGAGCTTCCTTTTCTGGCTTCTAATTCTGCTTTTCTCAATTAGGAGGACACATGGATAGTGATCACTTCCGTGGAACCCCAGTGCACTCCACCTGCAAACCGGTGCGAAGGTGGAAGACACCAGTGCCAGGTCTATGACACTATCAGAGTCCCCTGTTCGAGTGGCCATTCTTGTTGCCCTTCCATCATTCAAGCACACTAAATCGACTGACACCAGTGCGTTCTCTAGGTCTTCTCCCTGCTTGTTGGTTATGACGTTACCCCACTGGTTGCCCTTCCATCATTCAAGCACACTAAATCGACTGACACCAGTGCGTTCTCTAGGTCTTCTCCCTGCTTGTTGGTTATGACGTTACCCCACTGGTTGCCCTTCCATCATTCAAGCACACTAAATCGGCCGATACCAGTGCGTTCTCTAGGTCTTCTCCCTGCTTGTTGGTTATGACGTTACCCCACTGGTTGCCCTTCCATCATTCAAGCACACTAAATCGGCCGATACCAGTGCGTTCTCTAGGTCTTCTCCCTGCTTGTTGGTTATGACATTACCCCACTGGTTGCCCTTCCATCACACTAAATCGGCCGATACCAGTGCGTTCTCTAGGTCTTCTCCCTGCTTGTTGGTTATGACATTACCCCACTGGTTGCCCTTCCATCACACTAAATCGGCCGATACCAGTGCGTTCTCTAGGTCTTCTCCCTGCTTGTTGGTTATGACATTACCCCACTGGTTGCCCTTCCATCACACTAAATCGGCCGATACCAGTGCGTTCTCTAGGTCTTCTCCCTGCTTGTTGGTTATGACATTACCCCACTGGTTGCCTCTAGCATTAAAGTCTCAGCAGAAAATGACATTCTCTTCATCGAATTCGAAGAGATTCTGCCATTATTGTGTGTTCACCTTCCCATTACAGGCATACACATTAACAATCACGAAATGAACTGGGGTCTGCACCCTAACCGCATGTACTTGCAATTCTGCATTGTCCCACGCAGACATATCAACCTCAGCTGCCACCATATTGTTACGCACAAGGATGGCCTGCCCAAGGTGGCACAAATTAGGCCCTAATATGACGCAACTAAACCCATGGATCACGTTGGCACAAATTAGGCCCTAATATGACGCAACTAACCCATGGGTCACGTTGGCACATATTAGGCCCTAATATGACGCAACTAACCCATGAGTCACATTGGCACAAATTAGGCCCTAATATGACGCAACTAACCCATGAGTCACAGTGCCAAATATGGCGCAACTAACCCATGGGTCACGTTGGCACAAATTAGGCCCTAACATGATGCAACTAACACATGGGTCACGCTGGCACAAATTAGGCCCTAATATGATGCAACTAACCCATGGGTCAAGTTGGCACAAATTAGGCCCTAATATGATGCAACTAACCCATGCGTCACATTGGCACAAATTAGGCCCTAATATGATGTAAATAACCCATGGGTCAAGTTGGCACAAATTAGGCCCTAATAATGCGCATATAACCCACGGGTCACGTTGGCATACATTAGGCCCTAACATGACGCAACTAACCCATGGGTCAAGTTGGCACAAATTAGGCCCTAATATGATGCAACTAACCCATGGGTCAAGTTGGCACAAATTAGGCCCTAATATGATGCAACTAACCCATGGGTCAAGTTGGCACAAATTAGGCCCTAATATGATGCAACTAACCCATGGGTCAAGTTGGCACAAATTAGGCCCTAATAATGCGCATATAACCCACGGGTCACGTTGGCATACATTAGGCCCTAATATGACATTGTTTTACTTTTCTCAAGCATCGCATCTCACATGTATTGATCTTTATTAAATGTGATTTAGAAAGGGTCCATGTTTGACTTTCATAGCACAAAGTTGGTATGAAAATGCTTTTTATCATTTGTTGTTTGGCTGCCATAGAAATGTTTGGATGTCTTAGCAATGGTGAAAGCTGGTATGTAACAGCATTTGCTTTTTGTATTCTCATGTCAATTTCTCTGTTTAGTTTTCCATCTTCTGTGAACATTGTGCCTAAATACTTGAATTCCTCTACTTGTTTTATTTCTTTATCTTTGATCTTCATGTTTAATGGGTGTCTTAATTTGCTTATTCTCATAGCCTCTGTTTTTGCTGGGTTAATTTTCATACTATATTTTGTGCATGAAAATTAACACAGCAAATGCTGTCCGAATGCTTACGATGAATAATATTGTATGACATAGGACAGTTCAGCTGCGTTCACTTTCAGTGCCACTTGACCGTATGTCTTTTGACGTGTGCTGTAGCTGCTATGAGGAGGACTGCAGCTGCCTTTATTTGAATCCTTAAATGAGATGAGTTTTAATTCGGATGATTTCACTGGCTCGGCGGTTGAGCAATTATAGATTTTAATTCGTTTGTAGCGATACCAGGGCCTTCAACTAACCATAACCGTTGATAAGATATAACAGAGTCACTATCTCTAAGTTGCAAATCTTTTGTGCCAATGGGATTCGGCTGTCTCTCCCTCTACAGTCAAATTTTAATGTTGAGATGGCACTAGATGATAATGAACGATATTTCTGTAAAAATCTGCCTCAAATGGGCACCAAGGTTGTGAGCAAGCTGTGTCGGAAACCTTGACCCTTGCGTTGATTCTCTTGTCTCTAGAATTAGGGTTCGTCCAGTGACAGATTGAGAACCACAGAATAAAGGGTTTACGCAATGGGACACTATTCTTCTCAACTGTTACGAACTGAAATAATTTATCGGACTAAACTTTACCTTTATCAAAACTTGTACAATATTTGTGGTTAAATTATGACTATTTTACACCAGCAGGGGTCAAATTGTGAAATACTTTTCATAAACATTTTTGGACTAAAATAACGGCATCAAAATTAACTATTCTAGAATATTCGTATTTGTGTTCAGTGTCACAAATTTGAACCACTCCAGTAAAATATCAAATCTCAAGAATTGAGAAAAAGAGTGGAATGTAGTTTCCTCAGGACACCATTTATACAAAAAGCTAATGTCCAGAACTAAAGTACTACTTTGAGATTACAGCAAGCAGCTGTGAGATATAAATGCTATAAAGTGAAATATAAAGTGACATCAACAATGTACCAACCAATAGAAAAGATAAATGTGTAGCTACCTTCTGATATCCACTTTGAGGCTGTACAGCTGGTAGGCAGGCAAGATCTTGCAACTGAATCAAATTTCTATGTTCAGAGAGAAAAATATAAAATAGAAGGTAATGCAACAGATTGTAGGATTTCTTCTTTCCTTCCTCTATTGCCTTTCTGCATCGATGGGAGTTATTTGCGGTCTTTTGTTTGCTCTTCTGTTAGCATCTGATGATGTTATGTTTCCTAGTGCTCGTTGTGTTGTATTTTGATCACTCTGCCTTGTCACATGGTCAAACCATTTTATCTGTTGTTTCTTCATATATTCTGTGTGTGTGTGTGTGTGTGTGTGGTGGGGGGAGGGGGGCCTATTTATAGCATTGTAGGAAATGAAAACGTTCTGAAAGAGGCCAAAGCAAAAAAAAATTTTAATGTTATGTAGAGCCAGCCTTAACATATAGATGCGAATCATGGACAATGGGACAACAGACAAGAAAATCATTAGAGTCTGCATTAGAGTCTGTAGAAATGTGGTTTTACAGAAGAATGTTGAGAATACCATGGACAGCTAAGAAGAGTAATGAAAATGTTCTGAAAGAGGCCAAGACAAAAAGAGAGCTAATTTCCAATATTAGGAAGAAACAATCATCATTTTTTGGTCATGTAATGAGAAGAGAACAGCTGGAATATATTGTAACAACTGGGAAAATTGAGGGACGAAGAGATTGAGGGAAGCAAAGAGAAAAGATACAAGACAGCTTAAGATAATGGCTTGGCAGAGGGTCAACAACAGAAATGATAATTGTTGAGATCGAAAGTTGTGGAGAGACATGATCACCTACGCCAGCAGGCCCGGTAGATTATGATACCATCATAAAAATTAAGCAACAAAATACAAATTCTTCAGAAATGGACATTTTGCCATGGGCTAACATTTCTAAGCTGATACAGAAAGTTCTTGGCTGCTAAACAGAAAGTTCTAAGCTGATACAGAAAGTTCTAAGCTAATACAGAAAGTTCTTGGCTGCTAAACAGAAAGTTCTAAGCTGATACAGAAAGTTCTTGGCTGCTAAACAGAAAGTTCTAAGCTGATACAGTAAGTTCTTGGCTGCTAAACAGAAAGTTCTAAGCTGATACAGAAAGTTCTTGGCTGCTAAACAGAAAGTTCTAAGCTGATACAGTAAGTTCTTGGCTGCTAAACAGAAAGTTCTAAGCTGATACAGTAAGTTCTTGGCTGCTAAACAGAAAGTTCTAAGCTGATATAGTAAGCTCTTGGCTGCTAAACTGAAAGTTCTAAGCTGATACAGAAAGTTCTTGGCTGCTAAACAGAAAGTTCTAAGCTGATACAGTAAGTTCTAAGCTGATACAGAAAGTTCTAAGCTGATACAGAAAGTTCTAAGCTGATACAGAAAATTCTTGGCTGCTAAACAGAAAGTTCTAAGCTGATACAGAAAGTTCTTGGCTGCTAAACAGAAAATTCTAAGCTGATACAGAAAGTTCTAAGCTGATACAGAAAGTTCTTGGCTGCTAAACAGCAAATTTTTGGTTGATACAGGAACTCCGCCGTTCTCACCTGATATACTAAATTGTTTTAAAACCAAAAAATTAATAAAAACAGAAAAAGAAAAGAAAAATGTACTTACGGAGAATTATCAAACCGGCCAATCAAAACAAATCCTAGAGCTTCGACGGCATCCATGGACAGACACTTCATGGCCGGCACTGATACTCCAGCAACAGTAACTTTGGCATCTTTAGAAAAATACAATTTGCCAAAGAAAGAAATTCTGACCAGCACGGAAAGAAACAATCACTTATCCAATCAAAAAAATATACAGCGATCGGATATTTTTTTATTTTAAAGTGGGATTTTAATTTTAGTTTTGGAAATTTTGTTGTGTTGATGGATGAAGATGTCTTGAGACTAGCATATTGCACTCATTCTTAACCCTTGATTATGGTATATTGTAGTAGAAATCATCGCATCAAAACAAAAATTCTTCAAAATGTGACAGTTTGCTGTGTTCAAACATCCCCCCACATCTGGGTACCTTCCTAATTATTACTTGGATTGCGACTTACAAGTTATGGTTCAGTGAGCACGAGATGGTGCTAACATTGTGTGGAAAGCACGTGAAATTTGCCTTTTTAAACTACTGGCTGTTGAAGAGAAATCAACTGAGCAGATATGGGAACAACCCCATAAAATCAACCAACAAACTCCCGATAGTGACAGAAAGAGAAGGTAAATATAAGAACATGAGAGAGAGAGCATAACACAAAGAAAAATAAGCAAAAAAAAACTAAACACACAAAGAGAGTGAGAGAGAGAGAGCATAACACAAAGAAAAATAAGCAAAGAAAAACTAAACACACAAAGAGAGAGAGAGAGAGAGAGAGAGAGAGAGAGAGAGCATAACACAAAGAAAAATAAGCAAAGAAAAACCAAACACACAAAGAGAGTGAGAGAGAGAGAGAGAGCGAGCATAACACAAAGAAAAATAGCAAAGAAAAACCAAACACACAAAGAGAGTGAGAGCATAACACAAAGAAAAATAAGCAAAGAAAAACCAAACACACAAAGAGAGTGAGAGAGAGAGAGAGAGAGAGCATAACACAAAGAAAAATAAGCAAAGAAAAACCAAACACACAAAGAGAGAGAGAGAGAGAGCGAGCATAACACAAAGAAAAATAGCAAAGAAAAACCAAACACACGAAGAGAGTGAGAGAGAGAGCATAACACAAAGAAAAATAAGCAAAGAAAAACCAAACACACAAAGAGAGTGAGAGAGAGAGAGAGAGAGAGAGCATAACACAAAGAAAAATAAGCAAAGAAAAACCAAACACACAAAGAGAGAGAGAGAGAGAGAGAGAGCATAACACAAAGAAAATAAGCAAAGAAAAACTAAACACACAAAGAGAGTGAGAGAGAGAGAGAGAGAGAGAGAGAGAGAGAGAGAGAGAGAGAGCATAACACAAAGAAAATAAGCAAAAAAAAACTAAACACACAAAGAGAGAGAGAGAGAGAGAGAGAGCATAACACAAACAAAAATAAGCAAAGAAAAACCAAACACACAAAGAGAGAGAGAGAGAGAGAGAGAGAGAGAGAGAGAGAGAGAGAGAGAGAGAGAGAGCATAACACAAACAAAAATAAGCAAAGAAAAACCAAACACACAAAGAGAGTGAGAGAAAGATACACAACATGACCCTACCTTCTTCTGACAGGAGATCAACTAACTCTCCTATATTGTTCTGGATGAACAAGTGGTGACTGTGGTCGTCAAGTGACTGAAACAATAAAGTCAAGTCTTTAACTGAAACAAAGTCAAGTCTTTGACTAAAACAAAAAAGTCAAGTCTTTGACTAAAACAAAAAAGTCAAGTCTTTGACTAAAACAAAAAAGTCAAGTCTTTGACTAAAACAAAAAGTCAAGTCTTTGACTAAAACAAAAAAGTCAAGTCTTTGACTGAAACAAAAAGTCAAGTCTTTGACACAAAACCTGGTGACTTAAACAAAAGTCAACTTATAGACAAACTATCTGGTGACTCAAACAAAAGTCAACTTTATTACTGAAACCATCTGGTGACTCAAACAAAAGTCAACTTTATTACTGAAACCATCTGGTGACTCAAACAAAAGTCAACTTTATTACTGAAACCATCTGGTGACTCAAACAAAAGTCAACTTAATTACTGAAACCATCTGGTGACTCAAACAAAAGTCAACTTTATTACTGAAACCATCTGGTGACTCAAACAAAAGTCAACTTTATTACTGAAACCATCTGGTGACTCAAACAAAAGTCAACTTTATTACTGAAACCATCTGGTGACTCAAACAAAAGCCAAGCTCATCAAGACATGGACATTTAACATTTACACATGGGCATGAAATAGTCCATCTGGCAATATTGTACTGTCAACATTAAACATGGACATTTAACATTTACATATGGGCATGAAATAGTCCATCTGGCAATATTGTACTGTCAACATTAAACATGGACATTTAACATTTACACATGGGCATGAAATAGTCCATCTGGCAATATTGTACTGTCAACATTAAACATGGACATTTAACATTTACACATGGGCATGAAATAGTCCATCTGGCAATATTGTACTGTCAACATTAAACATGGACATTTAACATTTACATATGGGCATGAAATAGTCCATCTGGCAATATTGTACTGTCAACATTAAACATGGACATTTAACATTTACATATGGGCATGAAATAGTCCATCTGGCAATATTGTACTGTCAACATTAAACATCAACAATTTAACATTTACATATGGGCATGAAATAGTCCATCTGGCAATATTGTACTGTCAACATTAAACATGGACATTTAACATTTACATATGGGCATTAAATAGTCCATCTGGCAATATTGTACTGTCAACATTAAACATGGACATTTAACATTTACATATGGGCATGAAATAGTCCATCTGGCAATATTGTACTGTCAACATTAAACATCAACAATTTAACATTTACATATGGGCATTAAATAGTCCATCTGGCAATATTGTACTGTCAACATTAAACATGGACATTTAACATTTACATATGGGCATTAAATAGTCCATCTGGCAATATTGTACTGTCAACATTAAACATTTAACATTTACATATGGGCATGAAATAGTCCATCTGGCAATATTGTACTGTCAACATTAAACATGGACATTTAACATTTACATATGGGCATGAAATAGTCCATCTGGCAATATTGTACTGTCAACATTAAACATGGACATTAAGAGTAACATGCTGATAGATGGCGATTGGTGAACACTCAACAGTTCGCATAATGCCAGGTCTCCAAATGAAAGTACCAAATTTTAAATATCTGGGAACAACATTCTCAAAAGATGGTAACATTTATAAAGAAGTAGACATATGATGCAAAAAAGGCAAACTAAATATTGGGACAGCTATCCCCTACACTTCAACACAAAGTAATATTTATTGAAACCAGGAAACATCTTATACCAAGTATATTCATTCCAACATTGTGCTCATCATCATCGTTGAGTGCCGTGTCCGCATCGAAGGTTGGCTGCCATGGAGCGCCACTCCACTCTGTCTCTTGCTTTGATAGTGCAGGTTGTCATAGGCTGACTTGTCCATCTTTTGATGTTTTTTGTCCATGTTAGTCTTGGTCTGTCTCTGTCTCTTGCTTTGATAGTGCAGGTTGTCATAGGCTGACTTGTCCATCTGTTGATGTTACTTGCTCATGTTAGTCTTGGTCTGCCTCTTGCTTTGATGGTGCAGGTTGTCATAGGCTGACTTGTCCGTCTTTTGATGTTACTCATCCATGTTAGTCTTGGTCTGCCTCTGTCTCTTGCTTTGATAGTGCAGGTTGTCACAGGCTGACTTGTCCATTTTTTGATGTTACTCGTCCATGTTAGTATTGGTCTGCCTCTTTTACCATGTAGTTTCCCTTCCGAAGGTTACATATAGTAGGCTGTTGTGTCTTTTAACATGGCCCAAAAATCTCATTTGTCTTGTTTGAATTGTGTTTAGTAGTTCTCTTTTCATTTTTAGTTTTAAAACTTCATCATTTGTTTTCTTTTTCTTTCCTTTCCATGCAAGTCTACCTGTTCTTCTATAAATCCACATTTCAAAGGCTTCAATTTTCTGTTCTCTTCTCTTATGTCCATGTTTAAAACAAAAAAAAATTGTGCTACCGATGCCAAACACGGTGACTTACAAGTGAACACAAAAAAAAAAAAAAAAGCTTGTTACCACAGAGATGAGATGTTTGAGAAAAGTGCTCGGAGTAACTAGAAAAGGCAGAATCAGAAATGATATTATAAGGGAGAAAGAGCAGGCATTGAACCAATCCTAAGCTACTCAGAGAAACAACAAATAAACTGGTTTATCCATCTAGAAAGAATGTTGTGCCATTCCTTATCAAAGAAAACATTATTAAAAGAAGAGAGCACAGAAAGCAAGAGGCAGACAGAGAAAGATGCACATCAAAGAAGCGCTACAACAGTATCAATTGACAGTGAAAAAAGCCGTCGAAAAGGCGAGAACCAGAACTTTGTATCTCCCTCAACACCCAAACGGGTATAAGAGGAAGTGAAGAAAGAACTATAACTCTATCTCCCTCAACACCCAAACGGGTACAAGAGGAAGTGAAGAAAGAACTATAACTCTATCTCCCTCAACACCCAAACGGGTACAAGAGGAAGTGAAGAAAGAACTATAACTCTATCTCCCTCAACACCCAAACGGGTACAAGAGGAAGTGAAGAAAGAACTATAACTCTATCTCCCTCAACACCCAAACGGGTATAAGAGGAAGTGAAGAAAGAACTATAACTCTATCTCCCTCAACACCCAAACGGGTATAAGAGGAAGTGAAGATAAAAAGACGGTTGTTAAATCACCACTACAGAAATGAGGTGTCACAGATGAGAACAAGCTCTCACAAGAAAACACAAAAGTTATGAATGAGGACATTAAAAGAAGAATAGAAGTGCCACTAATTCTGCGTTACATTCAGAAAAAGCTAATTAAGCTAGTTTGGATATATGTTGCACGTTTACATATGTCAGCTTTATACCTTTAGCGAAGTTCCAAGAGACTGAATAATGTATTTAAGGCTGGGCGGACATGGGAAATTGTTGGCCAGGATTGAACCCGTCCTCTAGTTGTCAGATGATCAGTGAGCTGTCATGTTTTGGCTCATATTTTCCATATCTTCATCATCAAGTGCCATGCCTGCTGGTATAGGTGATCATGTCTCTCCACAACTTTCGATCTTGACAGTTATTTATCATTTCTGTTGTTGACCTTCTGCCAAGCCATTCTCTTAAGCTGTCTTTTATCTTTTCTCTTTGCTTCCCTCTATCTCTTAGTCCCTCAATTTTCCCAGTTGTTACAATATATTTCAGCTGTTCCCTTTTCATTGTATGGCCAAAAAATGATGATTGTTTCTTCCTAATATTGGAAATTAGCTCTCTTTTTGCTTTGGCCTCTTTCTGAACATTTTCATTACTCTTCTTAGCTGTCCATGGTATTCTCAACATTCTTCTGTAAAACTACATTTCTACAGACTCCAGTGATTTTCTTGTCTGTTGTCCTATTGTCCATGATTACTCTACATAACATTTAAGAACTATTTTTCTTGTTTCTATTGTCAAAAATGATTGCATTGTATATTTTCCACATAATTCTCTCCATTCTGTTGTCCTAGCCTGTTTCAGGATTGTTTTTCTTTCTTTGAGGCTCTGTGGTTGGTTGGAGTGTTGAAGGCTCCCACCAACTTCTGTGAGTTCATCTGCTTTCTCATTTCCAGGGATGCCCCAGTGTGCTGGTATCCACTGCAGGACTAGTTCTGCCTGTTCTGACAGTGAACATATGTTGTACTTTATTCCCTGGATGTGTGTGTCCTGTTTCAGGCGACATCAACTCTAACAAGTTATGATATAACAGTCCCTGATGACCTTGAGTAAAACAAAGGTGAAAGTTACCTTTACTGTTCCACCTCTTGGCGTTGACCTTGACTAAAAGAAAGGTGAAAGTTACCTTTACTGTTCCACCTCTTGGCGTTGACCTTGAGTAAAACAAAGGTGAAAGTTACCTTTACTGTTCCACCTCTTGGCGTTGACCTTGAGTAAAACAAAGGTGAAAGTTACCTTTACTGTTCCACCTCTTGGCGTTGACCTTCCATCCAACTCACAGGTCATCACAGAACTTGACGTACTGGGCCATCTTGATCTAAGGTTAAGGTAATTGTGATCTAGCAGAATGTTGGCTTGTACCCTTTGTACCTCCAGGCAGGAGGAAAAAACAGAACTTGCACATAGTTATTAGTGAAACAAAATAACTGCACTCAATATTGCAAGCAATTCATATAGCAATACTCTTCTTAGCATTCAACTGTTGTCATGGCAACGAAACGTGACACAGGTAGCTACGGGGTCATGTCGATCAATACTTGCTGTTAAGGTTATCATGTTCTGTGGACTCACTGTCTTCGATCACAGTGGTTACAACTTCGACCTGGTCACTTTTCACGGCTGTTCTTATAACTCTCCACGTTGCCATTACTGAAAGTACATAACAAGGGCTGCAACACAAATATGAAAAGTCAGAACTTGATAAGCATGTTAAAAGAGTCCTCCAACCAATCTGTTTATTGTCTTTTCAAGTCACTCAATTACTACTAAAAACATGTATAGCAGTCTTCTGGTGTTATCTTGTGATCTATCTTCTCGATGAGGAATCTGGTTCTAGCAACTTTCTAACTTCTTGAAGAAGCTTCTTATAGACTTTCGTATCTTCTCGCTGACTTCACTTCATTTCATAATGTAGAGGCACACATATAAAACTCATAATCATATTTGAACAAGTACAAATCAAGTCTGTATTGAAGATCTCCGCTTGAATAACAATATATTGACAAATCCTCTGACTCTCTCAACATGTTTCATATTATATTTCCTTACAACAATTATGTTACATGACATAGCCGATGATGAATTGTCAGTAATCCTCGTGATCATATAGTATTCTTAAGTCTATCTAAGTTCCTTCAGTTCTGTCCGTTTCTAAGTTTACTTGTACATCCACGTTTCTCTCGGTGTGGCTATCTCTGTCCGTTCCCTAAAAATCTCCTTTGGAACTTACTAACATCTCATATCTTGGTATAGTAGGACTACTTTAAACTGTTCTACTTCCTAAGTCCAACTCTTGTCACAATATTCTCTAAACGTACTTGTACATCTAAATCCTAACTAACATCTGCCTTGAGGCAGGTATCTACTTCCTTCACTATATTTTCACCGTCCCTCCTATATGAATGTCTCCCCTATCTGACTGTCTGTCCTATCTGAATGTTCTCGCATTTTTAGTCTCTAGTGGCCACAACCCCCTGGCCATAGATACGGCCTAACCTACGTCTGTTGGCCGTCACTACTTCTGTAACTCTGCCTTCTTGACTATGTCCATAGTTTATTACTTTAGTCGACAACCTGTCAATCTTCTCAAACATTGTTTTCCCACAACTATAACTCCTCCCTTGGGCCTTAGTTTACGAGCGGCAGTTTAATTGTCCGCTTTCATCTCAGATCTTCTTATCTGGACTTCAAGGCGTCTGCCGACACAAGAGTTTCCTTTATTTTGCTCGGCCCGGTTCTTCAAAGGATGTTCCCGGTCCAGTCTTAGTGATACGCTACTCCGTGTCCACACCTGCGCGACGGGAGGTTATCATCCGCTTCGTCGCGTTACATAACTGTCTTCGCCAGAGCAAACATTTCTCTGGACCTACAAGCTTCAGACTGGACACTTGTGCGCCTTTTTTACCTGTAATCTTAAAGTGGATTACGTCACCTCGTCTGAGCTTCCCCGATTCGGTCCGTCTCTCCGTAACATCAAAGACGCCCAACACTATTCTACCTTTCGTCGTCGGTGCATCGTTTCTTTATTCATCCTCCGAAGATCGTCGTTTTCTCTCCTCTACCTCCCATTATCCTACATGGATGAGTTACACTGTCACATATGTACCTCACAAGTCACTCAATTACTACTAAAAACATGTACCTCACAAGTCACTCAATTACTACTAAAAACATGTACCTCACAAGGTCACTCAATTACTACTAAAAACATGTACCTCACAAGTCACTCAATTACTACTAAAAACATGTACCTCACAAGTCACTCAATTACTACTAAAAACATGTACCTCACAAGTCACTCAATTACTACTAAAAACATGTACCTCACAAGTCACTCAATTACTACTAAAAACATGTACCTCACAAGTCACTCAATTACTACTAAAAACATGTACCTCACAAGTCACTCAATTACTACTAAAAACATGTACCTCACAAGTCACTCAATTACTACTAAAAACATGTACCTCACAAGTCACTCAATTACTACTAAAAACATGTACCTCACAAGTCAATTACTACTAAAAACATGTACCTCACAAGTCTACTCTATTGCACCCTTACATCATGTAATCTAGTTCTTGTCTATGACTAGTACACCCTTACATCATGTAATATAGTTCTTGCCTATGACTAGTATGCCCTTACATCATTTAATCTAGTTCTTGCCTATGACTAGCACACCCTTACATCATGTAATCTAGTTCTCGTCTATGAATAGTACATCCTTACATGATGTAATCTAGTTCATGTCAATGACTATTACACCCTTACATCATGTAATCTAGTTCTCGTCTATGAATAGTACACCCTTACATCATGTAATCTAGTTCGTGTCAATGACTATTACACCCTTACATCATGTAATCTAGTTCTTGTCTATGACTAGTACACCTTTACATCATGTAATCTAGTTCTTGTCTATGACTAGTACACCTTTACATCATGTAATCTAGTTCTTGTCCATGACTAGTACACCCTTACATGTAATCTAGTTCTTGTCTATGACTAGTACACCCTTACATCATGTAATCTAGTTCTTGTCTATGACTAGTACACCCTTACATCATGTAATCTAGTTCTTGTCTATGACTAGTACACCCTTACATCATGTAATCTAGTTCTTGTCTATGACTAGTACACCCTTACATGTAATCTAGTTCTTGTCTATGACTAGTACACCCTTACATGTAATCTAGTTCTTGTCCATGACTAGTACACCCTTACATGTAATATAGTTCTTGTCCATGACTAGTACACCCTTACATCATGTAATCTAGTTCTTGTCTATGACTAGTACACCCTTACATCATGTAATCTAGTTCTTGTCCATGACTAGTACACCCTTACATGTAATCTAGTTCTTGTCTATGACTAGTACACCCTTACATGTAATCTAGTTCTTGTCCATGACTAGTACACCCTTACATGTAATCTAGTTCTTGTCCATGACTAGTACACCCTTACATCATGTAATCTAGTTCTTGTCTATGACTAGTACACCCTTACATCATGTAATCTAGTTCTTGTCCATGACTAGTACACCCTTACATGTAATCTAGTTCTTGTCTATGACTAGTACACCCTTACATCATGTAATCTAGTTCTTGTCTACGACTAGTACACCCTTACATGTAATCTAGTTCTTGTCTACGACTAGTACACCCTTACATCATGTAATCTAGTTCTTGTCTATGACTAGTACACCCTTACATGTAATCTAGTTCTTGTCCATGACTAGTACACCCTTACATCATGTAATCTAGTTCTTGTCCATGACTAGTACACCCTTACATGTAATCTAGTTCTTGTCTATGACAAGTACACCCTTACATCATGTAATCTAGTTCTTGTCTATGACTAGTACACCTTTACATCATGTAATCTAGTTCTTGTCTATGACTAGTACACCCTTACATCATGTAATCTAGTTCTTGTCTATGACTAGTACACATTTACATCATGTAATCTAGTGCTTGTCCATGACTAGTACACCCTTACATGTAATCTAGTTCTTGTCTATGACTAGTACACCCTTACATGTAATCTAGTTCTTGTCCATGACTAGTACACCCTTACATCATGTAATCTAGTTCTTGTCCATGACTAGTACACCCTTACATGTAATCTAGTTCTCGTCTATGACTAGTACACCCTTACATGTAATCTAGTTCTCGTCTATGACTAGTACACCCTTACATGTAATCTAGTTCTCGTCTATGACTAGTACACCCTTACATGTAATCTAGTTCTTGTCCATGACTAGTACACCCTTACATCATGTAATCTAGTTCTTGTCCATGACTAGTACACCCTTACATGTAATCTAGTTCTTGTCCATGACTAGTACACCCTTACATCATGTAATCGAGTTCTTGTCTATGACTAGTACACCCCTACATCATGTAATCTAGTTCTTGTCTATGACTAGTACACCCTTACATGTAATCTAGTTCTTACCTATGACTAGTACACCCTTACATGTAATCTAGTTCTTGTCCATGACTAGTACACCCTTACATGTAATCTAGTTCTTGTCTATGACTAGTACACCCTTACATCATGTAATCTAGTTCTCGTCCATGACTAGTACACCCTTACATGTAATCTAGTTCTCGTCTATGACTAGTACACCCTTACATGTAATCTAGTTCTCGTCTATGACTAGTACACCCTTACATGTAATCTAGTTCTTGTCCATGACTAGTACACCCTTACATCATGTAATCTAGTTCTTGTCTATGACTAGTACACCCTTACATGTAATCTAGTTCTTGTCTACGACTAGTACACCCTTACATCATGTAATCTAGTTCTTGTCTATGACTAGTACACCCTTACATGTAATCTAGTTCTTGTCCATGACTAGTACACCCTTACATCATGTAATCTAGTTCTTGTCCATGACTAGTACACCCTTACATGTAATCTAGTTCTTGTCTATGACAAGTACACCCTTACATCATGTAATCTAGTTCTTGTCTATGACTAGTACACCTTTACATCATGTAATCTAGTTCTTGTCTATGACTAGTACACCCTTACATCATGTAATCTAGTTCTTGTCTATGACTAGTACACATTTACATCATGTAATCTAGTGCTTGTCCATGACTAGTACACCCTTACATGTAATCTAGTTCTTGTCTATGACTAGTACACCCTTACATGTAATCTAGTTCTTGTCCATGACTAGTACACCCTTACATCATGTAATCTAGTTCTTGTCCATGACTAGTACACCCTTACATGTAATCTAGTTCTCGTCTATGACTAGTACACCCTTACATGTAATCTAGTTCTCGTCTATGACTAGTACACCCTTACATGTAATCTAGTTCTCGTCTATGACTAGTACACCCTTACATGTAATCTAGTTCTTGTCCATGACTAGTACACCCTTACATCATGTAATCTAGTTCTTGTCCATGACTAGTACACCCTTACATGTAATCTAGTTCTTGTCCATGACTAGTACACCCTTACATCATGTAATCGAGTTCTTGTCTATGACTAGTACACCCCTACATCATGTAATCTAGTTCTTGTCTATGACTAGTACACCCTTACATGTAATCTAGTTCTTACCTATGACTAGTACACCCTTACATGTAATCTAGTTCTTGTCCATGACTAGTACACCCTTACATGTAATCTAGTTCTTGTCTATGACTAGTACACCCTTACATCATGTAATCTAGTTCTCGTCCATGACTAGTACACCCTTACATGTAATCTAGTTCTCGTCTATGACTAGTACACCCTTACATGTAATCTAGTTCTCGTCTATGACTAGTACACCCTTACATGTAATCTAGTTCTTGTCCATGACTAGTACACCCTTACATCATGTAATCTAGTTCTTGTCTATGACTAGTACACCCTTACATGTAATCTAGTTCTTGTCCATGACTAGTACACCCTTACATGTAATCTAGTTCTTGTCTATGACTAGTACACCCTTACATCATGTAATCTAGTTCTTGTCTATGACTAGTACACCCTTACATCATGTAATCTAGTTCTTGTCTATGACTAGTACACCCTTACATGTAATCTAGTTCTTGTCTATGACTAGTACACCCTTACATGTAATCTAGTTCTTGTCTATGACTAGTACACCCTTACATGTAATCTAGTTCTTGTCCATGACTAGTACACCCTTACATGTAATCTAGTTCTTGTCTATGACTAGTACACCCTTACATGTAATCTAGTTCTTGTCCATGACTAGTACACCCTTACATCATGTAATCTAGTTGGATGCAGTGATCTTAGAACAATAAGCCTAATGAGCAATGTAACAAAAATCTTGCTAACAGTTATACAAGGAAGGATCTTGCTAACAGTTATACAAGGAAGGATCTTGCTAACAGTTATACAAGGAAGGATCTTGCTAACAGTTAGCTAACAGTTATACAAGGAAGGATCTTGCTAACAGTTATACAAGGAAGGATCTTGCTAACAGTTATACAAGGAAGGATCTTGCTAACAGTTAGCTAACAGTTATACAAGGAAGGATCTTGCTAACAGTTATACAAGGAAGGATCTTGCTAACAGTTATACAAGGAAGGATTCACAATAAAATCTATTTGGAATTAAAACATTTTGGATATTGGAAAGATGTTAAAATGATTACTTATCTAAAAGGTGTAAAAATGATAACTTGTCTGAAAGATGTAAAATCTTGGTAGAAAGATTACTTGTCTGAAAGATGTAAAATCTTGGTAGAAAGATTACTTGTCTGAAAGACGTAAAATCTTGGTAGAAAGATTACTTGTCTGAAAGATGTAAAATCTTGGTAGAAAGATTACTTGTCTGAAAGATGAAAAATCTTGGTAGAAAGATTACTTGTCTGAAAGATGTAAAATCTTGGTAGAAAGATTACTTGTCTGAAAGACGTAAAATCTTGGTAGAAAGATTACTTGTCTGAAAGACGTAAAATCTTGGTAGAAAGATTACTTGTCTGAAAGACGTAAAATCTTGTAAAACGTTTGAAAATTATTTGTGAATGAGAAAAATAATTCTCTTATTTTAAAATTATATATACAAATATATAATATATATCATTCTGACCTATGGAAGCGAATCATGGACAGTAGACAAACAAATGAAAAAGACTATTAGAGGCCACAGAGATGGGATTTCTCAGAAGAATGTTGAGAGTTCCCCGGATAGCTAAAAATACCAATGAGAACATTATCAAAGAGGCCAACACAAAAAGGGAGCTCCTAAAAAATATCAGAAAGAAACAATCAACATTTTTCTGGCAAATCATGAGAAAAGGAAAGTTGGAATACTTTGTTACAACTGGCAAATTACAGGGAAAGAGAGATCGCTGATGACAAAGAGAGAAGATACAAGATAGCTTGGTGTCATAGCATGGAAAACAGTCAACAACAGAATTAATACGATGTACAGTAGATAGAAGATTGTGGAAGGACATGATCGCCTACGCCAACCGGTATGGCACACGATAATAATATATATCAACTTTGAAATTCGTGGAACTGTGAAATAATAGAAGGATACTCGTCACCTGCAACAAGAGACGTCCTCAGTGACATCCTGTACGACTGCTGCATGCTCAGAAACAGTACAAACTTGTACAAATTAACAGACTCCTGGTATATTGGTGTATCTGAAATGAGATTTGATTAAATTAGGTCCACTTCTTCCTCAAACTCTAGATTAAGATACCTTCATAAAAATTATGACCTCAAAATACAAATTCTTAGAATTTGACAGTTTGCCAGGGACAAACATCCCCCTATACCTTCTTAATTATTACTACCAGTGACTCCTAAATGTTGGGTTTCTTTCCTCTGATGTAGGATTTTTTTCGCCCACACCGTGTGCATTTTGTTAAAAATACAAAGCTATTGTAAAAGCGCTGCTGCCTTTTTTTTTTTTTTTTTTAATTTATAAATTTTGCAAATTTTCAAGAAATTAATTTTTTTCTAAAATGATGGGGGAAATCTCTTCAGCTGTCGGTGAGACATCACACAAACCTTTGTAACATGGGAGAGCAATGAACGATGCTAAGAGGAAATTAAACATACAGGATGGAATGACGGCTGATGCGTCTATAGACAACGTTAACACCTCCAGTGATCATGGCGCCATGCAGCCACAAATTGAACCTAAGCCAGGAAATCATTTCTGTAACCAATTCCCATGTTTCTCCTTGTGTAAACACACAGATGTGTAGCAAAAGTTCACAGAAAATACTATTTTCCCGAACTCAAAATTGAACAATTAGTGTTTGTCATTTTGATGAACATATTGTAAAAATGTGTGTCATAATCTAGGGTTATCTTAGGCCCAAATGTCCTTTCAAAATAGCCCTGAAAAGTAAGGTGGATACAAAATGAATATAGGATGCAAGCCGAATATAGGGGGAGTTATCTTCTTCACAGTTGTGTAGCAACAGTTCAAAGAAAAATACTATTTTTGGAATCCAAATGTAACATTTAAATCGTAGTAATTTTTACGATATGGCTGTGAAACATGGAGAACAGCAAGAATTACAATCATGAAGATACAGACTTTCATTAAAGGATGCTTACACAGAATAAAAGGATGGAAATGGCAGGACAAAATCATTAACATAGAATTATGGAAATGTACCAGTCAAATACCAGTGGATAAAGAGATACAGCGAAGATGGTGACGCTGGACAGGACACGACACACACTGTGGAGGCCCACTGAGAGTATTACACAACAGGCCTTTTTGTGGAATCCCCAGAGAAATGGCAAAGAGGAAAACCAAAATACTCTTGAAGAAGACAGGTGGAAGTAGAGATGAAGATGAGAGGAGAAGACATGAAATGATCCTAAAAGAATGGCAAGAAACACAACGGCTTGGAAAGTGTTTGTTGAATACCTATGCTCCACAGGGAGCTAAAAATGTTTATTGAAGACCTTATGCTCCACAGGGAGCTGAAAGGTAAAAGAAAAAATTTGTACGATGGTACCATGAAATCGTCACCCACAGATATGTATTGAAATCCAGGGTTAAACAAATATAAAGAGATTATATCTCCTATATTTAATGTATTAAACAGAAATCATCATTTTGATCATAACGAAGCTATCTCTGCAGATGAAACCAAACTAAACTTGATGAACACTCACTTTTCACACCTTAAACTATCTCTGCTGATGAAACCAAACTAAACTTAATGAACACTCACTTTTCACACCTTAAGCTATCTCTGCTGATGAAACCAAACTAAACTTGATGAACACTCACTTTTCACACCTTAAGCTATCTCTCTGCTGATGAAGCCAAACTAAACTTGATGAACACTCACTTTTCACACCTTGATCTTCATTAAATGAAACAAGTTGATCTTTTTCCATCAACTCTGGCGGCGATAGGTTCTCGGTGAAGAATTGGCAGGTGTGGAAATACCTGTACAACATAAACACAACATCATTTAAACATGTTTACTGATAAAATACAAGTTACATAGACAGAAGTAATGGTCATATCGAAGAAACAATCATCACCATCATAAAAATAAACAGGACAAATCTGAAACAAGTTCAATATGATAAATACTTGGGCACAATAATAACATCAGATGGAAGATGTACCACAGAAATAACAAGTAGAATAGCTCAGGTCAAAATAGCATCTTGTGAAACAAGTCTATGTCAATAGTAGTGAGAAAGAGATTTCATCGGTGCTATATAGATCCAGTTCTGACTTATGGAAGTGAATCATGGACAGTAGACAATCAAATGAAAAGACGAATAGAGACCACAGAGATGGAATTTCTCAGAAGAATGTTGAAAGAGACCAACGAGGACATTCTCAAAGAGGCCAACACAAAAAGTCAACTACTAAGAAACATCAGAAAGAAACAATCAATGTTTTCCAGACACATCATGAGAAGAGGAGAGTTGGATTACTTGGTTACAACTGACAAAATACAGGGAAAGAGATGTCGCGGACAACAAATAGATAAGATACTAGATAGCTTGGTGTTATGGCATAGAAAACAGTCAACAATAGAACTGATATGATGCACTGTAGATAGAAGATTGTGGAAGGACATGATCACCTATGTCAACCGGTAATGCACATGACGATCTGATGTTGCTGCTATTAAAGAGTCATTACTTTATCCACTTATCTCCGAACTGTTTCTCTCCATTATAATTGAATACTCATTCTGTAATTCCACGGGTAAATCTCTACTCTGATATACATAGACAATCTGTAGAATATCTAGAAAAATCTCTACTCTGATATACGTAGACAATCTGTAGAATATCTAGAAAAATCTCTACTCTGATATGCGTAGACAATCTGTAGAATATCTAGAAAAATCTCTACTCTGATATGCGTAGACAATCTGTAGAATATCTAGAAAAATCTCTACTCTGATATACGTAGACAATCTGTAGAATATCTAGAAAAATCTCTACTCTGATATACGTAGACAATCTGTAGAATATCTAGAAAAATCTCTACTCTGATATACGTAGACAATCTGTAGAATATCTAGAAAAATCTCTACTCTGATATACGTAGACAATCTGTAGAATATCTAGAAAAATCTCTCGTGATAATAACTGACTATAATTACTTCAGTGGTTTTAGAAATATCTAACAACTTCTAGCTCTATAGATCTTTATAACACAACTCTAATGTCCTAAAGTATGGAGGCAAGACTGGCATAAGACCGGCCCCCTACTGATTGGTTCCTCTCTATCAAAGTCAAAAGGCTGAAAATCCTGTGCTTGGGCATTTTTCTGCAATGTAAGCCCCTCCCATTTTGCTGAGGACTCTGGGAACCCGACATGGTCACTCTACCATTCGCTAGTAGTTGTCAGCAGACCCACAGCTGATGGCTTGTGCCAGGATTGGTGAACCAGAACCATCCAGACCCTGCTCCACCTCTCCGTGGTGTCTCCAATAACAGACTAACCTGTCTAGTTTGGCCAAACAAGTAGAGCTCAAAGAGGGAAGATAACCCAGTACTCAAAAATAACATGCTGAAGTCAGGTGTGTTGGGCAAACATATCACAGCTATACTGCAAACCAAAACACAACGCACACATGCCCACTTAACATCCATTTAAGGGTGGATGATGAAGAGGTGTACTTTAGTCAATGGGCAATTGCAAGCATTCCATGAACAGTTTTAACAAACATCTGTCAATCAGTCTTGTTACTTGGCTACAAGCAAAGAAAAGCTGCTTGTAATCTCCCCTGATATACAAAAGTTTCCCCAGAAGCCTTGTGATCTCATTTATAGTCATTGCACATTAGAGGGAACTCCTGTTTACTATCTCTGGACATTAGAGGGAACTCCTGTTTACTATCTCTGGACATTAGAGGGAACTCCTGTCTCCTATCGCTGGACATCAGAGGGGACTCCTGTTTACTATCTCTGGACATTAGAGGGAACTCCTGTTTACTATCTCTGGACATTAGAGGGAACTCCTGTTTACTATCTCTGGACATTAGAGGGAACTCCTGTCTCCTATCGCTGGACATCAGAGGGGACTCCTGTTTACTATCTCTGGACATTAGAGGGAACTCCTGTTTACTATCTCTGGACATTAGAGGGAACTCCTGTTTACTATCTCTGGACATTAGAGGGAACTCCTGTCTCCTATCGCTGGACATCAGAGGGGACTCCTGTTTACTATCTCTGGACATTAGAGGGAACTCCTGTCTCCTATCACTGGACATCAGAGGGGACTCCTGTTTACTATCTCTGGACATCAGAGGGAACTCCTGTTTACTATCTCTGGACATTAGTGGGAACTCCTGTTTACTATCTCTGGACATTAGAGGGGACTCCTGTTTACTATCTCTGGACATTAGAGGGGACTCCTGTTTACTATCTCTGGACATTAGAGGGGACTCCTGTTTACTATCTCTGGACATTAGAGGGAACTCCTGCTTACTATCTCTGGACATTAGAGGGAACTCCTGCTTACTATCTCTGGACATTAGAGGGGACTCCTGTTTACTATCTCTGGACATTAGAGGGAACTCCTGTTTACTATCTCTGGACATTAGAGGGAACTCCTGTTTACTATCTCTGGACATTAGAGGGGACTCCTGTTTACTATCTCTGGACATTAGAGGGGACTCCTGTTTACTATCTCTGGACATTAGAGGGAACTCCTGTTTACTATCTCTGGACATTAGAGGAGACTCCTGTTTACTATCTCTGGACATTAGAGGGGACTCCTGTTTACTATCTCTGGACATTAGAGGGGACTCCTGTTTACTATCTCTGGACATTAGAGGGGACTCCTGTTTACTATCTCTGGACATTAGAGGAGACTCCTGTTTACTATCTCTGGACATTAGAGGGGACTCCTGTTTACTATCTCTGGACATTAGAGGGAACTCCTGTTTACTATCTCTGGACATTAGAGGGAACTCCTGTTTACTATCTCTGGACATTAGAGGGAACTCCTGTTTACTATCTCTGGACATTAGAGGGAACTCCTGTCTCCTATCGCTGGACATCAGAGGGAACTCCTGTTTACTATCTCTGGACATTAGAGGGAACTCCTGTTTACTATCTCTGCACATTAGAGGGAACTCCTGTTTACTATCTCTGCACATTAGAGGGAACTCCTGTCTACTATCTCTGCACATTAGAGGGAACTCCTGTCTACTATCTCTGCACATTAGAGGGAACTCCTGTCTACTATCTCTGGACATTAGAGGGGACTCCTGTCTACTATCTCTGGACATTAGAGAGGACTCCTGTTTATTATCTCTGGACATTAGAGGAGACTCCTGTTTACTATCTCTGGACATTAGAGGGGACTCCTGTCTACTATCTCTGGACATTAGAGAGGACTCCTGTTTACTATCTCTGGACATTAGAGGGGACTCCTGACTACTATCACTGGCCATCAGAGGGGACTCCTGACTACTATCACTGGACATCAGAGGGGACTCCTGACTACTATCACTGGACATAAGAGGAGACTCCTGTTTACTATCTCTGGACATTAGAGGGGACTCCTGACATCAGAGAGGACTCCTGTCTACTATCACTGGACATAAGAGGAGACTCCTGTTTACTTTCTCCGGACATTAGAGGGGACTCCTGACATCAGAGGGGACTCCTGACTACTATCACTGGACATAGGAGACTCCTGTTTACTATCTCCGGACATTAGAGGGGACTCCTGACATCAGAGGGGACTCCTGTCTACTATCAATGGACATCAGAGGGGACTCCTGACATCAGTGGGGGCTCCTGTCTTCTATCGCTGGACATCAGAGAAAGCTTCAACCCTTGAAACCGTTCATTCAGTCCTTGACATCAAATGAGCCCGTTTTCCTGAGATATTCTTAAGTACATTCTGTTCAATCTTCTACACTTCTCACCGCTAGTTACATCATCTTTTTCTGTGTTTGTGGAATGCTAGCGAGACCTACATCTTTTTCTGTGTTTGTGGAATGCTAGCGAGACCTACATCTTTTTCTGTGTTTGTGGAATGCTAGCGAGACCTACATCTTTTTCTGTGTTTGTGGAATGCTAGCGAGACCTACATCTTTTTCTGTGTTTGTGGAATGCTAGCGAGACCTACATCTTTTTCTGTGTTTGTGGAATGCTAGCGAGACCTACATCTTTTTCTGTGTTTGTGGAATGCTAGCGAGACCTACATCTTTTTCTGTGTTTGTGGAATGCTAGCGCGACCTACATCTTTTTCTGTGTTTGTGGAATGCTAGCGAGACCTACATCTTTTTCTGTGTTTGTGGAATGCTAGCGAGACCTACATCTTTTTCTGTGTTTGTGGAATGCTAGCGAGACCTACATCTTTTTCTGTGTTTGTGGAATGCTAGCGAGACCTACATCTTTTTCTGTGTTTGTGGAATGCTAGCGAGACCTACATCTTTTTCTGTGTTTGTGGAATGCTAGCGAGACCTACATCTCCCTCCTTTGGTTGTGGCTATGTAAACTCCTTATGGCTCAGTGGTTAGTGAACTGGACTACAAAGGACAGGAGGTAGGGTTCGATCCCAACCTATAGCAGCCCTCTTAAATATAACAGAACACTTATGACCGAGCTGACCTTAAATAGAACTTATGATTGACTTGAACACGCTTGTTGGAACGACTTGGCGTTTTGACCTCAATGCCTGGAGTTCTTGTCTATGACTAGTACACCCTTACATCATGTAATCTAGTTCTTGTCCATGACTAGTACACCCTTACATGTAATCTAGTTCTTGTCCATGACTAGTACACCCTTACATCATGTAATCTAGTTGGATGCAGTGATCTTAGAACAATAAGCCTAATGAGCAATGTAACAAAAATCTTGCTAACAGTTATACAAGGAAGGATCTTGCTAACAGTTATACAAGGAAGGATCTTGCTAACAGTTATACAAGGAAGGATCTTGCTAACAGTTATACAAGGAAGGATCTTGCTAAGTTATACAAGGAAGGATCTTGCTAACAGTTATACAAGGAAGGATCTTGCTAACAGTTATACAAGGAAGGATCTTGCTAACAGTTATACAAGGAAGGATCTTGCTAACAGTTATACAAGGAAGGATTCACAATAAAATCTATTTGGAATTAAAACATTTTGGATATTGGAAAGATGTTAAAATGATTACTTATCTAAAAGGTGTAAAAATGATAACTTGTCTGAAAGATGTAAAATCTTGGTAGAAAGATTACTTGTCTGAAAGATGTAAAATCTTGGTAGAAAGATTACTTGTCTGAAAGACGTAAAATCTTGGTAGAAAGATTACTTGTCTGAAAGATGTAAAATCTTGGTAGAAAGATTACTTGTCTGAAAGATGTAAAATCTTGGTAGAAAGATTACTTGTCTGAAAGATGTAAAATCTTGGTAGAAAGATTACTTGTCTGAAAGATGTAAAATCTTGGTAGAAAGATTACTTGTCTGAAAGACGTAAAATCTTGGTAGAAAGATTACTTGTCTGAAAGACGTAAAATCTTGTAAAACGTTTGAAAATTATTTGTGAATGAGAAAAATAATTCTCTTATTTTAAAATTATATATACAAATATATATTTCTGTGTTTGTGGAATGCTAGCGAGACCTACATCTCCCTCCTTTGGTTGTGGCTATGTAAACTCCTTATGGCTCAGCGGTTAGTGAACTGGACTACAAAGGACAGGAGGTAGGGTTCGATCCCAACCTATAGCAGCCCTCTTAAATATAACACAACACTTATGACCGAGCTGACCTTAAATAGAACTTATGATTGACTTGAACACGCTTGTTGGAACGACTTGGCGTTTTGACCTCAATGCCTGGAGTTGCGATGCAGGCACGTAGATTGCCCGGTGACGTCTTGCACCGGACAGCTCGTCTTGACCCCGTATCAGCCTTGGACCGAGTGTGCTGGATTTGACTCGGGATTCGGTAGCCGCTTACCTGCCTTCTGCTTAACTCATACATAGCCCGTACACCCACTTGTCCATCTGTCATGATTGTATACTCTTGTACTTCGCGCTGTTTCGGGGTGGCGACCACCTCTGTATCTATGGGCCTGTGCTGGATGGCCCCTCCCAGTTTCCGCTCTTCGCTAGGCACAGACAAATACAGATTGCTCTCTAAGAAGTAGTCCAGGAACACCATGTCAAATACACATTCAAGGTTTAATTCTGGAAGATCAAGCTCTCACAACAAGTTACACAATTACAACAACAGTTTGCTTGTTAGCGGCCTTTCTCACGTTGCATGTTAATTACGAGGCATACCCCAACTTGTCTGGATTGTTATCTAAGGGCCGCAGTAGTACAGAACTGCAATACTCCCTTCAAGCCAACATGCATTTTGGTGATCTCATGTTGGACCGACTCCACTCAGTCAGACTCTTCTTGCTAGCTATCGGCCATGATGTGTGCCGATGAATTTCCCACTGTTGTCTGTTCTTGCCTGTAACAGCACCCATGGTATCGAGCATGAATTTGGCGATGGCTGTCTCGCCTACCTTCATCTGAAGGATTCGTTGCTTCTGAATTCCACCCCTAACTCATAATAGTACCTCAATGCTGAGCACATAAGTTGGCGATATCTGACTCGCTGGATCTCACCTACCATGTTCGTCGTTTCTGAGTTTCATAACACCTTGGTAGAGCACACTCGTTGTTGAGCATGTCTCGGCAAAAGCTGTCTCGCCCCTTGTCATGCAAATTGTTCGTTGCTTCTAAATTGCACAACTACATTACAATATCATCCTCCATATTGAGCATGAACGCTGTGAGACTTGTCTCGCTCACTGTCACTTAAATTGTTCGTTGCGTCTACTTGCACAACTACATTACAATAACCTACGCCTTATTGGGCATGAACGCTGTGAGACTGTCTCGCTCACTGTCACTTAGATTGTTAGTTGTGTCTAACTTGCACAACTACATTACAGAATCAGTCTCCAGATTGAATTTACACCAACACATAACTCTACATAGCACTGTTCCAGAAGCTGCTATGTCCGCCTCACATAACGGCCATACACAACTAAAACTGACTATTATCATCTTGTGTACCACGAACCATGCTCACGGTATCAGTTGTCAAAACAACCACTGTCCGCACTGAGCCCTCGTTTTATCTCAACTGACTTTCTCACCTATCCTTTTCTCTAACGTTTTTCCCTCCAACCAATCATACCCCGTTTTACATTTCTCTCGCTCCTAATTGTGCCTTATCTTCCCCGTGAGACCCGAAGTTAGTATTCTTCTTACCACTTTTCCCCATGGACGGCGATTCTATTTTAGTTAACCCTTTTCACTTTCCCCCTTGACTTCTACCCCTAACTCCCGTCTTGTCTTTCACTCTGTAATCACTGCTACAAACTGACGGCTTCCGGTTCAACCAGCCTTTAATGGGTACCAGATTTTTTTTCTGGGAAAGTAAAGCAGCACGGGCATAATACTGACCACATTACCACAAAAATCATGTGCTGAAGGTCTGTAAAATGTATGGTCACTAACACCATATTCCCTATACGCCACTTGGCGTGACGGGGGTACTTTACTTTTTTTTTTTTTTTTAAATTCCTTAAGCTGATTATTATTCACCCTGACTGTTGTTTACTCTTTATGTTTGTCCACACTACAACAATTACTCATTCCCTCTTCTGTGCGAACTGAGCATGTATAGCCATCGTATATATTTTGTATCTTCATGTTGTATTGGGTGCTTATGCAGTTAATTCTAAATGTACTTGTAAGGTCTATTTCTCCACATATTAGTGCCTGATCGTCTGTAAATGTCATTAATCTTCTTTATCTCCAAAGGTTGGTTAAATTACATATGTAATCAATGTAGGTAATAAGCAATATGGGAGATAGTAAACACGCCCACCAAACCTCTGATCCATTATTTTTTTTGTATGATGATAATTTTTCAGAGATACATTTAGGGTCTATATGTCAACTATATGAAGATTATGTGATAGGAAGAGAAAACAGGAGAAATGCGAAGCAAGCCTTTATATGAGAACCACTAGGCACAAGAAAAAAAAGACTGACTTAGAAGAACATTGAAAAGAGAGACAATGAAAGCAGGCATCAACTCCCTTGTCAAGTTTTACAGGTTTTCTCAGAACAGGGATGTGTGGTGAGATCGATATCCATTAAAGGCTGGGTGAATCTGGAAGCCATCAATTAGGATTCAAGCTGACCTAGTTGACTAGCCACTGAGCTGCCGTGACCCCCCGGTTGCTGGACCAGTCACTTACAATGTTGCCAGAATCAGGCACTAGATATAAGACATTTCACAATACAGACCTGGCCGTAACAACACCAGAGACCACATACGTATGTTATGTTTGTGGTACCTCTCTAAATGATTGACAGATCTGTAAATACAAGGACAAATACATGAAGGTCACTTACATCCATGCCAGGTCCGCTGATAAATGCAGTTTGTTACAAGCAATGTGTTGCCAGATGGCATAGCTGAAATTAAAATAAAATATTTCCCATTATATTATTGCACAGACAAATGGCGAGATTTGATAAAAGATCTTTACCAGGATTGAAAACTGCTAGAATAACAGGTGAGATAAGAGAAAAATTGAGATCTGGGTCCTTGCCCTATGGGATGGCTATGACTCGAAAGGTCAATAGACAGCTAGATGATAGACAGGCAGACAGAGAGACAGACAGAGACGAGACAGACAGACCAACAGAGACAGACAAAGACAGGCAGAGAGAGAGACAGACAGAGGAGAGACAGACAGAGACGAGACAGACAGACCAACAGAGACAGACAGACCAACAGAGACAGACAGACAGAAAGAGACAGACAAAGACAGGCAGACAGACAGAGAGCCAGAGAGCCAGACAGAGACAAACAGACAGACAGAGACAAACAGACAGACAGAGACAAACAGAGATAGACAGACAGACAGAGATAGACAGAATTGATTTCTTCTTCAAGAAGAAGATTTTGTTTTGCCACACATCATATTTTTGCTGACAGAAACAAGAAAACACAGTTCTTGGCTGTAACATTGAGCGAATCATTAGATATGGGTCACAGTAGTTTGTCCCTGATACTTCAGTTGATTTACTCATGTACGTCTTACCATGAAGATCAAACACACAGACAGCATCTATTATACATTCTAAGTGATTAGATGAAGTTGTATCTTAACAGTGAAACTGTGAACACTTTCCATATAAATTGAAACTGTTGAACACTTTCCATATAAATTGAAACTGTTGAACACTTTCCATATAAATTGAAACTGTTGAACACTTTCCATATAAATTGAAACTGTGAACACTTTCCATATAAATTGAAACTGTGAGCACTTTCCATATAAATTGAAACTGTGAACACTTTCCATTGAAACTGTGAACACTTTCCATATAAATTGAAACTGTGAACACTTTCCATATAAATTGAAACTGTGAACACTTTCCATATAAATTGAAACTGATATAAATTGAAACTGTGAACACTCTCCATATAAATTGAAACTGTGAACACTATCCATATAAATTGAAACTGAGCACTTTCCATATAAATTGAAACTGTGAACACTTTCCATATAAATTGAAACTGTGAACACTTTCCATATAAATTGAAACTGTGAACACTTTCCATATAAATTGAAACTG
The DNA here is from genome assembly GCA_032433765.1 of Megaustenia siamemsis. Lineage (NCBI taxonomy): Eukaryota > Metazoa > Mollusca > Gastropoda > Stylommatophora > Ariophantidae > Megaustenia > Megaustenia siamemsis. The sequence goes on along the minus strand of JAVIAB010000026.1, from coordinate 446,095 downwards.
TTGAACACTTTCCATATAAATTGAAACTGTGAACACTTTCCTTAAAAATTGAAACTGTGAACACTTTCCATATAAATTGAAACTGTGAACACTTTCCATATAAATTGAAACTGTGAACACTTTCCATATAAATTGAAACTGTTGAACTCTTTCCATATAAATTGAAACTGTTGAGCACTTTCCATTTAATTTTTGAAACTGTTGAGCACTTTCCATATAAATTGAAACTGTGAACACTTTCCATTGAAACTGTGAACACTTTCCATATAAATTGAAACTGTGAACACTTTCCATATAAATTGAAACTGTGAACACTTTCCATATAAATTGAAACTGTGAACACTTTCCATATAAATTGAAACAGTGAACACTTTCCATATAAATTGAAACAGTGAACACTTTCCATATAAATTGAAACAGTGAGCACTTTCCATATAAATTGAAACTGTGAACACTTTCCATATAAATTGAAACTGTTGAACACTTTCCATATAAATTGAAACTGTTAACACTTTCCATATAAATTGAAACTGTTGAACACTTTCCATATAAATTGAAACTGTTAACACTTTCCATATAAATTGAAACTGTTGAACACTTTCCATATAAATTGAAACTGTTGAACACTTTCCATATAAATTGAAACTGTTGAACACTTTCCATATAAATTGAAACTGTGAGCACTTTACATACAAAATGAAACTGTGAACACTTTCCATATAAATTGAAACTGTTGAACACTTTCCATATAAATTGAAACTGTGAGCACTTTACATACAAAATGAAACTGTGAACACTTTCTGTACAAAGTGAAACGGATCGCGGACGACAAAGAGAGAAAGTACTAGATAGCTTGGTGTCATGGCATGGCAAACAGTCAACAACAGAACTGATACGATGCACTGTAGATAGAAGATTGTGGAGGGACATGATCGCCTACGCCCGCCAGTACGGCACATGATGATACCTAAAATGCCACTTTGAATTAAAAAAAGCTGTGAAGTGAATGATTCACGAACAGTCAGATGTGTCGGGATGACAGGTGCGAACATCGTTCCAATAAAAAGCTGGAAGACAGTACAACTCATATTTTTATCTACGAAAATCCTGGCCACCATCTCTTTCCACCATTTTGTAAATCTGTGTTGTGTATTCTGACTTGGATTTATTTGTACAAGTCAAGAGCCCCGTCATGCCAAGGACGTATAGGGAATATGGTGTTAGTGACCATGATTTTTTGAGTAATGTGGTCGGTATTACACCCGTGCTGCTTTACTTTCCCAGAAAAATTCCGGTACCCATTTAAGGCTGGGTGAACCTGGAAGCCATCAATCAGGATCAAACTCTACCTTTTGTCCTTTGTAGCCCAGTTCACTAACCACTGAGCTATCACTACTCCCATTTATTTGTATCGTTTGTTATACCTGATGAAGGTTTTTTGCTGAAGCGTCTTTGTTTGTTTTGACTTTTTATTAGTTTAGCTGTTCCGTACAATTTTAGGTTTACTTTTCATATTTGTAAGAGCTACTGAGACAAGTAAACACTCATTGGGGAAATGTCAAGAAACACTTTAATCTTATTTGTTAATTTCATTGTTTTGTTTCTCTCAGCTTTCACCCATTAAGAGAAGTTGTATTGTGTCACTAACACCATATTCTCTATATACCAGGTGGCGTGACGGAGCTCTTGACTTAAGTTTTTTTTAACTTATAAGAGTGCTAGATATTGGATCACACGATGCAAAGACCCAGGGGGGGGGGGGGGTGTGTAAGACCATGAGGACACCACGGATTCAAAGTGGGAAACTGTCACCACATTTGATGAGATTTGAACCCGAGACCTTCTTGTCCAGAGGTGGACATCTTACCTCTAGACCACCCAGTCATACCTCCTGAGAATGCTCATTTATTGGAGGGTGGAATAGTGACGGGTGAAGGTAGAAGACCCCGAGGATTGAGGTCAAGCATCGTACAAATAGGATATTTTAAAATAAAAAGTAAATCTTCAGACGTACGAGAAATATGGTTTTAGAGCCCCATTTACCAATGACCAACAGTGCTTTTTTTTAAAATGGGAGATGTGGTTGTCTCTTACCAGGTTGTCCTACTTTCCCTGAAACATCCAGTAAGGCTGGGCGAACCTACGAGCTGTCAAGCGAGATTGAACCCAACAAATAAAATGAGGCAACTAAAAAGTTCGACCAGAATGGTGTTAAAAGATGGAACAGCATGCGAAGGAAGGAAACAAACAACAAGCAAAATTTGCTCTGTTTATTTGGAAGGAACAAATGGTCTGTCCCACTTCCGGCAACAGGGAACAGTTGAGGCACTGTTTGAAAAGTGTTCCTTGTTGCAGTTTCCTCATATTCCAAGTCCGGCTTGCTGCCAGAGCTACTGAGTAGTGCTCTGTGCACACCGTGAGCTGTGTGTTTCATCCGGATAGTTTTTCTAAATTCAGAATTTTTACGATGAATTATATCATATGACAAAAGAACAGTTCAGATGCCTTAACTTTGGAAATCTCATGCTGCCTTTATTGACATACAACAGATTACAAGCAATTACCTTAATCTAGGAAATCTCAAGCTACATTTGACATACAACAGCTTACAAGCAATTACCTTAATCTAGGAAATCTCAAGATACATTTATTGACATACAACACATTACAAGCAATTACCTTAATCTTGGAAATCTCATGCTACATTTGACATACAACACATTACAAGCAATTACCTTAATCTTGGAAATCCAGCGCCGCCTTTATTTTTGGAGTAGACAACTATCTTGCGTATATTCTAAAACAGATTGCAATTCAACCAATCATAAATAAATAAGATTATATGACTATATATATATATATAAAAATAGATTTATAAATAAATCTATTGCAATAAATCTTATAATTTAATCACAGGGACAATTTATAGGGACAGGGTTAGGCAGAAGCAGATACAAGAATATTTTTTTAAAAATAAGGCCTTTGAGCTTTCTGAACTGCCAGGCAGGCCCTCTCAGGGTGTGAAGATGGCTCATAGAACAGAAATGATAACCGTCCATGTCTGACCACTCACTGCTTGGTCTGTTTCAGGCAATTTTTTAAAAATAAATTAAAATTAGACCTCAAGCACACTGTTTGTTCGGACAACCTGCTTAAGAAGTCAGAAAAGAGGTTAAATAGAAAAATACACGGTTTGGTGGAAATTGCGGAAACAATAAATTAAAAGCTGCAAAAACTGGCACCAGGTTTCAACCTGTCTTTAACAAGAAGCCTGTTTTGGTGGCTCATTGTATTGAGATATCATTCTTCATACTTGAATATTGATTTTAATTAAAAATTGATGGTATGTGTTTTCTTCTTCTTCTGCCTTCTAGCTCCCTGTGGAGCATAGGTCTTCAACAAACAATTTCATCTCCCTGTGGAGCATAGGTCTGCAACAAATACTTTCATCTCCCTGTGGAGCATAGGTCTTCAACAAATACTTTCATCTCCCTGTGGAGCATAGGTCTTCAACAAACACTTTCAGCTCCCTGTGGAGCATAGGTCTTCAACAAACACTTTCATCTCCCTGTGGAGCATAGGTCTTCAACAAACAATTTCATCTCCCTGTGGAGCATAGGTCTTCAACAAATACTTTCACATCCCTGTGGAGCATAGATCTTCAACAAACACTTTTCCAGTCGTTCTGTTTCTTGCCTTACTTTTAAGATCATTCCATGTCTTCCCCATTATATTCATCTCTGCTTCCATCTGTCTTTTCCAATAATATTTTTGTCTTCCTCTTTGTCTCTTCCCCTGGGGATTTAAAAAAAAAAAAAGGACCTGTTGTGTAATACTCTCAATTGGTTTCCACAGTGTGTGCCCTATCCAGCGCCCTCATCTTTGCTGTATTTCTTTATCCACTGGTATTTGACTGGTAGTTTAAAAAAAAAAAAAAATAGTAAATAGTCCCCATCACGCCAAGTGGCCCATAGGGAATATGGTGTTCTATCTATCTATTGACTTTTCGAGCCGTAACCGGCCCATAGGGCGTAGACCAAGATACACCTTCTCCTATATGAATTTTTGTTCTAGCAGTTTTCTTTTAAAGATATTTTATCAAATCTCGCCATCTGTCTCTGTTCTGTGCAAGCAGTTCTATCTCATTGAGGGAGCCGATTCCTGCTGCTCTTGCCTCTCTCATCAATGTTCTTCTCAGTGTCTCCCTGGGTCTTCCTCTTTTTCTTTTACCTGTTGTTTCCCATATGAGGGCTTGCTTTGCTATTCGATTATTATCTCTTCTCATCACATGTCCAACGTATGACCATCGTCTTTTCTTTATTACTGAAGATAATTATCAATAGATCTCCTACCTGTTCCAGGCCAGCGCATTTCGCTTAATCCTAAAATATCTAGATCGTATCTGTCCATCTCGCTCGCGACCTGTGCATGTTTCGTCGGAGCGGCGTTATATATGGTGTTAGTGACCATAAATTTTACAGACCTTCAGCACATGATTTTTGGGGTAATGTGGTCGGTATTACGCCCATGGGGAGCCGCGATAGCTCAGTGGTTAGTGAACTGGACTACAAAGGACAAGGGGTAGGGTTCGATCCCAACCGACGGCTCCGGGTTCACCCAGCCTTAAATGGGTACCGGATTTTTTTCTGGGAAAGTAAAGCAGCACGGGCGTAATATCGACCACATTACCCCAAAAATCATGTGCTGAAGGTCTGTAAAATATAGGGTCACTAACACCATATTTCCCTATACGCCACTTGGCGTGACAGGGGTACTTTACTTTTTTTTTTTAATTACGCCCGTGCCGCTTTACTTTCCCAGAAAAAAAATCCGGTACCCATTTAAGGCTGGGTGAACCCGGAAGCCGTTGGTTGGGATCGAACCCTACCTCTTGTCCTTTGTAGTCCAGTTCACTAACCACTGAGCTATCACGGCTCCTATTTGACTGGTACTTTCCCATAATTCTATGTTAGTGATTTTGACCTGCCATTTCCATCCTTTTATTCTGCGTAAGCATTCATTAATGAAAGTCTGTATCTCCATGATTGTCATTTTGTTGTTCTCCATGTTTCACAGCCATATAATAAGACTGACTTAACATTGGAGTTTAACAACTGTTACTTTAGTATTTAACCCAATTCTTTTTAATTATCATGTTTCCCAGTGCAATGAAAGCTCCTCTTGCTTTTGATATCCTTATTTTGGTATCATTTTCTGTTCCTCCCTCTTTATCTATATTACTGCCCAGACATATGTAAGATTGTACATCTAGTAGAGGTATTTCTCCTAGTTTTATTTGGTTATTGCCAACTGCATTAATTCTCATAATGTTGGTCTTATCTCTATTAATTTTCAGTCCTAGCTGTTGTGATCTCTCATCTAATATACTCATTTTATCCTGCATCTGTTGATGGCTGTGTGATAGGAGAGCTATGTCATCAGCAAAGTCTAAATCATCAAGTTGTTTGGTCAGTGACCACTGGATTCCATTTCTGTTGTTTTGAGTTATTTTCATAATCCAATCTGTGGCCAGTAGAAAGAGAAATAGAGTCAGAAGGCATCCCTGCCTTACTCCTGTTCTTATTTCAAATGCTTCTGTAAGCTGCTCTTCATGCATAACACCACATTTCATTCCTTATCTATTGTTCTTATGAGGTTACATTTGTTGGGGATTCCGTAATGACTCAGCAACTTCCAAAGCATTCTTCTGTCTAAACTATCAAATGCCTTTTCGTAATCTATGAATCCAAAATAAAGTTGGGATTTTAGTTCTAAACTTTGTTCAACTATTATACATAGAGTAGTTATTTGATCAGCACATGATCTGTTCTTCCTAAAACCTGCTTGTTCATCTCTCAAGTGTTTCTCTATGGCCTCTTTTAGTCTCTCCAGTATGGTTCTGCTTAATATTTTTCCTGGTACTGAAAGCAACGTAATTCCCCTATAATTTGTGCATTCCTGTAAACTTCCTTTCTTTAGTAAAATTAACTTTCTTTCAAGTCTTTAAATGTTTCTTCCCTCCCCCATATTTTCTCTAGTAGAACATCTTGGTGGAGGTGTTAATATCTACTTTTTGATGGCTTCTGAAGGAATTTTATTGATGTCCTCTGACCATCATCTTTTATTAGCTTGATGGCTTTACATAATTTCTTTCTTGCTTGACTTTCCTTTGTCGCCTCCTCTACCTCTTTAGCTAGTTTATCTAAACATTTTTTCATATCCCCTGCAACTTCTCACTTCTTTTTTCACCTCTGTGTGTGTGTTTACTGCCCCAGGTGATGGAAACATGGAAGGAAACGTGAAGAAACTCTGGGAAAAAGAGAATGTCAGAATGAGGCATGGATGACAGCATAAGATTAAAGAAAGAAAGAATAAGAAAGCAGACAGAAGTGAAAGCAGACATAAGTAAAAGCAGACATAAGTAAAAACAAACATAAGTAAAAGCAGACATAAGTAAAAACAGGCAGAAGTAAAAGCAGACATAAGCAAAAGCAGACATAAGTAAAAACAGACATAAGTAAAAGCAGACATAAGTAAAAACAGACATAAGCAAAAGCAGACATAAGTAAAAGCAGACATAAGCAAAAGCAGACATAAGTAAAAGCAGACATAAGTAAAAGCAGACATAAGTAAAAGCAGACATAAGTAAAAGCAGACATAAGCAAAAGCAGACATAAGTAAAAACAAACATAAGTAAAAGCAGACATAAGCAAAAGCAGACATAAGTAAAAACAGACATAAGCAAAAGCAGACAGAAGTAAAAGCAGACATAAGCAAAAGCAGACAGAAGTAAAAGCAGACATAAGCAAAAGCAGACATAAGTAAAAACAGACATAAGCAAAAGCAGACAGAAGTAAAAGCAGACATAAGCAAAAGCAGACATAAGCAAAAGCAGACATAAGCAAAAGCAGACATAAGCAAAAGCAGACATTAGTAAAAGCAGACATAAGTAAAAGCAGACATAAGTAAAAGCAGACATAAGTAAAAACAAACATAAGTAAAAGCAGACATAAGTAAAAACAGACATAAGCAAAAACAGACATAAGCAAAAGCAGACATAAGCAAAAGCAGACATAAGCAAAAGCAGACATAAGCAAAAGCAGACATAAGTAAAAACAGACATAAGCAAAAGCAGACATAAGTAAAAGCAGACATAAGTAAAAACAAACATAAGTAAAAGCAGACATAAGTAAAAACAAACATAAGTAAAAGCAGACATAAGTAAAAAACAAACATAAGTAAAAGCAGACATAAGTAAAAACAGACATAAGTAAAAGCAGACATAAGTAAAAGCAGACATAAGTAAAAGAAGACATAAGTAAAAGCAGACATAAGTAAAAACAAACATAAGTAAAAGCAGACATAAGTAAAAGCAGACATAAGTAAAAGCAGACATAAGTAAAAGCAGACATAAGTAAAAGCAGACATAAGTAAAAACAGACATAAGCAAAAGCAGACATAAGTAAAAGCAGACATAAGCAAAAGCAGACATAAGTAAAAACAGACATAAGCAAAAGCAGACATAAGTAAGAGCACTAAAAGTACGATAAATAAAAGCAAAACAAGAAGTACAAGGGCTCAGGCACAGAACAATCTGTGTCTGGTGTCACAAATTGAAACCACCTCCATAAAATATCAATTTTAACAATCAGGGGAATGTACTTAATTCAGGACATCTTCATACATAAATGCCACAAGATGTTGCCACCTTTTAATTGTGAACACACAGCTGTGGCCTGGAGTATTCGACTCTCATGCTGGATTATGCCAGAACGTCTAATGTATGTCAATATAAATTATAACTTAATTGAACAAATCTAAAAAAAATAAGTGAATTATTAAATTAATTCACTTACGGTGCTGTTTAGTCGAGGATGTGGTGCAACTGGGATTGTGCCGTAACTGAATGGTTCAGCCTTCACCCACATAGACAACACTTTTTCTGACATCCTGGCTTCTAGAATTTTCTGTTTTGACAAGACTGTTAATTACAACTTTGTGAGATCACAAAATCAAGAATTTGATATGAAAGTATCAGATGTTACTTACAACTTTGTGAGATCACAAAATTAAGAATTTGATATGAAAGTATCAGATATTACAACTTTGTGAGATCACAAAATCAAGAATTTGATATGAAAGTATCAGATGTTACTTACAACTTTGTGAGATCACAAAATCAAGAATTTGATATGAAAGTATTAGATGTTACTTACAACTTTGTGAGATCACAAAATCAAGAATTTGATATGAAAGTATCAGATGTTACTTACAACTTTGTGAGATCACAAAATCAAGAATTTGATATGAAAGTATCAGATGTTACTTACAACTTTGTGAGATCACAAAATCAAGAATTTGATATGAAAGTATCAGATGTTAATACAACTTTGTGAGATCACAAAATCAAGAATTTGATATGAAAGTATCAGATGTTACTTCCAACTTGGTGAGATCACAAAATCAAGAATTTGATATGAAAGTATCAGATGTTACTTACAACTTTGTGAGATCACAAAATCAAGAATTTGATATGAAATTATTAGATGTTACTTACAACTTTGTGAGATCACAAAATCAAGAATTTGATATGAAAGTATCAGATGTTACTTACAACTTTGTGAGATCACAAAATCAAGAATTTGATATGAAAGTATCAGATATTACTTACAACTTTGTGAGATCACAAAATCAAGAATTTGATATGAAAGTATCAGATGTTACTTACAACTTTGTGAGATCACAAAATCAAGAATTTGATATGAAAGTATTAGATGTTACTTACAACTTTGTGAGATCACAAAATCAAGAATTTGATATGAAAGTATCAGATGTTACTTACAACTTTGTGAGATCACAAAATCAAGAATTTGATATGAAAGTATCAGATGTTACTTACAACTTTGTGAGATCACAAAATCAAGAATTTGATATGAAAGTATCAGATATTACTTACAACTTTGTGAGATCACAAAATCAAGAATTTGATATGAAAGTATCAGATGTTACTTACAACTTTGTGAGATCACAAAATCAAGAATTTGATATGAAAGTATGAGATGTTACTTACAACTTTGTGAGATCACAAAATCAAGAATTTGATATGAAAGTATGAGATGTTACTTACAACTTTGTGAGATCACAAAATCAAGAATTTGATATGAAAGTATTAGATGTTACTTACAACTTTGTGAGATCACAAAATCAAGAATTTGATATGAAAGTATCAGATGTTACTTACAACTTTGTGAGATCACAAAATCAAGAATTTGATATGAAAGTATCAGATGTTACTTACAACTTTGTGAGATCACAAAATCAAGAATTTGATATGAAAGTATCAGATGTTACTTACAACTTTGTGAGATCACAAAATCAAGAATTTGATATGAAAGTATCAGATGTTACTTACAACTTTGTGAGATCACAAAATCAAGAATTTGATATGAAAGTATCAGATGTTACTTACAACTTTGTGAGATCACAAAATCAAGAATTTGATATGAAAGTATGAGATGTTACTTACAACTTTGTGAGATCACAAAATCAAGAATTTGATATGAAAGTATTAGATGTTACTTACAACTTTGTGAGATCACAAAATCAAGAATTTGATATGAAAGTATCAGATGTTACTTACAACTTTGTGAGATCACAAAATCAAGAATTTGATATGAAAGTATCAGATGTTACTTACAACTTTGTGAGATCACAAAATCAAGAATTTGATATGAAAGTATCAGATGTTACTTACAACTTTGTGAGATCACAAAATCAAGAATTTGATATGAAAGTATCAGATGTTACTTACAACTTTGTGAGATCACAAAATCAAGAATTTGATATGAAAGTATCAGATGTTACTTACAACTTTGTGAGATCACAAAATCAAGAATTTGATATGAAAGTATCAGATGTTACTTACAACTTTGTGAGATCACAAAATCAAGAATTTGATATGAAAGTATCAGATGTTACTTACAACTTTGTGAGATCACAAAATCAAGAATTTGATATGAAAGTATCAGATGTTACTTACAACTTTGTGAGATCACAAAATCAAGAATTTGATATGAAAGTATCAGATGTTACTTACAACTTTGTGAGATCACAAAATCAAGAATTTGATATGAAAGTATCAGATGTTACTTACAACTTTGTGAGATCACAAAATCAAGAATTTGATATGAAAGTATCAGATGTTACTTACAACTTTGTGAGATCACAAAATCAAGAATTTGATATGAAAGTATCAGATGTTACTTACAACTTTGTGAGATCACAAAATCAAGAATTTGATATGAAAGTATCAGATGTTACTTACAACTTTGTGAGATCACAAAATCAAGAATTTGATATGAAAGTATCAGATGTTACTTACAACTTTGTGAGATCACAAAATCAAGAATTTGATATGAAAGTATCAGATGTTACTTACAACTTTGTGAGATCACAAAATCAAGAATTTGATATGAAAGTATCAGATGTTACTTACAACTTTGTGAGATCACAAAATCAAGAATTTGATATGAAAGTATCAGATATTACTTACAACTTTGTGAGATCACAAAATCAAGAATTTGATATGAAAGTATCAGATGTTACTTACAACTTTGTGAGATCACAAAATCAAGAATTTGATATGAAAGTATCAGATGTTACTTACAACTTTGTGAGATCACAAAATCAAGAATTTGATATGAAAGTATCAGATGTTACTTACAACTTTGTGAGATCACAAAATCAAGAATTTGATATGAAAGTATCAGATGTTACTTACAACTTTGTGAGATCACAAAATCAAGAATTTGATATGAAAGTATCAGATGTTACTTACAACTTTGTGAGATCACAAAATCAAGAATTTGATATGAAAGTATCAGATGTTACTTACAACTTTGTGAGATCACAAAATCAAGAATTTGATATGAAAGTATCAGATGTTACTTACAACTTTGTGAGATCACAAAATCAAGAATTTGATATGAAAGTATCAGATGTTACTTACAACTTTGTGAGATCACAAAATCAAGAATTTGATATGAAAGTATTAGATGTTACTTACAACTTTGTGAGATCACAAAATCAAGAATTTGATATGAAAGTATCAGATGTTACTTACAACTTTGTCTTCTTCTTCTTTCCTTCCTCATCTGCCTTTTAGCATTGTGGGGAGATATAATGTGCGGTCTTTTGCTCTTCTGTTCGCCTCTGCTGCTGTTATAATTCCTAGTGCTTCTAATATTCCATCGATCCAACTTTTTCATGGTCGACCCTTGGGTCTGATGTTCTCACAATGTTTGTTGAAGTCTCGTTGTGTTGTGATCTTTCTGCCTTGTCACATGGTCAAACCATTTTATCTGTTGTTTCCTTATATATTCTATGGCGGGGGCTATTCCTAGCTTTTTTCTCTGTTCTTCATTTGTGATCTTATCTCTCAGACTGTTTCCTGTCATTCGTCTAACACATTTCATCTCTGTAGAGGATATTTTTCTTATTGTTCTTGCATCTAGGGTCCAGGTCTGGCATTGGTAGCACAAAGTTGGGATGAAGATTGTATTGTATAGTGCTCGTTTTGCTTCCAGAGTTATTTCCTTGTTGGACAATAGTGGTGATAACTGTTCAATGATTTGACAAGCTTTGTTGCATCTTGATTCTATCTCTGCTGTTTGGGAATTATCGTTTGTCATTAGACTTCCTAGGTATTTGAATTCCTCTACTTGTTTTAGTTGTCTGCCATCTATAATTATGTTGATGTTCTGTTTATTTTTGGCGACATTCATGACTTCTGTTTTGTTGATGTTGATTTTCATATTGTATTTTGTGCCTGAGATGTTGAGTTTGTTTAAGTGTTCTTGTAGGTCTTCTATTGTTTCATGTATTAGTGCCTGGTCGTCTGCAAATAGAAGCTCGTTGATCTCCTCTGTCTCTGATGGGTTGGCTAGCTTGTATATATGGTCCATGTATGTAATAAACAGTAGGGGGGATAGTACGCACCCCTGTCTTACACCTGATCTAACTTCGAAGTGGTCTGTGTAGCCTGCTGCTGTTCTGACCATGCAGCTGCTGTTGATGTAGAGACTTTTAATAATGTTGGTTAGATGTTGGCTTACTCCGTATGTTGTTAGTATCTCCCACAGTTGTTCTCTGTTTACTCTGTCGAATGCTTGTTCCTGGTCAATGAAGGCTATGTATAAGTTACAAGTTATAAGTTTTCCAACAAAGATGGCAACCAAGATGGCGGTTGTTTTATTTTTGGAGTAGTTTGTTTGATTAAGGTGATTGAATATAGTGTTTCCAATGGATTATAATTTTCGAAAAGTTGTATAAAGTTTTCTACCAAGGAGGAGGACAAGATCCGATAAGTACATTTTAAATGTAACCAACTAAAGATTTATCATCGTCATCATCAAGTGCCGTGCCTACTGGCGTAGGTGATCTTGGCAGCCATTTCTCATTTCTGTTGTTGACCTTCTGCCAAGCCATTCTCTTAAGCTGTCTGTTATTTTTTCTCTTTGCTTCCCTCTATCTCTTCGTCCCTCAATTTTTCCAGTTGTTACAATGTATTCCAGTTGTTCTTTTCTCATTACATGGCCAAAAAATGATGATTGTCTCTTCCTAATATTGGAAATTAGCTCCCTTTTTGCTGTGACCTCTTTCAGAACTTTTTCATTACTCTTCTTAGCTGTCCATGGTACTCTCAACATTCTTCTGTTAAACCACATTTCTACAGACTCCAGTGATTTTCTTGTCTGTTGTCCTATTGTCCATGATTCGCATCCATATGTTAAGACTGGCTCTACATAACATTTAAGAACTCTTTTTCTTGTTTCCATCGTCAAAAATGGATTACATAGTATCTTGCTCATTTTTTGGAAAGCTGCTTTTGCCTGAGCCATTCTGCATCTCACCTCTTTTGTACACCTTCCGTCTGAGGTTAACAAAGTTCCAAAATATTTAAATTCATTTACCTGTTTTAATATTGTTCCACTTGTCTTTATTTTGCACTGAGGTGATGTCTTTTTCTTTGTTGTTACCATTACTTCTGTCTTTTTGCTATTAAGGCTGAGTCCTTTATTTTGTTTTCCTTCACTATAATGTCCAACATTTCTTGTAACTCATTTTCATTCTTAGCGATCATGAAGACTGTATCATGAGCATACTAAACACAATTAAGACAAGACAAATGAGATTTTTGGGGCGTTGTTAAAAGACACAACAGCCTACTATAAGTAATATTGGAAGGAAAAATACAAGGTAAAAGAGACAGATCAAGACTAACATGGACGAGTAACATCAAAAGATGGACAAGTCAGCCTATGACAACCTGCACCATCAAAGCAAGAGACAGAGTAGAATGGCGCTCCATGGTAGCCAACTTTCGATACGGAGACAGCACTCAATGAATGGGGCTCCATGGTAGCCAACCTTCAATGTGGAGATGGCACTCAATGAATGGGGCTCCATGGTAGCCAACCTTGGATGTGGAGATGGCACTCAATGAATGGGGCTCTGTGGTAGCCAACCTTTGATGTGGAGATGGCACTCAATGAATGGGGCTCCATGGTAGCCAACCTTCGATGTGGAGATGGCACTCAATGAATGGGGCTTCATGGTAGCCAACCTTGGATGTGGAGATGGCACCCAAAGAATGAATGGGGCTCCATGGTAGCCAACCTTGGATGTGGAGATGGCACCCAAAGAATGAATGGGGCTCCATGGTAGCCAACCTTGGATGTGGAGATGGCACTCAATGAATGGGGCTCCGTGGTAGCCAACCTTCAATGTGGAGATGGCACTCAATGAATGGGGCTCCATGGTAGCCAATCTTGGATGTGGAGATGGCACTCAATGAATGGGGCTCCGTGGTAGCCAATCTTGGATGTGGAGATGGCACTCAATGAATGGGGCTCCATGGTAGCCAACCTTGGATGTGGAGATGGCACTCAATGAATGGGGCTCCGTGGTAGCCAACCTTGGATGTGGAGATGGCACTCAATGAATGGGGCTCCATGGTAGCCAACCTTGGATGTGGAGATGGCACTCAATGAATGGGGCTCCGTGGTAGCCAACCTTGGATGTGGAGATGGCACTCAATGAATGGGGCTCCATGGTAGCCAACCTTGGATGTGGAGATGGCACTCAATGAATGGGGCTCCATGGTAGCCAACCTTGGATGTGGAGATGGCACTCAATGAATGGGGCTCCGTGGTAGCCAACCTTGGATGTGGAGATGGCACTCAATGAATGGGGCTCCATGGTAGCCAACCTTCGATGTGGAGATGGCACTCAATGAATGGGGCTCCATGGTAGCCAACCTTGGATGTGGAGATGGCACCCAAAGAATGAATGGGGCTCCATGGTAGCCAACCTTGGATGTGGAGATGGCACTCAATGAATGGGGCTCCGTGGTAGCCAACCTTCAATGTGGAGATGGCACTCAATGAATGGGGCTCCATGGTAGCCAACCTTCGATGTGGAGATGGCACTCAATGAATGGGGCTCCGTGGTAGCCAACCTTTGATGTGGAGATGGCACTCAATGAATGGGGCTCCATGGTAGCCAACCTTGGATGTGGAGATGGCACTCAATGAATGGGGCTCCATGGTAGCCAACCTTGGATGTGGAGATGGCACTCAATGAATGGGGCTCCATGGTAGCCAACCTTCGATGTGGAGATGGCACCCAAAGAATGAATGGGGCTCCATGGTAGCCAACCTTCAATGTGGAGATGGCACTCAATGAATGGGGCTCCATGGTAGCCAACCTTGGATGTGGAGATGGCACTCAATGAATGGGGCTCCGTGGTAGCCAACCTTGGATGTGGAGATGGCACTCAATGAATGGGGCTCCATGGTAGCCAACCTTGGATGTGGAGACGGCACCCAATGAGTAAAATAAATTTATATTTGTGCTTATCTTGTGACTTGACTATGAGAACTACTACTACTTCACATATGGTAACTAGCTTTCTCTGTTAGAGTCAAAGTGAAGTTGATTTCGATCTGAACATAAACCCCGCAGCCTGGGAAGACATAACTGCAGACTGCAATCTTTGGAAACACACTCTAAAGCTCCAACTCAAACAAGAAGTAGACAGATTCAAAGAAAAAGAGAATACACGGAGAAAAAAGGACAAAAAACATTTTCTATGGGTGCTGTAAAATCTAGTCAACTATGACGGAGACTACTACTACCATTACTCTTTCTAACCCTAGTCCAGGAGCTTTCTAATGACATTAGAAAATAACCAAATAAAGTGCGGCAAAGGTTGAGTTTAGTGTCCCAAATCAGTTCTGCTCAATGTAACGTTCCCTTGCATATTATTCGATTGCTCTTGTCATTATAAGACCCCTGGTTTAGTTTTATGGTTTGGAATACCCAACAACTAAATATAACCCTAAACGGCGTTGTTGAAGAAATAAAATTAAATGCACAAATACTAGAAACAGTTATAATTCATCAAGTATGTCTAAATCAGTGAGGGGAGATCACACAATCACTCGTTTAGCAGAAATAATAATAATTTGGGATGCTAAACTAAACCTTTACTTCCTTAATACACTTTAAAAACCATTGTCACATTGTGCCATTATAATGGGCCAACTCTCAATTGTTTCAGCATGGAGAACTGTCCATGATGTTTTCCTCTATTATGTTCCTCTCAATCAATTTAAGTCAAAATTAATTCATTAAAAAATTCATAACTTTGTTTCTAATTATTGCACTGACAAAATGATGGTATAGTATAAATTTGAATGTATAATTGTAATAAGGACTATCTATTTCGATCACGTTAACGTTAAATAATTTAACAAATTACATTTTAAGTAACAGTAACCATTACAAATATTTGATAAAAGTTCGTACCTAAAGTGTAAGGAGACGTCACTCCGAGCAGAACTAATTTAGGACGCTAAATTCTTAAATTTTAGTCACGCCTACGGTATCAGGTGACTGAACTGAAACTCAACTCAACAACAAACAAGTGACAAACGTGAACTCAGAACTACAAGTAGACTCAAGGTGCAGGTAGTCAAGACTCTACCGACAAACTTTAATTATATTATAATTATATTATATATACTCTCTTAATATTATTATTATAATTTATAGAGATGATCATCATGTATTGTATCACGCTGTTTATCATAAACTTTATGCACATTAGATAAATCTGCTGACGTTATTCACTAATAGTAAACAGTCCAAGTACATGCAATTCAAGCTAACAGCACCAGCTACCCACCAGAAAGACTCCAAAAGCTGACAATTGCTGACGGTGACCGGCTCTGGGTCTGCTGCCGCCGTCGCTACGGGATGAAGGCTCGAGTATCACAACTTTGTGCTGCCAATGATTAAAAACATGGACCTAGTTTCCTTGCTTCCTACAGCTCATCATCATGTGCCGTACCGGTTGGCGTGGGCGATCATGTCCTTCCACGGTTTGCTACCCACAGTGCATCGTACCAGTTCTGTTGTCGATTGTTTTCCATGCCATGACACCAAGCTATCTAGTATCTACTCTCTTTGTCGTCGGCGATCTCTTTCCCCTGTATTTTGCCAGCTGTAACCAAAGTAAAAGTAATCCTGGAGGGGAAAATGCAAGGTGGCAGAGGCAGACCAAGACTAACATGGACGAGTAACATCAAAAGATGGACAAATCAGCCTATGACAACCTGCACCATCAGAGCAAAAGACAGAGCAGAATGGCGCTCCGTGGTAGTCAACCTTCGATGCGGAGTCGGCACTCGATGATGAACCAAGTAAATGAAACCATAAGAAAAATGGTAGGAACAAAACCCTGCCAAGAATATATAGAACAACAACAACTTAAATGGTTGGACCACCTGGTCAGAATGAATCCTTACCAATCACCATCAAGGGCGTTCTTCTCGAGAATGCATGGAAAAAGACCAAGAGGAAGACCCAGAAGAAGATGGATAGATGCAGTGATAGAGACATGTAACAACAAAGGAAAATCACTAATTCAGACAGTTCGAGCAGCTCAAGAACGACAAATGATATAAACCACGACACCTTTTAAGTATCAGTGAGAAAGAGAAAAGAAGAAGATGGATAGATGCCGTGATAGAGACATGTAACAACAAAGGAAAATCACTAATTCAGACAGTTCGAGCAGCTCAAGAACGACAAATGATATAAACCACGACACCTTTTAGGTATCAGTGAGAAAGAGAGAAGTAAAAAGAACCAAGTATTCCAACTTTCCCCTTCTCATGATGTGCAACAAAAAAATGATTGTTTCTTTCTGATGTTTTTTAGGAGCTCCTTTTTTGTGTTGGCCTCTTTGAGAATTTCCTCATTGGTCTTTTTATCTGTCCAGGGAACTTTCAACATTCTTCTGAGAAATCCCATCTCTGTGGCCTCTAATCGTCTATTCATTTGTTTGTCTACTGTCCATGATTCGCTTCCATAGGTCAGAATTGGCTCTATATAGCATCGATAAATCCTCTTTCTCACTTCTATTGACATAGATTTGTTACATAAGATATTTTCATTTTCTGAAATGCTATTTGGCCTGAGCTATTCTGCTTTTTATTTCTGTGGTACATCTCCCATCTGATGTTATTATTGTGCCCAAGTATTTAACGCTCTCCACTTGTTTCAGATTTGTCCTGTTTATTTGTATGCCTGCATGCTGGTGATGATTGTCTCTTCGAGACGACCATTACTTGCAGCATTACCATCACCTGCAGCTAATTTCTGTCTAAAAATGGACATTTTAGTGATCGCCTTGTTGATTTAACGCTCCACAAACCTGCGCCATTAGTTCCTGGACAAAGGGAAAAAAATATATATATATAAACGTAATGAAAAAATTAGACTATTGTTTACAATCATTATCTGGTGCCGTGTCGGCATAAATGTTGTTTGGGTACCATGGATCACAATTTCACTCCGTTTCTTACCTTGATGGCACGTAAGAAAAAAAGTAAAGTACCCCGTCACGCCAAGTGGCGTATAGGGAATATGGTGTTAGTGACCATAAATTTACAGACCTTCAGCACATGATTTTTGGGGTAATGTGGTCAGTATTACGCCCGTGCTGCTTTACTTTCCCAGAAAAAAAAAATCCAGTACCCATTAAAGGCTGGGTGAACCTGAAGCCGTCCGTTGAGTTCAAACCCTACCTCTTGTCCTTTGTAGTCCAGTTGACTAACCACTGAGCTATCGCGACTTTGATGGTACGTGCTGTCCATTTATTGATGTCAGCCCACTTTGTCTTCCTCTTCTTCCTTTACACTATTTTCGCCTCGAAGATGATTTTCACATGGTTTTTGTGTTATTTGTGGGTCATCATCATTGCACACTGAACATGCCCATAGGTGCTCAGATCCCCTCCTCAGCAAATCCGGCCCAGCGACTGACGACTCCGGTCGGAAGGAGGAGGAGAAGACGACGAGGAAGAAGAACACGAAGAAGATGGAGGAAAAGATGTACGCGGTAGAGGAGAATGAGAAGAACGAGGAAGAAGATGAAAAGAAAAAAGAATTGTAAAATGAGATTATTTTGTATGGGCAGTAACACAAAGTCGCACGTTACTCTGTGACGTCACGTGGCATAAGACCGTCGTCATCAGAAGCGGACAACCAGGACTATTTATCTTATTATTTTTATTCTTTTTTTTATTAAAAAGCTTTTAAATTCACTTATCTAAAAATGGGTACCGCATGTTTTCTAGAGTAGACAATTATCCTCATAACCAATAAATGTTTTGATACTAAGAAATATCCATATTTAGCTGCTTCCTCTTCTACCTTTCAGTTCCCTGTGGAGCATAGATCTTCAACAAACACTTTCAGCTCCATGTGGAGCATAGATCTTCAACAAACACTTTCAGCTCCATGTGGAGCATAGATCTTCAACAAACACTTTCAGCTCCATGTGGAGCATAGATCTTCAACAAACACTTTCAGCTCCCTGTGGAGCATAGGTCTTCAACAAACACTTTCAGCTCCATGTGGAGCATAGGTCTTCAACAAACACTTTCAGCTCCATGTGGAGCATAGGTCTTCAACAAACACTTTCAGTTCCCTGTGGAACATAGGTCTTCAACAAACACTTTCAGCTCCCTGTGGAGCATAGGTCTTCAACAAACACTTTCAGTTCCCTGTGGAACATAGGTCTTCAACAAACACTTTCAGTTCCCTGTGGAGCATAGGTCTTCAACAAACACTTTCAGTTCCCTGTGGAGCATAGGTCTTCAACAAACACTTTCAGTTCCCTGTGGAGCATAGGTCTTCAACAAACACTTTCAGTTCCCTGTGGAACATAGGTCTTCAACAAACACTTTCAGTTCCCTGTGGAGCATAGGTCTTCAACAAACACTTTCAGCTCCCTGTGGAGTATAGGTCTTCAACAAACACTTTCAGCCCCCTGTAGAGCATAGGTCTTCAACAAACACTTTCAGCTCCCTGTGGAGCATAGGTCTTCAACAAACACTTTCAGCTCCCTGTGTAGCATAGGTCTTCAACAAACACTTTCAGTTCCCTGTGGAGCATAGGTCTTCAACAAACACTTTCAGTTCCCTGTGGAGCATAGGTCTTCAACAAACACTTTCAGTTCCCTGTGGAGCATAGGTCTTCAACAAACACTTTCAGCTCCCTGTGGAGCATAGGTCTTCAACAAACACTTTCAGCTCCCTGTGGAGCATAGGTCTTCAACAAACACTTTCAGCTCCCTGTGGAGCATAGGTCTTCAACAAATACTTTCAGCTCCCTGTAGAGCATAGGTCTTCAACAAACACTTTCAGCTCCATGTGGAGCATAGGTCTTCAACAAACACTTTCAGTTCCCTGTGGAGCATAGGTCTTCAACAAACACTTTCAGTTCCCTGTGGAGCACAGATCTTCAACAAATACTTTCAGCTCCCTGTGGAGCATAGGTCTTCAACAAACACTTTCAGCTCCCTGTGGAGCATAGGTCTTCAACAAACACTTTCAGCTCCCTGTGGAGCATAGGTCTTCAACAAACACTTTAAGTTCCCTGTGGAGCATAGGTCTTCAACAAACACTTTCAGCTCCCTGTGGAGCATAGGTCTTCAACAAACACTTTCAGTTCCCTGTGGAGCATAGGTCTTCAACAAATACTTTCAGTTCCCTGTGGAGCATAGGTCTTCAACAAACACTTTCAGTTCCCTGTGGAGCATAGGTCTTCAACAAACACTTTCAGTTCCCTGTGGAGCATAGATCTTCAACAAATACTTTCAGCTCCCTGTGGAGCATAGGTCTTCAACAAATACTTTCAGTTCCCTGTGTAGCATAGGTCTTCAACAAACACTTTCAGTTCCCTGTGGAGCATAGGTCTTCAACAAACACTTTCAGTTCCCTGTGGAGCATAGGTCTTCAACAAACACTTTCAGCTCCCTGTGGAGCATAGGTCTTCAACAAACACTTTCAGTTCCCTGTGGAGCATAGATCTTCAACAAACACTTTCAGTTCCCTGTGGAGCATAGATCTTCAACAAATACTTTCAGCTCCCTGTGGAGCATAGGTCTTCAACAAACACTTTCAGTTCCCTGTGGAGCATAGGTCTTCAACAAACACTTTCAGTTCCCTGTGGAGCATAGGTCTTCAACAAACACTTTCAGCTCCCTGTGGAGCATAGGTCTTCAACAAACACTTTCAGTTCCCTGTGGAGCATAGATCTTCAACAAACACTTTCAGTTCCCTGTGGAGCATAGATCTTCAACAAATACTTTCAGCTCCCTGTGGAGCATAGGTCTTCAACAAACACTTTCAGTTCCCTGTGGAGCATAGGTCTTCAACAAATACTTTCAGTTCCCTGTGGAGCATAGGTCTTCAACAAACACTTTCAGTTCCCTGTGGAGCATAGGTCTTCAACAAACACTTTCAGTTCCCTGTGGAGCATAGATCTTCAACAAATACTTTCAGCTCCCTGTGGAGCATAGGTCTTCAACAAATACTTTCAGTTCCCTGTGTAGCATAGGTCTTCAACAAACACTTTCAGTTCCCTGTGGAGCATAGGTCTTCAACAAACACTTTCAGTTCCCTGTGGAGCATAGGTCTTCAACAAACACTTTCAGTTCCCTGTGGAGCATAGGTCTTCAACAAACACTTTCAGCTCCCTGTGGAGCATAGGTCTTCAACAAACACTTTCAGCTCCCTGTGGAGCATAGGTCTTCAACAAACACTTTCAGCTCCATGTGGAGCATAGGTCTTCAACAAACACTTTCAGTTCCCTGTGGAGCATAGGTCTTCAACAAACACTTTCAGTTCCCTGTGGAGCACAGATCTTCAACAAATACTTTCAGCTCCCTGTGGAGCATAGGTCTTCAACAAACACTTTCAGCTCCCTGTGGAGCATAGGTCTTCAACAAACACTTTCAGCTCCCTGTGGAGCATAGGTCTTCAACAAACACTTTCAGCTCCCTGTGGAGCATAGGTCTTCAACAAATACTTTCAGCTCCCTGTGAAGCATAGGTCTTCAACAAACACTTTCAGCTCCCTGTGGAGCATAGGTCTTCAACAAACACTTTCAGCTCCATGTGGAGCATAGGTCTTCAACAAATACTTTCAGCTCCCTGTGGAGCATAGGTCTTCAACAAATACTTTCAGCTCCCTGTGGAGCATAGGTCTTCAACAAACACTTTCAGCTCCATGTGGAGCATAGATCTTCAACAAATACTTTCAGCTCCCTGTGGAGCATAGGTCTTCAACAAATACTTTCAGCTCCCTGTGGAGCATAGGTCTTCAACAAACACTTTCAGCTCCATGTGGAGCATAGATCTTCAACAAACACTTTCAGCTCCCTGTGGAGCATAGATCTTCAACAAACACTTTCAGCTCCCTGTGGAGCATAGATCTTCAACACTTTCCAGTTCGTTCTGTTTTTTTCCATTCTCTTAAGATTATCCATGTTTTCCCCATCACCTCTGCTTCCATCTGTTTTCTCCAAGAATACTTTGCTCCATTAATATTCAGATTTATTCCATGGCAACACAAGAATACTTTGCTCCATTAATATTCAGATTTATTCCATGGCAACTCAAGAATACTTTGCTCCATTAATATTCAGATTTATTTCATGGCAACACGAGAATACTTTGCTCCATTAATATTCAGATTTACTTCATGGCAACACGAGAATACTTTGCTCCATTAATATTCAGATTTATTTCATGGCAACACGAGAATACTTTGCTCCATTAATATTCAGATTTATTTCATGGCAACACGAGAATACTTTGCTCCATTAATATTCAGATTTATTTCACGAGAATACTTTGCTCCATTAATATTCAGATTTATTTCACGAGAATACTTTGCTCCATTAATATTCAGATTTATTTCACGAGAATACTTTGCTCCATTAATATTCAGATTTATTTCATGGCAACACGAGAATACTTCAGCACAGGAAACAAACTCCTTAGCACTGACGAAAGTCTGTGAGTGACGTCAAAAATGATTAACAATTAGTTAATTATAAAGACAGAACAAAAGTGCTAAAAGATGAACGTGTTAAACTGTAATTGCTTTTATTATACAGAACAAAGAACTCAATCCTGCGTAACTCAAGTGCTGGAAAAATGCACACTTTTTAAGTTCATCATTTGGGCAGTGTTTTCCATCTGACGTCGACAATATAAAACCATTTGTCGAGATCTGTTGATAATATAAGCTGATCTTATTATTAGTTTGTCGCATTTCTCTAAATGTCGATGAGATCGGGAAGCGAGGGCGTGTAGTTGATGTGAGCTGTCGTTATATCGTTGTATTCTTTGGGCTAGCCTGATCCGAATGCTTGATTGGTTACTCCAATGGCAGCAACTGTTGGAGCTCTGGTGAAATGACTCATTGCTAACATTAGTGGGTAGCTCGGGATGTGACAGTTCAGCCATCGAGTCTCTTTCATTCGGAGTTTGTTTATTTAGACACGCAGTAGAATCTTTATTTACAGGGCACGCTGTGTCTGCAGCAACATTTTGTGGTGTCTCGTTTACACTTATAGAGCCAGACTCACGCACAGGCAGCCCAGACACAGGCAGCCCAGACACAGGCAGCCCAGACACAGGCAGCCCAGACACAGGCAGCCCAGACACAGGCAGCTTGGAGTCCTGGCTGGATTGTTCTGCCATTTCAGTCGTTGCTTTCAACTCACTTTCATTGCTACTCTTGATAAAGGAATTCGATTTGTCATCGAATTTTGGCTGGAAGTCGTGAACATTCGTGTCTTGAATAAAGGAATTCGATTTTTCATCGAATTTGGTTGGAAATCGTGAACATAGGTGTCTTGAATAAGGGAATTCGATTTTTCATCGAATTTTCGTGGGAACTCATAAACCCTGCTACTATGAACAAAGGAATTCGATTTATCGACATTTCCTGACTTGATCTGAAATAAATAGCTGGCCCTAAGGGAAGTGGACTGTTCATGACTATAGGAGTGGGGCTCATGGACGTCACTGCCTGTGTTAGATGAGATAGACTTTCTATAAATTCCTGGCTGGAGGTCATTAGCAGTGCCGCCTCTGATTATGGAATTGAGCTTTTCAGCATTTCTGTGCTGGGTTACACGTAGACTGCTTCTCTTTGTGAAGAAACTGGACTTTATGTCGGTTATTGGTTGTAGCTCATGCTGACTGCAGTTCTGAAACCAGGAATTTGACTCTCTGTTAAGTCTTGCTTGGAAATCTTGAATATTGTTATCCTGGGTGACGGAATTTGATCTTTCGCCAACGATTGGTTGGAAATCTTGAATATTGTTATCCTGGGTGACGGAATTGATCTTTCGCCAACGATTGGTTGGAAATCTTGAATATTGTTATCCTGAGTGACGGAATTTGATCTTTCGCCAACGATTGGTGGAAATCTTGAATATTGTTATCCTGGGTGACGGAATTTGATCTTTCGCCAACGATTGGTTGGAAATCTTGAATATTGTTATCCTGAGTGACGGAATTTGATCTTTCGCCAACGATTGGTTGGAAATCTTGAATATTGTTATCCTGGGTGACGGAATTTGATCTTCCGTCAACGATTGATTGGAAATCTTGTATATTGTTATCCTGAGTGACAGAATTTGATCTTTCGCCAACGATTGGTTGGAAATCTTGAATATTGTTATCCTGAGTGACGGAATTTGATCTTTCGCCAACGATTGGTTGGAAATCTTGAATATTGTTATCCTGGGTGACGGAATTTGATCTTCCGTCAACGATTGGTTGGAAATCTTGTATATTGTTATCCTGAGTGACGGAATTTGATCTTTCGCCAACGATTGATTGGAAATCTTGTATATTGTTATCCTGGGTGACGGAATTTGATCTTTCGCCAACGATTGATTGGAAATCTTGTATATTGTTATCCTTGATAGCTGTGTTGGGCTTCTGGGATATAATATCATGTCTCGTTCTATAAATTTCTACACCCATAGTTCCTAGAGCTACATTGTCTGCATCTGTGGTGTTGATTTCAGAGCTCGGAAAGTCAAGGTCACCTATGTCTGGTGTTGCCACTGTAGACTTATTGACCCAGCAACTTCCGCTGGATGTATATTTGGCGGGTATATCTTCTAAAGATGCTCCGGTCTCCTTTGGATCCAAGTTTGTTGCTCCAACAATCGTTGAGACAAGGGATACAGTAAACTGGTCTTGGGTCTTGCAAGATTTGGGATTCAGCGGCGCAGATTCTGTGTCTTGAAGGCTTGAAAATGAACATCGTATTTTTGGAACTTCAGCACTAGCAAAAGAGTTGATGTTAGTTTTGGAAGAGTCACCCTGAATATCACAAGTTGAGTCGATACATCCAGTTGTTGTGAGAGCATTCGATTTTTCCGTATTCCGGATTTTGATTATCGTAGTTTCTGACGTCACGGCCCTAAACTGAGTGCCTGTACAGTTAATATAACTTCTGGTATTGTTAGGTTTTGTTGTTCTAGACTTAACGCTTTTTAATTTGGTTCCTGCACAGTTAACTAAACTGTTTTTCTCGTTCGACATTAACCCTTTAGACTTGAAGATTCCAAATCTGGTGTCTGTAGAGTTAATGAAGCTTCTTTTCTCGATTGGCTTTAATGTTTTATACTTGTCTGTTTTTAATTTGGTGACTGAAGAGTTAACCAAGCCATTTTTATCTTTTGATTTCAACGTTTTGTATGTGATTTTCCCAAACTTGGCGTCTGTACAGTTGATTAAACTGACCTTTCTGTTCGCGGTTAAAGCTTTAGTCATGGTTCCAGGCTTGATGTCTGCACAGTTTAGCAAACTGCTTTTGTTGCTACATTTGAGTGTTTTAGATTTGATAGTTGAGAACTTCGTGTCTGCACATTTGACGTCTTTCTCCTTCGGTGTTACGATGTTAGACTTCACAGCTGTCAACTTCGTTCCTGCTGAGTTAACCAAATGCTTTTGTTTGTTTGAGGAATTTGTGAGTTAACAGCTTCAAACGTTGTATCTGTGTAGCTGAACAAAATATCTTTCTTGTCCGATATTTCGGTCGCGCTCTTTGGGTTTGAAGCGAAGAATCGACAGAGTTAAACAAGCTACTTTTGTTGTTTGGATTGACGGGTTTAGATTTGAGCCTTCCATATTTGAGATTTCTGACTAAACTATTGTTGTTGTTTGATATTGCTGTGACAGATCTGGAGGTTGTGTAGCTTGCATTCATGTTCTTGATTTTATTTTTCCTTATACCGGAAGTGATAGTTTCGCGAGTTGGGCTTTCAGAATTCATGCATTCATATTTCAAATTTGTATAATTAATTACCTTGTTTTTGGGACTCGTTGATGATTCACCTGAAGCAGTTTCAGAATTCATGCATTCATATTTCAAATTTGTATAATTAATTACCTTGTTTTTGGGACTCATTGTTGATGATTCACCTGAAGCAGTTTCAGAATTGATGTTTTCAGATTTGATATTTGGGCAGTTTGTAATGTTGATAATGGGCCTTGTCTCCGTGCTCTCAGAATTGATGAAGACATTTGAGGTGGTATTAGAAATGCTGCTCTGAATAATCTGGTCCTGTGATGAATTCTGTCGGTGCTCGATGGTTGGGGAGTCCGATTCTATGTCGGAGAGACATGAGTTGCAGAGGTCGAGTGAAGGAGCTGAGTTCACATTCTTGTATCCTTTATAGTTCCTCGTTTTTGGAGACATACTTTCAAAACTTGTACAATTTAGCAGTGATTTCAGTTTTTTGTTTTCATTGTGGTTGCTACAATTATTCTGTTCATTTTCGTTGTTGCTAATTTCCGTTTCGGTAAATATAGCTTCTTTAGTTTCAAACAAGCGTTGGTTCTGCCCGGACGGGGAATCAATAGTTGAACTTTTCAACAAGTTGAGATCACCGTTGAGGTGTTCATCACGATGATGATCCGTGTAAGATGTTTTAAAGTGATGTAAAGTGTCTGATGTTTCTATCGCTTCAAGATTTAGTTCCGAAAATGGTTCATCTTGGGACTCCTGTCCATCTAGTTCAGAATTGGGCAGGATCGGGGTTGAACTGTTGCCTTGGAGATTCGAGAGGTTGTGGAAGCTGGGGTATCGTTTAATGTTTACTTCCGGACAGATGACCTTGAGAGAGCGTGAGTCCTCGCGAGCAATGTCAACCGCATTCATTAAACTCTGGGTTTTGATCGGGCACATCAAAACGATATCGCTATACACAGGAGAGCTCTCACCAGCCTCCTTTGAACAATCTCTACAAGATGAACTAATCTGAAGAGAAGCACTTCTCTCGTTCATCTGGTCGGTCTCATGGACACTGCTAACCAACACCACAGACGTTTCGTTGACACGCTCCAACACAAGCGCAGCATCCGTGACAACTTGCTCACATATAACATCGTCCATAACTTGCACATCATCATCTAGTTCATCATCTTCAGACTCATCGGTGAGAGTATCAACTTCAGTTATTGCCTCCAAGAAGGACGATCTTAACCCCAACATGTAAATATAATCAATTTGAAAGTCGTCCAATTGGTTGCTTTCCCCAATTGAAGAAAATCGATAGTGGTGATCTGAGTAAGGGGACAGCTGTAGAAAGACTAAATCGCCACCATTAGTGTTGGACTCCTCCTTCTCTAAAGCATTCTGGGAAGAATGTCTCAATTCAAATACAAGATCGTTTTTTGATTGGTTCTCGTATCCTGAGAGCGCGCTATTGTCGTCAATAACACGTGACAACTTGTCTCCAATGAGCGACGCGGAATAGTTTGCCGTGTCTCTTTGAGAGTAATTCTGGCTTGTGAACTGATTCAATCTAGAGTCTTGTGGAATGTAATTCCGTGGAATGGCTTCTTTTTCGTTCAACTTTAGTTCGGATACTTTGTCGTCACATGCGGCCGATAATTTCTTGGAGCTTGTTTCCAATCTAACGGAGGCAGGTGTACGTAATCCTGCACCGATGTCACGAGCCTGGCATGCAGTACTTGCTTCCCCTGAAATGTGTCGGTCTTTCCTGGAAAGTCTGTGATGCCGCGTGTCATTAGAAAAAAATCCTTTAATCTTTCTTAGAATCGCGCCCAAAGACCTTGACCTGGTCTTTAATAACTGGACTTTCTCCAGACATGAAGTGGCAATTGTCTTGCATATTTTCCCGCTCTTTTGTGATTTCACCTGTGCAACGTTGTCAAAAGAATGAAGTTTACCCTCTGGGGTTTTCCATCCTGCTTTTAACATACCTGAATATTTGGTCGGAAGAGTTTTCCTATTTGAACTTTCGCTTGAGGCCTCGATAACTACATTTTCTGAGAAAGTTCGATCAAGTTTCAATGATTTTGCTGAAACAACATCGTTTTCATCCACTGATGTCTTTATACCTTCCTTACGTGAATGCTTAATATCTTCAGTCACTTGATTTCCCCTTCTGCTATCATTGGTACTGGCTACACTTGTCGTGTAATCACAAAATTGGCATTGGGAATCTTCGTGTTCGCGACATTCATTTTTGACCGGTTCATTTTCTTGTCTAGTTTCATATGTTTCCTGATGATTAGATATTTCAGAATGTTCAGACATTTTGTCGTGAATTTTTAAACTTTCATTAAGATTACAATCTGCTTCAGTCATGAATGAATTTGAAAACGAGGTAACTTCTATGTTGACAGGATCGCAACGAACATCATTAGCAGAATTGGAACTTTCTTTGAGGTCAAGACTAAACTGAAGGTCAGGTGGATTGTCCTGAAGTATAGCACCGATGAAGTCATCTGATGACCTTGCCTGAAGGGTCATGGCAGAGGTTTCATATTTTCCCGGAAATTTCCGGGAATTTCCACTTGCTTCGTGGAAAGGACTTTGTTGTTCTTTAGCAGAAAGCGGATTGGCTACATCCAGCCAATGACTTTCACTGTCTCTTTGGGGATGATCTAACCCAGTCTGTTTCGTGGAAATGAGATTCTCTTCAGGATTGACCGTTTCTCCAGGAGACTCAAGTGAATACGCTGTAGCTGCTTCCAAAAACTTTCTCGATTCTGGGAATTCGTCTTGATCCACAGGGCAGGAATCGTAACAGTTATTGCTATCCGGTCCTTTGTAATGACATATGTCATCAAAATTATCCATATCTTTATAGTGACAAATGTCATCAGGATTTTCAAAATCTTTACAACATATTTCAACAGAATTTTCAGACTCTTTATAAAGATATATGTCATTAAATTTATCAAAATATTTATGACATATGCCACTAGAAATGCCAAGGCATGTATTACCGAGATGGTTACATACTTCATGAGGGCATTTGTCATTGTGATCGTCATGCTCTATATGGCAGCATGAGGAGTCATGATCGTTGGTGTCTTTATAGAGGCACATGCCTTGACAATCGTACGATTGGGCGCTCGGGGCGGATACATTCCATGACTCTATATCATCAAATGAGCAGGGGCGTGTCTTCACTGCTTGAGACATTTCATGGTTGCTAGGCGCTGTAAATATAAGTTGACGTCTAGCAATGGCCCCGCCGTCGTCTTTTAATTCAGGAAGGGAGGTAACTATTGCGTCGGCAATCGATCGTAATTGTAGCTGATTGCTAAATATGACAGGATTGATCCAGTCTAGTTCAGGGACATTACTAGTGGTTAAATGGCTGATCTTAATCTCTCCAGACTGCTTTCCTGTTTTTACATCATTGATCTCAGTCTGTCTAACCTGGTTTCCTGTTTTTACATCATTGATCTTAATCTGTCTAACCTGGTTTCCTGTTTTTACATCATTGATCTTAATCTGTCTAACCTGGTTTCCTGTTTTTACATCATTGATCTTAATCTGACTAACCTGGTTTCCTGTTTTTACATCATTGATCTTAATCTGTCCAGACTGGTTTCCTGTTTTTACACCATCGATCTTAATCTGTCCAGACTGGTTTCCTGTTTTTACATCATTGATCTTAATCTGTCCAGACTGGTTTCCTGTTTTTACACCATTGATCTTAATCTGTCCAGACTGGTTTCCTGTTTTTACATCATCGATCTTAATCTGTCCAGACTGGTTTCCTGTTTTTACATCATCGATCTTAATCTGTCCAGACTGGTTTCCTGTTTTTACATCATCGATCTCAGTCTGTCCAGACTGGTTTCCTGTTTTTACATCATTGATCTCAGTCTGTCCAGACTGGTTTCCTGTTTTTACATCATTGATCTCAGTCTGTCTAACTTGGTTTCCTGTTTTTACATCATTGATCTCAGTCTGTCCAGACTGGTTTCCTGTTTTTACATCATTGATCTCAGTCTGTCCAGACTGGTTTCCTGTTTTTACATCATTGATCTCAGTCTGTCCAGACTGGTTTCCTGTTTTTACATCATTGATCTCAGTCTGTCTAACTTGGTTTCCTGTTTTTACATCATTGATCTCAGTCTGTCTAACTTGGTTTCCTGTTTTTACATCATTGATCTCAGTCTGTCTAACTTGGTTTCCTGTTTTTACATCATTGATCTCAGTCTGTCTAACTTGGTTTCCTGTTTTTACACCATTGATCTTAATCTGTCCAGACTTGTTTCCTGTTTTTACATCATTGATCTTAATCTGTCCAGACTGGTTTCCTGTTTTACACCATTGATCTTAATCTGTCCAGACTTGTTTCCTGTTTTTACATCCTTGATCTCAGTCCGTCTAACACGGTTTACTGTTTTTACAGCATTAATATTAATCTGTCCAGACTGGTTTCCTGTTTTTACATCCTTGATCTCAGTCTGTCTAACTTGGTTTCCAGTTTTTACATCATTGATATTAATATGTCTAACTTGGTTTCCTATTTTCGCATCCTTGAGCTCAGTCAGTCTAACCTGGTTTCCTGTTTTTACATCCTTGATATCAACATGTCCAGATTGGCTTCCTGTTTTTACATCCTTGATCTCAGTCCGTCTAACACGGTTTCCTGTTTTTACACCATTGATCTTAATCTGTCCAGACTGGTTTCCTGTTTTTACACCATTGATACTAACCTGTCCAGCCTGGTTACACACAGTTCCAATATTGATTCCATCCGATTGGAACTGGTTGTTACTAATTGTTACAGTTTTAATCCAACCTGGTTGCGGCTGGTTCTCAATCGTTACAGCTCCAGTTGTATCTGGTTGAGACTGGTTACTAGAGTTTATATCTCTTATCTCACCTGGTTGAGACTGGTTACTAGAGTTTAAATCTCTTATCTCATCTGGTTGAGACTGGTTACTAGAGTTTATATCTCTTATCTCATCTGGTTGAGACTGGTTACTAGAGTTTATATCTCTTATATCATCTGGTTGAGACTGGTTACTAGAGTTTATATCTCTTATGTCATCTGGTTGAGACTGGTTACTAGAGTTTATATCTCTTATCTCATCTGGTTGAGACTGGTCACTAGAGTTTATATCTCTTATATCATCTGGTTGAGACTGGTTACTAGAGTTTATATCTCTTATATCATCTGGTTGAGACTGGTTACTAGAGTTTATATCTCTTATGTCATCTGGTTGAGACTGGTTACTAGAGTTTATATCTCTTATCTCATCTGGTTGAGACTGGTCACTAGAGTTTATATCTCTTATATCATCTGGTTGAGACTGGTTACTAGAGTTTATATCTCTTATATCATCTGGTTGAGACTGGTTACTAGAGTTTATATCTCTTATCTCATATGGTTGAGACTGGTCACTAGAGTTTACGTATTTTATCTCAACTGGTTGTGGCTGGTCATCACTGGTTAAATCACTGATCTCAACTGGTTGTGGCTGGTCATCACGGGTTAAATCACTGATCTCAACTGGTTGTGGCTGGTCATCACTGGTTAAATCACTGATCCCAACTGGTTGTGGCTGGTCATCACTGGTTAAATCACTGATCCCAACTGGTTGTGGCTGGTCATCACTGGTTAAATCACTGATCTCAACTGGTTGTGGCTGGTCATCACTGATTAAATCACTGATCTCAACTGGTTGTGGCTGGTCACCACTGGTTAAATCACTGATCCCAACTGGTTGTGGCTGGTCATCACTGGTTAAATCACTGATCCCAACTGGTTGATGGTGGTTATTAATAGTTACGTCATTGAACTCACCTTCCTTAAGTCGACGACAAATGGCCACATCTTTGAAACCAACTGATTCAAGCTGATAACATTTCCTAGGATGCACCATAACCCCTAACCGCCTCGCTATCTCCTCTTTATAATCGACTGTTGCATGGGTACACACTTCTAACAAGGATACATTATCACTCTTTTCACTGATGGGTAAAGACTCAAGGCCACGTTGACAATTCCCATACTGCACTTGAATCTTTAAATCCCGCGCTTCGGCCTCGTCAGGGGCACGATGGCCATCCAATATGTCAAGGACACGAAGAGATGATTCAGAGTTACCCGTCCATTTCTGAGAAAGACTTACTTCCAAGAACTCTAGTTTTGAATTCTGATTTGTACATTTCTCGTTTTTAAGAAACGTGTGATTTCTGTCGATTTCCAGATCTTTACGAACATAAGCCTGTTGTATATTCTCCCTGGTATAGTTTACGACAATAGACTGAGGGTCTGTTTCGAAATTATCTTTGATTCGTATAATTTATCGTTCATATTCATAGTATTCCCTTTCTCATCATGTTTATATTTTGGTAATTCTTGCAAACGGCTCTAGATGATTGTATCATCCGTGGCGGACTTCCGGCTGACTTGTCTTTATGACGTCGATCTACTTGTATTCTATCACGTGATTCGTGTGTAAGATAAGATGGATTGGATTTCAAAAGTGTATAAACAGTTCTACCTTGATCTCGAGATTTGTTATTCCCACAATGTCCACCAGATGAGCTTCGAATTGTGTCGATCAACACATTTGGCCTAGTCGATCTTCTGGCGTCACCTCTTTCGAAAGACCATCCTCGTCTATTCCGAGATTTGAATTCACGCAAAAGTTTCGAATCTACTTCGAATTTAGGCAACTGTTGAGCTGACGTTTGAATCTGTTTTTGTGTTTCATTTTTTATCGAAATTATTTTATTATCCGCTTCGAATTTGTCGTCATTAATTGAGTTCTCTTTGCTGTATTTGACTGCCTCACACTGAATTTTCTTCTTGATTGTTTCCTCAATCATTGATTGTTCACGACAATCCCAAGAAGAAATATGCTCATCAAATTCACTTGCGGATTCATGAGAAACAAACTCGTGCGGACCATCATCATTAAGGAAGATTTCTATGGATGTGGATGGGTATCCAGGGAAGGCGAGGTGGATACTTCCGTGGATGATTCGTTCAGAAACGACCGGGGTGTTGTCTGGTTCAAATCTGAGGTCGGGTTTACACAATTCTAGAATTGATGACGGCATGTTGTGAGTTAGTGAGTTAGCATGCTTGGCTAGTCGTGAGTTTATCTGAAACAAAAGTGCATGGTTGGCTAGTCGTGAGTTTATCTGAAACAAAAGTGCATGGTTGGCTAGTCGTGAGTTTATCTCAAACAAAAGTGCATGGTTGGCTAGTCGTGAGTTTATCTGAAACAAAAGTGCATGGTTGGCTAGTCGTGAGTTTATCTGAAACAAAAGTGCATGGTTGGCTAGTCGTGAGTTTATCTGAAACAAAAGTGCATGGTTGGCTAGTCGTGAGTTTATCTCAAACAAAAGTGCATGGTTGGCTAGTCGTGAGTTTATCTCAAACAAAAGTGCATGGTTGGCTAGTCGTGAGTTTATCTCAAACAAAAGTGAGATGATCTAGAACCCTTTGACTTCTTCAGTGAAGGAAAAAAAGGCTGAACCAGAGAAACACACACAACAAAAGAACATTAATGTGACAGGCAAAACAGCAGGCATCAGCTACATTTCCGAGGTTGGAAGGCTAGTCTAGAACAGTGTCGTGAGGCGGATCCTGTCAAGTCTGACACTTAGCAAATATCGTTAGTCATAGATTATTCACAATGTCTGTCCTATGTGTTGTCTTTCAGCTCGCAGAACAATAGATAGACAACATGGAGAGTCTAGAATTGCTGTCCTATGTGCTGTCTTCAGCTCGCAGAACAATAGATAGACAACATGGAGAGTCTAGAATTGCTGTCCTATGTGCTGTCTTCAGCTCGCAGAACAATAGATAGAAAACATGGAGAGTCTAGAATTGCTGTCCTATGTGCTGTCTTCAGCTCGCAGAACAATAGATAGAAAACATGGAGAGTCTAGAATTGCTGTCCTATGTGCTGTCTTCAGCTCGCAGAACAATAGATAGAAAACATGGAGAGTCTAGAATTGCTGTCCTATGTGCTGTCTTTCAGCACGCAGAACAATAGATAGAAAACATGGAGAGTCTAGAATTGCTGTCCTATGTGCTGTCTTCAGCTCGCAGAACAATAGATAGAAAACATGGAGAGTCTAGAATTGCTGTCCTATGTGCTGTCTTCAGCTCGCAGAACAATAGATAGAAAACATGGAGAGTCTAGAATTGCTGTCCTATGTGCTGTCTTTCAGCACGCAGAACAATAGATACAAAACATGGAGAGTCTAGAATTGCTGTCCTATGTGCTGTCTTCAGCTCGCAGAACAATAGATAGAAAACATGGAGTCTAGAATTGCTGTCCTATGTGCTGTCTTCAGCTCGCAGAATAGACAGACAGCATGGAGAGTCTAGAATTGCTGTCCTATGTGCTGTCTTCAGCTCGCAGAACAATAGACAGACAGCATGGAGAGTCTAGAACTGCTGTCCTATGTGCTGTCTTCAGCTCGCAGAATAGACAGACAGCATGGAGAGTCTAGAACTGCTGTCCTATGTGCTGTCTTCAGCTCGCAGAACAATAGACAGACAACATGGAGAGTCTAGAACTGCTGTCCTATGTGCTGTCTTCAGCTCGCAGTACAATAGACAGACAACATGGAGAGTCTAGAATTACTGTTCTATGTGCTGTCTTTGGTTTGTAAGGACAATAGATAGACAACATGGACAGTCTAGAATTGCTGTCCTGTGTGCTGTCTTTGGTTTGTAAGGACAATAGATAGACAACATGGACAGTCTAGAATTGCTGCCCGATGTGCTGTCTTTGGTTTGTAAGGACAATAGATAGACAACATGGACAGTCTAGAATTGCTGCCCGATGTGCTGTCTTTGGTTTGTATGGACAATAGATAGACAACATGGACAGTCTAGAATTGCTGTCCTGTGTGCTGTCTTTGGTTTGTAAGGACAATAGATAGACAACATGGACAGTCTAGAATTGCTGCCCGATGTGCTGTCTTTGGTTTGTAAGGACAATAGATAGACAACATGGACAGTCTAGAATTGCTGTCCTGTGTGCTGTCTTTGGTTTGTAAGGACAATAGATAGACAACATGGACAGTCTAGAATTGCTGTCCTGTGTGCTGTCTTTGGTTTGTAAGGACAATAGATAGACAACATGGACAGTCTAGAATTTCTGCCCGATGTGCTGTCTTTGACTTGAAAGGACAATAGATAGGACAACATTGACAGTCTAGAATTGCTGTCCTGCGTGCTGTTTTTGGTTTGTAAGGACAATAGATAGACAACATGGACAGTCTAGAATTGCTGTCCTGCGTGCTGTTTTTGGTTTGTAAGGACAATAGATAGACAACATGGACAGTCTAGAATTTCTGTCCTGTGTGCTGTCTTTGGTTTGTAAGGACAATAGATAGACAACATGAACAGTCTAGAATTTCTGCCCGATGTGCTGTCTTTGACTTGAAAGGACAATAGATAGACAACATGGAGAGTCTAGAATTGCTGTCCTGTGTGCTGTCTTCAGCTTGAAAGGACACTAGATAGACTGAGTTAATAATGGGTGTCCTAAGTTAGACAGCAGGTGGACGAAATGTTCTCTCATCGGGCTCCAAACTAGGAGAGTGGGGGATCGAATGCCGGTCAGGTCAAAAGTATGTTTCTACTGGGAGATGAAACAGAAACTCGAACACTTCTCGGCGAGTGCACTGAACACGCGGCCTTTATTCTCAGGTACTGTAAGCCCCACCCCCCGCAGGACCCCCCCTCCCCCCTCCCTAACGATAGAAAGATAGTTCATGATTTAATGAGTAAATGCATTTTTCAGAGTTAGGGTGTAACTAACCAAGAGACATCACTACAATGCACGATAAATACAAGTGGCACAATATGAGAAATGGTAAATGAAATATCAGGGAACAATGTTAACCTCAGATGGTAGATGTACAACAGAGGAGAGATGGTAGACGTACAACAGAGGAGAGATGGTAGACGTACAGCAGAGGTGAGATGGTAGACGTACAGCAGAGGTGAGATGGTAGACGTACAGCAGAGGTGAGATGGTAGATGTACAACAGAGGTGAGATGGTAGACGTACAGCAGAGGTGAGATGGTAGACGTACAGCAGAGGTGAGATGGTAGACGTACAGCAGAGGTGAGATGGTAGATGTACAACAGAGGTGAGATGGTAGACGTACAGCAGAGGTGAGATGGTAGACGTACAGCAGAGGAGAGATGGTAGACGTACAGCAGAGGTGAGATGGTAGACGTACAGCAGAGGTGAGATGGTAGATGTACAACAGAGGTGAGATGGTAGACGTACAGCAGAGGTGAGATGGTAGACGTACAGCAGAGGTGAGATGGTAGACGTACAGCAGAGGTGAGATGGTAGACGTACAGCAGAGGTGAGATGGTAGATGTACAGCAGAGGTGAGATGGTAGACGTACAGCAGAGGTGAGATGGTAGACGTACAGCAGAGGAGAGATGGTAGACGTACAGCAGAGGTGATTGGTAGACGTACAGCAGAGGTGAGATGGTAGATGTACAGCAGAGGTGAGATGGTAGATGTACAGCAGAGGTGAGATGGTAGATGTACAGCAGAGGTGAGATGGTAGATGTACAACAGAGGTGAGATGGTAGATGTACAACAGAGGTGAGATGGTAGATGTACAACAGAGGTGAGATGGTAGATGTACAACAGAGGTGAGATGGTAGATGTACAACAGAGGTGAGATGGTAGATGTACAACAGAGGTGAGATGGTAGATGTACAGCAGAGGTGAGATGGTAGATGTACAGCAGAGGTGACATGGTAGATGTACAGCAGAGGTGACATGGTAGATGTACAACAGAGGTGAGATGGTAGATGTACAGCAGAGGTGAGATGGTAGATGTACAGCAGAGGTGAGATGGTAGATGTACAACAGAGGTGAGATGGTAGATGTACAACAGAGGTGAGATGGTAGATGTACAACAGAGGTGAGATGGTAGATGTACAACAGAGGTGAGATGGTAGATGTACAACAGAGGTGAGATGGTAGATGTACAACAGAGAATGGCTCAGGCATAAGCAACCTATTTCAGGCCTACTCTTTTCTATTGTAATTATCAGAGGATCTTTAACGTGCGCAACTTCACACGGGACCTCCTGTATATTGCCGTTATCCGAGAGGGCTAGACATCGGATCTGACTACCCAAGAGATCAGGGGAGTAACGTCATAAATAAACCACTTTGGACAAATCACGTCACCGCTTCTGGTGAGCTTGCAACGCAGGTCCTTGCTGTCCTGAGGCTGACGTCATACCTCTAGACTAGACAGCCCCCGTTGTCGGATGTGTGGGGCCGAAAGGCGTAGATATCACCAGTTCTACTGCAAGCCACGACACATCTACGCCCACGTAGGGCTAAGGGCGGATGAGTGGGTTACTAAGGGCGGATGAGTGGGTTACTAAGGGCGGATGAGTGGGTTACTAAGGGCGGATGAGTGGGTTACTAAGGGCGGATGAGTGGGTTACTAAGGCCGGATGGGTTACTAAGGGCGGATGGGTTACTAAGGGGCGGATGGGTTACTAAGGGCCGGATGGGTTACTAAGGGCCGGATGGGTTACTAAGGGCCGGATGGGTTACTAAGGGCCGGATGGGTTACTAAGGGCCGGATGGGTTACTAAGGGCCGGATGGGTTACTAAGGGGCGGATGGGTTACTAAGGGGCGGATGGGTTACTAAGGGCCGGATGGGTTACTAAGGGGCGGATGGGTTACTAAGGGGCGGATGGGTTACTAAGGGCCGGATGGGTTACTAAGGGCGGATGGGCTAATAAGGGCCGGATGGGCTACTAAGGGCCGGATGGGTTACTAAGGGCCGGATGGGTTACTAAGGGCGGATGACGACATTGGATGAAGAAACAAGCAAATAAGCAAGTAACAGGCGAAAGTAATTATTTGTTCAAAGTAAGCGGAACATCTGGTTGATTTCCTGTATCATTGAAACACTCGTTCCTGTATAATTGAAACACTCGTTCCTGTATAATTGAAACACTCGTTCCTGTATCATTGAAACACTCGTTCCTGTATCATTGAAACACTCGTTCCTGTATCATTGAAACACTCGTTCCTGTATAATTGAAACACTCGTTCCTGTATAATTGAAACACTCGTTCCTGTATCATTGAAACACTTGTTCCTGTATCATTGAAACACTCGTTCCTGGCTAGTTGTGTGTTTATTTGTATCAATAATTCGACAGAAAACATTTAACAGAACACTGATATGAGAAGCAACAACAGCAGATAACTTCCTTGCCGAGGTTGAGAGAATCTCCCAGAACAGAGACGTGTGGCGAGATGTACTGCGGGTCCTGTGCAAGGTCTGACATTTGATAGCAAAGACCGTCGGACATGGAGGATCTAAAATGTCTGCCCGTGTGTCGTCTTCGGCTAGAGAGATCGATTAGATGGATAAGAGAGAACGATTGATGCAATAGATAGATAAGTTAGATACGATAAGATAGATACGATAAGATAGATACGATAAGATAGATACGATAAGATAGATACGATAAGAGAGAATGATTGATACAATATATAGATAAGTTAGATAAGATAGATACGATAAGATAGATACGATAAGAGAGAACGATTGATACAATAGATAGATAAGTTAGATACGATAAGATAGATACGATAAGATAGATACGATAAGATAGATACGATAAGATAGATACGATAAGAGAGAATGATTGATACAATATATAGATAAGTTAGATAAGATAGATACGATAAGATAGATACGATAAGATAAGATAGATACGATAAGAGAGAACGATTGA
Source organism: Megaustenia siamemsis (assembly GCA_032433765.1). NCBI lineage: Eukaryota > Metazoa > Mollusca > Gastropoda > Stylommatophora > Ariophantidae > Megaustenia > Megaustenia siamemsis. The sequence continues at coordinate 407,590 of JAVIAB010000026.1, read as the reverse complement.
TACAATAGATAGATAAGTTAGATAAGATAGATACGATAAGATAGATACGATAAGATAGAAATGATATTCTTCTTCTGCGATCATGGCTCACTCAGACCAGGATTCCGGACTTTCTTATGGAGGCAGCTGTCTGTCTGATAGATTAGATAGATTAGATAGAATTATATAAGATAGACAGACATATAAACAGACCGGCAGACAGACATATTAGATTAAGATTAGGATAGGATAGGTAGATAAGATAAAGAACCGATATAATATAAATTATAGAATGGAATAGATAGAATAGGATTAGATATAGACAGAGAGACAGACAGGCAGAGAGACAGACAGGCAGAGAGACAGACAGGCAGAGAGACAGATCAGACGGATAGACAGACCTTGACTAAAACTAAACGACTAGCAAATGCTAACTTACACAATCCTGTGACTCAACCCCTTGCCTCAGGTCACCCCACCTATAAACCGCCCGTCAAAGCTCTCAGACATTACTCAAATCTCCAGTTAAGTTCCATCACAAATCCTTGACGTTTCACCAAACTTTCATCGGAATTATCCTCTCGAAAATGTCCACTTTTAAAACTTTACTTGTTAGCAAAAGTGGAATTTCTGTGTGGAAATTCCAGTCACTGTGATCGAGTATTGGTAGTCTAGACGGTGGTGAAAGAGTCGCCACTTTTTGTTTTCATTTCCGATGACGCGTTTCCGTTCGGTGCGGCGATGATGCTGCTGTCATGTCAGTGTTTTCTCTTTGGGGTAGAGTCTCACGCAGACCTCGTTATCGGCTGTCATGTCAGTGTTTTCTCTTTGGGGTAGAGTCTCACACAGACCTCGTTATCAGCTGTCATGTCAGTGTTTTCTCTTTGGGGTAGAGTCTCACGCAGACCTCGTTATCGGCTGTCATGTCAGTGTTTTCTCTTTGGGGTAGAGTCTCACGCAGACCTCGTTATCGGCTGTCATGTCAGTGTTTTCTCTTTGGGGTATGGAGTCTCACACAGACCTCGTTATCGGCTGTCATGTCAGTGTTTTCTCTTTGGGGTATGGAGTCTCACACAGACCTCGTTATCGGCTGTCATGTCAGTGTTTTCTCTTTGGGGTAGAGTCTCACACAGACCTCGTTATCGGCTGTCATGTCAGTGTTTTCTCTTTGGGGTATGGAGTCTCACACAGACCTCGTTATCGGCTGTCATGTCAGTGTTTTCTCTTTGGGGTAGAGTCTCACACAGACCTCGTTATCGGCTGTCATGTCAGTGTTTTCTCTTTGGGGTAGAGTCTCACGCAGACCTCGTTATCAGCTGTCATGTCAGTGTTTTCTCTTTGGGGTAGAGTCTCACGCAGACCTCGTTATCGGCTGTCATGTCAGTGTTTTCTCTTTGGGGTATGGAGTCTCACACAGACCTCGTTATCGGCTGTCATGTCAGTGTTTTCTCTTTGGGGTAGAGTCTCACGCAGACCTCGTTATCGGCTGTCATGTCAGTGTTTTCTCTTTGGGGTAGAGTCTCACGCAGACCTCGTTATCGGCTGTCATGTCAGTGTTTTCTCTTTGGGGTAGAGTCTCACGCAGACCTCGTTATCGGCTATCATGTCAGTGTTTTCTCTTTGGGGTATGGAGTCTCACGCAGACCTCGTTATCGGCTGTCATGTCAGTGTTTTCTCTTTGGGGTAGAGTCTCACGCAGACCTCGTTATCGGCTGTCATGTCAGTGTTTTCTCTTTGGGGTAGAGTCTCACGCAGACCTCGTTATCGGCTGTCATGTCAGTGTTTTCTCTTTGGGGTATGGAGTCTCACACAGACCTCGTTATCGGCTGTCATGTCAGTGTTTTCTCTTTGGGGTAGAGTCTCACGCAGACCTCGTTATCGGCTGTCATGTCAGTGTTTTCTCTTTGGGGTAGAGTCTCACGCAGACCTCGTTATCGGCTGTCATGTCAGTGTTTTCTCTTTGGGGTAGAGTCTCACGCAGACCTCGTTATCGGCTATCATGTCAGTGTTTTCTCTTTGGGGTATGGAGTCTCACGCAGACCTCGTTATCGGCTGTCATGTCAGTGTTTTCTCTTTGGGGTAGAGTCTCACGCAGACCTCGTTATCGGCTGTCATGTCAGTGTTTTCTCTTTGGGGTAGAGTCTCACGCAGACCTCGTTATCGGCTGTCATGTCAGTGTTTTCTCTTTGGGGTAGAGTCTCACGCCGACCTCGTTATCGGCTGTCATGTCAGTGTTTTCTCTTTGGGGTATGGAGTCTCACGCAGACCTCGTTATCGGCTGTCATGTCAGTGTTTTCTCTTTGGGTATGGAGTCTCACGCAGACCTCGTTATCGGCTGTCATGTCAGTGTTTTCTCTTTGGGGTATGGAGTCTCACGCAGACCTCGTTATCGGCTGTCATGTCAGTGTTTTCTCTTTGGGGTAGAGTCTCACGCCGACCTCGTTATCGGCTGTCATGTCAGTGTTTTCTCTTTGGGGTAGAGTCTCACGCAGACCTCGTTATCGGCTGTCATGTCAGTGTTTTCTCTTTGGGGTAGAGTCTCACGCAGACCTCGTTATCGGCTGTCATGTCAGTGTTTTCTCTTTGGGGTATGGAGTCTCACGCAGACCTCGTTATCGGCTGTCATGTCAGTGTTTTCTCTTTGGGGTAGAGTCTCACGCAGACCTCGTTATCGGCTGTCATGTCAGTGTTTTCTCTTTGGGGTATGGAGTCTCACGCAGACCTCGTTATCGGCTGTCATGTCAGTGTTTTCTCTTTGGGGTAGAGTCTCACGCAGACCTCGTTATCGGCTGTCATGTCAGTGTTTTCTCTTTGGGGTAGAGTCTCACGCAGACCTCGTTATCGGCTGTCATGTCAGTGTTTTCTCTTTGGGGTAGAGTCTCACGCAGACCTCGTTATCGGCTGTCATGTCAGTGTTTTCTCTTTGGGGTATGGAGTCTCACGCAGACCTCGTTATCGGCTGTCATGTCAGTGTTTTCTCTTTGGGGTATGGAGTCTCACGCAGACCTCGTTATCGGCTGTCATGTCAGTGTTTTCTCTTTGGGGTATGGAGTCTCACGCAGACCTCGTTATCGGCTGTCATGTCAGTGTTTTCTCTTTGGGGTAGAGTCTCACGCAGACCTCGTTATCGGCTGTCATGTCAGTGTTTTCTCTTTGGGGTAGAGTCTCACGCAGACCTCGTTATCGGCTGTCATGTCAGTGTTTTCTCTTTGGGGTATGGAGTCTCACGCAGACCTCGTTATCGGCTGTCATGTCAGTGTTTTCTCTTTGGGTAGAGTCTCACACAGACCTCGTTATCAGCTGTCATGTCAGTGTTTTCTCTTTGGGGTAGAGTCTCACACAGACCTCGTTATCGGCTGTCATGTCAGTGTTTTCTCTTTGGGGTATGGAGTCTCACGCAGACCTCGTTATCGGCTGTCATGTCAGTGTTTTCTCTTTGGGGTATGGAGTCTCACGCAGACCTCGTTATCGGCTGTCATGTCAGTGTTTTCTCTTTGGGGTAGAGTCTCACACAGACCTCGTTATCAGCTGTCATGTCAGTGTTTTCTCTTTGGGGTATGGAGTCTCACACAGACCTCGTTATCGGCTGTCATGTCAGTGTTTTCTCTTTGGGGTATGGAGTCTCACACAGACCTCGTTATCGGCTGTCATGTCAGTGTTTTCTCTTTGGGGTATGGAGTCTCACGCAGACCTCGTTATCGGCTGTCATGTCAGTGTTTTCTCTTTGGGGTATGGAGTCTCACGCAGACCTCGTTATCGGCTGTCATGTCAGTGTTTTCTCTTTGGGGTAGAGTCTCACACAGACCTCGTTATCGGCTGTCATGTCAGTGTTTTCTCTTTGGGGTAGAGTCTCACACAGACCTCGTTATCGGCTGTCATGTCAGTGTTTTCTCTTTGGGGTAGAGTCTCACGCAGACCTCGTTATCGGCTGTCATGTCAGTGTTTTCTCTTTGGGGTAGAGTCTCACGCAGACCTCGTTATCAGCTGTCATGTCAGTGTTTTCTCTTTGGGGTAGAGTCTCACACAGACCTCGTTATCGGCTGTCATGTCAGTGTTTTCTCTTTGGGGTAGAGTCTCACACAGACCTCGTTATCGGCTGTCATGTCAGTGTTTTCTCTTTGGGGTAGAGTCTCACACAGACCTCGTTATCGGCTGTCATGTCAGTGTTTTCTCTTTGGGGTAGAGTCTCACGCAGACCTCGTTATCGGCTGTCATGTCAGTGTTTTCTCTTTGGGGTAGAGTCTCACGCAGACCTCGTTATCAGCTGTCATGTCAGTGTTTTCTCTTTGTAGTCTCACGCAGACCTCGTTATCGGCTGTCATGTCAGTGTTTTCTCTTTGGGTAGAGTCTCACGCAGACCTCGTTATCAGCTGTCATGTCAGTGTTTTCTCTTTGGGGTAGAGTCTCACGCCGACCTCGTTATCAGCTGTCATGTCAGTGTGTTCTCTTTGGGGTAGAGTCTCACGCCGACCTCGTTATCAGCTGTCATGTCAGTGTGTTCTCTTTGGGGTATGGAGTCTCACGCAGACCTCGTTATCGGCTGTCATGTCAGTGTTTTCTCTTTGGGGTATGGAGTCTCACGCCGACCTCGTTATCAGCTGTCATGTCAGTGTGTTCTCTTTGGGGTATGGAGTCTCACGCAGACCTCGTTATCGGCTGTCATGTCAGTGTTTTCTCTTTGGGGTAGAGTCTCACGCCGACCTCGTTATCAGCTGTCATGTCAGTGTGTTCTCTTTGGGGTATGGAGTCTCACGCAGACCTCGTTATCGGCTGTCATGTCAGTGTTTTCTCTTTGGGGGATGTAGTCTCACGCAGACCTCGTTATCGGCTGTCATGTCAGTGTTTTCTCTTTGTAGTCTCACGCAGACCTCGTTATCGGCTGTCATGTCAGTGTTTTCTCTTTGGGGTATGTAGTCTCACGCAGACCTCGTTATCGGCTGTCATGTCAGTGTTTTCTCTTTGGGGGATGTAGTCAGTCTCACGCAGACCTCGTTATCAGCTGTCATGTCAGTGTTTTCTCTTTGGGGTATGTAGTCTCACGCAGACCTCGTTATCAGCTGTCATGTCAGTGTTTTCTCTTTGGGGGATGTAGTCTCACGCAGACCTCGTTATCAGCTGTCATGTCAGTGTTTTCTCTTTGGGGTATGTAGTCCCACGCAGACCTCGTTATCAGCTGTCATGTCAGCGTTTTCTCTTTGGGGTATGTAATCCCACGCAGACCTCGTTATCAGCTGTCATGTCAGCGTTTTCTCTTTGGGGTATGTAGTCCCACGCAGACCTCGTTATCAGCTGTTATGTCAGTGTTTTCTCTTTGGGGTATGGAGTCTCACGCAGACCTCGTTATCAGCTGTCATGTCAGTGTTTTCTCTTTGGGGTATGGAGTCTCACGCAGACCTCGTTATCAGCTGTCATGTCAGTGTTTTCTCTTTGTGGTATGGAGTCTCACGCAGACCTCGTTATCAGCTGTCATGTCAGTGTTTTCTCTTTGGGGTATGTAGTCTCACGCAGACCTCGTTATCAGCTGTCATGTCAGTGTTTTCTCTTTGGGGTATGTAGTCTCACGCAGACCTCGTTAGCTATTATGTCAGTGTTTTCTCTTTGGGGTATGTAGTCTCACGCAGACCTCGTTATCAGCTGTCATGTCAGTGTTTTCTCTTTGGTGTATGTAGTCTCACGCAGACCTCGTTATCAGCTGTCATGTCAGTGTTTTCTCTTTGGGTATGTAGTCTCACGCAGACCTCGTTATCAGCTGTCATGTCAGTGTTTTCTCTTTGGGGTATGTAGTCTCACGCAGACCTCGTTATCAGCTGTCATGTCAGTGTTTTCTCTTTGGTGTATGGAGTCTCACGCAGACCTCGTTATCAGCTGTCAAGACTTCATCATTATTATTGTTTCTGTTTACAATATTATCTGGGTTCATGGTTTCTTCTTCCCGTGTTATTTTTCTTCTTCTAAATCCCTTGCTCCTCACCTTCCAATCTGTTTCTTTGTTTCCTTCAAAAGACGGGATGTGGTGAATGCAACGTTCTGTGGGAGATCTGGCTAGAGAAAGATATTCTTTCAGACGGGCTGTGGTGAATGCAACGTTCCGTGGGGGATCTGGCTAGAGACATATTCTTTCAGACGGGCTGTGGTGAATGTCATCATCATCGAGTGCCGTTTCCGCAACGAAGGTTGACTATCATGCAGTGCCATTCTGCTCTGTCTCTTGCTTTGATGGTGCAGATTGATCCTGGGAGAGAGTGGTGAATGTAACGTTCTACAAAGGACACACAACCCGGTGATGATGATGATGAATCTAAGGCCAGTGACGTGTGCCTCGTAGCCTAATCAAGGTTCTGTTTCTCTAATCCTCCTTTCCTTTCACCTTCCAACTCAAATTTCCTCGTTCCCAGATGACATTCTACAGGTGTAGTCTAAAGTCGACACGCGTTAATCTATTTATAGACGCACCTGCTAATGGCTTCTCTTGGCCTCATTTCGTGTTTACGTCAACCTGGCGCATGCGCAGTAAGATCACATTCAAGTTTCGCGTGATCCAAACCCAAAGGCCTTTTAAATGGGGTTAATCGGTCTGTCAGCTTTGGGTTGCTGCCACACACAGTCGTTTGTTGATGGTATTTTAGTAGCCTTTGTTACGGTAATGGTAGTGGAAGGCCCTGGTATCACTGAAACCGAATTAAAATCCCTAATTGTTTAACCGCCCGTGCCAGTGGAATCATAGGAATTAAAACTCATCTCATTGAAGGATGCAAAGAAAGAAAGGCAGCTGCAGCACACGCCAAAAGACATAAGGCCAAGCGTCACCGAAAGTGAACGCAGCTGAACTGTGCGACATACGATATCGTCATTCATCGTAAGCAATCGGAATAGCGAAACACGATCCGGATGAAACACACAGCTCACGGTGTGCACAGAGCACTACGTTCGTAGACATGACTCGAGTATAATTCTACTACAGAACATTTAAATTGATCTATAGAGATGGTATAACTTTTAAATTGATCTATAGAGATGGTATAACTTTTAAATTGATCTTAAGAAATGGTATAACGTTTAAATTGTTATAGTATTTGTGGTTAAATTATGATTATTTTACATCATCATCAAGTACCATGCCTGCTGGCGTACATTGATCATGTCTCTCCACAATTTTTGATCTCGACAGTTATTTATCATTTCTGTTGTTGACCTTCTGCCAAGCCATTCTCTTAAGCTGTCTGGTATCTTTTCTCTTTGCTTCTCTCTATCTCTTCGTCCCTCATTTTTCCCAATTGTCACAATATATTCCAGCTGTTGCCTTCTCATTACGTGGTAAAAAAAAAAAAGATTGTTTCTTCTAATATTGGAAATTAACTCTCCTTTTGTTTTGGCCTCTTTCAGAACCTCTTCATTACTCTTCTTAGCTGTCCATGGTATTCTCAACATTCTTCTGTAAAACCACATTTCTACAGACTCCAGCGATTTTCTTGTGTGTTATCCTATCGTCCATGATTCACATCCACATGTTAAGACAGGCTCTACATAACATTTAAATCAAGCAATTCCGGTTTCAAAATGGCGCGGTCATGTTTGCGTCAACGTTCACTGTTACGTGTTTTTCTTTGCCGGAAAGATGGTTACTTATATTTCCCAATGCCAATAAGTGAACAAATCGGAAGTTCCACTGTTGGGATCATCGCCGGTGCTGCGGAGTACGTCCCTGTGATCTGAAGTCCTCTACAGTGAGCGCAATAGTGTGTTCTGTGCTGATTGCAATATACGTCACCATTGTAATAACGTCCAATATGGCGGATAGGCGGCAAGAACTGTTGTGGTTCATATGGCTGGGATCGTACCAGAATGTAGAAACAAAGATACAGAAAGTCTGTCAGAATGTATGACACAGGCGTGTGGCAGTGGTGTTGATGGCGGAGCAACATGACAAGAGCGGGACAAATAACAATGTCAGAATGTACCAACAAGACAAGAGCGGACAAATAACAGTCTGTCAGAATGTACCAACAAGACAAGAGATGGACAAATAACAGTCTGTCAGAATGTAGCAACAAGACAAGAGATGGACAAATAACAGCCTGTCAGAATGTACCAACAAGACAAGAGATGGACAAATAACAGTCTGTCAGAATGTAGCAACAAGACAAGAGATGGACAAATAACAGTCTGTCAGAATGTACCAACAAGACAAGAGATGGACAAATAACAGTCTGTCAGAATGTACCAACAAGACAAGAGATGGACAAATAACAGCCTGTCAGAATGTACCAACAAGACAAGAGCGGGACAAATAACATTCTGTCAGAATGTACCAACAAGACAAGAGATGGACAAATAACAGTCTGTCAGAATGTACCAACAAGACAAGAGATGGACAAATAACAGTCTGTCAGAATGTACCAACAAGACAAGAGATGGACAAATAACAGCCTGTCAGAATGTACCAACAAGACAAGAGCGGGACAAATAACAGCCTGTCAGAATGTACCAACAAGACAAGGGATGGACAAATAACAGTCTGTCAGAATGTACCAACAAGACAAGAGATGGACAAATAACAGTCTGTCAGAATGTACCAACAAGACAAGAGATGGACAAATAACAGCCTGTCAGAATGTACCAACAAGACAAGAGATGGACAAATAACAGTCTGTCAGAATGTACCAACAAGACAAGAGATGGACAAATAACAGCCTGTCAGAATGTACCAACAAGAAATAGACAAACAACAGCCTGTCAGAATGTACCAACAAGAAATAGACAAATAACAGCCTGTCAGAATGTACCAACAATACAAGAGCGGGACAAATAACAGCCTGTCAGAATGTACCAACAAGACAAGAGATGGACAAATAACAGCCTGTCAGAATGTACCAACAAGACAAGAGCGGGACAAATAACAGCCTGTCAGAATGTACCAACAAGACAAGGGATGGACAAATAACAGTCTGTCAGAATGTACCAACAAGACAAGAGATGGACAAATAACAGTCTGTCAGAATGTACCAACAAGACAAGATGGACAAATAACAGCCTGTCAGAATGTACCAACAAGACAAGAGATGGACAAATAACAGTCTGTCAGAATGTACCAACAAGACAAGAGATGGACAAATAACAGCCTGTCAGAATGTACCAACAAGACAAGAGATGCACAAATAACAGCCTGCCAGAATGTACCAACAAGAAATAGACAAATAACAGCCTGTCAGAATGTACCAACAAGAAATAGACAAATAACAGCCTGTCAGAATGTACCAACAAGAAATAGACAAATAACAGCCTGTCAGAATGTACCAACAATACAAGAGCGGGACAAATAACAGTCTGTCAGAATGTACCAACAATACAAGAGCGGGACAAATAACAGTCTGTCAGAATGTACCAACAATACAAGAGCGGGACAAATAACAGTCTGTCAGAATGTACCAACAAGACAAAGGATGGACAAATAACAGCCTGTCAGAATGTACCAACAAGACAAGAGCGGGACAAATAACAGCCTGTCAGAATGTACCAACAAGACAAGGGATGGACAAATAACAGTCTCTCTGAATGTACCAACAAGACAAGAGATGGACAAATAACAGCCTGTCAGAATGTACCAACAAGACAAGAGATGGACAAATAACAGTCTGTCAGAATGTACCAACAATACAAGAGCGGGACAAATAACAGTCTGTCAGAATGTACCAACAATACAAGAGCGGGACAAATAACAGTCTGTCAGAATGTACCAACAATACAAGAGATGGACAAATAACAGTCTGTCAGAATGTACCAACAAGACAAGGGATGGACAAATAACAGTCTGTCTGAATGTACCAACAAGACAAGAGATGGACAAATAACAGCCTGTCAGAATGTACCAACAAGACAAGAGCGGGACAAATAACAGCCTGTCAGAATGTACCAACAAGACAAGGGATGGACAAATAACAGTCTCTCTGAATGTACCAACAAGACAAGAGATGGACAAATAACAGCCTGTCAGAATGTACCAACAAGACAAGAGATGGACAAATAACAGCCTGTCAGAATGTACCAACAAGACAAGAGATGGACATATAACAGCCTGTCAGAATGTACCAACAAGACAAGAAATGGACAAATAACAGCCTGTCAGAATGTACCAACAAGACAAGAGATGGACAAATAACAGCCTGTCAGAATGTACCAACAAGACAAGAGATGGACAAATAACAGTCTGTCAGAATGTACCAACAAGACAAGAGATGGACAAATAACAGCCTGTCAGAATGTACCACCAAGACAAGAGATAGACAAATAACTGTCTGAATGTACCAACAAGACAAGAGATGGACAAATAACTGTCTGAATGTACCAACAAGACAAGAGATGGACAAATAACTGTCTGAATGTACCAACAAGACAAGAAATGGACAAATAACAGCCTGTCAGAATGTACCAACAAGACAAGAGATGGATAAATAACAGCCTGTCAGAATGTACCAACAAGACAAGAGATGGACAAATAACAGCCTGTCAGAATGTACCAACAAGACAAGAGATGGACAAATAACAGCCTGTCAGAATGTACCAACAAGACAAGAGATGGACAAATAACAGCCTGCCAGAATATACCAACAAGACAAGAGATGGACAAATAACAGCCTGTCAGAATGTACTAACAAGACAAGAGATGGACAAATAACAGCCTGTCAGAATGTACCAACAGGACAAGAGATGGACAAATAACAGTCTGTCAGAATGTACCAACAAGACAAGAGATGGACAAATAACAGTCTGTCAGAATGTACCAACAAGACAAGAGATGGACAAATAACAGTCTGTCAGAATGTACCAACAAGACAAGAGATGGACAAATAACAGCCTGTCCTTAATGTACCAACAAGACAAGAGATTGACAAATAGTCTGTCAGAAAGTACCAACAAGACAAGAGATGGACAAATAACCTGTCAGAAAGTACCAACAAGAGATGGACAAATATCCTGTCAGAAAGTACAAACAAGAGATGGACAAATAACCTGCCAGAAAGTACCAACAAGAGATGGGCATTTAACCTGTCAGAAAGTACCAACAAGACACGAAGCAGCTATAAAACAGAAAGTACCAACAAGTACTACAAGCAGCTATAAAACAGAGTACCAACAAGTACTACAAGCAGCTATAAAACAGAAAGTACCAACAAGTACTACAAGCAGCTATAAAACAAAGTACCAACAAGTACTACAAGCAGCTATAAAACAAAGTACCAACAAGACACGAAGCTGCTATAAAACAGAAAGTACCAACAAGTACTACAAACAAAGTACCAACAAGACACGAAGGAGCTATGAAACAAAGTACCAACAAGTACTACAAGCAGCTATAAAACAAAGTACCAACAAGACACGAAGCTGCTATAAAACAGAAAGTACCACAAGTACTACAAGCAGCTATAAACAAAGTACCAACAAGACACGAAGCTGCTATAAAACAGAAAGTACCAACAAGTACTACAAGCAGCTATAAAACAGAAAGTACCAACAAGTACTACAAGCAGCTATAAAACAAAGTACCAACAAGACACGAAGCTGCTATAAAACAGAAAGTACCAACAAGTACTACAAGCAGCTATAAACAAAGTACCAACAAGACACGAAGCAGCTATAAAACAGAAAGTACCAACAAGTACTACAAGCTGCTATAAAACAAAGTACCAACAAGTACTACCAGCAGCTATAAAACAGAAAGTACCAACAAGACACGAAGTAGCTATAAAACAGAAAGTACCAACAAGTACTACCAGCAGCTATAAAACAGAAAGTACCAACAAGTACTACCAGCAGCTATAAAACAAAGTACCAACAAGTACTACCAGCAGCTATAAAACAGAAAGTACCAACAAGTACTACCAGCAGCTATAAAACAGAAAGTACCAACAAGTACTACCAGCAGCTATAAAACAGAAAGTACCAACAAGTACTACCAGCAGCTATAAAACAAAGTACCAACAAGTACTACCAGCAGCTATAAAATAGAAAGTACCAACAAGTACTACCAGCAGCTATAAAACAGAAAGTACCAACAAGTACTACCAGCAGCTATAAAACAAAGTACCAACAAGTACTACCAGCAGCTATAAAACAGAAAGTACCAACAAGTACTACCAGCAGCTATAAAACAGAAAGTACCAACAAGTACTACCAGCAGCTATAAAACAGAAAGTACCAACAAGTACTACCAGCAGCTATAAAACAGAAAGTACCAACAAGTACTACCAGCAGCTATAAAACAGAAGTACCAACAAGTACTACCAGCAGCTATAAAACAGAAAGTACCAACAAGTACTACCAGCAGCTATAAAACAGTCTCCCTGGTCAGCTGCCAACTTTCATTACGGTGCACTGACAAGACTGTATACCAGGATGTAGTTTCCCACATAAACAAACACAGAGCCATCACCGCAACATGAACGCATGCACACTCACGGAACCTGCCAAATTTAGCTGCCAGAAAATATCAGCCCAGCTCACAAACACAAAAGCGCAACAAAATGTTTGCCGAGATAAAAGAGGAGGAATGTTTTTAATCCCCTACAGGCTGAAGCAGTTACCGCACGTCGCAGTGATGGTTAGACCAGCTTCTTGGGAAGACGCACTTTTAACAGGAGTGTGTAACCGCACACGTGAGATATATTTGTTATGTGGTTGTATGTGTCGAGTTAACCTAAGAGTTCTAGATAGAGCGTTGTTAATGTCTCAATTACAATGATCGAGAATGCCGAGTTTCTGTAAGCGCTGTGGTCAACATGTAGATTATATGGATAGATTAGACATAGAGATAAGACATAGAGATAAGATAAGATTAAACAGAATAGATAGATAGATAAGATAGATAGATAGATAGATAGATAGATAGATAGATAGATAGATAGATAGATAGATAGATAGATAGATACATAAGATAGATACATAAGATAGATAGATAAGAAAGATAGATAAGAAAGATAGATAAGGAAAGATAGATAGATAAGAAAGATAGATAAGAAAGATAGATAAGATAGATAGATAGATAGATAGATAAGAAAGATAAGATAGGTAGGTAGGTAGATAGATAGATATGAATGTACCGGAATGTGATTATCTCCGGGTATGCACACAATAATGTGTACCTGACTCAATGACCTGGACACTGCTAATGAGGGAGAGCATAGTTCACCTCGCAGCTATCTGGTAACATGAAGTTTACATCATCATCTCTCACATCAAAGTGGTAGTTTAGTTTAATCTTGCAATTTTTACAGCGTTTATGTGTGAATCTGTCCTGGGCCTAGTACATTCCTCTTATTTTGTATCATGATACTTGATGGGAGTGGTTTCAGTTCGTGACACCACACACAAACCGCACAATTTTTAGCTAAAGTCAATCATTTTTGTGTGAGCGATATTTGTGTAGTTAAAGCTGGTAACAGAAAGATCAAATACAAGATGAGTAAATGTGAGAGTTGAGGGGGATGCAATATTTCAGCTTCCAACCACACCAGTTGGAACATTTGAAGATACTACTTCTGATCACTTTGAATGTATATTAGCAGTTTGCGTGTTTTATCCTCTCGAAAAATAAAAAGCACTTCCGGTCAATTTGGAGGATAGGCGGGAGGAACCGTTGAGGCTCAGTCAGAAAAGTGTTCCTTGTTGCAGTTTCCTCATATTCCAAGTCTGGCTTGCTGCAGGAGCTGCTGAGTTTAGTGCACTGTGCACACCGTGAGCTGCGTTTTTCATCCGGATCGTGTTTCGATATTCCGATTGCTTACGATGAATGATGATATCGTATGATGAAGAACAGTTTAGCTGCGTTCACTTTCGGTGCATTTACGCCTTATGTCTTTTGGCGTCTGCTGTAGCTGCTAAGATGGGGACTGCAGCTGTATTTTTTTGTAAATCCTTCAGTGCGAAGAGATGTTAATTCAGGTGATTCCACTGGCACGGGCGGTTGAGCAATTATGGATTTGAATTGGTTTCCTGTGATACCCGGACCTTCGACTAACCATAACTATGTTATTGTTAAGTTCTACACTACATTGGAGAGCTCTTTCGTTCCTCCCTTTGACATGAGTTGTGTGATATCTTGATTCAACTTTGGAAAGCTATCTTTTTTCTCTCCTTCTTTCTTCACTTCCTCTTGTACCCGTTCGGTTGTCGGGGGTTCTGGTTTTCTTCTCCCTTTTGTCGGCTTCCCTCATTAACAATTGATGCTGTTGTGACGTTTCTTTGATGATGTCAGTTCCTTCCTTGGGGGGCTTCGGTAGCCGAGTTGGGTAAACCACCCGACTGGACTACCGACGTTCGGACAACCCGTGTTCGATTCCCGCTGGGAGCAGTGTGAGTTGTACTCGTGGTTGGGAAAAAAAATACCCCCACGGTCGACCCAGCTGTTGGCAGAAATGGGTACCAGGGTATTAGGGAATAATAGAACAAATAAGTATGTGTTAGCACTCGGAAAAATTAACAGACAAACAACAACAGAAAAAAACGAAGAACAATATATGGTCCGAAGTGGGATCGAACCCGTACTCCCTGGCACCGCGCCTTGCTACGAGAGGCCGAACGCTTGGCACACTGCCACTCAGCCAACTAAAAAATTGGCTATTGTAGTAGTGTCTTCCACGAAAGGCGATCTCAATGACTATAGCATAGGGTAACGATCTCAGACCGGAAATAAATTGTATATTTGTACTTTCCTATTAATGCAAGTATCTCCCAGTAGGGCTGAATACTTGTGTTGTAGACAAACATTTATTGGACGAAACAGCACGAATAGTAGTTTCCAGTGGTTATATACTGGTAACAAATAATAATACATAAATATTATTATATGGGGAACTTCCGAGGCGATAATAGGGAATAATAGAACAAATAAGTATGTGTTAGCACTCGGAAAAATTAACAGACAAACAACAACAGAAAAAAACGAAGAACAATATATGGTCCGAAGTGGGATCGAACCCGTACTCCCTGGCACCGCGCCTTGCCACGAGAGGCCGAACGCTTGGCGCACTGCCACTCAGCCAACTAAAAAATTGGCTATTGTAGTAGTGTCTTCCACGAAAGGCGCTCTCAATGACTATAGCATAGGGTAACGATCTCAGACCGGAAATAAATTGTATATTTGTACTTTCCTATTAATGCAAGTATCTCCCAGTAGGGCTGAATACTTGTGTTGTAGACAAACATTTATTGGACGAAACAGCACGAATAGTAGTTTCCAGTGGTTATATACTGGTAACAAATAATAATACATAAATATTATTATATGGGGAACTTCCGAGGCGATAATAGGGAATAATAGAACAAATAAGTATGTGTTAGCACTCGGAAAAATTAACAGACAAACAACAACAGAAAAAAACGAAGAACAATATATGGTCCGAAGTGGGATCGAACCCGTACTCCCTGGCACCGCGCCTTGCCACGAGAGGCCGAACGCTTGGCACACTGCCACTCAGCCAACTAAAAAATTGGCTATTGTAGTAGTGTCTTCCACGAAAGGCGCTCTCAATGACTATAGCATAGGGTAACGATCACAGACCGGAAATAAATTGTATATTTGTACTTTCCTATTAATGCAAGTATCTCCCAGTAGGGCTGAATACTTGTGTTGTAGACAAACATTTATTGGACGAAACAGCACGAATAGTAGTTTCCAGTGGTTATATACTGGTAACAAATAATAATACATAAATATTATTATATGGGGAACTTCCGAGGCGATAATAGGGAATAATAGAACAAATAAGTATGTGTTAGCACTCGGAAAAATTAACAGACAAACAACAACAGAAAAAAACGAAGAACAATATATGGTCCGAAGTGGGATCGAACCCGTACTCCCTGGCACCGCGCCTTGCCACGAGAGGCCGAACGCTTGGCACACTGCCACTCAGCCAACTAAAAAATTGGCTATTGTAGTAGTGTCTTCCACGAAAGGCGCTCTCAATGACTATAGCATAGGGTAACGATCTCAGACCGGAAATAAATTGTATATTTGTACTTTCCTATTAATGCAAGTATCTCCCAGTAGGGCTGAATACTTGTGTTGTAGAAAAACATTTATTGGACGAAACAGCACGAATAGTAGTTTCCAGTGGTTATATACTGGTAACAAATAATAATACATAAATATTATTATATGGGGAACTTCCGAGGCGATAATAGGGAATAATAGAACAAATAAGTATGTGTTAGCACTCGGAAAAATTAACAGACAAACAACAACAGAAAAAAACGAAGAACAATATCCGTCCAATATTTCGTCCAATAAATGTTTGTCTACAACACAAGTATTCAGCCCTACTGGGAGATACTTGCATTAATAGGAAAGTACAAATATACAATTTATTTCCGGTCTGAGATCGTTACCCTATGCTATAGTCATTGAGAGCGCCTTTCGTGGAAGACACTACTACAATAGCCAATTTTTTAGTTGGCTGAGTGGCAGTGTGCCAAGCGTTCGGCCTCTCGTGGCAAGGCGCGGTGCCAGGGAGTACGGGTTCGATCCCACTTCGGACCATATATTGTTCTTCGTTTTTTTCTGTTGTTGTTTGTCTGTTAATTTTTCCGAGTGCTAACACATACTTATTTGTTCTATTATTCCCTATTATCGCCTCGGAAGTTCCCCATATAATAATATTTATGTATTATTTGTTACCAGGGTATTACCCTGGGAAGGTGAGGAATGTCGCCTCGCATCTGAGTTTCGATGCTTGAGGCGACACACTACAGAAATCTCCGAACATTTCTGGATAGGCGGCCGAGCACATATGGGTGGAAAGTCGCGTGCTAAGACGCCGGTTCAAGTCTCGTACTTGACCTTTAGTTCCTCTCTTTTGCCTGAGCTATTCCACATTTTCTACGTTTTATTAACAACATCGTTTTTACGATAGTGGCCTGTTGAACCTCTGATCAACGGTTCTATACCAAGCCGGAGAAAAATCATTCCTCCATTTTGGAAACAACCGGAAACACTACATTTTTACATGTGATGAGAAGAGATAATAATCGAATAGCAAAGCAAGCCCTCATATGGGAAACAACAGGTAAAAGAAAAAGAGGAAGACCCAGGGAGACACTGAGAGGAACATTGATGAGAGAGGCAAGAACAGCAGGAATCGGCTCCCTCAATGAGATAGAACTGTTTGCACAGAACAGAGACAGATGGCGAGATATGATAAAATATCTTTAAAAGAAAACTGCTAGAACAAAAAATTCATGTAGGAGAAGGTGTATCTTGGTCTACGCCCTATGGGCCGGTTACGGCTCGAAAGGTCAATAGATAGCTAGATTCCACATTTTATCTCTAAGCTATTCTACCTCATTTTTGCCTCAGCTGTTCTAGATCTGTTGGCTGAGTTAATCGACGTCATTTGCCTGAGTTGTTCTACATTTGAGTTCTGCTGTACACTTTCTGTATAAAGTTGATATAGAAATTCCGGTCAATATGGCGGATAGGCGGCAGGAACTGTTAAAGTTAAAAAAAAAAAAAAAGTAAAGTACCCCCGTCACGCCAAGTGGCGTATAGGGAATATGGTGTTAGTGACCATCAATTTTACAGATCTTCTGCACATGATTTTTGGGGTAATGTGGTCGGTATTACGCCCGTGCCGCGTTACTTTCCCAGAAAAAAATCCGGTTCCCATTAAAGGCTGGGTGAACCGAACGCTGTCTGTTGGGGATAGAACCCTACCTCTCGTCCTTTGTAGTCCACTTCACTAACCACTGAGCTACCGCGGCTCCCAACTGTTAAAGGCTGTGTCTAAAAAGTGTTCCTTGTTGCAGTTTCCTAAGCCCGACTTGCTGCCGGAGCTACTGAGTTAAGTGCTCTGTGCACACCGTGAGCTGTGCGTTTCATCCGTTTTGATCATGTTTCGATATTCCGATTGTTTACGATGAATGATGATATCGCATGACGGAGAACAAATGGTGTGTTCACTTTCTGTGCGGTTTCGCCTTATTGTCTTTTGGCGTGTGCTGAAACAGCTATGATGGGAACTGCAGCTGCCTTTCTTTGTTTGAGAAATGAGATATTAATTCGGATGATTCCCCTGGCACGAGCGGTTGAGCAATTATGGATTTTAATTCGTTTGCAGTGATACCGGGGCCTTCCATAACCATAATCTCTCCCTCCTTCCTTCTCCCCTTTTCCTCGTTCCTTCCTCCATTTCTTCTTCATTCCTCCCTCCTCCTTCCACCTTTGCCCTCCTCCCTTTTCCTCTTCTAAGTGACATGTGTAGCATGCAGCTGTTCTGACTGTGCAGCTGCTGTTGTTCTGACTGTGCAGCTGCTGTTTGTTCTGACTGTGCAGCAGCTGTTTGTTCTGACTGTGCAGCTGCTGTTTGTTCTGACTGTGCAGCTACTGTTTGTTCTGACTGTGCAGCTGCTGTTTGTTCTGACTGTGCAGCTACTGTTGTTCTGACTGTGCTGCTGCTGTTTGTTCTGACTGTGCAGCTGCTGTTTTAGATACGTTTAATTCAGTTTGTTCAATGTTGGCTTAAACTTTAGAATATACTCATTTGTCAAAATGGACACCTCATATACACCCCAACGAGCGCCTACCCCCGTTACGCCTCTGCTACAAACACGCTTAACGTGCAGGACTCTACACTTCCAAAGCAAACATCTTTACTTACACATACATCCCTCTGTTCCTCTACACCACTGCTCGTATCTATCATCAAAAACCGCGATGACAAACTCCGGTGAATGTGAGCATTATTTCAGCAACTAGATGGCGTCTACCCAAAACATGTAGCCCCTTCTACGAAAGGTTTGTGGCTGCAACCTCATGTTGAGATCTCTAGGTTTTCCTTGTTTTATAACCTTTCCTTGTGCCCCCTTGGGTGTCGAGGTCGTACATGTTTCATTTGTTATCTCAAAATTGGCATTACAGCTGTGATATTAGAAACATTGCTGCATTTGATCTATAATCTTTAAACTGCATCCCCCTATGCTATCCCTCTCTGGGTAGTGAGATCCCATATCTAGCCTTCTCTGGGCAGTGAGATCCCATGTCTATCCCTCTCTGGGTAGTGAGATCCCATGTCTATCCCTCTCTGGGTAGTGAGATCCCATGTCTAGCCTTCTCTGGGCAGTGAAATCCCATGTCTAGACTTCTCTGAGCAGTGAAATCCCATGTCTAGACTTCTCTGAGCAGTGAGACCCCATGTCTAGTCCTCTCTGGACAGTGAGACCCATGTCTAGACTTCTCTGAGCAGTGAGACCCCATGTCTATCCCTCTCTGGGCAGTGAGACCCCATGTCTATCCCTCTCTGGGCAGTGAGACCCCATGTCTATCCCTCTCTGGGCAGTGAGACCCCATGTCTATCCCTCTCTGGGCAGTGAGACCCCATGTCTATCCCTCTCTGGGTAGTGAGATCCCATGTCTAGCTCTCTCTGGGTAGTGAGATCCCATGTCTAGCTCTCTCTGGGCAGTGAGATCCCATGTCTAGCTCTCTCTGGGTAGTGAGATCCCATGTCTAGCTCTCTCTGGGCAGTGAGATCCCATGTCTAGCTCTCTCTGGACAGTGAGATCCCATGTCTATCCCTCTCTGGGCAGTGAGATCCCATGTCTATCCCTCTCTGGGCAGTGAGATCCCATGTCTATCCCTCTCTGGGCAGTGAGATCCCATGTCTATCCCTCTCTGGGTAGTGAGATCCCATGTCTATCCCTCTCTGGGCAGTGAGATCCCATGTCTAGCTCTCTCTGGGTAGTGAGATCCCATGTCTATCCCTCTCTGGGCAGTGAGATCCCATGTCTATCCCTCTCTGGGTAGTGAGATCCCATGTCTATCCCTCTCTGGGCAGTGAGATCCCATGTCTATCCCTCTCTGGGCAGTGAGATCCCATGTCTAGCTCTCTCTGGGTAGTGAGATCCCATGTCTAGCTCTCTCTGGGTAGTGAGATCCCATGTCTATCCCTCTCTGGGCAGTGAGATCCCATGTCTAGCTCTCTCTGGGTAGTGAGATCCCATGTCTAGCTCTCTCTGGGCAGTGAGATCCCATGTCTAGCTCTCTCTGGGCAGTGAGATCCCATGTCTAGCTCTCTCTGGGTACTGAGATCCCATGTCTAGTCCTCTCTGGGCAGTGAGATCCCATGTCTAGCTCTCTCTGGGTAGTGAGATCCCATGTCTAGTCCTCTCTGGACAGTGAGATCCCATGTCTATCCCTCTCTGGACAGTGAGATCCCATGTCTATCCCTCTCTGGGTAGTGAGATCCCATGTCTAGTCCTCTCTGGACAGTGAGACCCATGTCTATCCCTCTCTGGACAGTGAGATCCCATGTCTATCCCTCTCTGGGTAGTGAGATCCCATGACTAGTCCTCTCTGGACAGTGAGACCCATGTCTATCCCTCTCTGGACAGTGAGACCCATGTCTATCCCTCTCTGGGTAGTGAGATCCCATGTCTAGTCCTCTCTGGGTAGTGAGACCCATGTCTAGCCTTCTCTGAGCAGTGAGACCCCATGTCTATCCCTCTCTGGGCAGTGAGATCCCATGTCTAGCTCTCTCTGGGCAGTGAGATCCCATGTCTAGCTCTCTCTGGGCAGTGAGATCCCATGTCTAGCTCTCTCTGGGCAGTGAGATCCCATGTCTATCCCTCTCTGGGCAGTGAGATCCCATGTCTAGCTCTCTCTGGGCAGTGAGATCCCATGTCTAGCTCTCTCTGGGCAGTGAGATCCCATGTCTATCCCTCTCTGGGCAGTGAGATCCCATGTCTAGCTCTCTCTGGGCAGTGAGATCCCATGTCTATCCCTCTCTGGGCAGTGAGATCCCATGTCTAGCTCTCTCTGGGCAGTGAGATCCCATGTCTAGCTCTCTCTGGGCAGTGAGATCCCATGTCTATCCCTCTCTGGGCAGTGAGATCCCATGTCTATCCCTCTCTGGGCAGTGAGATCCCATGTCTATCCCTCTCTGGACAGTGAGACCCATGTCTATCCCTCTCTGGGCAGTGAGATCCCATGTCTATCCCTCTCTGGACAGTGAGACCCATGTCTATCCCTCTCTGGACAGTGAGATCCCATGTCTATCCCTCTCTGGACAGTGAGATCCCATGTCTATCCCTCTCTGGACAGTGAGATCCCATGTCTATCCCTCTCTGGACAGTGAGATCCCATGTCTATCCCTCTCTGGGCAGTGAGATCCCATGTCTATCCCTCTCTGGACAGTGAGATCCCATGTCTATCCCTCTCTGGGCAGTGAGATCCCATGTCTATCCCTCTCTGGACAGTGAGACCCATGTCTATCCCTCTCTGGGCAGTGAGATCCCATGTCTATCCCACTCTGGGCAGTGAAATCCCATGCCTATCCCTCTCTGAGCAGTGAGACCCCATGTCTAGTCCTCTCTGGACAGTGAGACCCATGTCTAGCCTTCTCTGAGCAGTGAGACCCCATGTCTATCCCTCTCTGGGCAGTGAGACCCCATGTCTATCCCTCTCTGGGCAGTGAGACCCCATGTCTATCCCTCTCTGGGCAGTGAGACCCCATGTCTAGCCCTCTCTGGGCAGTGAGACCCCATGTCTAGCCCACTCTGGGCAGTGAGACCCCATGTCTAGCCCACTCTGGGCAGTGACATCCCATGTCTAGCCCTCTCGGATAATGGCGCAAAACAGGAGGCCATGTGCACTAGCGCACGTTAAAGATCCCTTGGCAGTTAAAATCGAAACAAGCCATAGATGTAGATAGTAAGCCATAGATGTAGATAGTAAGCCATAGATGTAGATAGTAAGCCATAGATGTAGATAGTAAGCCATAGATGTAGATAGTAAGCCAACAATGTCTGCTGTCCGTGCACAAAAGGTTAAGCAAATCCCATCTATGACGAAGACGGATGACTCGGGCCAAGTCTGTTAGCACGATCATTACCTGTCAGCACTCAACATCGACCCCCAAACTGGCTAGTCTGTTAGCACGATCATTACCTGTCAGCCCTCAACATCGACCCCCAAACTGGCTAGTCTGTTAGCACGATCATTACCTGTCAGCCCTCAACATCGACCCCCAAACTGGCTAGTCTGTTAGCACGATCATTACCTGTCAGCACTCAACATCGACCCCCAAACTGGCTAGTCTGTTAGCACGATCATTACCTGTCAGCACTCAACATCGACCCCCAAACTGGCTAGTCTGTTAGCACGATCATTACCTGTCAGCCCTCAACATCGACCCCCAAACTGGCTAGTCTGTTAGCACGATCATTACCTGTCAGCCCTCAACATCGACCCCCAAACTGGCTAGTCTGTTAGCACGATCATTACCTGTCAGCCCTCAACATCGACCCCCAAACTGGCTAGTCTGTTAGCACGATCATTACCTGTCAGCACTCAACATCGACCCCCAAACTGGCTAGTCTGTTAGCACGATCATTACCTGTCAGCCCTCAACATCGACCCCCAAACTGGCTAGTCTGTTAGCACGATCATTACCTGTCAGCACTCAACATCGACCCCCAAACTGGCTAGTCTGTTAGCACGATCATTACCTGTCAGCCCTCAACATCGACCCCCAAACTGGCTAGTCTGTTAGCACGATCATTACCTGTCAGCCCTCAACATCGACCCCCAAACTGGCTAGTCTGTTAGCACGATCATTACCTGTCAGCCCTCAACATCGACCCCCAAACTGGCTAGTCTGTTAGCACTATCATTACCTGTCAGCCCTCAACATCGACCCCCAAACTGGCTAGTCTGTTAGCACGATCATTACCTGTCAGCCCTCAACATCGACCCCCAAACTGGCTAGTCTGTTAGCACGATCATTACCTGTCAGCCCTCAACATCGACCCCCAAACTGGCTAGTCTGTTAGCACGATCATTACCTGTCAGCACTCAACATCGACCCCCAAACTGGCTAGTCTGTTAGCACGATCATTACCTGTCAGCACTCAACATCGACCCCCAAACTGGCTAGTCTGTTAGCACGATCATTACCTGTCAGCCCTCAACATCGACCCCCAAACTGGCTAGTCTGTTAGCACGATCATTACCTGTCAGCCCTCAACATCGACCCCCAAACTGGCTAGTCTGTTAGCACGATCATTACCTGTCAGCCCTCAACATCGATCCCCAAACTGGCTAGTCTGTTAGCACGATCATTACCTGTCAGCCCTCAACATCGACCCCCAAACTGGCTAGTCTGTTAGCACGATCATTACCTCATACACCTGCATGACCTGGCATGAAAGCAGAGCAGATTTTCTATTAGATTGGACCTCCCCAGAGACTCCAACCACTGCCGTACAGCCGGTAGCGATATTTCAAAGCTTACTCATTGAGAAGACCAAAATACCACAAACTATCTCCCCCCCCCCCCTCGACGCTACAGGAGAAATAAAGAAGGAAATAAAAAAGGAAAAGGAAATAAAGAAGGAAATAAAAAATGAAAAGGAAGTAAAGATGGAAATAAAAAGGAAAAGGAAATAAAGAAGGAAATAAAGAAGGAAATAAAGAAGGAAGTAAAGAAGGAAGTAAAGAAGGGAATAAAATGAAAAGGAAATAAAGAAGGAAGTAAAGAAGGAAAAAAGAAGGAAATAAAAAAGGCAAAGGAAATAAAGAAGGAAATAAAAAAGGAAAAGGAAATAAAGAAGGAAATAAAAAGGAAAAGGAAGTAAAGAAGGAAATAAAGAAGGAAGTAAAGAAGGAAGTAAAGAAGGAAATAAAGAAGGAAATAAAGAAGGATGTAAAGAAGGAAATAAAAAAGGAAGTAAAGAATGAAATAAAAAGGAAAAGGAAATGAAGGAAATAAAGAAGGAAATAAAGAAGGAAATAAAAAAGGAAAAGGAAATAAAAAAGGAAAAGGAAATAAAGAAGGAAATAAAAATAAAGAAGGAAATAAAAAAGGCAAAGGAAATAAAGAAGGAAATAAAAATAAAGAAGGAAATAAAAAAGGCAAAGGAAATAAAGAAGGAATAAAAATAAAGAAGGAAATAAAAAAGGCAAAGGAAATAAAGAAGGAAATAAAAAAAGAAAAGGAAATAAAAAAGGCAAAGGAAATAAAGAAGGAAATAAAATAAAGAAGGAAATAAAAAAGGCAAAGGAAATAAAGAAGGAAATAAAGAAGGAAATAAAGAAAGAAATAAGGAACTATGAAGTGAGAAGAGAACATATGAAATGTATGAGAATGGGAGAAAGAGAGTGAAGCAGAGATAAAATGTACAATAGAGTTCAGGAGATTGAAGTTGACAGCAGAATTAATAACTGTAGAGAGTTGAGACATTGCTCTGTTGACAGAATCACTATCACTGCAGTCGAGAAGTCCACATCTCAGCTTCTCTCATAACTCGTTAGTGAATGTCGTTGACGTGGTAGACTACCAATGTCACGTAAAAGTAAGGTGAAAGATAAAAGTAAGGTGAAAGATAAAAGTAAGGTAAAAGAGAAGGTAAAAGAAAAAAGGTAAAAGATAATACGGTAAAAGTAAGGTGAAAGAAAAAAGTAAGGTAAAAGAAAAAAAGTAAGGTAAAAGATAATACGGTAAAAGTAAGGTGAAAGAAAAAAGTAAGGTAAAAGATAAGGTAAAAGAAAAAAAGTAAGGTAAAAGATAAGGTAAAAGATAAGGTAAAAGAAAAAAAGTAAGGTAAAAGATAATAAGGTAAAAGAAAAAAAGTAAGGTAAAAGAAAAAAAGTAAGGTAAAAGAAAAAAAGTAAGGTAAAAGAAAAAAAGTAAGGTAAAAGAAAAAAAGTAAGGTAAAAGAAAAAAGTAAGGTAAAAGAAAAAAAGTAAGGTAAAAGATAAGGTAAAAGAAAAAAAGTAAGGTAAAAGATAATAAGGTAAAAGAAAAAAAGTAAGGTAAAAGATAATAATGTAAACGAAAAAAAGTAAGGTAAAAGAAAAAAAGTAAGGTAAAAGAAAAAAAGTAAGGTAAAAGAAAAAAAGTAAGGTAAAAGAAAAAAAGTAAGGTAAAAGAAAAAAAGGCAAAAGAAAAAAAGTAAGGTAAAAGATAATAAGGTAAAGAAAAAAAGTAAGGTAAAAGAAAAAAAGTAAGGTAAAAGAAAAAAAGTAAGGTAAAAGATAATAAGGTAAAAGAAAAAAAGTAAGGTAAAAGAAAAAAAGTAAGGTAAAAGAAAAAAAGTAAGGTAAAAGATAATAAGGTAAAAGAAAAAAAGTAAGGTAAAAGAAAAAAGTAAGGTAAAAGAAAAAAAGTAAGGTAAAAGATAATAAAGTAAAAGAAAAAAGTAAGGTAAAGAAAAAAAGTAAGGTAAAAGATAAGGTAAAAGAAAAAAAGTAAGGTAAAAGAAAAAAAGTAAGGTAAAAGAAAAAAGTAAGGTAAAAGATAATAAGGTAAAAGAAAAAAGTAAGGTAAAAGAAAAAAAGTAAGGTAAAAGAAAAAAAAGTAAGGTAAAAGAAAAAAAGTAAGGTAAAAGAAAAAAAGTAAGGTAAAAGAAAAAAAGGTAAAAGAAAAAAAGTAAGGTAAAAGATAATAAGGTAAAAGAAAAAAAGTAAGGTAAAAGAAAAAAAGTAAGGTAAAAGAAAAAAAGTAAGGTAAAAGTAGGGTAAAAGAAAAAAAAAGTAAGGTAAAAGATAATAAGGTAAAAGAAAAAAGTAAGGTAAAAGAAAAAAAGTAAGGTAAAAGAAAAAAAGTAAGGTAAAAGAAAAAAAGTAAGGTAAAAGAAAAAAGGTAAAAGAAAAAAAGTAAGGTAAAAGATAATAAGGTAAAAGAAAAAAAGTAAGGTAAAAGAAAAAAAGTAAGGTAAAAGAAAAAAAGTAAGGTAAAAGTAAGGTAAAAGAAAAAAAGTAAGGTAAAAGAAAAAAGTAAGGTAAAAGATAATAAGGTAAAAGAAAAAAAGTAAGGTAAAAGATAATAAGGTAAAAGAAAAAAAGTAAGGTAAAAGAAAAAAGTAAGGTAAAAGAAAAAAGTAAGGTAAAAGAAAAAAAGGTAAAAGGAAAAAAGGTAAAAGAAAAAAGTAAAAGAAAAAAATGTAAGGTAAAAGATAACGTAAAAGACAAAAGTAAGGTAAAAGACAAAAGTAAGGTAAAGAAAAAAAGTAAGGTAAAAGAAAAAAAGTAAGGTAAAAGAAAAAAGTAAGGTAAAAGTAAGGTAAAAGAAAAAAAGTAAGGTAAAAGATAATAAGGTAAAAGAAAAAAAGTAAGGTAAAAGATAATAAGGTAAAAGAAAAAAAGTAAGGTAAAAGATAATAAGGTAAAAGAAAAAAAGTAAGGTAAAAGAAAAAAAGTAAGGTAAAAGAAAAAAAAGTAAGGTAAAAGAAAAAAAGGTAAAGGAAAAAAGGTAAAAGAAAAAAAGTAAAAGAAAAAAATGTAAGGTAAAAGATAACGTAAAAAGACAAAAGTAAGGTAAAAAGACAAAAGTAAGGTAAAAGACAAAAGTAAGGTAATAGAAAAAAAGTAAGGTAAAAGAAAAAAAGTAAGGTAAAAGAAAAAAGTAAGGTAAAAGAAAAAAAGTAAGGTAAAAGAAAAAAAGTAAGGTAAAAGAAAAAAAGTAAGGTAAAAGATAAGGTAAAAGAAAAAAAGTAAGGTAAAAGATAATAAGGTAAAAGAAAAAAAGTAAGGTAAAAGAAAAAAAGTAAGGTAAAAGAAAAAAAGTAAGGTAAAAGATAATAAGGTAAAAGAAAAAAAGTAAGGTAAAAGAAAAAAAGTAAGGTAAAAGAAAAAAAGTAAGGTAAAAGAAAAAAAGTAAGGTAAAAGAAAAAAAGGTAAAAGAAAAAAGTAAGGTAAAAGATAATAAGGTAAAAGAAAAAAAAGTAAGGTAAAAGAAAAAAAGTAAGGTAAAAGAAAAAAAGTAAGGTAAAAGATAATAAAGTAAAAGAAAAAAAGTAAGGTAAAAGAAAAAAAGTAAGGTAAAAGAAAAAAAAGTAAGGTAAAAGAAAAAAAGTAAGGTAAAAGAAAAAAGGTAAAAGAAAAAAAAGTAAGGTAAAAGATAATAAGGTAAAAGAAAAAAAGTAAGGTAAAAGAAAAAAAGTAAGGTAAAAGAAAAAAAGTAAGGTAAAAGAAAAAAAGTAAGGTAAAAGACAAAAGTAAGGTAAAAGACAAAAGTAAGGTAAAAGACAAAAGTAAGGTAAAAGACAAAAGTAAGGTAAAAGACAAAAGTAAGGTAAAAGACAAAAGTAAAGTAATGTACAAGAATTAATAGTCGTCTTAGCACGCGAGTTTCCATCCATATGTACTCGGCCGCCTAACCACAAGTGTTCGGAGACTTCTGGATAGTGTCGCTTCAAGATATGAGGCGGCATTCCTCACCTTCTCAGAGTACTACTCGGTACCTATTTCTGCCAGCGGCTGGGTCGACTGCGGGGGGTATTTTTTTTCCAACCACGAGTACAACTTACACTGCTTCCAGCGGGAACCGAACACGGGTTGTCCGACTATCATTGCAGCCCGAATCAGCACATGGGCGAAGATTACAAACAACTTCTATCGAATAGAGACTGCCCACTCACTTCCTCGCTCCAGTTTCCTCAAAAGCACACATTTAAAACACACATTTTTAAAACACACATTTAAAACACTTTTAAAACACACTTTTAAAACACACTTTTAAAACACACATTTAAAGCACATTTAAAACA
This sequence comes from Megaustenia siamemsis, assembly GCA_032433765.1. Taxonomy (NCBI): domain Eukaryota; kingdom Metazoa; phylum Mollusca; class Gastropoda; order Stylommatophora; family Ariophantidae; genus Megaustenia; species Megaustenia siamemsis. The sequence continues at coordinate 380,076 of JAVIAB010000026.1, read as the reverse complement.
CACATTTAAAACACATTAAAAACACACATTTAAAACACACTTTTAAAGCACACATTTAAAGCACACATTTAAAGCACACATTTAAAGCACACATTTAAAGCACACATTTAAAGCACACATTTAAAGCACACATTTAAAGCACACATTTAAAGCACACATTTCAAACACACATTTCAAACACACATTTCAAACACACATTTCAAACACACATTTCAAACACACATTTCAAACAATAAAAAAGCGACCGGAACAGTTGAACCGACTGCGTTAGTCTCTGCTAAAACAGGGCGACATGCCGCCATCTTGTATTGTCCATTATGGTGTTACCAAGGTCGAACTCCAGTACGAGCCAAGTCGGCTGCGTGGGCGACAATTTTAAACATCACCGAAACAAGAGTGCACACAGTCACCTCAAACTTTAATTCACTCGAATGAATCGAAAAAAAAAAACATCACAAACTGCCAAACATCGATAAACTGTTTTAGTGATGGCACAATCGAAAAGGTCATGTGACCATGGTAGCCATCTTCCCGGAAGAGATTTTACATCTTTGTTTTGATATTCAGCCGGTCTTAATAACGATCTGAAGAAAGATCAATACATGTGAGATGCGATGCTTGAGAAAAGTAACAAACAACACAAGAAGAGATAGAATACCAAATGAAACCATAAGAAAAATGGTAGGAACTAAACCCTGCCAAGAATATATAGAACAACAACAACTTAAATGGTTTGGCCACCTGGTCAGAATGAATCCTCACCAATCACCATCAAGGGCGTTCTTCTCGAGAATGCATGGAAAAAGACCAAGAGGAAGACCCAGAAGATGGATAGATGCAGTGATAGAGACATGTAACAACAAAGGAAAATCACTAATTCAGACAGTTCGAGCAGCTCAAGAACGACAAATGATATAAACCACGACACCTTTTAGGTATCAGTGAGAAAGAGAAAAGAAGAAGATGGATAGATGCAGTGACAGAGACATGTAACAACAAAGGAAAATCACTAATTCAGACAGTTCGAGCAGCTCAAGAACGACAAATGATATAAACCACGACACCTTTTAGGTATCAGTGAGAAAGAGAAAAGAAGAAGATGGATAGATGCAGTGACAGAGACATGTAACAACAAAGGAAAATCACTAATTCAGACAGTTCGAGCAGCTCAAGAACGACAAATGATATAAACCACGACACCTTTTAGGTATCAGTGAGAAAGAGAAAAGAAGAAGATGGATAGATGCAGTGACAGAGACATGTAACAACAAAGGAAAATCACTAATTCAGACAGTTCGAGCAGCTCAAGAACGACAAATGATATAAACCACGACACCTTTTAGGTATCAGTGAGAAAGAGAAAAGAAGAAGATGGATAGATGCAGTGACAGAGACATGTAACAACAAAGGAAAATCACTAATTCAGACAGTTCGAGCAGCTCAAGAACGACAAATGATATAAACCACGACACCTTTTAGGTATCAGTGAGAAAGAGACAAGAAGAAGATGGATAGATGCAGTGACAGAGACATGTAACAACAAAGGAAAATCACTAATTCAGACAGTTCGAGCAGCTCAAGAACGACAAATGATATAAACCACGACACCTTTTAGGTATCAGTGAGAAAGAGAAAAGAAGAAGATGGATAGATGCAGTGATAGAGACATGTAACAACAAAGGAAAATCACTAATTCAGACAGTTCGAGCAGCTCAAGAACGACAAATGATATAAACCACGACACCTTTTAGGTATCAGTGAGAAAGAGACAAGAAGAAGATGGATAGATGCAGTGACAGAGACATGTAACAACAAAGGAAAATCACTAATTCAGACAGTTCGAGCAGCTCAAGAACGACAAATGATATAAACCACGACACCTTTTAGGTATCAGTGAGAAAGAGAAAAGAAGAAAGAATATTCAGCCGGTTTTGGTCACCACTCCGTGATGACAGGCACAGGATCTCATGTATAGAGACAATGGCTGCGATCTCCGACTAGTACAGTCACTGCCAAGAAGGAAAGGAATGGCAAACTACCCTTCATGTATAGAGACAATGGCTGCGATCTCCGACTAGTACAGTCACTGCCAAGAAGGAAAGGAATAGCAAACTATCTTCATGTTTTGATGAAAGTGTCAAACATTATAGAGCCAATTCTGACCTATGGAAGTAAATCATGGACAGTAGACAAACAAATGAAAATACGATTAGAGGCCACAGAGATGGGATTTCTCAGAAGAATGTTGAAAGTTCCCTGGACAGCTAAAAAGACCAAAGACGATATTCTTAAAGAGGCCAACACAAAAAGGCAGCTTCTAAAAACACCAGAAAGAAATAATCCACATTATTTGGCATATCATGAGATAAGCAAAGTTGGAATACTTGGTTAGAATTGGCAAAATACATGGAAAAAGATATCGTGGACGACAAAGAGAGAAGATCCTAGATAGCGTGGTGTCGTGGCATTGAAAACAGTCAACAACAGAATTGATACGATGCACTGTGGATAGAAGATTGTGGAAGGACATGATCGCCTACGCCAACTGGTATGACACATAATGATATTCTGGAGAGCCATGATCGCGGGCAAGCATGCATGGTGCTTGATGATGATGCACCCCAGTAAACCAACCGGCTGTTTCTCTTATTGGGCGGGAGGAAGCCAGGATGGCTAACTTCCTGTTGCTTAATAACGGTAGTGTACCTCTGTGCAACCATAGCCGTGTGCTAAGAGTATAAATAACGATAGGAACATCATATAAAGTTCATTCACAACAAGAGACCGTTGTTGTTGAGAACATACGACCTTTTCTTCAAGCCGCCCGCCCAATTATATTTGCACCCAAAACCCGTTCACCAAATGTCTGTGCCGTACAACAGGTATTTTGGCGTTGCCATGGCAACACAGACCTGGCAGCAACCTACATATTTGATATTCCGAGCGAGTGAACATTTGCAAGCTGTAACGTTCATTGGTGAGTAAGTTACCACCATTCTGGCACCTGATGCAGTGGCGTAGCAGGGGCGAATGCGACACTTGGAACAGAGCACACGATGATTGTGTTGGATCGTGCTAGTCTCCAGGGACATTTTTTTTTCATTCGTGCACAGCTGTTAGTTCTGAACACAAAGTGATATTTTAGTTTCGTCAAAGCAAAGAAATGCATAAAAAACGCGAATCCGCTGTAGCGCTAACTCTAAAGAGAAATGAAACAAAAAATAAATATTTAAAAAGATAAAACGGTATGACTAAAGCTTTACGTGATATGTGGACGACACAAATTAGAACATCGTTTCGGCTCAATTGGCCTTCAGCAGGAACAAACATACAACATAAATACAGATATGTATTTACAATAAAATATAATAATTTTTTTTTTAATGTTCATATATATATATATATATATATATGACGGCAAATAGGACAGAAGTGTTCCCCATGAGTGACGATCTGTTGCTAGCTCTTGTAGTCCTTGCTTGTTTCTTACTCTCATGGTTTTATGTGTGTGTGTGTGTGTGTGTGTGTTTTGTGTTGGCTAAAAAGAGGCAAATCACGGGTGGGCCGAGCAGAAGATGTCATCAAACAGGTCTGTGGGCTTACCAATATCAGCGTTGGTGAGGAGTGGATACCGGTGCCTACGTCATTCAATGGGACTTTCTCATGTATTGTCACACTCGACAGGAAAAGTAGGGAACAGAACACGGTCGTGGTTAATGCTGAGGTCAACGGTCTCATCTGCGATAACACCGATGAGAAAGATGCAGTCATCTATACAGACGGATCTGTAAGACGACACCAAAGAAGTGCATGGGCATTTACAGCACGCTCGGCAGGCAGAATAGCCAAGGAAGACAGTGGTGCATACGTCATGACCACGAGTAGCATGACAATGGAGGTGATGGCAGTGACCAAGACATTCAAATGGTTAGAGTCACAAGACTACATCCACGCATGTATACTGAGTGATTCGATGAGCATGATAAAAAAAAAGTGGAGGCAATGTGTACAGTCATTGCAGAAATCCAAAATACGTAGGTCACCTTTGTCTTTGTCCCTGGACATGCGGGAGTACGGGGAAATGAGAGAGCGGACAGGGTGGCTAGCTGCGCTGTCGTTGAGGACGGGCAACCGATGGATCGGGCGGACATCATCAATGCCCTCCGAGATGTGGGAAGAGCACAGGACTTCGACAAACACAGATCCACGTCACTTCTTCGGATGATGGAAATGGGAGTTAAGATGGGCACAGCCAGAAACAAGAAACTTAGTGGGTGTGTAAGAAGACTTATCAACCAACATAGAACTGGAGTCGTCAGTCGCTGGACACTGAGGGAATTGCTGAGGAGGGGATCTGAGCACCTATGGACATGTTCGGAGTGCAATGATGATGACCCGCAAATAACTCAATAAAGAAACAACAAATAAAATAGTTTGGCCACATGACAAGGCAAAAAGATTAAAACACAACACAAACGCGCCTTCAATAAACGTTGCGAGAACACCAGACCCAAGGGCCGAACACGAAAAAGAAGGATCGACTGAATATTAGAAAAGCGTGGAAACATAACAGCAGGAGAGATGAACAGAACAGAAAACGACGGCAAATGATATCCTCTCCCACACACTTTGAAAGGTAAATGAGGAGAGAAAGAAGAAGAAATAATTGTCAAATCTTGTAACGTTTCTTTAATGTTCTCTGTGCATCTTACTCTGGGTCTGCCTCTTGCTCTTCTCCTCTTTCAATATAAGCTTTGTATGGTAAGGAACCACACAACACTCTTTCTAGATGGACAAACCAGTTTATTTGTTGTTTCTGTATGTAGCTTAGTATTGGTTCGATGCCTACTCTCTCTATTATAATATTGATGATTTGATCTTGTTTGGTCACTCCAAGCGTTTTGTGTTAATCCAATGGGGCATTTATTTCATTGATGGTTTAATGTCTTGTAGCGATTGTTGTAATGAGGTTAATGTCTTGTAGCGATTGTTGTAAAGAGGTTAATGTCTTGTAGCGATTGTTGTAAAGCATTTGTTAGGATTGAAGTAGCGCTGTTGGTTGCCAGTTGTAACAAGTATTCCAACTTTCCCTTCTCACGATGTGCCCAAAATATGCTGATTGTTTCTTTCTGATGTTTCTTAGGAGCTGCCTTTTTGTGTTGGCCTCTTTGAGAATGTCCAGCGTTGGTCTTTTTAACTGTCCAGGGAACTTTCAACATTCTTCTGATAAATCCCATCTCTGTGGCCTCTAATCGTCTTTTTATTTGTTTATTTACTGTCCATGATTCGCTTCCATAGGTCAGAGTTGGCTCTATATAGCACCGATGAACTCTTTCTCATTTCTATTGACATAGATTTGTTACATAAGATATTTTTCATTTTCTGAAATGTTATTTTGGCCTGAGCTATTCTACTTTTTATTTCTGTGGTACATCTTCCACCTGATGTTATTGTGCTCAAGTATTTGACGCGTCACCATTCAGTTCTGACATTCTTCCTGATAGGACGATTTAAGCACAGACCACGAACTTCATATCACTACCAAGAAAATAGTCATAGTGGTGATTGTAGTAGTTCTGATTGTAGCGGTAGTAGTTGTAGTGATTGTAGCGGTAGTAGTAGTGATTGTAGCGGTGGTAGTAGTGATTGTAACAGTAGTAGTAGTGGTAGTGGTGATTGTAACGGTAGTAGTAGTTGTAGTGGTGATTGTAGCGGTAGTAGTAGTGATTGTGGGGGTAGTAGTAGAGATTGTAGTCGTAGTGATTGTAGCAGTGATAGCAGAGGTAGTAGTAGTGGTGGTGGTAGCAGTGATAGCAGAGGTAGTAGTAATAGTGGTGGTGGTAGCAGTGATAGCCGAGGTAGTAGTAGTGGTGGTGGTAGCAGTGATAGCAGAGGTAGTAGTAGTGGTGGTGGTAGCAGTGATAGCAGAGGTAGTAGTAATAGTGGTGGTAGCAGTGATAGCAGAGGTAGTAGTAGTGGTGGTGGTAGCAGTGATAGCATAGGAAGTAGTAATAGTGGTGGTAGCAGTGATAGCAGAGGTAGTAGTAGTGGTGGTGGTAGCAGTGATAGCAGAGGTAGTAGTAGTGTGGTGGTGGTAGCAGTGATAGCAGAGGTAGTAGTAGTAGTGGTGGTAGCAGTGATAGCAGAGGTAGTAGTAATAGTGGTGGTGGTAGCAGTGATAGCAGAGGTAGTAGTAATAGTGGTGGTAGCAGTGATAGTAGAGGTAGTAGTAGTGGTGGTAGCAGTGATAGTAGAGGTAGTAGTAGTGGTGGTAGCAGTGATAGTAGAGGTAGTAGTAGTGGTGGTAGCAGTGATAGTAGAGGTAGTAGTAGTGGTGGTAGCAGTGATAGTAGAGGTAGTAATAGTGGTGGTAGCAGTGATAGTAGAGGTAGTAGTAGTGGTGGTAGCAGTGATAGCAGAGGTAGTATTAGTGGTGGTGGTAGCAGTGATAGCAGAGGTAGTAGTAGTAGTGGTGGTGGTATCAGTGATAGCAGAGGTAGTAGTAGTGTGGTGGTAGCAGTGATAGCAGAGGTAGTAGTAGTAGTAGTGGTGGTATCAGTGATAGCAGAGGTAGTAGTAGTGGTGGTGGTAGCAGTGATAGCAGAGGTAGTAGAGGTAGTAGTAGTGGTGGTGGTAGCAGTGATAGCAGAGGTAGTAGTAGTGGTGGTGGTGGTGGTAGCAGTGATAGCAGAGGTAGTAGTAGTGGTGGTATCAGTGATAGCAGAGGTAGTAGTAGTAGTGGTGGTGGTAGCAGTGATAGCAGAGGCAGTAGTAGTAGTGGTGGTAGCAGTGATAGCAGAGGTAGTAGTAGTGTGGTGGTAGCAGTGATAGCAGAGGTAGTAGTAGTGTGGTGGTAGCAGTGATAGCAGAGGTAGTAGTAATAGTGGTGGTAGCAGTGATAGCAGAGGTAGTAGTAATAGTGGTGGTAGCAGTGATAGCAGAGGTAGTAGTAATAGTGGTGGTAGCAGTGATAGCAGAGGTAGTAGTAGTAGTGGTGGTAGCAGTGACAGCAGAGGTAGTAGTAGTAGTGGTGGTAGCAGTGATAGCAGAGGTAGTAGTAATAGTGGTGGTGGTAGCAGTGATAGCAGAGGTAGTAGTAATAGTGGTGGTAGCAGTGATAGCAGAGGTAGTAGTAGTAGTGGTGGTAGCAGTGATAGCAGAGGTAGTAGTAGTAGTAGTGATAGCAGTGATAGCAGAGGTAGTAGTAGTGGTAGCAGTGATAGCAGAGGTAGTAGTAATAGTGGTGGTAGCAGTGATAGCAGAGGCAGTAGTAATAGTGGTGGTAGCAGTGATAGCAGAGGTAGTAGTAGTAGTGGTGGTAGCAGTGATAGCAGAGGTAGTAGTAGTAGTAGTGATAGCAGTGATAGCAGAGGTAGTAGTAGTGGTAGCAGTGATAGCAGAGGTAGTAGTAGTAGTGGTGGTAGCAGTGATAGCAGAAGTAGTAGTAGAAGTGGTGGTAGCAGTGATAGCAGAGGTAGTAGTAGTAGTGGTGGTAGCAGTGATAGCAGAGGTAGTAGTAATAGTGGTGGTAGCAGTGATAGCAGAGGTAGTAGTAGTGGTGGTGGTAGCAGTGATAGCAGAGGTAGTAGTAGTGGTGGTGGTAGCAGTGATAGCAGAGGTAGTAGTAATAGTGGTGGTAGCAGTGATAGCAGAGGTAGTAGTAGTGGTGGTGGTAGCAGTGATAGCATAGGAAGTAGTAATAGTGGTGGTAGCAGTGATAGCAGAGGTAGTAGTAATAGTGGTGGTAGCAGTGATAGCAGAAGTAGTAGTAGAAGTGGTGGTAGCAGTGATAGCAGAGGTAGTAGTAGTAGTGGTGGTAGCAGTGATAGCAGAGGTAGTAGTAATAGTGGTGGTAGCAGTGATAGCCGAGGTAGTAGTAGTGGTGGTGGTAGCAGTGATAGCAGAGGTAGTAGTAGTGGTGGTGGTAGCAGTGATAGCAGAGGTAGTAGTAATAGTGGTGGTAGCAGTGATAGCAGAGGTAGTAGTAGTGGTGGTGGTAGCAGTGATAGCATAGGAAGTAGTAATAGTGGTGGTAGCAGTGATAGCAGAGGTAGTAGTAGTGGTGGTGGTAGCAGTGATAGCAGAGGTAGTAGTAGTGTGGTGGTGGTAGCAGTGATAGCAGAGGTAGTAGTAGTGGTGGTGGTAGCAGTGATAGCAGAGGTAGTAGTAATAGTGGTGGTGGTAGCAGTGATAGCAGAGGTAGTAGTAATAGTGGTGGTAGCAGTGATAGTAGAGGTAGTAGTAGTGGTGGTAGCAGTGATAGTAGAGGTAGTAGTAGTGGTGGTAGCAGTGATAGTAGAGGTAGTAGTAGTGGTGGTAGCAGTGATAGTAGAGGTAGTAGTAGTGGTGGTAGCAGTGATAGTAGAGGTAGTAGTAGTGGTGGTAGCAGTGATAGTAGAGGTAGTAATAGTGGTGGTAGCAGTGATAGTAGAGGTAGTAGTAGTGGTGGTAGCAGTGATAGCAGAGGTAGTAGTAGTGGTGGTGGTAGCAGTGATAGCAGAGGTAGTAGTAGTGGTGGTGGTAGCAGTGATAGCAGAGGTAGTAGTAGTAGTGGTGGTGGTATCAGTGATAGCAGAGGTAGTAGTAGTGGTGGTGGTAGCAGTGATAGCAGAGGTAGTAGTAGTAGTAGTGGTGGTATCAGTGATAGCAGAGGTAGTAGTAGTGGTGGTGGTAGCAGTGATAGCAGAGGTAGTAGAGGTAGTAGTAGTGGTGGTGGTAGCAGTGATAGCAGAGGTAGTAGTAGTGGTGGTGGTGGTGGTGGCAGTGATAGCAGAGGTAGTAGTAGTGGTGGTAACAGTGATAGCAGAGGTAGTAGTAGTAGTGGTGGTGGTAGCAGTGATAGCAGAGGCAGTAGTAGTAGTGGTGGTAGCAGTGATAGCAGAGGTAGTAGTAGTGTGGTGGTAGCAGTGATAGCAGAGGTAGTAGTAGTGTGGTGGTAGCAGTGATAGCAGAGGTAGTAGTAATAGTGGTGGTAGCAGTGATAGCAGAGGTAGTAGTAATAGTGGTGGTAGCAGTGATAGCAGAGGTAGTAGTAATAGTGGTGGTAGCAGTGATAGCAGAGGTAGTATAGTAGTGGTGGTAGCAGTGACAGCAGAGGTAGTAGTAGTAGTGGTGGTAGCAGTGATAGCAGAGGTAGTAGTAATAGTGGTGGTGGTAGCAGTGATAGAAGAGGTAGTAGTAATAGTGGTGGTAGCAGTGATAGCAGAGGTAGTAGTAGTAGTGGTGGTAGCAGTGATAGCAGAGGTAGTAGTAGTAGTAGTGATAGCAGAGGTAGTAGTAGTGGTAGCAGTGATAGCAGAGGTAGTAGTAATAGTGGTGGTAGCAGTGATAGCAGAGGCAGTAGTAATAGTGGTGGTAGCAGTGATAGCAGAGGTAGTAGTAGTAGTGGTGGTAGCAGTGATAGCAGAGGTAGTAGTAGTAGTAGTGATAGCAGTGATAGCAGAGGTAGTAGTAGTGGTAGCAGTGATAGCAGAGGTAGTAGTAGTAGTGGTGGTAGCAGTGATAGCAGAAGTAGTAGTAGAAGTGGTGGTAGCAGTGATAGCAGAGGTAGTAGTAGTAGTGGTGGTAGCAGTGATAGCAGAGGTAGTAGTAATAGTGGTGGTAGCAGTGATAGCAGAGGTAGTAGTAATAGTGGTGGTGGTAGCAGTGATAGCAGAGGTAGTAGTAATAGTGGTGGTAGCAGTGATAGCAGAGGTAGTAGTAATAGTGGTGGTGGTAGCAGTGATAGCAGAGGTAGTAATAATAGTGGTGGTGGTAGCAGTGATAGCAGAGGTAGTAGTAGTAGTGGTAGTAGCAGTGATAGCAGAGGTAGTAGTAATAGTGGTGGTGGTAGCAGTGATAGCAGAGGTAGTAGTAGTAGTGGTGGTAGCAGTGATAGCAGAGGTAGTAGTAGTAGTGGTGGTAGCAGTGATAGCAGAGGTAGTAGTAGTAGTGGTGGTAGCAGTGATAGCAGAGGTAGTAGTAATAGTGGTGGTGGTAGCAGTGATAGCAGAGGTAGTAGTAATAGTGGTGGTGGTAGCAGTGATAGCAGAGGTAGTAGTAGTAGTGGTGGTAGCAGTGATAGCAGAGGTAGTAGTAATAGTGGTGGTGGTAGCAGTGATAGCAGAGGTAGTAGTAGTAGTGGTGGTAGCAGTGATAGCAGAGGTAGTAGTAGTAGTGGTGGTAGCAGTGATAGCAGAGGTAGTAGTAATAGTGGTGGTAGCAGTGATAGCAGAGGTTGTAGTAGTAGTGGCGGTAGCAGTGATAGCAGAGGTAGTAGTAATAGTGGTGGTGGTAGCAGTGATAGCAGAGGTAGTAGTGGTGGTAGCAGTGATAGCAGAGGTAGTAGTAATAGTGGTGGTGGTAGCAGTGATAGCAGAGGTAGTAGTAGTAGTGGTGGTAGCAGTGATAGCAGAGGCAGTAGTAGTGTGGTGGTAGCAGTAATAGCAGAGGTAGTAGTAATAGTGGTGGTAGCAGTGATAGCAGAGGTAGTAGTAGTGGTGGCGGTAGCAGTGATAGCAGAGGTAGTAGTAGTGGTGGTGGCAGCAGTGATAGCATAGGTTGTAGTAGTGTGGCAGTGATAGCAGAGGTAGTAGTAGTAGTGATGGTAGCAGTGATAGCAGAGGTAGTAGTAATAGTGGTGGTAGCAGTGATAGCAGAGGTAGTAGTAGTGGTGGTGGTAGCAGTGATAGCAGAGGTAGTAGTAATAGTGGTGGTAGCAGTGATAGCAGAGGTAGTAGTAGTGTGGTGGTAGCAGTGATAGCAGAGGTAGTAGTAGTGGTGGTGGTAGCAGTGATAGCAGAGGTAGTAGTAGTGGTGGTGGTAGCAGTGATAGCAGAGGTAGTAGTAATAGTGGTGGTAGCAGTGATAGCAGAGGTAGTAGTAGTGGTGGTGGTAGCAATGATAGCAGAGGTAGTAGTAATAGTGGTGGTAGCAGTGATAGCAGAGGTAGTAGTAGTGTGGTGGTAGCAGTGATAGCAGAGGTAGTAGTAGTAGTGGTGGTAGCAGTGATAGCAGAGGTAGTAGTAGTAGTGGTGGTGGTAGCAGTGATAGAAGAGGCAGTAGTAGTAGTGGTGGTAGCAGTGATAGCAGAGGCAGTAGTAGTAGTGGTGGTAGCAGTGATAGCAGAGGTAGTAGTAGTGTGGTGGGAGCAGTGATAGCAGAGGTAGTAGTAGTGTGGTGGTAGCAGTGATAGCAGAGGTAGTAGTAGTGTGGTGGTAGCAGTGATAGCAGAGGTAGTAGTAGTGTGGTGGTAGCAGTGATAGCAGAGGTAGTAGTAATAGTGGTGGTAGCAGTGATAGCAGAGGTAGTAGTAGTAGTGGTGGTAGCAGTGATAGCAGAGGTAGTAGTAATAGTGGTGGTAGCAGTGATAGCAGAGGTAGTAGTAATAGTGGTGGTAGCAGTGATAGCAGAGGTAGTAGTAGTAGTGGTGGTAGCAGTGATAGCAAAGGTAGTAGTAGTAGTGGTGGTAGCAGTGATAGCAGAGGTAGTAGTAGTAGTGGTGGTAGCAGTGATAGCAGAGGTAGCAGTAATAGTGGTGGTGGTAGCAGTGATAGCAGAGGTAGTAGTAGTAGTGGTGGAAGCAGTGATAGCAGAGGTAGTAGTAGTAGTGGTGGTGGTAGCAGTGATAGCAGAGGTAGTAGTGGTGGTAGCAGTGATAGCAGAGGTAGTAGTAGTAATAGTGGTGGTAGCAGTGATAGCAGAGGTAGTAGTAATAGTGGTGGTGGTAGCAGTGATAGCAGAGGTAGTAGTAATAGTGGTGGTGGTATCAGTGATAGCAGAGGTAGTAGTAGTAGTGGTGGTAGCAGTGATAGCAGAGGTAGTAGTAGTAATAGTGGTGGTAGCAGTGATAGCAGAGGTAGTAGTAATAGTGGTGGTGGTAGCAGTGATAGCAGAGGTAGTAGTAATAGTGGTGGTGGTATCAGTGATAGCAGAGGTAGTAGTAGTAGTGGTGGTAGCAGTGATAGCAGAGGCTGTAGTAGTAGTAGTGGTGGTAGCAGTGATAGCAGAGGTAGTAGTAATAGTGGTGGTGGTAGCAGTGATAGCAGAGGTAGTAGTAATAGTGGTGGTAGCAGTGATAGCAGAAGTAGTAGTAGTAGTGGTGGTAGCAGTGATAGCAGAGGCTGTAGTAGTAGTGGTGGTAGCAGTGATAGCAGAGGTAGTAGTAATAGTGGTGGTGGTAGCAGTGATAGCAGAGGTAGTAGTAATAGTGGTGGCAGCAGAGATAGCAGAGGTAGTAGTAATAGTGGTGGCAGCAGTGATAGCAGAGGTAGTAGTAATAGTGGTGGCGGTAGCAGTGATAGCAGAGGTAGTAGTAATAGTGGTGGCAGCAGTGATAGCAGAGGCAGTAGTAGTGGTGGCGGTATCAGTGATAGCAGAGGTAGTAGTAGTGGTGGTGGCAGCAGTGATAGCAGAGGTAGTAGTAGTGGTGGTGGCAGCAGTGATAGCAGAGGTAGTAGTAGTGGTGGTGTAGTAGCAGTGATAGCAGTGATAGCAGAGGTAGTAGTAGTGTGGTGGTGGTAGCAGTGATAGCAGAGGTAGTAGTAATAGTGGTGGTAGCAGTGATAGCAGAGGTAGTAGTAGTGTGGTGGTAGCAGTGATAGCAGAGGTAGTAGTAGTAGTGGTGGTAGCAGTGATAGCAGAGGTAGTAGTAGTAGTGGTGGTGGTAGCAGTGATAGCAGAGGCAGTAGTAGTAGTGGTGGTAGCAGTGATAGCAGAGGTAGTAGTAGTGTGGTGGTAGCAGTGATAGCAGAGTTAGTAGTAGTGTGGTGGTAGCAGTGATAGCAGAGGTAGTAGTAGTGTGGTGGTAGCAGTGATAGCAGAGGTAGTAGTAGTAGTGGTGGTAGCAGTGATAGCAGAGGTAGTAGTAGTAGTGGTGGTAGCAGTGATAGCAGAGGTAGTAGTTGTGGTGGTGGTAGCAGTGATAGCAGAGGTAGTAGTAGTGGTGGTGGTAGCAGTGATAGCAGAGGTAGTAGTAATAGTGGTGGTAGCAGTGATAGCAGAGGTAGTAGTAGTGGTGGTGGTAGCAATGATAGCAGAGGTAGTAGTAATAGTGGTGGTAGCAGTGATAGCAGAGGTAGTAGTAGTGTGGTGGTAGCAGTGATAGCAGAGGTAGTAGTAGTAGTGGTGGTAGCAGTGATAGCAGAGGTAGTAGTAGTAGTGGTGGTGGTAGCAGTGATAGCAGAGGCAGTAGTAGTAGTGGTGGTAGCAGTGATAGCAGAGGCAGTAGTAGTAGTGGTGGTAGCAGTGATAGCAGAGGTAGTAGTAGTGTGGTGGGAGCAGTGATAGCAGAGGTAGTAGTAGTGTGGTGGTAGCAGTGATAGCAGAGGTAGTAGTAGTGTGGTGGTAGCAGTGATAGCAGAGGTAGTAGTAGTGTGGTGGTAGCAGTGATAGCAGAGGTAGTAGTAATAGTGGTGGTAGCAGTGATAGCAGAGGTAGTAGTAGTAGTGGTGGTAGCAGTGATAGCAGAGGTAGTAGTAATAGTGGTGGTAGCAGTGATAGCAGAGGTAGTAGTAATAGTGGTGGTAGCAGTGATAGCAGAGGTAGTAGTAGTAGTGGTGGTAGCAGTGATAGCAAAGGTAGTAGTAGTAGTGGTGGTAGCAGTGATAGCAGAGGTAGTAGTAGTAGTGGTGGTAGCAGTGATAGCAGAGGTAGCAGTAATAGTGGTGGTGGTAGCAGTGATAGCAGAGGTAGTAGTAGTAGTGGTGGAAGCAGTGATAGCAGAGGTAGTAGTAGTAGTAGTGGTGGTAGCAGTGATAGCAGAGGTAGTAGTGGTGGTAGCAGTGATAGCAGAGGTAGTAGTAGTAATAGTGGTGGTAGCAGTGATAGCAGAGGTAGTAGTAATAGTGGTGGTGGTAGCAGTGATAGCAGAGGTAGTAGTAATAGTGGTGGTGGTATCAGTGATAGCAGAGGTAGTAGTAGTAGTGGTGGTAGCAGTGATAGCAGAGGTAGTAGTAGTAATAGTGGTGGTAGCAGTGATAGCAGAGGTAGTAGTAATAGTGGTGGTGGTAGCAGTGATAGCAGAGGTAGTAGTAATAGTGGTGGTGGTATCAGTGATAGCAGAGGAAGTAGTAGTAGTGGTGGTAGCAGTGATAGCAGAGGCTGTAGTAGTAGTGGTGGTAGCAGTGATAGCAGAGGTAGTAGTAATAGTGGTGGTGGTAGCAGTGATAGCAGAGGTAGTAGTAGTAGTGGTGGTAGCAGTGATAGCAGAAGTAGTAGTAGTAGTGGTGGTAGCAGTGATAGCAGAGGCTGTAGTAGTAGTGGTGGTAGCAGTGATAGCAGAGGTAGTAGTAATAGTGGTGGTGGTAGCAGTGATAGCAGAGGTAGTAGTAATAGTGGTGGCAGCAGTGATAGCAGAGGTACTAGTAATAGTGGTGGCAGCAGTGATAGCAGAGGTAGTAGTAATAGTGGTGGCGGTAGCAGTGATAGCAGAGGTAGTAGTAATAGTGGTGGCAGCAGTGATAGCAGAGGCAGTAGTAGTGGTGGCGGTAGCAGTGATAGCAGAGGTAGTAGTAGTGGTGGTGGCAGCAGTGATAGCAGAGGTAGTAGTAGTGGTGGTGGCAGCAGTGATAGCAGAGGTAGTAGTAGTGGTGGTGGTAGTAGCAGTGATAGCAGTGATAGCAGAGGTAGTAGTAGTGTGGTGGTGGTAGCAGTGATAGCAGAGGTAGTAGTAGTAGTGGTGGTAGCAGTGATAGCAGAGGTAGTAGTAGTAGTGGTGGTGGTAGCAGTGATAGCAGAGGCAGTAGTAGTAGTGGTGGTAGCAGTGATAGCAGAGGTAGTAGTAGTGTGGTGGTAGCAGTGATAGCAGAGGTAGTAGTAGTGTGTGGTGGTAGCAGTGATAGCAGAGGTAGTAGTAGTGTGGTGGTAGCAGTGATAGCAGAGGTAGTAGTAGTAGTGGTGGTAGCAGTGATAGCAGAGGTAGTAGTAGTAGTGGTGGTAGCAGTGATAGCAGAGGTAGTAGTAATAGTGGTGGTAGCAGTGATAGCAGAGGTAGTAGTAGTAGTGGTGGTAGCAGTGATAGCAGAGGTAGTAGTAGTAGTAGTGGTAGCAGTGATATCAGAGGTAGTAGTAGTAGTGGTGGTAGCAGTGATAGCAGAGGTAGTAGTAATAGTGGTGGTGGTAGCAGTGATAGCAGAGGTAGTAGTAGTAGTGGTGGTAGCAGTGATAGCAGAGGTAGTAGTAGTAGTGGTGGTAGCAGTGATAGCAGAGGTAGTAGTAGTAGTGGTGGTAGCAGTGATAGCAGAGGTAGTAGTAATAGTGGTGGTACCAGTGATAGCAGAGGTAGTAGTAATAGTGGTGGTAGCAGTGATAGCAGAGGTAGTAGTAATAGTGGTGGTGGTAGCAGTGATAGCAGAGGTAGTAGTAATAGTGGTGGTGGTAGCAGTGATAGCAGAGGTAGTAGTAGTAGTGGTGGTAGCAGTGATAGCAGAGGTAGTAGTAGTAGTGGTGGTAGCAGTGATAGCAGAGGTAGTAGTAGTAGTGGTGGTAGCAGTGATAGCAGAGGTAGTAGTAGTAGTAGTGTAGCAGTGATAGCAGAGGTAGTAGTAGTGGTAGCAGTGATAGCAGAGGTAGTAGTAATAGTGGTGGTAGCAGTGATAGCAGAGGCAGTAGTAATAGTGGTGGTAGCAGTGATAGCAGAGGTAGTAGTAGTAGTGGTGGTAGCAGTGATAGCAGAGGTAGTAGTAGTAGTAGTGATAGCAGTGATAGCAGAGGTAGTAGTAGTGGTAGCAGTGATAGCAGAGGTAGTAGTAGTAGTGGTGGTAGCAGTGATAGCAGAAGTAGTAGTAGAAGTGGTGGTAGCAGTGATAGCAGAGGTAGTAGTAGTAGTGGTGGTAGCAGTGATAGCAGAGGTAGTAGTAGTAGTGGTGGTAGCAGTGATAGCAGAGGTAGTAGTAGTGGTGGTATCAGTGATAGCAGAGGTAGTAGTAGTAGTGGTGGTGGTAGCAGTGATAGCAGAGGCAGTAGTAGTAGTGGTGGTAGCAGTGATAGCAGAGGTAGTAGTAGTGTGGTGGTAGCAGTGATAGCAGAGGTAGTAGTAGTGTGGTGGTAGCAGTGATAGCAGAGGTAGTAGTAATAGTGGTGGTAGCAGTGATAGCAGAGGTAGTAGTAATAGTGGTGGTAGCAGTGATAGCAGAGGTAGTAGTAATAGTGGTGGTAGCAGTGATAGCAGAGGTAGTAGTAATAGTGGTGGTAGCAGTGATAGCAGAGGTAGTAGTAGTAGTGGTGGTAGCAGTGACAGCAGAGGTAGTAGTAGTAGTGGTGGTAGCAGTGATAGCAGAGGTAGTAGTAATAGTGGTGGTGGTAGCAGTGATAGCAGAGGTAGTAGTAATAGTGGTGGTAGCAGTGATAGCAGAGGTAGTAGTAGTAGTGGTGGTAGCAGTGATAGCAGAGGTAGTAGTAGTAGTAGTGATAGCAGTGATAGCAGAGGTAGTAGTAGTGGTAGCAGTGATAGCAGAGGTAGTAGTAATAGTGGTGGTAGCAGTGATAGCAGAGGCAGTAGTAATAGTGGTGGTAGCAGTGATAGCAGAGGTAGTAGTAGTAGTGGTGGTAGCAGTGATAGCAGAGGTAGTAGTAGTAGTAGTAGTGATAGCAGTGATAGCAGAGGTAGTAGTAGAGGTAGCAGTGATAGCAGAGGTAGTAGTAGTAGTGGTGGTAGCAGTGATAGCAGAAGTAGTAGTAGAAGTGGTGGTAGCAGTGATAGCAGAGGTAGTAGTAGTAGTGGTGGTAGCAGTGATAGCAGAGGTAGTAGTAATAGTGGTGGTAGCAGTGATAGCAGAGGTAGTAGTAATAGTGGTGGTGGTAGCAGTGATAGCAGAGGTAGTAGTAATAGTGGTGGTAGCAGTGATAGCAGAGGTAGTAGTAATAGTGGTGGTGGTAGCAGTGATAGCAGAGGTAGTAATAATAGTGGTGGTGGTAGCAGTGATAGCAGAGGTAGTAGTAGTAGTGGTGTAGCAGTGATAGCAGAGGTAGTAGTAATAGTGGTGGTGGTAGCAGTGATAGCAGAGGTAGTAGTAGTAGTGGTGGTAGCAGTGATAGCAGAGGTAGTAGTAGTAGTGGTGGTAGCAGTGATAGCAGAGGTAGTAGTAGTAGTGGTGGTAGCAGTGATAGCAGAGGTAGTAGTAATAGTGGTGGTGGTAGCAGTGATAGCAGAGGTAGTAGTAATAGTGGTGGTGGTAGCAGTGATAGCAGAGGTAGTAGTAGTAGTGGTGGTAGCAGTGATAGCAGAGGTAGTAGTAATAGTGGTGGTGGTAGCAGTGATAGCAGAGGTAGTAGTAGTAGTGGTGGTAGCAGTGATAGCAGAGGTAGTAGTAGTAGTGGTGGTAGCAGTGATAGCAGAGGTAGTAGTAATAGTGGTGGTAGCAGTGATAGCAGAGGTTGTAGTAGTAGTGGCGGTAGCAGTGATAGCAGAGGTAGTAGTAATAGTGGTGGTGGTAGCAGTGATAGCAGAGGTAGTAGTGGTGGTAGCAGTGATAGCAGAGGTAGTAGTAATAGTGGTGGTGGTAGCAGTGATAGCAGAGGTAGTAGTAGTAGTGGTGGTAGCAGTGATAGCAGAGGCAGTAGTAGTGTGGTGGTAGCAGTGATAGCAGAGGTAGTAGTAATAGTGGTGGTAGCAGTGATAGCAGAGGTAGTAGTAGTGGTGGTGGTAGCAGTGATAGCAGAGGTAGTAGTAGTGGTGGTGGCAGCAGTGATAGCATAGGTTGTAGTAGTGTGGCAGTGATAGCAGAGGTAGTAGTAGTAGTGATGGTAGCAGTGATAGCAGAGGTAGTAGTAATAGTGGTGGTAGCAGTGATAGCAGAGGTAGTAGTAGTGGTGGTGGTAGCAGTGATAGCAGAGGTAGTAGTAATAGTGGTGGTAGCAGTGATAGCAGAGGTAGTAGTAGTGTGGTGGTAGCAGTGATAGCAGAGGTAGTAGTAGTGGTGGTGGTAGCAGTGATAGCAGAGGTAGTAGTAGTGGTGGTGGTAGCAGTGATAGCAGAGGTAGTAGTAATAGTGGTGGTAGCAGTGATAGCAGAGGTAGTAGTAGTGGTGGTGGTAGCAATGATAGCAGAGGTAGTAGTAATAGTGGTGGTAGCAGTGATAGCAGAGGTAGTAGTAGTGTGGTGGTAGCAGTGATAGCAGAGGTAGTAGTAGTAGTGGTGGTAGCAGTGATAGCAGAGGTAGTAGTAGTAGTGGTGGTGGTAGCAGTGATAGCAGAGGCAGTAGTAGTAGTGGTGGTAGCAGTGATAGCAGAGGCAGTAGTAGTAGTGGTGGTAGCAGTGATAGCAGAGGTAGTAGTAGTGTGGTGGGAGCAGTGATAGCAGAGGTAGTAGTAGTGTGGTGGTAGCAGTGATAGCAGAGGTAGTAGTAGTGTGGTGGTAGCAGTGATAGCAGAGGTAGTAGTAGTGTGGTGGTAGCAGTGATAGCAGAGGTAGTAGTAATAGTGGTGGTAGCAGTGATAGCAGAGGTAGTAGTAGTAGTGGTGGTAGCAGTGATAGCAGAGGTAGTAGTAATAGTGGTGGTAGCAGTGATAGCAGAGGTAGTAGTAATAGTGGTGGTAGCAGTGATAGCAGAGGTAGTAGTAGTAGTGGTGGTAGCAGTGATAGCAAAGGTAGTAGTAGTAGTGGTGGTAGCAGTGATAGCAGAGGTAGTAGTAGTAGTGGTGGTAGCAGTGATAGCAGAGGTAGCAGTAATAGTGGTGGTGGTAGCAGTGATAGCAGAGGTAGTAGTAGTAGTGGTGGAAGCAGTGATAGCAGAGGTAGTAGTAGTAGTAGTGGTGGTAGCAGTGATAGCAGAGGTAGTAGTGGTGGTAGCAGTGATAGCAGAGGTAGTAGTAGTAATAGTGGTGGTAGCAGTGATAGCAGAGGTAGTAGTAATAGTGGTGGTGGTAGCAGTGATAGCAGAGGTAGTAGTAATAGTGGTGGTGGTATCAGTGATAGCAGAGGTAGTAGTAGTAGTGGTGGTAGCAGTGATAGCAGAGGTAGTAGTAGTAATAGTGGTGGTAGCAGTGATAGCAGAGGTAGTAGTAATAGTGGTGGTGGTAGCAGTGATAGCAGAGGTAGTAGTAATAGTGGTGGTGGTATCAGTGATAGCAGAGGTAGTAGTAGTAGTGGTGGTAGCAGTGATAGCAGAGGCTGTAGTAGTAGTGGTTGTAGCAGTGATAGCAGAGGTAGTAGTAATAGTGGTGGTGGTAGCAGTGATAGCAGAGGTAGTAGTAGTAGTGGTGGTAGCAGTGATAGCAGAAGTAGTAGTAGTAGTGGTGGTAGCAGTGATAGCAGAGGCTGTAGTAGTAGTGGTGGTAGCAGTGATAGCAGAGGTAGTAGTAATAGTGGTGGTGGTAGCAGTGATAGCAGAGGTAGTAGTAATAGTGGTGGCAGCAGTGATAGCAGAGGTAGTAGTAATAGTGGTGGTAGCAGTGATAGCAGAGGTAGTAGTAATAGTGGTGGCGGTAGCAGTGATAGCAGAGGTAGTAGTAATAGTGGTGGTAGCAGTGATAGCAGAGGCAGTAGTAGTGGTGGCGGTAGCAGTGATAGCAGAGGTAGTAGTAGTGGTGGTGGCAGCAGTGATAGCAGAGGTAGTAGTAGTGGTGGTGGCAGCAGTGATAGCAGAGGTAGTAGTAGTGGTGGTGGTAGTAGCAGTGATAGCAGTGATAGCAGAGGTAGTAGTAGTGTGGTGGTGGTAGCAGTGATAGCAGAGGTAGTAGTAATAGTGGTGGTAGCAGTGATAGCAGAGGTAGTAGTAGTGTGGTGGTAGCAGTGATAGCAGAGGTAGTAGTAGTAGTGGTGGTAGCAGTGATAGCAGAGGTAGTAGTAGTAGTGGTGGTGGTAGCAGTGATAGCAGAGGCAGTAGTAGTAGTGGTGGTAGCAGTGATAGCAGAGGTAGTAGTAGTGTGGTGGTAGCAGTGATAGCAGAGGTAGTAGTAGTGTGGTGGTAGCAGTGATAGCAGAGGTAGTAGTAGTGTGGTGGTAGCAGTGATAGCAGAGGTAGTAGTAGTAGTGGTGGTAGCAGTGATAGCAGAGGTAGTAGTAGTAGTGGTGGTAGCAGTGATAGCAGAGGTAGTAGTAATAGTGGTGGTAGCAGTGATAGCAGAGGTAGTAGTAGTAGTGGTGGTAGCAGTGATAGCAGAGGTAGTAGTAGTAGTGGTGGTAGCAGTGATAGCAGAGGTAGTAGTAGTAGTGGTGGTAGCAGTGATAGCAGAGGTAGTAGTAATAGTGGTGGTGGTAGCAGTGATAGCAGAGGTAGTAGTAGTAGTGGTGGTAGCAGTGATAGCAGAGGTAGTAGTAATAGTGGTGGTAGCAGTGATAGCAGAGGTTGTAGTAGTAGTGGTGGTGGTAGCAGTGATAGCAGAGGTAGTAGTAATAGTGGTGGTGGTAGCAGTGATAGCAGAGGTAGTAGTAGTAGTGGTGGTAGCAGTGATAGCAGAGGTAGTAGTAGTAGTGGTGGTAGCAGTGATAGCAGAGGTAGTAGTAGTAGTGGTGGTAGCAGTGATAGCAGAGGTAGTAGTAGTAGTAGTGTGGTGGTGGTAGCAGTGATAGCAGAGGTAGTAGTAGTAGTGGTGGTAGCAGTGATAGCAGAGGTAGTAGTAGTGGTGGTGGTAGCAGTGATAGCAGAGGTAGTAGTAATAGTGGTGGTGGTAGCAGTGATAGTAGAGGTAGTAGTAGTAGTAGTGGTGGTAGCAGTGATAGCAGAGGTAGTAGTAATAGTGGTGGTGGTAGCAGTGATAGCAGAGGTAGTAGTAGTAGTGGTGGTGCAGTGATAGCAGAGGTAGTAGTAATAGTGGTGGTGGTAGCAGTGATAGCAGAGGTAGTAGTAGTAGTGGTGGTAGCAGTGATAGCAGAGGTAGTAGTAATAGTGGTGGTGGTAGCAGTGATAGCAGAGGTAGTAGTAGTAGTGGTGGTAGCAGTGATAGCAGGGGTAGTAGTAGTGTGGTGGTAGCAGTGATAGCAGAGGTAGTAGTAGTAGTAGTGGTAGCAGTGATAGCAGAGGTAGTAGTAGTAGTGGTGGTAGCAGTGATAGCAGAGGTAGCAGTAATAGTGGTGGTGGTATCAGTGATAGCAGAGGTAGTAGTAGTAGTGGTGGTAGCAGTGATAGCAGAGGTAGTAGTAATAGTGGTGGTGGTAGCAGTGATAGCAGAGGTAGTAGTAGTAGTGGTGGTAGCAGTGATAGCAGAGGTAGTAGTAGTAGTAGTGGTCGTAGCAGTGATAGCAGAGGTAGTAGTGGTGGTAGCAGTGATAGCAGAGGTAGTAGTAGTAATAGTGGTGGTAGCAGTGATAGCAGAGGTAGTAGTAATAGTGGTGGTGGTAGCAGTGATAGCAGAGGTAGTAGTAGTAGTGGTGGTAGCAGTGATAGCAGAGGTAGTAGTAGTAATAGTGGTGGTAGCAGTGATAGCAGAGGTAGTAGTAATAGTGGTGGTGGTAGCAGTGATAGCAGAGGTAGTAGTAATAGTGGTGGTGGTAGCAGTGATAGCAGAGGTAGTAGTAGTAGTGGTGGTAGCAGTGATAGCAGAGGTGTAGTAGTAGTGGTGGTAGCAGTGATAGCAGAGGTAGTAGTAATAGTGGTGGTGGTAGCAGTGATAGCAGAGGTAGTAGTAGTAGTGGTGGTAGCAGTGATAGCAGAGGTAGTAGTAGTAGTGGTGGTAGCAGATATAGCAGAGGTGTAGTAGTAGTGGTGGTAGCAGTGATAGCAGAGGTAGTAGTAATAGTGGTGGTGGTAGCAGTGATAGCAGAGGTAGTAGTAATAGTGGTGGCAGCAGTGATAGCAGAGGTAGTAGTAATAGTGGTGGCAGCAGTGATAGCAGAGGTAGTAGTAATAGTGGTGGCGGTGGTAGCAGTGATAGCAGAGGTAGTAGTAATAGTGGTGGTAGCAGTGATAGCAGAGGTAGTAGTAATAGTGGTGGCGGTAGCAGTGATAGCAGAGGTAGTAGTAATAGTGGTGGCAGCAGTGATAGCAGAGGCAGTAGTAGTGGTGGCGGTAGCAGTGATAGCAGAGGTAGTAGTAGTGGTGGTGGCAGCAGTGATAGCAGAGGTAGTAGTAGTGGTGGTGGTAGCAGTGATAGCAGTGATAGCAGAGGTAGTAGTAGTGGTGGTGGTAGCAGTGATAGCAGAGGTAGTAGTAATAGTGGTGGTAGCAGTGATAGCAGAGGTAGTAGTAGTGTGGTGGTAGCAGTGATAGCAGAGGTAGTAGTAGTAGTGGTGGTAGCAGTGATAGCAGAGGTAGTAGTAGTAGTGGTGGTGGTAGCAGTGATAGCAGAGGCAGTAGTAGTAGTGGTGGTAGCAGTGATAGCAGAGGTAGTAGTAGTGTGGTGGTAGCAGTGATAGCAGAGGTAGTAGTAGTGTGGTGGTAGCAGTGATAGCAGAGGTAGTAGTAGTGTGGTGGTAGCAGTGATAGCAGAGGTAGTAGTAGTAGTGGTGGTAGCAGTGATAGCAGAGGTAGTAGTAGTAGTGGTGGTAGCAGTGATAGCAGAGGTAGTAGTAATAGTGGTGGTAGCAGTGATAGCAGAGGTAGTAGTAGTAGTGGTGGTAGCAGTGATAGCAGAGGTAGTAGTAGTAGTGGTGGTAGCAGTGATAGCAGAGGTAGTAGTAGTAGTGGTGGTAGCAGTGATAGCAGAGGTAGTAGTAATAGTGGTGGTGGTAGCAGTGATAGCAGAGGTAGTAGTAGTAGTGGTGGTAGCAGTGATAGCAGAGGTAGTAGTAGTAGTGGTGGTAGCAGTGATAGCAGAGGTAGTAGTAATAGTGGTGGTAGCAGTGATAGCAGAGGTAGTAGTAATAGTGGTGGTAGCAGTGATAGCAGAGGTAGTAGTAATAGTGGTGGTAGCAGTGATAGCAGAGGTAGTAGTAATAGTGGTGGTGGTAGCAGTGATAGCAGAGGTAGTAGTAATAGTGGTGGTGGTAGCAGTGATAGCAGAGGTAGTAGTAGTAGTGGTGGTAGCAGTGATAGCAGAGGTAGTAGTAGTAGTGGTGGTAGCAGTGATAGCAGAGGTAGTAGTAGTAGTGGTGGTAGCAGTGATAGCAGAGGTAGTAGTAGTAGTGGTGGTAGCAGTGATAGCAGAGGTAGTAGTAGTGTGGTGGTAGCAGTGATAGCAGAGGTAGTAGTAATAGTGGTGGTGGTAGCAGTGATAGCAGAGGTAGTAGTAGTGGTGGTGGTAGCAGTGATAGCAGAGGTAGTAGTAGTGGTGGTAGCAGTGATAGCAGAGGTAGTAGTAATAGTGGTGGTGGTAGCAGTGATAGCAGAGGTAGTAGTAATAGTGGTGGTGGTAGCAGTGATAGCAGAGGTAGTAGTAGTGGTGGTGGTAGCAGTGATAGCAGAGGTAGTAGTAATAGTGGTGGTGGTAGCAGTGATAGCAGAGGTAGTAGTAGTAGTAGTGGTGGTAGCAGTGATAGCAGAGGTAGTAGTAATAGTGGTGGTGGTAGCAGTGATAGCAGAGGTAGTAGTAGTAGTGGTGGTAGCAGTGATAGCAGAGGTAGTAGTAATAGTGGTGGTGGTAGCAGTGATAGCAGAGGTAGTAGTAATAGTGGTGGTGGTAGCAGTGATAGCAGAGGTAGTAGTAATAGTGGTGGTGGTAGCAGTGATAGCAGAGGTAGTAGTAGTAGTGGTGGTAGCAGTGATAGCAGAGGTAGTAGTAATAGTGGTGGTGGTAGCAGTGATAGCAGAGGTAGTAGTAATAGTGGTGGTAGCAGTGATAGCAGAGGTAGTAGTAATAGTGGTGGTAGCAGTGATAGCAGAGGTTGTAGTAGTAGTGGTGGTAGCAGTGATAGCAGAGGTTGTAGTAGTAGTGGTGGTAGCAGTGATAGCAGAGGTAGTAGTAATAGTGGTGGTGGTAGCAGTGATAGCAGAGGTAGTAGTAGTAGTGGTGGTAGCAGTGATAGCAGAGGTAGTAGTAATAGTGGTGGTGGTAGCAGTGATAGCAGAGGTAGTAGTAATAGTGGTGGTGGTAGCAGTGATAGCAGAGGTAGTAGTAGTGGTGGTAGCAGTGATAGCAGGGTAGTAGTAGTGTGGTGGTAGCAGTGATAGCATAGGTAGTAGTAGTAGTGGTGGTAGCAGTGATAGCAGAGGTAGTAGTAGTAGTGGTGGTAGCAGTGATAGCAGAGGTAGTAGTAGTGTGGTGGTAGCAGTGATAGCAGAGGTAGTAGTAATAGTGGTGGTGATAGCAGTGATAGCAGAGGTAGTAGTAGTGGTGGTGGTAGCAGTGATAGCAGAGGTAGTAGTAGTGGTGGTAGCAGTGATAGCAGAGGTAGTAGTAATAGTGGTGGTGGTAGCAGTGATAGCAGAGGTAGTAGTAATAGTGGTGGTGGTAGCAGTGATAGCAGAGGTAGTAGTAATAGTGGTGGTGGTAGCAGAGGTAGTAGTAATAGTGGTGGTGGTAGCAGTGATAGCAGAGGTAGTAGTAATAGTGGTGGTAGCAGTGATAGCAGAGGTAGTAGTAGTGGTGGTGGTAGCAGTGATAGCAGAGGTAGTAGTAGTGGTGGTGGCAGCAGTGATAGCAGAGGTAGTAGTAGTGGTGGTGGTAGCAGTGATAGCAGTGATAGCAGAGGTAGTAGTAGTGTGGTGGTGGTAGCAGTGATAGCAGAGGTAGTAGTAATAGTGGTGGTAGCAGTGATAGCAGAGGTAGTAGTAGTGTGGTGGTAGCAGTGATAGCAGAGGTAGTAGTAGTAGTGGTGGTAGCAGTGATAGCAGAGGTAGTAGTAGTAGTGGTGGTGGTAGCAGTGATAGCAGAGGCAGTAGTAGTAGTGGTGGTAGCAGTGATAGCAGAGGTAGTAGTAGTGTGGTGGTAGCAGTGATAGCAGAGGTAGTAGTAGTGTGGTGGTAGCAGTGATAGCAGAGGTAGTAGTAGTGTGGTGGTAGCAGTGATAGCAGAGGTAGTAGTAGTAGTGGTGGTAGCAGTGATAGCAGAGGTAGTAGTAGTAGTGGTGGTAGCAGTGATAGCAGAGGTAGTAGTAATAGTGGTGGTAGCAGTGATAGCAGAGGTAGTAGTAGTAGTGGTGGTAGCAGTGATAGCAGAGGTAGTAGTAGTAGTGGTGGTAGCAGTGATAGCAGAGGTAGTAGTAGTAGTGGTGGTAGCAGTGATAGCAGAGGTAGTAGTAATAGTGGTGGTGGTAGCAGTGATAGCAGAGGTAGTAATAGTGGTGGTGGTAGCAGTGATAGCAGAGGTAGTAGTAGTAGTGGTGGTAGCAGTGATAGCAGAAGTAGTAGTAATAGTGGTGGTGGTGGTAGCAGTGATAGCAGAGGTAGTAGTAGTAGTGGTGGTAGCAGTGATAGCAGAGGTAGTAGTAATAGTGGTGGTGGTAGCAGTGATAGCAGAGGTAGTAGTAGTGGTGGTGGTAGCAGTGATAGCAGAGGTAGTAGTAATAGTGGTGGTAGCAGTGATAGCAGAGGTAGTAGTAGTGGTGGTGGTAGCAGTGATAGCAGAGGTAGTAGTAGTGGTGGTGGTAGCAGTGATAGCAGAGGTAGTAGTAATAGTGGTGGTAGCAGTGATAGCAGAGGTAGTAGTAGTGGTGGTGGTAGCAGTGATAGCAGAGGTAGTAGTAGTGTGGTGGTGGTAGCAGTGATAGCAGAGGTAGTAGTATTAGTGGTGGTAGCAGTGATAGCAGAGGTAGTAGTAGTGGTGGTGGTAGCAGTGATAGCAGAGGTAGTAGTAGTGGTGGTGGTAGCAGTGATAGCAGAGGTAGTAGTAATAGTGGTGGTAGCAGTGATAGCAGAGGTAGTAGTAGTAGTGGTGGTAGCAGTGATAGCAGAGGTAGTAGTAATAGTGGTGGTAGCAGTGATAGCAGAGTTGTAGTAGTAGTGGTGGTAGCAGTGATAGCAGAGGTAGTAGTAATAGTGGTGGTGGTAGCAGTGATAGCAGAGGTAGTAGTAGTAGTGGTGGTAGCAGTGATAGCAGAGGTAGTAGTAATAGTGTGGTGGTAGCAGTGATAGCAGAGGTAGTAGTAGTAGTGGTGGTAGCAGTGATAGCAGAGGCAGTAGTAGTGTGGTGGTAGCAGTGATAGCAGAGGTAGTAGTAGTAGTGGTGGTAGCAGTGATAGCAGAGGTAGTAGTAGTGGTGGTGGTAGCAGTGATAGCAGAGGTAGTAGTAATAGTGGTGATAGCAGTGATAGCAGAGGTAGTAGTAGTGGTGGTGGTAGCAGTGATAGCAGAGGTAGTAGTAGTGGTGGTGGTAGCAGTGATAGCAGAGGTAG
This sequence comes from Megaustenia siamemsis, assembly GCA_032433765.1. Taxonomy (NCBI): domain Eukaryota; kingdom Metazoa; phylum Mollusca; class Gastropoda; order Stylommatophora; family Ariophantidae; genus Megaustenia; species Megaustenia siamemsis. The sequence continues at coordinate 353,951 of JAVIAB010000026.1, read as the reverse complement.
TAGTAATAGTGGTGGTGGTAGCAGTGATAGCAGAGGTAGTAGTAATAGTGGTGGTGGTAGCAGTGATAGCAGAGGTAGTAGTAATAGTGGTGGTAGCAGTGATAGCAGAGGTAGTAGTAGTGGTGGTGGTGGTAGCAGTGATAGCAGAGGTAGTAGTAGTGTGGTGGTAGCAGTGATAGCAGAGGTAGTAGTAATAGTGGTGGTGGTAGCAGTGATAGCAGAGGTAGTAGTAATAGTGGTGGTAGCAGTGATAGCAGAGGTTGTAGTAGTAGTGGTGGTAGCAGTGATAGCAGAGGTAGTAGTAATAGTGGTGGTGGTAGCAGTGATAGCAGAGGTAGTAGTAGTGGTGGTGGTAGCAGTGATAGCAGAGGTAGTAGTAATAGTGGTGGTGGTGGTAGCAGTGATAGCAGAGGTAGTAGTAGTGGGGTGGTAGCAGTGATAGCAGAGGTAGTAGTAGTGGTGGTGGTAGCAGTGATAGCAGAGGTAGTAGTAATAGTGGTGGTAGCAGTGATAGCAGAGGTAGTAGTAGTGGTGGTGGTAGCAGTGATAGCAGAGGGTAGTAGTGTGGTGGTGGAAGCAGTGATAGCAGAGGTAGTAGTAGTAGTGGTGGTAGCAGTGATAGCAGAGGTAGTAGTAGTGGTGGTGGTAGCAGTGATAGCAGAGGTAGTAGTAGTGGTGTTGTAGCAGTGATAGCAGAGGTAGTAGTAATAGTGGTGGTAGCAGTGATAGCAGAGGTAGTAGTAGTGGTGGTGGTAGCAGTGATAGCAGAGGTAGTAGTAATAGTGGTGGTGGTAGCAGTGATAGCAGAGGTAGTAGTAGTAGTGGTGGTAGCAGTGATAGCAGAGGTAGTAGTAATAGTGGTGGTGGTAGCAGTGATAGCAGAGGTAGTAGTAATAGTGGTGGTGGTAGCAGTGATAGCAGAGGTAGTAGTAATAGTGGTGGTGGTAGCAGAGGTAGTAGTAATAGTGGTGGTGGTAGCAGTGATAGCAGAGGTAGTAGTAATAGTGGTGGTAGCAGTGATAGCAGAGGTAGTAGTAGTGGTGGTGGTAGCAGTGATAGCAGAGGTAGTAGTAGTGTGGTGGTAGCAGTGATAGCAGAGGTAGTAGTAATAGTGGTGGTGGTGGTAGCAGTGATAGCAGAGGTAGTAGTAGTAGTGGTGGTAGCAGTGATAGCAGAGGTAGTAGTAATAGTGGTGGTGGTAGCAGTGATAGCAGAGGTAGTAGTAGTGGTGGTGGTAGCAGTGATAGCAGAGGTAGTAGTAGTAGGTGGTGGTAGCAGTGATAGCAGAGGTAGTAGTAGTGTGGTGGTAGCAGTGATAGCAGAGGTAGTAGTAGTAGTAGTGGTGGTAGCAGTGATAGCAGAGGTAGTAGTAGTGGTGGTGGTAGCAGTGATAGCAGAGGTAGTAGAGGTAGTAGTAGTGGTGGTGGTAGCAGTGATAGCAGAGGTAGTAGTAGTGGTGGTGGTGGTGGTAGCAGTGATAGCAGAGGTAGTAGTAGTGGTGGTAGCAGTGATAGCAGAGGTAGTAGTAGTAGTGGTGGTGGTAGCAGTGATAGCAGAGGCAGTAGTAGTAGTGGTGGTAGCAGTGATAGCAGAGGTAGTAGTAGTGTGGTGGTAGCAGTGATAGCAGAGGTAGTAGTAGTGTGGTGGTAGCAGTGATAGCAGAGGTAGTAGTAATAGTGGTGGTAGCAGTGATAGCAGAGGTAGTAGTAATAGTGGTGGTAGCAGTGATAGCAGAGGTAGTAGTAATAGTGGTGGTAGCAGTGATAGCAGAGGTAGTAGTAGTGGTGGTGGTAGCAGTGATAGCAGAGGTAGTAGTAGTGTGGTGGTGGTAGCAGTGATAGCAGAGGTAGTAGTAGTAGTGGTGGTAGCAGTGATAGCAGAGGTAGTAGTAGTGGTGGTGGTAGCAGTGATAGCAGAGGTAGTAGTAGTGGTGGTGGTAGCAGTGATAGCAGAGGTAGTAGTAATAGTGGTGGTAGCAGTGATAGCAGAGGTAGTAGTAGTAGTGGTGGTAGCAGTGATAGCAGAGGTAGTAGTAATAGTGGTGGTAGCAGTGATAGCAGAGGTTGTAGTAGTAGTGGTGGTAGCAGTGATAGCAGAGGTAGTAGTAATAGTGGTGGTGGTAGCAGTGATAGCAGAGGTAGTAGTAGTAGTGGTGGTAGCAGTGATAGCAGAGGTAGTAGTAATAGTGGTGGTGGTAGCAGTGATAGCAGAGGTAGTAGTAGTAGTGGTGGTAGCAGTGATAGCAGAGGCAGTAGTAGTGTGGTGGTAGCAGTGATAGCAGAGGTAGTAGTAGTAGTGGTGGTAGCAGTGATAGCAGAGGTAGTAGTAGTGGTGGTGGTAGCAGTGATAGCAGAGGTAGTAGTAATAGTGGTGGTAGCAGTGATAGCAGAGGTAGTAGTAGTGGTGGTGGTAGCAGTGATAGCAGAGGTAGTAGTAGTGGTGGTGGTAGCAGTGATAGCAGAGGTAGTAGTAATAGTGGTGGTGGTAGCAGTGATAGCAGAGGTAGTAGTAATAGTGGTGGTGGTAGCAGTGATAGCAGAGGTAGTAGTAATAGTGGTGGTAGCAGTGATAGCAGAGGTAGTAGTAGTGGTGGTGGTGGTAGCAGTGATAGCAGAGGTAGTAGTAGTGTGGTGGTAGCAGTGATAGCAGAGGTAGTAGTAATAGTGGTGGTGGTAGCAGTGATAGCAGAGGTAGTAGTAATAGTGGTGGTAGCAGTGATAGCAGAGGTTGTAGTAGTAGTGGTGGTAGCAGTGATAGCAGAGGTAGTAGTAATAGTGGTGGTGGTAGCAGTGATAGCAGAGGTAGTAGTAGTGGTGGTGGTAGCAGTGATAGCAGAGGTAGTAGTAATAGTGGTGGTGGTAGCAGTGATAGCAGAGGTAGTAGTAGTGGTGGTGGTAGCAGTGATAGCAGAGGTAGTAGTAGTGGTGGTGGTAGCAGTGATAGCAGAGGTAGTAGTAATAGTGGTGGTAGCAGTGATAGCAGAGGTAGTAGTAGTGGTGGTGGTAGCAGTGATAGCAGAGGTAGTAGTAGTGTGGTGGTGGAAGCAGTGATAGCAGAGGTAGTAGTAGTAGTGGTGGTAGCAGTGATAGCAGAGGTAGTAGTAGTGGTGGTGGTAGCAGTGATAGCAGAGGTAGTAGTAGTGGTGTTGGTAGCAGTGATAGCAGAGGTAGTAGTAATAGTGGTGGTAGCAGTGATAGCAGAGGTTGTAGTAGTGGTGGTGGTAGCAGTGATAGCAGAGGTAGTAGTAATAGTGGTGGTGGTAGCAGTGATAGCAGAGGTAGTAGTAGTAGTGGTGGTAGCAGTGATAGCAGAGGTAGTAGTAATAGTGGTGGTGGTAGCAGTGATAGCAGAGGTAGTAGTAGTAGTGGTGGTAGCAGTGATAGCAGAGGTAGTAGTAGTGTGGTGGTAGCAGTGATAGCAGAGGTAGTAGTAGTAGTGGTGGTAGCAGTGATAGCAGAGGTAGTAGTAGTAGTGGTGGTAGCAGTGATAGCAGAGGTAGTAGTAGTGTGGTGGTAGCAGTGATAGCAGAGGTAGTAGTAATAGTGGTGGTAGCAGTGATAGCAGAGGTAGTAGTAGTGGTGGTGGTAGCAGTGATAGCAGAGGTAGTAGTAGTGGTGGTGGTAGCAGTGATAGCAGAGGTAGTAGTAATAGTGGTGGTGGTAGCAGTGATAGCAGAGGTAGTAGTAATAGTGGTGGTGGTAGCAGTGATAGCAGAGGTAGTAGTAATAGTGGTGGTAGCAGTGATAGCAGAGGTAGTAGTAGTGGTGGTGGAAGCAGTGATAGCAGAGGTAGTAGTAGTGTGGTGGTAGCAGTGATAGCAGAGGTAGTAGTAATAGTGGTGGTGGTAGCAGTGATAGCAGAGGTAGTAGTAATAGTGGTGGTAGCAGTGATAGCAGAGGTTGTAGTAGTAGTGGTGGTAGCAGTGATAGCAGAGGTAGTAGTAATAGTGGTGGTGGTAGCAGTGATAGCAGAGGTAGTAGTAGTAGTGGTGGTAGCAGTGATAGCAGAGGTAGTAGTAATAGTGGTGGTGGTAGCAGTGATAGCAGAGGTAGTAGTAGTAGTGGTGGTAGCAGTGATAGCAGAGGTAGTAGTAGTAGTGGTGGTAGCAGTGATAGCAGAGGTAGTAGTAGTGTGGTGGTAGCAGTGATAGCAGAGGTAGTAGTAGTAGTGGTGGTAGCAGTGATAGCAGAGGTAGTAGTAATAGTGGTGGTAGCAGTGATAGCAGAGGTAGTAGTAGTGGTGGTGGTAGCAGTGATAGCAGAGGTAGTAGTAGTGGTGGTGGTAGCAGTGATAGCAGAGGTAGTAGTAATAGTGGTGGTAGCAGTGATAGCAGAGGTAGTAGTAGTGGTGGTGGTAGCAGTGATAGCAGAGGTAGTAGTAGTGTGGTGGTGGTAGCAGTGATAGCAGAGGTAGTAGTAGTAGTGGTGGTAGCAGTGATAGCAGAGGTAGTAGTAGTAGTAGTGGTGGTAGCAGTGATAGCAGAGGTAGTAGTAATAGTGGTGGTAGCAGTGATAGCAGAGGTAGTAGTAGTGGTGGTGGTAGCAGTGATAGCAGAGGTAGTAGTAATAGTGGTGGTAGCAGTGATAGCAGAGGTAGTATTAGTGTGGTGGTAGCAGTGATAGCAGAGGTAGTAGTAGTGTGGTGGTAGCAGTGATAGCAGAGGTTGTAGTAGTGTGGTGGTAGCAGTGATAGCAGAGGTAGTAGTAGTAGTGGTGGTAGCAGTGATAGCAGAGGTAGTAGTAATAGTGGTGGTAGCAGTGATAGCAGAGGTAGTAGTAGTAGTGGTGGTGGTAGCAGTGATAGCAGAGGTAGTAGTAATAGTGGTGGTAGCAGTGATAGCAGAGGTAGTAGTATAGTGGTGGTAGCAGTGATAGCAGAGGTAGTAGTAGTGTGGTGGTAGCAGTGATAGCAGAGGTAGTAGTAGTGTGGTGGTAGCAGTGATAGCAGAGGTAGTAGTAGTAGTGGTGGTAGCAGTGATAGCAGAGGTAGTAGTAGTAGTGGTGGTAGCAGTGATAGCAGAGGTAGTAGTAGTAGTGGTGGTAGCAGTGATAGCAGAGGTAGTAGTAATAGTGGTGGTAGCAGTGATAGCAGAGGTAGTAGTAGTAGTGGTGGTAGCAGTGATAGCAGAGGTAGTAGTAGTAGTAGTGGTGGTAGCAGTGATAGCAGAGGTAGTAGTAATAGTGGTGGTAGCAGTGATAGCAGAGGTAGTAGTAGTGGTGGTGGTAGCAGTGATAGCAGAGGTAGTAGTAGTGGTGGTGGTAGCAGTGATAGCAGAGGTAGTAGTAATAGTGGTGGTAGCAGTGATAGCAGAGGTAGTAGTAGTGGTGGTGGTAGCAGTGATAGCAGAGGTAGTAGTAGTGTGGTGGTGGTAGCAGTGATAGCAGAGGTAGTAGTAGTAGTGGTGGTAGCAGTGATAGCAGAGGTGTAGTAGTGGTGGTGGTAGCAGTGATAGCAGAGGTAGTAGTAGTGGTGGTGGTAGCAGTGATAGCAGAGGTAGTAGTAGTAGTGGTGGTAGCAGTGATAGCAGAGGTTTAGTAGTAGTGGTGGTAGCAGTGATAGCAGAGGTAGTAGTAATAGTGGTGGTGGTAGCAGTGATAGCAGAGGTAGTAGTAGTAGTGGTGGTAGCAGTGATAGCAGAGGTAGTAGTAGTAGTGGTGGTAGCAGTGATAGCAGAGGTAGTAGTAGTGGTGGTAGCAGTGATAGCAGAGGTAGTAGTAGTAGTGGTGGTAGCAGTGATAGCAGAGGTAGTAGTAATAGTGGTGGTAGCAGTGATAGCAGAGGTAGTAGTAGTGGTAGCAGTGATAGCAGAGGTAGTAGTAGTGGTGGTGGTAGCAGTGATAGCAGAGGTAGTAGTAATAGTGGTGGTGGTAGCAGTGATAGCAGAGGTAGTAGTATTAGTGGTGGTGGTAGCAGTGATAGCAGAGGTAGTAGTAATAGTGGTGGTAGCAGTGATAGCAGAGGTAGTAGTAGTGGGTGGTGGTAGCAGTGATAGCAGAGGTAGTAGTAGTGTGGTGGTAGCAGTGATAGCAGAGGTAGTAGTAATAGTGGTGGTAGCAGTGATAGCAGAGGTAGTAGTAGTGGTGGTGGTAGCAGTGATAGCAGAGGTAGTAGTAGTGGTGGTGGTAGCAGTGATAGCAGAGGTAGTAGTAATAGTGGTGGTGGTAGCAGTGATAGCAGAGGTAGTAGTAGTAGTGGTGGTGGCAGTGATAGCAGAGGTAGTAGTAATAGTGGTGGTAGCAGTGATAGCAGAGGTAGTAGTAGTGGTGGTGGTAGCAGTGATAGCAGAGGTAGTAGTAGTGTGGTGGTAGCAGTGATAGCAGAGGTAGTAGTAATAGTGGTGGTGGTAGCAGTGATAGCAGAGGTAGTAGTATAGTGGTGGTAGCAGTGATAGCAGAGGTAGTAGTAGTAGTGGTGGTAGCAGTGATAGCAGAGGTAGTAGTAATAGTGGTGGTGGTAGCAGTGATAGCAGAGGTAGTAGTAGTGTGGTGGTAGCAGTGATAGCAGAGGTAGTAGTAATAGTGGTGGTGGTGGTAGCAGTGATAGCAGAGGTAGTAGTAGTAGTGGTGGTAGCAGTGATAGCAGAGGTAGTAGTAATAGTGGTGGTGGTAGCAGTGATAGCAGAGGTAGTAGTAGTGGTGGTGGTAGCAGTGATAGCAGAGGTAGTAGTAATAGTGTGGTAGCAGTGGTAGCAGTGATAGCAGAGGTAGTAGTAGTGGTGGTGGTAGCAGTGATAGCAGAGGTAGTAGTAGTGGTGGTGGTAGCAGTGATAGCAGAGGTAGTAGTAATAGTGGTGGTAGCAGTGATAGCAGAGGTAGTAGTAGTGTGGTGGTGGTAGCAGTGATAGCAGAGGTAGTAGTAGTAGTGGTGGTAGCAGTGATAGCAGAGGTAGTAGTAGTGGTGGTGGTAGCAGTGATAGCAGAGGTAGTAGTAGTGGTGGTGGTAGCAGTGATAGCAGAGGTAGTAGTAGTGGTGGTGGTAGCAGTGATAGCAGAGGTAGTAGTAATAGTGGTGGTGGTAGCAGTGATAGCAGAGGTAGTAGTAATAGTGGTGTAGCAGTGATAGCAGAGGTATTAGTAGTGGTGGTGGTAGCAGTGATAGCAGAGGTAGTAGTAGTGTGGTGGTAGCAGTGATAGCAGAGGTAGTAGTAATAGTGGTGGTGGTAGCAGTGATAGCAGAGGTAGTAGTAATAGTGTGGTAGCAGTGATAGCAGAGGTAGTAGTAGTAGTGGTGGTAGCAGTGATAGCAGAGGTAGTAGTAGTAGTGGTGGGTAGCAGTGATAGCAGAGGTAGTAGTAGTAGTGGTGGTAGCAGTGATAGCAGAGGTAGTAGTAATAGTGGTGGTGGTGGTAGCAGTGATAGCAGAGGTAGTAGTAGTAGTGGTGGTAGCAGTGATAGCAGAGGTAGTAGTAATAGTGGTGGTGGTAGCAGTGATAGCAGAGGTAGTAGTAGTGGTGGTGGTAGCAGTGATAGCAGAGGTAGTAGTAATAGTGGTGGTAGCAGTGGTAGCAGTGATAGCAGAGGTAGTAGTAGTGGTGGTGGTAGCAGTGATAGCAGAGGTAGTAGTAGTGGTGGTGGTAGCAGTGATAGCAGAGGTAGTAGTAATAGTGGTGGTAGCAGTGATAGCAGAGGTAGTAGTAGTGTGGTGGTGGTAGCAGTGATAGCAGAGGTAGTAGTAGTAGTGGTGGTAGCAGTGATAGCAGAGGTAGTAGTAGTGGTGGTGGTAGCAGTGATAGCAGAGGTAGTAGTAGTGGTGGTGGTAGCAGTGATAGCAGAGGTAGTAGTAGTAGTGTGGTGGTAGCAGTGATAGCAGAGGTAGTAGTAATAGTGGTGGTAGCAGTGATAGCAGAGGTTGTAGTAGTGGTGGTGGTAGCAGTGATAGCAGAGGTAGTAGTAATAGTGGTGGTGGTAGCAGTGATAGCAGAGGTAGTAGTAGTAGTGGTGTAGCAGTGATAGCAGAGGTAGTAGTAATAGTGGTGGTGGTAGCAGTGATAGCAGAGGTAGTAGTAGTAGTGGTGGTAGCAGTGATAGCAGAGGCAGTAGTAGTGTGGTGGTAGCAGTGATAGCAGAGGTAGTAGTAGTAGTGGTGGTAGCAGTGATAGCAGAGGTAGTAGTAGTAGTGGTGGTAGCAGTGATAGCAGAGGTAGTAGTAATAGTGGTGGTGGTAGCAGTGATAGCAGAGGTAGTAGTAATAGTGGTGGTAGCAGTGATAGCAGAGGTAGTAGTAGTGGTGGTGGTAGCAGTGATAGCAGAGGTAGTAGTAGTGGTGGTGGTAGCAGTGATAGCAGAGGTAGTAGTAATAGTGGTGGTGGTAGCAGTGATAGCAGAGGTAGTAGTAATAGTGGTGGTGGTAGCAGTGATAGCAGAGGTAGTAGTAATAGTGGTGGTAGCAGTGATAGCAGAGGTAGTAGTAGTGGTGGTGGTAGCAGTGATAGCAGAGGTAGTAGTAGTGTGGTGGTAGCAGTGATAGCAGAGGTAGTAGTAGTAGTGGTGGTAGCAGTGATAGCAGAGGTAGTAGTAATAGTGGTGGTAGCAGTGATAGCAGAGGTTGTAGTAGTAGTGGTGGTAGCAGTGATAGCAGAGGTAGTAGTAATAGTGGTGGTGGTAGCAGTGATAGCAGAGGTAGTAGTAGTAGTGGTGGTAGCAGTGATAGCAGAGGTAGTAGTAATAGTGGTGGTGGTAGCAGTGATAGCAGAGGTAGTAGTAGTAGTGGTGGTAGCAGTGATAGCAGAGGTAGTAGTAGTAGTGGTGGTAGCAGTGATAGCAGAGGCAGTAGTAGTGTGGTGGTAGCAGTGATAGCAGAGGTAGTAGTAGTAGTGGTGGTAGCAGTGATAGCAGAGGTAGTAGTAGTAGTGGTGGTAGCAGTGATAGCAGAGGTAGTAGTAATAGTGGTGGTAGCAGTGATAGCAGAGGTAGTAGTAGTGGTGGTGGTAGCAGTGATAGCAGAGGTAGTAGTAATAGTGGTGGTAGCAGTGATAGCAGAGGTAGTAGTAGTGGTGGTGGTAGCAGTGATAGCAGAGGTAGTAGTAGTGTGGTGGTGGTAGCAGTGATAGCAGAGGTAGTAGTAGTAGTGGTGGTAGCAGTGATAGCAGAGGTAGTAGTAGTAGTAGTGGTGGTAGCAGTGATAGCAGAGGTAGTAGTAATAGTGGTGGTAGCAGTGATAGCAGAGGTAGTAGTAGTGGTGGTGGTAGCAGTGATAGCAGAGGTAGTAGTAATAGTGGTGGTAGCAGTGATAGCAGAGGTAGTAGTAGTGTGGTGGTAGCAGTGATAGCAGAGGTAGTAGTAGTGGTGGTAGCAGTGATAGCAGAGGTAGTAGTAGTAGTGGTGGTGGTAGCAGTGATAGCAGAGGTAGTAGTAGTAGTGGTGGTAGCAGTGATAGCAGAGGTAGTAGTAGTAGTGGTGGTAGCAGTGATAGCAGAGGTAGTAGTAGTGTGGTGGTAGCAGTGATAGCAGAGGTAGTAGTAGTGGGTGGTAGCAGTGATAGCAGAGGTAGTAGTAGTGTGGTGGTAGCAGTGATAGCAGAGGTAGTAGTAGTGTGGTGGTAGCAGTGATAGCAGAGGTAGTAGTAGTAGTGGTGGTAGCAGTGATAGCAGAGGTAGTAGTAATAGTGGTGGTAGCAGTGATAGCAGAGGTAGTAGTAGTAGTGGTGGTGGTAGCAGTGATAGCAGAGGTAGTAGTATTAGTGGTGGTAGCAGTGATAGCAGAGGTAGTAGTAGTAGTGGTGGTAGCAGTGATAGCAGAGGTAGTAGTAGTAGTGGTGGTAGCAGTGATAGCAGAGGTAGTAGTAATAGTGTGGTAGAGTGATAGCAGAGGTAGTAGTAGTAGTGGTGGTAGCAGTGATAGCAGAGGTAGTAGTAGTAGTAGTGGTGGTAGCAGTGATAGCAGAGGTAGTAGTAATAGTGGTGGTAGCAGTGATAGCAGAGGTAGTAGTAGTGGTGGTGGTAGCATGATAGCAGAGGTAGTAGTAGTGGTGGTGGTAGCAGTGATAGCATAGGTAGTAGTAATAGTGGTGGTAGCAGTGATAGCAGAGGTAGTAGTAGTGGTGGTGGTAGCAGTGATAGCAGAGGTAGTAGTAGTGTGGTGGTGGTAGCAGTGATAGCAGAGGTAGTAGTAGTAGTGGTGGTAGCAGTGATAGCAGAGGTTGTAGTAGTGGTGGTGGTAGCAGTGATAGCAGAGGTAGTAGTAGTGGTGGTGGTAGCAGTGATAGCAGAGGTAGTAGTAATAGTGGTGGTAGCAGTGATAGCAGAGGTTGTAGTAGTAGTGGTGGTAGCAGTGATAGCAGAGGTAGTAGTAATAGTGGTGGTGGTAGCAGTGATAGCAGAGGTAGTAGTAGTAGTGGTGGTAGCAGTGATAGCAGAGGTAGTAGTAATAGTGGTGGTGGTAGCAGTGATAGCAGGGGTAGTAGTAGTAGTGGTGGTAGCAGTGATAGCAGAGGTAGTAGTAGTGTGGTGGTAGCAGTGATAGCAGAGGTAGTAGTAGTAGTGGTGGTAGCAGTGATAGCAGAGGTAGTAGTAGTAGTGGTGGTAGCAGTGATAGCAGAGGTAGTAGTAAGTGTGGTGGTAGCAGTGATAGCAGAGGTAGTAGTAGTAGTGGTGGTAGCAGTGATAGCAGAGGTAGTAGTAGTGGTGGTGGTAGCAGTGATAGCAGAGGTAGTAGTAATAGTGGTGATAGCAGTGATAGCAGAGGTAGTAGTAATAGTGGTGGTGGTAGCAGTGATAGCAGAGGTAGTAGTAATAGTGGTGATAGCAGTGATAGCAGAGGTAGTAGTAGTGGTGGTGGTAGCAGTGATAGCAGAGGTAGTAGTAGTGGTGGTGGTAGCAGTGATAGCAGAGGTAGTAGTAATAGTGGTGGTGTAGCAGTGATAGCAGAGGTAGTAGTAGTGTGGTGGTACAGCAGTGATAGCAGAGGTAGTAGTAGTGTGGTGGTAGCAGTGATAGCAGAGGTAGTAGTAATAGTGGTGGTAGCAGTGATAGCAGAGGTAGTAGTAGTGGTGGTAGTAGCAGTGATAGCAGAGGTAGTAGTAGTGTGGTGGTAGCAGTGATAGCAGAGGTAGTAGTAGTAGTGGTGGTAGCAGTGATAGCAGAGGTAGTAGTAGTAGTGGTGGTAGCAGTGATAGCAGAGGTAGTAGTAATAGTGGTGGTGGTAGCAGTGATAGCAGAGGTAGTAGTAATAGTGGTGGTGGTAGCAGTGATAGCAGAGGTAGTAGTAGTAGTGGTGGTGGTAGCAGTGATAGCAGTGATAGCAGAGTAGTAGTAGTAGTGGTGGTGGTATCAGTGATAGCAGAGGTAGTAGTAATAGTGGTGGTGTAGCAGTGATAGCAGAGGTAGTAGTAGTAGTAGTGGTGGTAGCAGTGATAGCAGAGGTAGTAGTAGTAGTGGTGGTAGCAGTGATAGCAGAGGTAGTAGTAATAGTGGTGGTAGCAGTGATAGCAGAGGTAGTAGTAATAGTGGTGGTGGTAGCAGTGATAGCAGAGGTAGTAGTAATAGTGGTGGTGGTAGCAGTGATAGCAGAGGTAGTAGTAGTAGTGGTGGTAGCAGTGATAGCAGAGGTAGTAGTAATAGTGGTGGTGGTAGCAGTGATAGCAGAGGTAGTAGTAGTAGTGGTGGTAGCAATGATAGCAGAGTTAGTAGTAATAGTGGTGGTGGTAGCAGTGATAGCAGAGGTAGTAGTAGTAGTGGTGGTAGCAGTGATAGCAGAGGTAGTAGTAATAGTGGTGGTGGTAGCAGTGATAGCAGAGGTAGTAGTACTAGTGGTGGTTGGTAGCAGTGATAGCAGAGGTAGTAGTAGTAGTTGTGGTAGCAGTGATAGCAGAGGTAGTAGTAATAGTGGTGGTGGTAGCAGTGATAGCAGAGGTAGTAGTAGTAGTGGTGGTAGCAGTGATAGCAGAGGTAGTAGTAATAGTGGTGGTGGTAGCAGTGATAGCAGAGGCAGTAGTAATAGTGGTGGTGGTAGCAGTGATTGTAGTGGCAATATTAGTAGTGGTACTAGTAGAGATAGTAGCCTCCATCAGTCATAGTTGCCTATAGATTTTTGCAGCAACCTTAGAAATGTTATTTCTTGTCTTGACTTTCGCCGTGTATTCACTTGTTCTATGAATCTGCTTCTTGCTTGAGTTGCAGCTTTAGAGTGTGTTTACAAAGATTGCTGTATATTATATACTCTCAAGGGCGTGATCTCTGGCGGAGAAAGAAAGAGACAAGTTGTTGCTCATGCAACGTGTTTCTTATCTCCACACAGCTGAGCGATCCTAAGGTCTAGCAGGGCAAGAACAGTTTGGTGACACCTATGTCGAAGTAGTTGCCAAAGCAATGTTGAAATCAACACTGGGGGACTGGTGGTCTAATCGTGTATGTCTAGTCGCGAGTCTGCTTCTGCCTGTCTGATCCTGTACGTCTAGTCGCGGGTTCTACTTCTGCCTGTCTGATTGTCTCTCCCATTTACTCTCAAGTATTTGTCTCCTATCTGATTAAACGGCCGTTTGTCTAGCTTCACATTTACCCCTGTGTTCTGTCGTGTGTCTAGGCTTGTCTGTCTGCTTGTCTTTCTGTTTGTGTTTAACCCTTTTTCTGATTCACCTGACTGACTAAAATGACCTGTTATCGTATCACAAATGTTATCGTAAGGTTGTGGGAATCTCTTACTTAGATCGCATTTGGGACTGGTTGTCGAGGCAAGACGATTGCCTCGATACAGAGAGTTGTGGGTTCAAATCCCGGCTACACCGGATGGGATTTTATTTGTGATTTCTCTCTGCGGCAACCACCCCTGGTCTCAGCAGCGAGACCCGGCTTGAAACGTTAATTACTCATCGACGGAAAAAATATTAGTACCTCCGAAGTTGGAGTTATCTGCCTGTGCGGCGAGGGACCCCTGTGCACACGGCTGCCAGGGAAAAATAAATTAACACGCAAAATCATTCCTAGTCTCTAGGGACTTCGTCAGAGGTAAAAGCTGGCGAAAGAGAAAAAAAAAAACCAAGAAGATAGTTTACCATAAATGACGTAATCTAACTATCATCTAGTTCTCAGGTGCAGCCGTAACGGAAGGTAGATCGCCTACTCGTCCCTGACCTTTTCAACCTTTCACCTTCCATTGCGTCATCATCATGTCGACCACAATGGCAGGAAACAAGCTTGCTCAAGAAATACATGACGAGTTCCTGACCTGTAAGATCTGCCTGGAAGGTGGGTATTGTACACACACCTCACCCTATACAACGCTCTTTTCATCACATGGATTGGGCAGATATGTGTTTTTGTCCATTTAATAATCCAAGGCTCCAACGACATATGGTCTATTTGTGGGGAGATAAGAATGTCTGTGTTTTTGTCCATTTCATAATCCAAGGCTCCAACGACATATGATGGCCCAGGCAGATAAGAATGCATGTGTTTTTACCATTCATAATCCAAGGCTCAACGACATATGGTCTATTTGTGTGGAGATAAGAATGTCTGTGTTTTACCATTTCATAATCCAAGGCTTCAACGACATAGGATGGCCCAGGCAGATAAGAATGCATGTGTTTTTACCATTTCATAATCCAAGGCTCCAACGACATATGGTCTATTTGTGGGGAGATAAGAATGTCTGCGTTTTTACCATTTCATAATCCAAGGCTTCAACGACATAGGATGGCCCAGGCAGATAAGAAAGCATGTGTTTTTACCATTTCATAATCCAAGGCTTCAACGACATATGGTCTATTTGTGGGGAGATAAGAATGTCTGTGTTTTTACCATTTCATAATCGAAGACACCAACGACATAGGGTGGGTTTGTAAAGCGAGGAGACCAGGATTAATAGGTTGAACATTAAAATTCCAGCATAAAGAATACGACAATTATTACCCTATTATCATAATAATAATATCATAATACCCTAGTTAATTGCATTGTAAGTTATGACAAATACAATGTTAGTTAACATCTGTTACAGTTTTGTTCAAGATAAGAAACAGTCAAAGAAGTTGTACTTATTTTCTTAAAGAATACGGAGAGTGTCATACCACCGGCAGTTGCCTGCACACAACTAAAATTGTCCACTAACGACATAGAATTCAAACAAATTGACGGCCGTAACCAGTATTTATGTTGTCATTGCAGCTAGCAAGGATGAGTTTGTGAAGTGTAAATAAAGAGATGTGTAATTGCACTTTTGAAGATAAGCACGGATATGCAATATGTGCTGAGACTGCTATGATGGGACTTCAGTTACCTTTCTTTGTTTGGGAGATGAGATATTAATTCGGATGATTACGCTGGCACGGGCGGTTGAGCAATTATGGATTTTAATTCGTTTGCAGTGATACCGGGGCCTTCCATAACCAAACGCAATATAAAATATGAAATTTGTTATGTGGGGCCGTGAGTAAAGCTACAGAGAACATGTAAAATAAACATAAGATTGTATCAAACAACTAAACCAGTAGGTCGACGAGACAAACTACAGCTTTGCGGCAAACGTCTTCTTCAGATACGTTGTAACAAATAATAAACAAAGGCACTCACAAAATATTCTCAAATCTTATTTGTTTGACATCTTTTCGGCCTTCGAGATCCTACCTGCCTTATTGATTATTTATCATATGATCAACAGGCACATAGGTCCTGGCTATTATTCCTCCTCTATCTCTTTATCACTCGAGACGAGCACATTCCTTGTGTGATTGTCTTTGTATTTAATTATTATAGTGTGCCTGATGAAGGTTTTCGTCCGAAACATCGCTGTTGTTTCTACACTGGTTTAAATGCTTTCTGTTTTGTACTGTTAATGGAATCTGTATCATTACAATCGAGAAATCCCCATATCCGCTCCACTCATGTCACAGCTCCCACCAAAGCGCGGTGGGAAATTCTGTTGACCTGGTCGACTATGGTGCAGCCCTATCGACGGCACGGGCGACGATCTCAAACGACTTCCATCAATAGAGAGTACACAGTCAATTCCGTACTCCAGTTTCCTCGAAAACACACTAAAACAAAGCAATCGAAACGGTTGAAACGACAGCGTTCTTCTTCTTCTATCTTTCCTCTATTGCGGTTGGCGTCGAGGGGAGACACAATCTGCGATTCTTTGCTCTTCTGTTGGCCTCTTCTGGTGTTATCCCTCCTAGTGACTCTAGCATTCCTTTTATCCATCTCTTTCTCGGTCTTCCTCTTATCTGGCGTTTTCGTAGCGTTTATTTATGGCTCTTTGATTCATTGTTAGTTCTTTTTGTCTTGTTATGTGATCTGTGTTTGACTGCAAATTTGCCACCAGCTGGACTGCGGTAAGATTGAGTGATTCACCGAAGTGGAGGCCTGACTTCATTTGTAGGGACATCGATTCTAGGAACACGCTCACTAATCACTAAGTCTACATAGAAATTTGTGCAGGCGCATGGAGATTATGCTGCCCGTGACGGCCGCTACAGCGACCCGGAACTGTCCATTTTGAGCTGCGCGCAATTTGTACAGTTTAATGCGGCACGTTCTGAACAGTAGGAACGGTCGGAATGAACACGTTGTTAGTTGCTGGAAGCTGAGCGGGTAATGGAATGTCCTGGCTATAGTGAAGGCATTACGTTCTACAGTCTAGAGTTTGGTATGTTAATTATTAAAGTCACTGTTATAATCACAGCCACAACAACAAGATATACAATTAGTTTCCCTTCTGAAAACATCGAGATTTGCTATTGACTTGAGTTTTGTTGCGTCTTCTACAGGATTTAAGTCTCCCAAGTGTCTGGACTGTCTACACACATTTTGTGAACAGTGTATCGACAATCACGTCCTCAACGAATGCTCTTACAAGAAGGTAGATCTTTTACTGGTTTTTAGATTCATAGAACTATTGATAGCTTTGAGAATATAGAATTTTAGAACATAACAATGATAGATTTAATAGGAGAGAACTATAAAATAGAACAATTGATAGCTTTTACATGAAAGAACTTTAGAACATAACAATGATAGATTTAATAGGAGAGAACTATAAATAGAACAATATATAACTTTAATAGAACAATTGCTCGATCTTAAAAGTAGAACATTTGCTACCTTTTAATCGTAGAACAACTGCTAGATTTTAATAGTAGAGAAACTGAAACTAAATAGTAGAACAAGTGATAACTTTAAATAGTAGAACAAGTGATAACTTTAAATAGTAGAACAAGTGATAACTTTAAATAGTAGAACAAGTGATAACTTTAAATAGTAGAACAAGTGATAACTTTAAATAGTAGAACAAGTGATAACTTTAAATAGTAGAACAAGTGATAACTTTAAATAGTAGAACAAATGATAACTTTAAATAGTAGAACAAGTGATAACTTTAAATAGTAGAACAAGTGATAACTTTAAATAGTAGAACAAGTGATAACTTTAAATAGTAGAACAAGTGATAACTTAAATAGTAGAACAAGTGATAACTTTAAATAGTAGAACAATGGATAACTTTAAATAGTAGAACAATGGATAACTTAAATAGTAGAACAAGTGATAACTTTAAATAGTAGAACAATGGATAACTTTAAATAGTAGAACAAGTGATAACTTTAAATAGTAGAAACAATGGATAACTTTAAAAAGTAGAACAAGTGATAACTTTAAATAGTAGAACAATGGATAACTTTAAATAGTAGAACAAGTGATAACTTTAAATAGTAGAACAATTGATAACTTTAAATAGTAGAACAATGGATAACTTTAAATAGTAGAACAAGTGATAACTTTAAATAGTAGAACAATTGATAACTTTAAATAGCAGAACAATGGATAAAATGAAGAGAAAATGATAGCCCCTAGCTTACACACAACGGTTATTGTCCTTTCCCATGACCAGTACTCAGACTACAGGGAGTTCACGTGCCCCCTATGTCGCAAGAGGACACAGCTGCCTCTTGGGGGCGTGAAGAAACTGCCAGACAACTTTCTGGTCTCCAGCCTTGGAGAAGTCCTGGACAGGCAGAAGCCAAGCCAGTACTCGTTCTGCGATATCTGTAAACTGGTCAGCAGGAAGCACAAAGAGGCAACCAGCAAGTGCATTGACTGCAATAAGTGCTGTGCAAACAGTGTGTGGACATGCATAAGGAGACGAGGGTATGTATGTGTGACTGGAACCTCTCTGTATAGTTGCCAGTCTATGATTGTATGTCTAATGGTTAGTAATCTGGAGTCTAATTTTGTCTGTCTTATCGCGAGTAAACTGTTGTCTGTGTGATCGTGTCAGTCTAATCGCGAGTCTATTTCTGTCTGATCGTGTCTGTCTAGTCGTGTGTCTACTTCTGTCTGTCTAGTCGCGTGTCTACTTCTGTCTGTCTAGTCGCGTGTCTACTTCTGTCTGTCTAGTCGCGTGTCTACTTCTGTCTGTCTAGTCGCATGTCTACTTCTGTCTGTCTAGTCGCATGTCTACTTCTGTCTGTCTGATCGTGTCTGTCTAGTCGTGTGTCTACTTCTGTCTGTCTAGTCGCGTGTCTACTTCTGTCTGTCTAGTTGCATGTCTACTTCTGTCTGTCTAGTTGCATGTCTACTTCTGTCTGTCTAGTTGCATGTCTACTTCTGTCTGTCTAGTTGCATGTCTACTTCTGTCTGTCTGATCGTGTCTGTCTAGTCGTGTGTCTACTTCTGTCTGTCTAGTCGCGAGTCTACTTCTGTCTGTCTCGTCGCGAGTCTACTTCTGTCTGTCTAGTCGCGAGTCTACTTCTGTCTGTCTAGTCGCGAGTCTACTTCTGTCTGTCTAGTCGCGAGTCTACTTCTGTCTGTCTAGTCGCGAGTCTACTTCTGTCTGTCTAGTCGCGAGTCTACTTCTGTCTGTCTAGTCGCGAGTCTACTTCTGTCTGTCTAGTCGCGAGTCTACTTCTGTCTGTCTAGTCGCGAGTCTACTTCTGTCTGTCTAGTCGCGAGTCTACTTCTGTCTGTCTAGTCGCGAGTCTACTTCTGTCTGTCTCGTCGCGAGTCTACTTCTGTCTGTCTAGTCGCGAGTCTACTTCTGTCTGTCTCGTCGCGAGTCTACTTCTGTCTGTCTAGTCGCGAGTCTACTTCTGTCTGTCTAGTCGCGAGTCTACTTCTGTCTGTCTAGTCGCGAGTCTACTTCTGTCTGTCTCGTCGCGAGTCTACTTCTGTCTGTCTCGTCGCGAGTCTACTTCTGTCTGTCTAGTCGCGAGTCTACTTCTGTCTGTCTCGTCGCGAGTCTACTTCTGTCTGTCTAGTCGCGAGTCTACTTCTGTCTGTCTAGTCGCGAGTCTACTTCTGTCTGTCTAGTCGCGAGTCTACTTCTGTCTGTCTAGTCGCGAGTCTACTGTCTGTCTAGTCGCGAGTCTACTTCTGTCTGTCTAGTCGCGAGTCTACTTCTGTCTGTCTAGTCGCGAGTCTACTTCTGTCTGTCTAGTCGCGAGTCTACTTCTGTCTGTCTAGTCGCGAGTCTACTTCTGTCTGTCTAGTCGCGAGTCTACTGTCTGTCTAGTCGCGAGTCTACTTCTGTCTGTCTAGTCGCGAGTCTACTGTCTGTCTAGTCGCGAGTCTACTTCTGTCTGTCTCGTCGCGAGTCTACTGTCTGTCTAGTCGCGAGTCTACTTCTGTCTGTCTCGTCGCGAGTCTACTGTCTGTCTAGTCGCGAGTCTACTTCTGTCTGTCTCGTCGCGAGTCTACTGTCTGTCTAGTCGCGAGTCTACTTCTGTCTGTCTAGTCGCGAGTCTACTGTCTGTCTAGTCGCGAGTCTACTTCTGTCTGTCTAGTCGCGAGTCTACTTCTGTCTGTCTCGTCGCGAGTCTACTGTCTGTCTAGTCGCGAGTCTACTTCTGTCTGTCTAGTCGCGAGTCTACTGTCTGTCTAGTCGCGAGTCTACTTCTGTCTGTCTAGTCGCGAGTCTACTTCTGTCTGTCTCGTCGCGAGTCTACTTCTGTCTGTCTAGTCGCGAGTCTACTTCTGTCTGTCTAGTCGCGAGTCTACTTCTGTCTGTCTAGTCGCGAGTCTACTTCTGTCTGTCTAGTCGCGAGTCTACTTCTGTCTGTCTAGCCGCGAGTCTACTTCTGTCTGTCTGATCGTGTCTGTCTAGTCGCGAGTCTGCTTCTATCTGTCTGATCGTGTCTGTCTAGTCGCGAGTCTACTGTCTGTCTAGTCGCGAGTCTGCTTCTATCTGTCTGATCGTGTCTGTCTAGTCGCGAGTCTACTGTCTGTCTAGTCGCGAGTCTGCTTCTATCTGTCTGATCGTGTCTGTCTAGTCGCGAGTCTACTGTCTGTCTAGTCGCGAGTCTGCTTCTATCTGTCTGATCGTGTCTGTCTAGTCGCGAGTCTACTGTCTGTCTAGTCGCGAGTCTACTGTCTGTCTAGTCGCGAGTCTGCTTCTATCTGTCTGATCGTGTCTGTCTAGTCGCGAGTCTACTGTCTGTCTAGTCGCGAGTCTGCTTCTATCTGTCTGATCGTGTCTGTCTAGTCGCGATTCTACTGTCTGTCTAGTCGCGAGTCTGCTTCTATCTGTCTGATCGTGTCTGTCTAGTCGCGAGTCTACTGTCTGTCTAGTCGCGAGTCTACTTCTGTCTGTCTAGTCGCGAGTCTACTTCTGTCTGTCTAGCCGCGAGTCTACTTCTGTCTGTCTAGCCGCGAGTCTACTTCTGTCTGTCTAGTCGCGAGTCTACTTCTGTCTGTCTAGTCGCGAGTCTACTTCTGTCTGTCTAGTCGCGAGTCTACTTCTGTCTGTCTAGTCGCGAGTCTACTTCTGTCTGTCTAGTCGCGAGTCTACTTCTGTCTGTCTAGTCGCGAGTCTACTTCTGTCTGTCTAGTCGCGAGTCTACTTCTGTCTGTCTAGTCGCGAGTCTACTTCTGTCTGTCTAGTCGCGAGTCTACTTCTGTCTGTCTAGTCGCGAGTCTACTTCTGTCTGTCTAGCCGCGAGTCTACTTCTGTCTGTCTGATCGTGTCTGTCTAGTCGCGAGTCTGCTTCTATCTGTCTGATCGTGTCTGTCTAGTCGCGAGTCTACTTCTGCCTGTCTGATCCTGTACGTCTAGTCGCGAGTCTACTTCTGCCTGTCTGATCGTCTCTCCCATTTACTCTCAAGTATTTGCTCCTATCTGATTAAACGGCCGTTTGTCTAGCTTCACATTTACCCCTGTGTTCTGTCGTGTGTCTAGGCTTGTCTATCTGCTTGTCTTTCTGTTTGTGTTTAACCCTTTTTTCTGATTCACCTGACTGACTAAACTGAACTGTTATCGTATCACAAATGTTATTGTAAGGTTTTGGGAATCTCTTACTTAGATCGCATGGTTGTCGAGGCAAGACGCCGGCCTCGATACAGAGAGGTTGTGGGTTCAAATCATGTTTAAACCAGTTGGGATTTTTTTATCTATGATTACTCTCTGCGGCAACCACCCCTGGTCTCAGCAGCGAGGCCCGGCTTGAAACGTCAATTACTCATCGACGGAAAAAAAAATATGAGTACCTCCGAAGACGGAGTTATCTGCCTGTGCGGCGAGGGACCCCTGTGCACACGGCTGCCAAGGAAATATAGATTAACACGAAAAATTCAGATCTTAGTCTCTAGGGAATTCGTCAGAGCTGGCGAACGAAAAAAAAGACTTAGATCGCATCACAAATGTCAAAGTTCACAAATGGATACAACAAACAATGGGAGTACATGATAATCCTTAGACTTTTTTGAAGAAACCCAAAATGAAACGGTTTAGTCACGTATCTGGATCGTCTTACCTGGCAAAGACCATTCTGTGAGGAACTGTAAAAGGAGGGGGGGGGGGGGGAGAAGAAGTAGGCAGAGAATGAGATGGGAAGATAACATCAAAGAATAGACAGGCACTGACTTTAGAGAGTTCTAAATAATGACTGAATATAAAGAGAAATGGAGAAAAGCTGACGAAAGTTGTCAGTGGTGCCCTAACGATCTCCAGAGGAATGCCATGAACGAGAAGAAAACTAAACAAGCAAGCAACCAAAGAAACCACTGAACTATTTAACCTATCAGCAAACTAACCAATCAACAATCCAACTAACCATCCGATCAACTAACGAACCATCAAACTATTCGACCAACAACACAGCCAATTGATCCGTCAACCAACCAGGTAATCAACCAACCACACCACCATTTAACCACACAACCAGGAAACACCACAACCAACCACACACACAGGCAACCAGCTAACCACACAACCCGTGGCCACCAACGACTAGCCATTTAGGTAAGCAATCAAACACACAACCAACCAGGCAACCAACCAATCAAATCACTCGACTAACGAACCAACTAAATCACCCGACTAACTAACCAACCAACCAATCAAATCACCCGACTAACTAACTAACCAACCACCCACCCACCCACCCACCAACCCAACTGAAGACATCTACTACTAGCATATTGGGCATCAACAACGCCATCATTATCCGCAGGTGACACAACACCACAGCATGTTTAACGTGGAGATAGAGAAGGACATTGAATGTAAGGAGCACCAGGACGAAGTCGTTCGTTTCTTCTGTGAGCCCTGCGAGACCTGCATCTGTGTACTGTGTACATTTAATGAGCACAAGGTAATGTTGGTGATGGATGTCGTACATTTAATGAGCACAAGGTAATGTTGGTGATGGATGTCGTACATTTAATGAGCACAAGGTAATGTTGGTGATGGATGTTGTACATTTAATGAGCACAAGGTAATGTTGGTGATGGATGTCGTACATTTAATGAGCACAAGGTAATGTTGGTGATGGATGTTGTACATTTAATGAGCACAAGGTAATGTTGGTGATGGATGTCGTACATTTAATGAGCACAAGGTAATGTTGGTGATGGATGTCGTACATTTAATGAGCACAAGGTAATGTTGGTGATGGAAGTTGTACATTTAATGAGCACATGGTAATGTTGGTGATGGATGTTGTACATTTAATGAGCACAAGGTAATGTTGGTGATGGATGTCGTACATTTAATGAGCACAAGGTAATGTTGGTGATGGATGTCGTACATTTAATGAGCACAAGGTAATGTTGGTGATGGATATCGTACATTTAATGAGCACAAGGTAATGTTGGTGATGGATGTTGTACATTTAATGAGCATATGATAATGTTGGTGATGGATATCGTACATTTAATGAGCACAAGGTAATGTTGGTGATGGATATCGTACATTTAATGAGCACAAGGTAATGTTGGTGATGGATATCGTACATTAATGAGCACAAGGTAATGTTGGTGATGGATGTTGTACTCAACTGCTGTTGTATTTGTTGTACATGCATTTGTTGTACAAGTTGTACATGTCGTATTTGTTGTACAAGTTGTACATGTCGTATTTGTTGTACGTGTCGTATTTGTTGTACAAGTTGTTGTACATGGTGTATTTGTTGTACAAGTTGTTGTACATGGTGTATTTGTTGTACAAGTTGTTGTACATGGTGTATTTGTTGTACAAGTTGTTGTACTTGTTGTACAAGTTGTTGTACTTGTACAAGTTGTTGTACATGTTGTACAAGTTGTTGTACATGTCGTATTTGTTGTACATGTATTTGTTGTAGATGTCGTATTTGTTGTACATGTCGTATTTGTTGTACATGTCGTATTTGTTGTACATGTCGTATTTGTTGTACATGTCGTATTTGTTGTACATGTATTTGTTGTACATGTCGTATTTGTTGTACATGTATTTGTTGTACACGTTGTATTTGTTGTACATGTTCAATCTTGAAGTAGTTGATCTAGGTGATTCTAACCCGTCGAATATATTGGCGAAGCATAGCTGACCAAAACCTCACTTAACCTTTACATTGAGATTCCGAGTAACAGAAGCAGCCGAGATGTGATTTATCAGAAAGTGCTTCATCAAACCCGTTCTATTATATGGAAGTGGATCATGGACGATAAGTAAGACAAGACAGAGAACATCAGAGACAGCTGAGATGTGGTTTATCAGAAGAATGCTACGAATTTCATGGAGAGCAAAAATGACAAATGAAGAATGTTTAAAACGAGCTGGAGAAACCAGAAACATCATCAAAATCATAAGAAAGAGACGATCTACATTTATAGGGCATGTCATGAGAAAAGAAGGTATTGAGAATACTATAACAGCGGGCAGAATGAAAACCAAGAGAACAAATATTAAACAGATTATCCAAATGGCGTAATAAAGGTCAAGTACGAGACTTGAACCGGCGTCTTAGCGCGCGAGTTTACACCCATATGTGCTCAGCCGCCTATCCAGAAATGTTCGGAGATTTCTGTAAAGTGTCGCCTCAAGCATCTAAACTCAGATGCGAGGCGACATTCCTCACCTTCCCAGGGTAATACCCTGGTACCCATTTCTGCCAACGGCTGGGTCGACCGTGGGGGTAATTTTTTTTTTTAACCACAAGTACAACTCACACTGCTCCCAGCGGGAATCGAACACGGGTTGTCAGAACGTCGGTAGTCCAGATGGGTGATTTTCCCAACTAGGCTACCCAGTCGGGTGGTTTTCCAAACTAGGCTACCGAGGCCCCATGGCGAAATGCAAGATCACCAACTGAAATTATGGCATGCACAAAGGACAGAACGATGTGGAGAGATGATCGCCTACGCCAAACGGCACGGCACATGATGTGCAGCAATAGCTGAAGAAGATGTTTAAAAAAGATGAAGATATAAAGCGATCTTAAGAGAATGGCATCAAATTGGACGGCTTTGAAAGTGTTTGTTGAAGATCTATGTTCTACAGAGAACTGAGAGTGTTTGTTGAAGACCTATGCTCCACAGAAAGTTGAAAGTGTTTGTTGAAGACCTATGCTCCACAGAAAGTTGAAAGTGTTTGTTGAAGACCTATGCTCCACAGAAAGTTGAAAGTGTTTGTTGAAGACCTATGCTCCACAGAAAGTTGAAAGTGTTTGTTGAAGACCTATGCTCCACAGAAAGTTGAAAGTGTTTGTTGAAGACCTATGCTCCACAGAAAGTTGAAAGTGTTTGTTGAAGACCTATGCTCCACAGAAAGTTAAAAGTGTTTGTTGAAGACCTATGCTCCACAGGAAGCTGAAAGTATTTGTTTGAGAACCAATGCTCCACAGGAAGCTGAAAGTATTTGTTTGAAGACCTATGCTCCACATGAAGCTGAAAGTATTTGTTTGAGGACCTATGCTCCACATGAAGCTGAAAGTATTTGTTTGAGGACCTATGCTCCACATGAAGCTGAAAGTATTTGTTTGAGGACCTATGCTCCACATTAAG
Source organism: Megaustenia siamemsis (assembly GCA_032433765.1). Classification (NCBI taxonomy): domain Eukaryota; kingdom Metazoa; phylum Mollusca; class Gastropoda; order Stylommatophora; family Ariophantidae; genus Megaustenia; species Megaustenia siamemsis. The sequence goes on along the minus strand of JAVIAB010000026.1, from coordinate 329,767 downwards.
CTGAAAGTATTTGTTTGAGGACCTATGCTCCACAGGAAGCTGAAAGTATTTGTTTGAGGACCTATGCTCCACATGAAGCTGAAAGTATTTGTTTGAAGACCTATGCTCCACAGGAAGCTGAAAGTATTTGTTTGAAGACCTATGCTCCACAGGAAGCTGAAAGTATTTGTTTGAAGACCTATGCTCCACATGAAGCTGAAAGTATTTGTTTGAGGACCTATGCTCCACAGGAAGCTGAAAGTATTTGTTTGAAGACCTATGCTCCACAGGAAGCTGAAAGTATTTGTTTGAAGACCTATGCTCCACAGGAAGCTGAAAGTATTTGTTTGAAGACCTATGCTCCACAGGAAGCTGAAAGTATTTGTTTGAGGACCTATGCTCCACAGGAAGCTGAAAGTATTTGTTTAAGGACCTATGCTCCACAGGAAGCTGAAAGTATTTGTTTGAGGACCTATGCTCCACAGGAAGCTGAAAGTATTTGTTTGAAGACCTATGCTCCACAGGAAGCTGAAAGTATTTGTTTGAGGACCTATGCTCCACAGGAAGCTGAAAGTATTTATTTGAAGCCCTATGCTCCACAGGAAGCTGAAAGTATTTGTTTGAAGACCTATGCTCCACAGGAAGCTGAAAGTATTTGTTTGAGGACCTATGCTCCACAGGTACCTGGAAGGTAGAAGAATATTGACACGGTTGTTAAATGAATGATCTAGGTATGAATGTAGGTATATGCCCTTGTAGAACGTTTCAACAATGCACACATGTCCTCTCCTGACAGGACCATGAGATCACACAGTTTGCTGATGCTGTCAGTAAGTACAAGGACACGATACAGGCACTTTTGGGAAACTGCAAGGGGAAAATTGATGTATACGACAGGCAGTTAGCACTTCTGAACAAGTGTGATACTTTTATTAAGGTATGTTTGTTCTTGATTATGTTCTTGTATATAGAACCATCATCAATGTTCTCAAATAGTGTCCATTAGTACTCCAATCTCTGTCATGATCACACAGAAGTTCTTGTATATAGAACCACCATCATTGTACTCAGTGTCCATTAGTACTCCAATCTCTGTCCTGATCACACAGATGTTCTTGTATATAGAACCACCATCATTGTACTCAGTGTCCATTAGTACTCCAATCTCTGTCCTGATCACACAGATGTTCTTGTATATAGAACCACCATCATTGTACTCAGTGTCCATTAGTACTCCAATCTCTGTCATGATCACACAGAAGTTCTTGTATATAGAACCACCATCATTGTACTCAGTGTCCATTAGTACTCCAATCTCTGTCCTGATCACACAGATGTTCTTGTATATAGAACCACCATCATTGTACTCAGTGTCCATTAGTACTCCAATCTCTGTCATGATCACACAGATGTTCTTGTATATAGAACCACCATCATTGTACTCAGTGTCCATTAGTACTCCAATCTCTGTCCTGATCACACAGATGTTCTTGTATAAAGAAGCACCATCATTGTACTCAGTGTCCAGCAGTACTCCCATCCGACCTATATCGAAATAGGGGCAGTATGATTAAACGAGTCCCAACCAAAGCTGGAGTTGATAACGTAACAGCCATAACAGTTGAAAACAAACGTGTAGCAGCTTTGGCGTAGTGCTGACAAGAATACTAAAGCAGGCACTTGTGATCTAGAAGTGTATGGACTTACTATTATCATGTTCCCCATAATCTAACAGCAACAGAAGCGGAAGCTGTTTGAGATTCGTTGCTGATGGCTTGCGCCAGGATCATGGACCCAGAACCTACTCCACCTCTTCGCGGTGCCTCTTGTAACAGACTTACGACTCTAATATGACAAACGGAGTAGGGATCGAAGAGGGAAAGCAATCAGGAGCTACAAAAAATCCGTGCTGAATTCGGATGTTTTGGGCCGAAAGGCCCAAATAAACCACACAACAAAGCAACTACGCCCAGTTAACGTCTTTATAAAGGAGGGGGTATCCATTGTTTTAGTTGTCATTGGATGAACGTCTTTATAAAGGAGGGGATATCCATTGTTTTAGTTGTCATTGGATGAACGTCTTTATAAAGGAGGGGATATCCATTGTTTTAGTTGTCATTGGATGAACGTCTTTATAAAGGAGGGGATATCCATTGTTTTAGTTGTCATTGGATGAACGTCTTTATAAAGGAGGGGAGGGGGGTATCCATTGTTTTAGTTGTCATTGGATGAACGTCTTTATAAAGGAGGGGAGGGGGGTATCCATTGTTTTAGTTGTCATTGGATGAACGTCTTTATAAAGGAGGGGAGGGGGGTATCCATTGTTTTAGTTGTCATTGGATGAACGTCTTTATAAAGGAGGGGAGGGGGGTATCCATTGTTTTAGTTGTCATTGGATGAACGTCTTTATAAAGGAGGGGAGGGGGGTATCCATTGTTTTAGTTGTCATTGGATGAACGTCTTTATAAAGGAGGGGAGGGGGGTATCCATTGTTTTAGTTGTCATTGGATGAACGTCTTTATAAAGGAGGGGAGGGGGGTATCCATTGTTTTAGTTGTCATTGGATGAACGTCTTATAAAGGAGGGGAGGGGGTATCCATTGTTTTAGTTGTCATTGGATGAACGTCTTTATAAAGGAGGGGAGGGGGGTATCCATTGTTTTAGTTGTCATTGGATTAACGTGATAAAGGAGGGGTGAAGAGTGGAGAGGAAGGGGAGGTTGAGGTGGAGGAGGCGGAGGAAAGAAGAGGAGAGTAGGGAAGGAAAGGTGAGAAAGAAAGGGAAGGAAAGGTGAGAAAGAAAGGGAAGGAAAGGTGAGAAAGAAAGGGAAGGAAAGGTGAGAAAGAAAGGGAAGGAAAGGTGAGAAAGAAAGGGAAGGAAAGGTGAGAAAGAAAGGGAAGGAAAGGTTAGAAAGAAAGGGAAGGAAAGGTGAGAGGGGAAGAAAATGAGATGAGAATGGAATTAGAGAAGGGAAGGGAATGAGAGAAGGGAAAGGAAGGAAACGAAAAAAGCTAACGGAAGGAAAGAAAGGAGCTAAGGGAAGGAAACGAAAGGAGCTAAGGGAAGGAAACGAAAGGAGCTAAGGGAAGGGAAGGAAACGAAAGGAGCTAAGGGAAGGGAAGGAAACGAAAGGAGCTAAGGGAAGGAAACGAAAGGAGCTAAGGGAAGGAAAGAAAATTACCCCATAAACCACGGAGTTATTTCTATCCAGAAATCAGCTATTGCTACACAGAAAACTTGACTGTTTTTTTTGTTTCGTTTCTCCATCAATTAAATAAAAGCTATTTTCTTGTTGACTTTTCAGTCGGCGGAACAAAAGATCAAAGACGCAGCGTCACATTTCATTTCGGAAGTCAACGCCAAGGAGAAGTCACTCCTGAATGAACTTCACAGATGCTACGGGACGGAACTCATGCTGTACATCAACCAAAGAAACGAGATGCAGAACAATTTGGAGAGCCTCAAGAGTACTTGCAGCCTAACGGAGCTGGTTCTGAAGGGGAAAGATATCGAGTTACTGCTCCTGAAGAAACAGGTTCAGGCCAAGTTGTCTGCCATGGCGAACTTAGAGCTGAAGGATTTACCAAGAACTGTGGGAAAGCAAATATGTTCAAAACAGGGAATCTGAATTTAGGGAATCTGGAGGATCCTGATATGATCATTGATAAAGTGAAAGCTGGACAGCACGACTTGGACGGCAGGAATATACCGCTACCAAATATGGTTTTCGCGAAGAAAAGTGTCGATGCGGATATCATGGCGGTGGCGGAGAAAATGGCGCAGATGCGAACTGCAGAGTCACAGACTGATACATGGAGTCCAGAAGCTGTCAGAGAAGCTGTGCTTGTCAGTAAATGTATCCAGACAGAGTATCCTGAGAGGTATGATAGAGAGGAATCATCCATCTGTAGCAGTGATGGGAACCTACTGTTGGAGACTCGTGCCACAGAAACGGACGTGATCAACACGCTGGAGAAGGCTGTGAACACACCGTCCAGGAGTCTTCAAGAAATCAGACAGCATCTCCAGCATGAGGATTCTAAAGATGACTCACCGACAACTTTCGCTGAGAACGGCTCTGGAATGGAGTCTCCCGCGACCCGCAGGCAACGCAGACGCAGGGAAAGGGCAAAACAGGTGGAGCTTTCGGCAGGGGGAGCTAACTCTGGATTGCCATCTCAAGTGTAAGTTGTTATCATCATGTGCCGTACCGGTTGACGTAGGCGATCATGTCCTACAGTACATCGTATCAATTCTGTTGTTGACTGTTTTCCATGCCATGGCACCAAGCTATCCAGTATCTTCTCTCTTTGTCGTCCGCAATCTCTCTTTCCATGGGTTTTGCCAGTTGTAACTAAGTGTTCCAACTTTCCTCTTCTCATGACGTGCTAACATAATGTTGATTGTTTCTTTCATCTGAATTTTTAGGAGCTTCCTTTTTGTGTTGGTCTCTCAGGGTTTCCTCGGTCTTTTCAGCTGTCCAGGGAACTTTCAACATTCTTCTGAGAAATCCCATCTCGGTGGTCTTCGCATTTGTTTGTCTAATGTCCATGACTCGCTTCAATAGGTCAGAATGGGCTCTAAACGATGAACTCTCACTTCTATTGACATTAACTCGTTGCATAACACGTTTTTCATTTTTGAAATGCTATTTTGGCCTGAGCTATTCTACTTTTTATTTCTGTGGTACATCTCCCATCTGATATTGTTGTGTCCAAGTATTTGACGTGTTGCACTTGTTTCATATTTGTCCTGTTTATTTGTATGCTGCATGATGGTGATGATTGTTTCTTCGATATGACCATTACTTCTTTTTTCTTACTGTTTAGGCTGAGACCTTTACTGTTGACATCTTCCACTATTATGTCTATCATTCTTGTAGTGACCACAACATTAACAACATAAGAGAAGACAAAAACACCATCTTCAGACTGTGAAGTAGTCATGTACCACTGAACAACCACATCAATAGAATACAATGACGGTCATGTACCACTGAACAACCACATCAATAGAATACAACGACGGTCGTGTACCACTGAACAACCACATCAATAGAATACAACGACGGTCGTGTACCACTGAACAATCACATCAATAGAATACAACGACGGTCATGTACCACTGAACAACCACATCAATAGAATACAACGACGGTCATGTACCACTGAACAATCACATCAATAGAATACAACGACAATGTACCACTGAACAACCACATCAATAGAATACAATGATGGTCATGTACCACTGAACAACAACATCAATAGAATACAACGACGGTCATGTACCACTGAACAACCACATCAATAGAATACAACGACGGTCATGTACCACTGAACAACCACATCAATAGAATACAACGATGGTCATGTACCACTGAACAACACATCAATAGAATACAACGACGGTCGTGTACCACTGAACAACCACATCAATAGAATACAACGACGGTCGTGTACCACTGAACAATCACATCAATAGAATACAACGACGGTCATGTACCACTGAACAACCACATCAATAGAATACAACGACGGTCATGTACCACTGAACAATCACATCAATAGAATACACGACAATGTACCACTGAACAACCACATCAATAGAATACAATGATGGTCATGTACCACTGAACAACACATCAATAGAATACAACGACGGTCATGTACCACTGAACAACCACATCAATAGAATACAACGACGGTCATGTACCACTGAACAACCACATCAATAGAATACAACGATGGTCATGTACCACTGAACAACCACATCAATAGAATACAACAACGGTCATGTACCACTGAACAACCACATCAATAGAATACAACGACAGTCATGTACCACTGAACAATCACATCAATAGAATACAACGCCAGTCATGTACCACTGAACAATCACATCAATAGAATACAACGACGGTCATGTACCACTGAACAACCACATCAATAGAATACAACGACGGTCATGTACCACTGAACAACCACATCAATAGAATACAACGACAGTCATGTACCACTGAACAACCACATCAATAGAATACAACGACGGTCATGTACCACTGAACAACCACATCAATAGAATACAATTACGGGCATGTACCATTGAACAACCACATCAATAGAATACAACGACAGTCATGTACCACTGAACGACCACATCAATAGAATACAACGACGGTCATGTACCACTGAACAACCACATCAATAAAATACAATGAAACCAAACTCCAGCATGTCCACTCTGTGACTACCCACATGAAACAGTAGAACATCACCTTGTTGACTGTCCAAAGCTCACTGACATCAGAGCAACTCTACTTTCTCAAAGACCTGATAAATGGAACACCTTGTACGGAACTACAAGGGAACTCTGAAATACCTGCAGATATCATTACATGGAAAATACTTGGTATAGCGTGGAACGAATTCAAAACAAACGAGGAAATTAGAGAAACCGCCAATCAACCACTAATATCTTCAGTAATAAAGAAAAGACGATGGTCATATGTTGGACATGTGATGAGAAGAGATAATAACCGAATAGCAAAGCAAGCCCTCATGTGGGAAACAGCAGGTAAGAGGAAAAGAGGCCGACCCAGAGAGACACTGAGAAGAACACTGATGAGAGTGGCAATAACAGCAGGAATCGGCTCCCTCAATGAGATAGAGTTGCTTGCACAGAACAGAGACAAATGGCGAGATTTGATAAAATATCTTTGGAAGGTTTGAAAACTGCTAGAACAAAATTTGGATAGGAGAAAGAGTATCTGGGTCTAAGTCATATGGGCCGGCTACGGCTCGAAAGGTCAATAGGTAGGTAGATCATTACATGGCATTTGGCCGCAGGGCGGGAGCTCACAGGCTGCTGGATCCATAACAAGACTAAACAACATCGCCATTGAGTCTGTTATTTACGTGTTTTCCCCCACTATATTTACACGGAAATGTCTTAGTTGACAGATTTATTTCGGTTGAACACGTGAATGACTGTTCTGTAGCGTCAATGTCAGCAACATTAATTCAAGCTACACCGTTTCAGCTTTATGGACGGGTACAAGACGAAACAAACGTTTTAACTCAAACGTTGTCATACAGGGACCAACAATAGGCAAAACAAACTATAAATCTGGAAACACCATTAGAAACGTGAGCAGTTAAAATGGTAACTAAGCCATTACTTAAAACGAAAGTGAACGAGAGAGAGAGAGAGAGAGAGAGAGAGAGAGAAAAGAGAGAGAGAAAGAGAGAGAGAGAAAGAGAGAGAGAGAGAGAGAGAGAGAGAGAAA